>OZ023281.1:10224310-11424325 GCA_964007245.1 Hypomecis atomaria | reverse complement strand
ATCAGTGGCCCGGTTCTTCCAGCAGACCGCGGGCCAGTCCTCGTTGGTCTCGCCTCGAACCTCCTCTTTGCAAGCCTCTCCGACCCAGCACTTGAATTAAGCAACTAACGTACCTACATATTTCAATCTAACAATAGAGGGTGGAGAGGGGAGGGGGAAGATTTTTTGTACTTAATATACAAGTAAAAGCTACGCTAAACTACAAGCAGCTCCTGCTTGCACCAGCGTATTAATTGCGTGCTACACGGCGCATAACTTGTACTTGCGAGCGTGCGTGCGGTAAGCTACCTACTCAAAATGCAAGCTTCAAACTTCACTAGAGTTTTGTAAAATATTCGATATTAGCATGTCGGTACTAATCAAGGCCAGATTTAGTGGTCTGGAAGCCTCAGGGCAACAAAAGAGTGGAGACACCTTGGCCACAAATTATTTTCCTAATACTGTACTGTAATTTGCTATCAAACTGTTTGCCAAGAAATCATTGATGTCTTCATAATTATTTTTCTACAAAGTCCTGTTGGTAAATGTAATGTAAAACAGCGAAAAAAAACCAAAGAAGTTGTTTTACTAGTGTTTACTCGTCGGAATCTGAAAGATTATTTTTCGAAGTCTATTGTGGGGGCCCTTACTGTGGAGGCCCCGGGTACCCTAAATCCGGTCCTGGTACCAATCGACATGCGAGCTGAGCTCGCTCCCTGTCCGCGCGCTTGCAAGTCACTGCAGTTGATTCCCATTTTTATCTTAGAATAAGTTTAGGATTTAATTAAAGACATGGACACTTTAAATCTAAGTGTTTTTTTTTTACGAATGAAATAGTAATTTTAACCTTATTTTAATTTATCACAATTATTAAGACAATTTTAAACATTTCTTGGACTTAAAAATCATTAATCGAATACATATAATAAGCATAAATAATAATTGTTTTATTTTACTGTCATATTTCATAAACCGCTAGCGTTCAATAAGGGAATTGTGAATCAGGCTTCGCGAATAAGATTATTTATCTCATCTAAGTATGTATGGTTAAAAATTGTCTGGTTTTTAGGGGTCCGTAACCGTAACGTAATGTATGGGTAAAAACGGGACCCTATTACTAAGACCATGATAGCTAGGCAGCTGAAATTTTCAAAGATGATGTATTTCTGTTGCTGGTATAATAACAAATACTAAAAACAGAATAAAATTAACATTTAAGGGGGGCTCCCATACAACCAACCTGAATTTTTAACTGTTTTTCGCTCGATGTTAATAACTGCAAGCATCTACCTGCTTGAAATGTTCACAGAATAGGTACATATTTAGTTTTAGATTCAGTTCAATAATAAACAATTACATTAAAATAAATATTTAAGGGAGGAACCTTTCGTGCGGTAGTCCTACTCGTACTTAGCCGATTATTTATTTTACCGAATTATAATATCAAGAATATTGTCTAAATTCTAATTTGACATCCAGTAAGGACAACAATGGTTTGGAGGTAGGTATTTTATTCTTACCTACTAATTAGGTAGGTAAGAATAAAATACATTGAAAGAAAGAGAAATATTGTACAATATTTTATTTTTAATAATAGAATCAGTCTAGCATCTCCAGTCCAGTATCTATATGTTGTAATTAGAAATAATCAGTTTTAAATAACAATAACATTGGGCCCAATTTTAGAGAAGCCATCGTAATTTTAATAGCAATTTAGAGTAGCCCTGTTTCTTTTCTACTTTACATAGTTTACATACTCGTATTAAGCATTATTTGATAGAGAGAACACTATTTTACGTTGCTATTAAATTTACGACGGTGCCTTTAATATTGGGCCTATTAAGCTCATAAATAAAGCTCGAAATATAATAATTAAGCCGTTTAGTGGTCCTAAATCATTATCAAATATTGAACACAACTCTCTAACAGACAATAACTATTCATTGGCGTTGTGTCGGTGAGCACAGGCTGTAAGCTTGGGTCTCGGAAAGAACTGCGCTGTCTCTATTGCCCTGTAAGTAATGTAAATTACCTAAATATTATTTATATTTGTGCTACGCCCTAAGAATATACCTACATTACCTACATAAGCTCAGGATAAGGATGAGCATATGATTTTGACCTCAAAGTCTTGATAAAATCATTTCAAAGTAGATATGTACCTACACTGAGAACACTGCTATACATATTGGTTAACGCAAGGTAATTGGGCCAAACCATCATGCTGACCAGCGGAGGATTTACGTATTTGCCGCCAGTAGGCTGTTGAATTTTTGCCGCCCCCTCTTGAAATCTGCCGCTCCAATATGCGACTACGCAAACGGTAGTAATAAATATTTCAGACTTTGATTTCAAGCGGTATAACGTATCATAATAATTTATACCTATTGTTTTGTTAATAATATTTATAATTTGCCGCCCCCTAAAATATGCCGGTCTAGGCTCAAGCCTACTCAGCTTATTGGAAAATCTGCCACTGATGCTGACCTAGAGCTGCTTGGAGGGTTCACATACCTACGCTATAGAATTTATTCTCCAGACGTAGCTATACAGAGTATACAAGTCGCCTCACAATGTTTTCCCCGTCACCGAAAAACAAGTGGCCCACACCTCGCCTTCCAGGGGATCTTTATATACTATACTATCAAGGCGCAAATTATAATGGGGATGTAATAACACTGAAATCTAAAGTAAGATAAACTTACCACATCAAGTTCATCGCTGCACTGGATCATTAGTGGCATCCCCAGGATTTGAGACATTCGGGACTTCAAGCTGCTTAAAAACTTCGTTAAAACCATCCTCTGAAAAAAGAAAGAAAATAATATGGGTAATTATCTACTATACTAACGTCTTGTTATCTTAGATACAGACATAGATAGGCCCTACAACTCTAAATAGGTTACCAAAAAACTAGTTAGAGCTATTTGCTTCAGTGAGTTGCTGCTTTCTGTTATTTATTTGTTATCAGATTTTTTATCTACCTGATGGGTATGGGGCTTATTGGGGGTATAATTATAATGCTATACATATAATAAATAAAAATCCTTTTAAAAGTAAAAGTTACCTAAGTACATTTTTACTCTAAGGAATCCAGCTGACTGACTCCGGGTTATTGTAGTAGCTACACCGCCATGGTAACGTAATACCAATAATTCAGCCTTTAGAAAATGCTTGCATTTTTTTGCTCGCACCTCCGCGGCTAACACTGGCTTTTCGGTGAAGAAAAACATCATGAATAATGAAGCAACCTGCATACGTCCATAGAGGAAATTTTGAAAATGATGGCGCATGTGAACATCCAATCCGCAATGGGCCAGCGTAGCTGTGGTGGCCCACTCCCCTTCGTGGATAGGCATATATTCAGCAGTGTTCTGCTGGAAAGGCCGGTAAAGTACCTATAAATATATTTTTAACATTTATTAGATAAGGTGGTATACAAACCTCAGCAGGTTTGGGCATCGGCGTCATAATAGGGAATGTCCTGATGACGCACATCTTGGGATACGTGAGCGGTTCCCCGCGCCAAAACCTTATCGAGTAGTACGGACATTCCGCTTCGGGCAATCGATACCCGTGCTATAAAACAAAAAAAATTAAACGATTAGGTATATACCTTTTACCTTGAAAGTACTTCAAAACAACTTCGAAAAAATGAGCTCCATACATTTTACAGAATTACCCTTGAACGAAGTAATTGTACATAGAAGGCACTGTTCGCCGATTATCTGTTCAAAGAAAATATTTTTGGCCGATACTTTTTTTTACCGATAGCACGGTTCACCGAAAGAATGTTTTCAAAAACATACGGTAATTTCGGTGGTAACTTTGCCCTTCAACAAGTAACACGCGTAGTTGTTTGCACTAACAAAGTTGAAGTGCATGTTGCAGATGAAAGACTTTATCTACCTATATCTATTTATCTACAGGTAAACTATTCAGAATCTTACAATATTCTTCCAATGGCGACGCAAATCCTTGAAACATCTGAAACCTCCCGACTGCGGCATCGACTCGCAATATTCTTCGACGATAGCTTTGTTCAAACTAAAATTTGAAAGTTATACCTATTAGCCCGGTTATTAGAAGGTAAGCGCAAAAAATTGCAACTACTTTCTAAAAGCTGAATTTTTGGTATTACGTTGTCATAGTACAACAATACCCTGATTCAATCAGCTCGGAATGGGATGCTTGGCATTTGGTGGCGATAGCCGTTTGAATTAAAAAAAAAATTGTATCTTGCAACTACTTTTAAAAGCTGAAAATTGGTGTACGGGCAGAAAAACAACTGACTGAAACTGAACTGAAAAAAAGCTGACTGAATCCGGGGTATTGTTGTACACAACCTGACAACGTAATACCAAAAAATCAGCTTTTAGAAAGTAGTTGTAATTTTTTGAGCTTAGCTCCCGGGCTATATGTATGTGTTATTATTTACCAACACAAGATAGATAGGTATATATATACATATAACTACTGAAAAGTACGGAAAAAATGCTTTAAAGTATGTGAATCCGCCAACCCGCAACTGGGCCCTGTGATTCAATCGATCAAAGCGGGTTCGATATTGGAGTGGGTAATTTTAACTCATTAGTAGGTAGCAGGTACCTCGGTAAAACCCTGATCCACTCGCCAGGCTGGAATATTTCTTCCGATATGGTCAAATTTATCTTCATCGGCTTCACCTCCAATACAGTTGTGTGATCTATGAACATCAAAATATGATTATCCTTGTACTACGGGACTTATCGCGCAATAAAAATTGTCCCGTAGTACAAAGATAATCCGTCTTTCAACGAAAGTTTTACGCACGCTTTAGACAATGTTTAACAGTTAAATCTTTTGTGGTAACGGGGAATGTGTTCAAATCGCGAAAGTTATATAAATGTAAAAATAGCATCACAATAAAATACCTACAGATTATCGAGTAGAGATAAATTTCTGTTTGATGCTACATATACATAGGTACCGCCTTACTACAAAAGAATTAAACACACTTTAAACACAGTTTAACCGTACAATTTGTACTGTTAAACATTGTTTAAAGCGCGACATATCTCTTACTAATATTTTAAATACGAAATCGACTTGATTTTTGGCATGGACATAGTTTGAAAGACGGAAAATGGCAAGAGCTACTTTTTTCCCGGAAAATTAAAAGTTCCCATGGGATAGCACAAAAATCAAAATATTACGCCGGCGGAGCCGCGAGCAAAAGCTAGTATGTAATATTTGGCTATTCATATAAAAGTAACCTACCATTACTGCAAATACGGTACTTGATGCCGTCTTGAGGTCCATTGGTCGTTAGGAAGTCTCTGTTATTGATGAGATAGGTGTAGCCCAATATGTTCCAAGCAGGAGCTAGTTTAGCGGTCAGCGTGTAAGCAAAACACATCTGAAATATTTCGCTTGTGACTGCCCTTATTGCACCATCCTTGGAAAAAGATAACGAAATTGGACTAAATACAGGATTATTACACAGTACGTAAGTATTTAACATTTTTTTATTTTATCGCTGGTAACTTATGCACATAGGAATCGCGAAACAAAAATCAGCCATTCCATGGAAAAAGTTCACAATCGACAAAATGTATAGAACAGCAAATTTTTTACCATGCTTTCGGGGTTGGTCGCATAGTAAAAATTATCTAGATGTACATAATAAAGTCGTCGTTATAAGTTTGTGTGTATATTACCAGCACGGGATCGTTATTTGAACTTAGCACGGTTTGATCGTATACGGAACTTGTATGGAGTATATTCGTAACTTCCATAAACAACAGAGTTTCCATACAGTCTGTCAAAGTTCCGTATACGTCCAAACGAAGTTTCGTTTCAAGTTCAAAGTTCAAAAATCGACCCCCAAGATTACAGACGAAGAAGCCCAAGATAATACCTAACAGATATTTTATGCCAAAAACAGAGTAAGAAGGATGCAAGAAGATTAATTATGTACTTACTTGTGCAAGCGAGAACTTCAGAAACAAAGATATGACTTTATCATAATCATCGCCTTTTTTACTGAATATGATATGCACTCGTTGAATGTCCTGCTTATCCGGACACGCGAGGATTGATGAATGGGAGAATATCACCATTCTAAAAAAACGTAACGATCAATATACTATAAAATAAAGGGTTATTCAGAACTGGTGTAGGTACTAAGCCGAAAGGAGGCGATTCAGACCATCTTGTAACAACTTTTAGTATGGGTCCAACCTGGAATTCGAGAAAAAAATTCAGCGTTTTTTATACATTTTGTCGATTCCGAGTTGCAATTTTGTATTGAAAAGCTGTTTTTTTTTTGCTGAAATTTTTCTTCGCGATTTCGAGTCCGTCCCATAGTAAAAGTTGGTCATAGCGACGAGCACAAATACATCCAAGAATAGGTATTGCGAATTAATATACAGTCACGCCGCGCCGTATAAAACAAAATAATTAAACAAGTATTATATTACAAAAAACTTTTTTTTTAAAACAAAATTTTACTGAACAAGTGCTCGCCAAGACGAATCAAACGAGCCGAAACTCGATAGGGTTGCATCGTTTCATTACAGAGATTCTATGACCACCTTCCAGCTCCATCGTCAGACCCTGGTTACCATTGACCGACAAACTACTCGCCAAGTCCATTCAAATGAGCCCAAACTCGATGAGCTAGTGTCGTTTCAGTGCTAAGTTCCTTTGGTCACCTTCCAGCTCCATCATCATCAGCACCAAGTCATCATAATATTGCATTGTCACGCGATTTACACATGTATGCAAAATTTCAGCTTAATCGGTAACCAGGAAGTGGATGAAATATAATTTGCAAGATTTGATTACAGACTGATAGACAGATAACGGGACAGGTGAAACTAAATAAAAGCTTGTAAAAATAACAGAAAAACCCAGCAAGAGAAAGTGGAACCACTGTTAATGACACAAAAGAAAGGAGGCCTAGGAGAGAGTCAGGCTGATGATGATGGATCAATTTATTACAATACAGACTAGCTAATTTGCACTTTCTTCAATGTCATCAACTTTCTTCAAAACAAAGTTTTATAAAACTTGCCTGCATTTCAATATTTTCCAGTGATAGTGTGTTGGTGCTGATCTATCATGTTTGTCTTGAGTGTTAGCGATTGCCACAAGATAGCCTAAAGACTCCAGATCAGGATTCCGTATATTATATTTATAGTTATTCTGCATTTTATAACTAAATCGTTAAATTATTTACGAAAAGTTGCAAAATAAAATCGAGAAAAAAACCGCCAAAACGTTTCCCGCCAATCCAAAGTTTTTTTTTAATCACTGATGATACCAGTGTTGCCAGTTAGGTTATCCTCAGTATTCAATTTATTGACCAATGCAATAAAATAGGTACCCAGCGTCCCATAGATACCTGCAGCCTAGTCTTGGACCATTCACAGAGCCTAAAATTAAACAATCAAACGAACTTACCTGTGATGTTCGATTGTAATTATGGTGAAGGAGTCCTGTCCGAAGGGATTATACTGGATAGGATGCCGTTTATGGCAACTACGCTCACAAGTCTAAAGAAGTAAAATGTTTTTTGACGGCTGTCAGGTGGCAACCCCGGCTTATGAGGCTGGTCACTCTGACAGTCCGTCCGCCATTACAGTTAAAAAGACGCGCAATTTTTTGATTTTGAGCTGTGATTTTATGGGTACCCTGGGGATGGGTGGGTTGCCCTTCGGACAGGACTCCTTCACCATAATTACAATCGAACATCACAGGTAAGTTCGTTTGATTGTTTAATTATGGCTCTGAGTCCTGTCCGAAGGGATTATACTGGATGATGTTCAAAGTAAAATAAAAAATTGGGCGAAATTATTTATTTGGAAAATTGAGATATTATCACACAATTTTAGTGTTCTTAATAATTATAACACAGTCATACTATAATCTTATTTTTAAAAATCTTAACTTTTATTACTAAGCATAACACAGCAAATAATAAAAACATACCGTACTCATTCTAATTTGTTATCATGTGATGCAATTATTTTTTACATTATTTGCTTATTCTAAAGTCTTATTCATAGGCACATTTATTGTAACACCGCTAATAATACTTTTAATCAATAGAAAATTATGCAGTACAAACCTGTTCTTTAATTATCTAATCTAGATAATATGGATCTTGCAAAGACAGAACTGTCTTTAATAATAGGTCTATTGTAAAACCTTGCAAATGTATCAGAGGCTTCACTCCAACCTGCAGAATTTCTTATTTAGTCAATGCTTACACCAGAATGCATAGCAGCTGAAGTAGATGCATGTCTTGTACTATGTGAAGTGAAAACATTTATATTTATACCACTATCTCTTAGGGTATTTTTGATGCATTTACTAATCGTTTTATCCATATAGTCAAGCAAACATCTTGCTGGGCATATACTAGGGTCTTGTCTAAAACAAGGTATGATTAATAAGGGTTTAGGGTTGTTTTTTGCCTAAGGCAGAAGTCCTCTAATGCAAGAATATTTGATAACTTTTGCTATTGTGTAAGTGTATGGATCTGTACCTTTGTTATGATTATAATCCCACCATATTTTCAAAGCCGAGTTGTATTGCTTCTTGGTGGAATCGGAGGTAGATGCTAATATTACCTCCATTTCTTTTATTCCCCGAATGTTGTAAGCTTCCCTGAGAGCCTGGCAGCAACCAGGGTAAGGTCCTGAGCACTATAATTAAGTAGAGAATTCATTGCATTAAATTTTAAGAATTCAGATATTCTCAATTTGTTTAATAATGGGAACCAAGATTGGGCTGGCCAGAGTGGCACCACTATGATTCCTTCAGCTTGGTCATCTCTTATTTTTTGCAAACAACGCAATATTATTGAAAAATTTGGGAAAGCATAGAAATAGAATCCTGCCCAATTGATGGTGAATGCATCAACCGCAATAGCCTGGGGCTCTGGTTTCCATGAGACAAAGGTATCACATTTTCTATTTTGCATGGAGGCAACCAAATCTATGTCTGGTATTCCAAAGCTTTGTACAATCAGGTTAAAAGTTTCCATTGATAATACTAATTCTGTGTGTTCTATATATCGTCTCGACTCACGATCTGCGATATTTTCCCTTGTAGGGATGTACGAAGCAAACACCCACAAACCTCTATTTTCACACCACGTCCAAATTTCTTTTGATAAGTTATTCAAGTGAGTGTACTGGATACTTCCCATCTTATTTATACATGCTATAGCTGTTTTGTTATCTATTCTTAATAAGATCTCTTGATCTCTGATCTTTTTAGTAAAATACTGTAACCCTAAGAGTGCTGCTTTTAATTCCAAGTAATTTATGTGAAACTTTTTATCGCTTTCTTCCCAAGAACCAAATATTCTATTATCACCACATACAGCTCCCCACCCTGTATTTGAGGCATCGGAATAAATTTCCATGTTAAACTGATAACGACGGATTGGATTTACTGAAGTCTTTATATGTGTCAACCACCATTCAAGGTCACACTTGAAGCAGTCTGGTATGGACATAGTTTCATTAAAATCATCACCTGATTTTTGTAGGGCTAGCATCTTGTACCTTTCGAAGGTTTTAGTATATGCCATACCGTAAGCTATGCCTGGGCTTATGCTTACTAATTTCCCTATTATGTGAGCTAACTCTCTTATTTGACACTGTTTTTTATTTTGGAATGTTACCATTTTATTATTGATTTCTTTTCTTTTTTCCAATGGAACAGAAATAACATATCTACTTGAATCTAAAATGAGGCCTAAGAATTTACAAGACATTGAAGGTGTCAAGTTGGATTTTTTAAAATTTACTGTAAAACCTAAGCTTTGTAATATTTCAATGCAATAGGACATCTGATAACCAAGGGTTTTGGGATCTTTATTTATAATTAAGAAGTCGTCTAAATAGTTTACTAACAGAATGTCCTTTGAACGAAAGTGTGCAATCACAGGCCTCATTATCTTAGTAAAAATGTAAGGTGCAGTGCATAGCCCAAATGGAAGATAGTTGAATTCAAATATCTTTGTGTTAAATACAAATCTTAAGTATTTTTTGGATGATTTGTGAATAGGGATTGAAAAATAGGAATCTTTTAAATCAATAGTTATCATATATGCATCCCTATCTAACAACTTTATGGCAGTTCTAATGTCTTCTAGTTTAAAATGATCAACTTTAACAAATTTATTAAATTGTTTTAAATTTAGTATGAAACGATATGTACCATCTGGTTTTGGCACTGTGAAGACTTTTGACAAGTATTGGCCTTGGGTGGATGTGACTTCTGAAATTATCCCACTAGTCAAAAGATCCTCTATACTTGAGTTAATAATTTCCAGTTCTTTCTTTGGAAAGTTATTGTTTAATGGAATACGATCTTGTGTGATGTTTGGATTTACAGGGATCCTATAACCTTTAATCCATTTTAAAACTGTAAGATTTGCACCTATTAATGACCAATTTTTAACAAAATTAGAAGTATTTACCGTAGTGGTTACTTCAGAGGTGGATTCATTTGAGGTCCCTGTTTTTTCTGGAGCCCTTTCTGGTTCCTGTAGTTTTTTGGCTGGCTTCTGCTGGTGCTTGGGATCGGTCTGGGGTAGCTTCCACTCTGAGCTCTGGTATAATCGCTTCTTTGATTACTTGAGTAATTACCTTGTTTGAATCTATCACTGTTTGAAGTGAAGTTCGGTTTCTGTGTTTGATTCACCCTTGCTTTTATGCTAGCTCCGAATCTCCCAACAGTTTTAAACTGTTTTATCTTTGTACCTAAGTTTTTTCCAAATAGATAGTCATCTAGTTCCTTATCTCCAGTATCATTGATGAAATTCAGCAGTTTTTTGTCAATCATTGGTAAGATTGCACCCTTTCTTACCTTTGTGTCCCAATGTTGAGCATCTGTTAAGATGTTTAAAGCATCTATAAGTGGTTCTATATTTTCCTTGTCATCTTTCCTTATCAAGTTGTCAATGGTCTTGCCAATGGCCGCCAAGGCAGCGCCTATTTTGTCTTGTCTGTTGTTTATTTTCTTATCCCCTGTAATTTGGCGGGGAGACAAAGTGGCCGCAATTTCGGGGTTTAGTTTTGGTCCCCCAATATACTTACAATTTTCTGGGTAGGCATATTTCTTTAAGAGTGATTCTCTTTCCTCTTTCTTAATGCCATTTTTCAAAACGTCCTCAATCTTTGAGGCCAAAGCAGGCAAAATTTTCTTTGAAAATGTTTTTTGTTCAGTGTCTGAACTAAGAAGGTTCAGTATTTCTTGAGGTATTTCGAAGTGCTCTTCTGCTTCGATAACAGGCTCTGTTTTAGGTTTGATAACCTCAACTAAACTAGCTTCGGAATCCTCTGCATCTGATCCAGATTGATAGTTTTCGAGGTACTCCGCAGGCCAGTGGTCAGAGTCGTCGTCTTCGTCTGCGGTCAGGGGCGGTTGTACCTTTTCTTCCAACTCCTTGAGGCGCTTATACATGGCCAGGAAGTCGGTTAGGTCTTCGTGCGGTCTTTTAGCCATTTCGACCTGAAACCGACGTAAGATAGCGTGAATGAATTGCACGGGTTTTGCGAATAGGAATTAGAGGCAAAAACGTAGTTCTATGCGCACTTGTAGTCATAGACAAGTTTTTTTTTTTTTTATTTTTTTTTATTTTTTATGTGCACTTAAAGTTCTAAGCGCGTGTGTGGTCATAGACAATTTTTTTTTTTTTTTTTTTTTTTTTTTTTTTTTATTGTTCCTCATCTGAACTAGGTAATATTATGTATTTGGCATGATCCGCCTTGATCCTTCCAGGGTATACCTAATGTACCTAAAAGGGTACGACACATGACATGAGTCGAATAGGAAATGCGAAACCATCTCTCGACTATCAAGCCGAATGGGAGATGCGAAACCATTTCTCGACTACATCTGTGAGAATCTCCACCGAGATTTTATTTGATCCTTTCTGATCGTCCCTGGGAATAGGTTTAACAACGGAGCGTTAAACCTAACACCTAAAAGGCCCCTGCATGGCGCGAGGTGTTGCCTTCCTTTTAGGTGTGAATATTTTACCTTATAAATCGGTCCTAGATTATCTTCTACCGTGTCCTAAGAAGTCATGCGATCTTTGTGCACACCGATCTAGAAAATTTAAGGTTTAGAACTATTAAAATTGTGAATAAAATTTTTAACAATGTGAAACACATTTGCTACGTAGTTGTCACAAAAGCATAATGGCGGACGGACTGTCAGAGTGACCAGCCTCATAAGCCGGGGTTGCCACCTGACAGCCGTCAAAAAACATTTTACTTCTTTAGACTTGTGAGCGTAGTTGCCATAAACGGCATCCTATCCAGTATAATCCCTTCGGACAGGACTCAGAGCCATAATGTTTATTGATTGATGACCAGGCCGCACCCGCAGTTGTCTGCGGGACGCCTGCCTTTTTGAGTTTTTTTCCATTTAGGGATGAATTATATTAGAGAACACCTCGTTTTACAGACTTCCAAAAAGGAGTAGGTACCTACTTTATGTATGTTCGTCTGTATCTCTGAAGTATGAAACACTTTTTTTTTTAAATTATTTATTTTATACACAGTGATTTTAAGAGTATATTTCAGAGGTGGCCCATTTACCGAAGTCGGCTGAGCATTTTTTGAATATACGTGGAAAATACATTGATGTCACTTCGATTTGTGCAAAATATTGGAATTCTGTACACGGTGCAAGACCGTGGTACCATATTTTCGAAAAATAATTATACAAAAACTCCTTTAGCAGTCACGAGCCCATGAATAAGTAGTGTTTTCGAGGTACATGCATCTAAAATCCAAAATAGAAGTCAGCCTTTGCACAAAGTGCATCTAGGCTGACCTCTATTTTGGATTTTAAATGTATGATCGATGTATCTATGCATGACCGCTAAATAAGTTTCCGTAAACTAGTTAGTTATCTGTAAATGCCAATAAACGCAAAAAAGATCCTGCTGACCTAGTGCTGACTCACAGCTCACTTTTAAGACCTAAAAGTCAAGCGCGATGTTTTAAAAAAGTTCATTTTAATAATATACTATAAAATATACAAATAAGACATAGAAATATACTAATAAATTCTTATTTTAGTTGCGAATACCAATGTCAGATGGAATTCGAAAACTTTTCAATCGCGCTACGCACGGTAAAAAGTATCCGGTGTGGCGGTGTTCTTTTATGGCGTTTGAAAAACTAAAACGCACGAATCGGTATTGAAAGAATTATAATATTTAAAATTATCAAATTAAACATAGCATACCGTACGTAATCTTACTTAGAAAAACTTAAAATATTTTTACAAAATTACCTAACATTTGTTACATTGTCATAATTTAACTAACGTAGAGGCACAGATGAAGGATTGGTCCTCGCTCGTCTAGCGTAGCGAAGACCAATCCTTCATCTATGCGTAGAGGTTTTTTTTAACATATTGTACATACATAGTACCATCGCTGGTTATCGACAATTTTAGTGAACATAATGCACCTATCAAATCCTGGTCGATAGACAGATTACCTATATATGTATAGATGTAGTATTATGTTACAATATCATGTTTTGAAAACATTTGTAAAGAAGAATGCACGGATTTCTTAGAACAGACCTTTCGTCTGGTAACATCAAATCCCGCTTGACACTAAAACAATGAATCTAAGTTTTATTATGTTGCCACCATAATAAAAGCTCACTTCACAATCTATACACAGTAATCAGTGGTAAAATCCTTAATTATGACGATATCGAGAGACCATACTGTAAATTAAGTTCAATCAAGTATGAATAGAATATTTAAAAAACCAACTAAGTATCAAAAGTGAAAATCGAATGTTACCTAAAATAGCACAATAATTATTAAAAATATACTTACCAAACTGTCAAATTATTATAAAATCGTCTAAGTACCTATTAGAAGTACTTATCCAGTAAATAATTAACATTTATCCGTGTACAACTGTATAAAAATATCTTCATCAAACACGATTAGGAGATAGTAACTATGAGTATTGTCAAATAATTGTGAGAGCCAATTTTAAAGCTTCAGTTTCAGTATTTAGTTAGTTTACGTTTGTTTTACGAAAAAATACACCACGGGCATTCCAATCCGTCTACCAATAACTTTACAAATACTGAGTATTTCCTAGAATAAAGAGAAAACTACGACCAAATCTGCGTGTTATAAACGCGGTTAAATAAACGCAAATCAGTCCAAAATTAGAAGAGATCGTAATACGAAACTTGTAGTCTGATTATAGCGTACCGCAGATACAGAATTACAGGTAACTGTGTTAGTTGGGGGGATGGGGGAAACGAGAGTGCCCCAGAAAACTACTATTTTTCTGGGGTGCGCAAAGTAGGCAGCTGCCCCTCTTAGAAAAAAACTTTACAAAGTACTAATCTAAATAATAACCTATCAAAGTATCTCGGCCATCAATTAATCACATTTTGCCTGATAGTGGTACTTCTTCAGTTGACGCGCAATTTTGGCCGTTGCCTTCTACCTATTTAAAATACGGGAGACACTAAAACTAAGCCGCTCGTTACTTGCGGCATGTCATTCAAACGTAGAACTACGGAGCGTCACCTCTCAGGCGTCGTAGCGATTACGCAAAGCACCGACATCGCCCGTATGGCATCATCTTAACAGTTTTTGGTAACAGCCACAAACGCTACCTACGCCACCACTGATGCCCGTTGGCAATATTCTGAAACTAACGTAAATTATACAAATGTATCTGGAAATTTTGATTGAGGCGCCTCATCTATCAGACTTCAGTAGTTGCGCGTAGTCCAGCCAGTGTCCGCGTCTGTAGCTCGTGTGGGGTGGTACTAAGACTAGAGTATTTGGCACTACTGCGGGTTCTCGAACTGGTCCCGGGCCTTGCGCAGCACGCCGTGGGTTCGGTGAATCTCGCGGCAGATGGCGCGCTGCACGCTCTTCTTGCGCAGGTTGGCGGCGTTGAGTTGGGCCAGCGTGTCGGCGAGCGTCGCCTTCGTTCGCGCCAGCTTCTGCTTCAATGTCACGTTCTCCTCGTACAACGAACCTGAAACGATACAATGTTGTAGACAATAAGAACCTAGAGAGTGAAGATACAAAAACGATTTTGAGGAAAATAAGGTTTTCTTATTTCATACCGGGTATGTTTCTATTTAACTAAGTCATATTTTAAGATACAGTCTGTGAAGTAACGCATACAGCAAAAACGTACGTTAGGTCTCGTCCTGCCAGATGTTGATAAGTGTAAAATATCAAACTTGCTTCGAAGCCTCTCTTACTTTTATTAAAATTACTCTTAATTCTAGACTAAAATCTAGATTTCGCTTCAGATTTCAGAACAACTTTTTCATCAAAAAAGAAATTATGTGCGCTAGATAAAAACCGTTTTAAAATAAATCAATAGGCACTCACGCGGGGACAGCGCGACGTTGTCATTTTGCTCCAAGCTGGAGAGTCGGTCGCTATCGATGCCGAGGTCGGGCGACGTGGGCCGCTCCTCCTCTGACGGCGGCTCCTCCTTCTTCACCACACGACGCGTCGCCTCGATCTCTAGCCGAGAGTTAGCTTCGAGAGCAGCCGAGAGCCGTTCACGAACTTCATCTAAATCTCTCTCGATTCGGAGACGGTCGTTCTGCGCTCGGGCTCGCTCCAGCGCCGCTTGGGATGCCTGAACCGTGGCCTCGTCCGCCGCCCGCCGTAATGCGCGCTCTTTTTCTACAAACGTAACTTCCAACTCCCTCCTCTCAACCTTCAAAGCCTCGGTCACTCGGCTAGCTTCGACTGCGCTCTGCTCCGCGTCGCGCACGCGTCCTTCCAAATTCGCGACCGTCGCTTTCAAAGCCTCCACGCTCTTATTGGCCTCGGAAACGTTCGCGCGCTCCTCGTCCAGCCCCGCTCTGAATTTTCTGTTCTCCGCTGTGAGCTCGTCGATCTCCTTCACGGTGTACTCGAGTTTGTCGCAGAGGTCTTTTCTCTCGCGCTCGAGTCGTTCACATCTGTCGCCGAGTTGGGCGATTTCTTCGAAGAAGGCGTCGGTTTTGTCTTCAGAGCGCGAGGCGAGGGAGAGGCGCGGGCGGCGCGAGCGGGCGCGCGCTTCTTGCGGCGGCGGCGACTCGTGCCCGACACCAGTGAGATTTAATCCTACGCGCGCTTGCGAGACGTTCCGGTCGGGTTCCGACCAGCATTCCGAGTCGGAGAAGTCTGCGCGCGGCGCGTGCCTCGCCCTCTGCCGCGGGCGGCTCTCGCAGGAGACGTGGTGGCCGAACATGGCGGTGAGGTCCTCTATCCGCAGCGACTGCGAGAGGTCGAAGGTGCTCTCGTCGAGGGCGAAGTCCTCGGGCGCCATGGACTCGTCCAGCTCGAGCCCGACCGGCAACGCCAAGCTTTGCTCTAGTATGCTTTCGGCGAGTTTCTTTTTGTCTTCACCGAGCACGCATCTGAAAATGATCAATTTTTATTTCAGTAGATGATAATAAGCAATTATATAATCTTAATTAGCTCCATTGCAAGGCGTATAACTCGTTAATCGTTTAGAATTTGTCTTATTTACTTGTAGTGATAGTTATCATAGGCAGTTATCCATTTATTTGTAAATATACATAGGTTTTCATTTGCGCATTGATATGCATTATGTAAATACTAATAATTGATATGTAATATACCCAGCAGTGGGATAGAGAGGGTTGCGGATGATGATGCATTATGTATGGTCAATGAATTAAATTAAATATACAGGGTTATTTCTAATCAATTAGCATCTTTTTAGGGGCTTATTCTGTACATCAAAACTCAATTAGCATCCTTTCAGGGGCTTATTCTGTACATCAAAACTCAATTAGCATCCTTTCAGGGGCTTATTCTGTACATCAAAACTCAATTAGCATCCTTTCAGGGGCTTATTCTGTACATCAAAACTAACAACGTTTGTTCTGCGACTTTTGTCAAATCTCAAAAAAAAAAAACAGCTGTTCCATACATTTTGTCGAGGGTGAACGATATTTTTCTATGGAACAACTTTTTTTTGATAATTATTAAAAGTCGTAGAACAAAAGTTGTTAGTTTTGATGTACAGAATAAGCCCCTGAAAGGATGCTAATTGATTAGAAATAACCTGTATACTAAATAAATGATTTTTTACACAGCTTCAACTAAATCGAATTTAAACTGACATTTACAACTTAATGTGCGCTAAATACTCACTTGTGTGATAACAGTTTATCCAAGAAATATGCTACTCCTTGTAACCTCCGAGTCAGTAACTGTTGTAAGTTGCTGAAAACAAACGTAGATTATTGTTAATCTAATTTTAAGCAAATAAAATAATATAATTAATAACGTTAATGGGAACCACTATAAAGGCTTTTGTGAACCGTAAATTACATTTTTAAGTGTTGCTCCTTTGTCTAATAAATCCTTAAATAAAAAAGACATATACATTTTTGACTCGGTCAAGATTCCAATACATCAGCGTATTCAAATCTACAGTTTATACGACATGTTCACAATTTTCAATTTAGGCCTCAACTAAGAAAAACTGTAGATTTACTGTAGAATATAAGATACTACCAACCCGCCCCGGCTTCGCACAGGTGTATTATACATATAAGCCTTCCTCTTGAATCACTCTATCAATTAAAAAAACCGCATCAAAATCCGTTGCGTAGTTTTAAAGGTATAAGTATACATAGGGACAGACAAACAGGGAAGCGACTTTGTTTTATACTATGTAGTGATAACTGTGGATTTCGTTTGTTCTCTTGGAATTTACAGATTTTTAGCTTTTCTACAACTTTTAGTGTTTGGTGCTGGCAATACTGCAATACATTGATTAACGATACCTACCCAGAAGCTTCCAAATGTTGAACGTTATCGACGCATTTCTGCAAGTCCCGCACCTTGTTCTCCAAGTCCTTGATGTGTTCGTCTTTACACTTGAGTATTTCTTCGTACTTCTCCATTTGCGAATCGCTTACTTGCGCGTAGCTCAGTTCCTTGTTCTATAACAAGCCAGTAAACCTTCGAGCAAATATCTACAGAGCCACAGTCTCTATACTAAGCGCTACACAAATCGGCAGAGGGAAGTTATGCGCAGAACGCTGCGCAAAAGCCGAAATATAGGTATGCGCGGGAGCCAGAGAGACGAGACGCCGGGGCACACCCGCCCGCTAACCTCATGCCTCCCGGGCGCTCCCTACGCATTGTGCACACATGCGCAATAATTAGCGAATTACGGCCAAGTGTCATCTGCGGCTAACTTCTCATCCGGTGATTTGTGTGGTGCACTGGTGCTTAGTATAAGGTTGTAATATAAATGTCCAAACGCCGTCATACACACTGACTTAGATATTTACATCAAGTAATTCACAATGTCCCGTTTTCACGAATCTCGACGTTATGTCACCTAATAGTTGCTTGTAACCAGTGGCGGACGCTTCATAGAGACAGAAAGACACTGCCTACCCTAGTTCTGATAATAGATCTACTAAAATTTTATCAATAAACAAAATAAAATAAAAAACTTAAATCATAAATCAGCTCCACCTATCGAGTGCCGGTGGTATCATTAAGATAAGATCGACAGGTTTGCTGCACGAGCGCCACCCGCCCTTGCCACGGCAAAGACACAAACTATGGATCTCTTAATGTTTTGTATGTGTGCTCTCGTGGTAAGTCGTGATCATGCGGATTTAATGTGTGTGCGTTCCTATAGCTACGTGGGCTTTGCTTACACACAATGACAAAAATCACGCACACAACTGCATGAAAAGCCAGTGTCTTTTTGCTTGGCCATCATTTTTTTGTGGTATTTTTTTACTACTAATTTCAATAGTCAATAGTCGCCATATCGTTTGATGTGTATTGTGTTTGTGACTACGCTATCAGCTATTTAGGATTTTAACGTTGTTAATAGAGTGAAAAATGGAAAATATTGTCTGTGAAAGTTGTTGTTGTGGTGTGTGTATTGAGAAAATAAAATATGGTGCGTTTTCAAAACTATCTTTCGGTGAAAAAAAAACAAGTTTTCGTGATAGGTCGTGCTACACCGCAATTAATACAAATTATAGGTAAAGTCAGTCGTAAATTCAATAAAAAACAATATGATTCATATCATTGGCTGACAGGTTGCATACACAGTAATCGGTTATTTTGTTTCGTTTGTCTACTATTTTCAAATAATAAAACCGTCTGGATATGTCTATAAAATCAGCCAATCTATGGATATTTGAGCTGGCATTTGGCAATTACCTACATTATCAATCGACAAGACGACGAACCAAAACCAACGTGTTTTTGGTGAGTAAAATATTCTGCCTACCCTCTCTTAAAACTGTGTGCACGCCACTGCTTGTAACCAATCACTTTGGCATCGCCCGGCGTTGTAGTCGGCTTGCAATCGCCTTACGACTAACTAAAATGCCCACTACGTAGTTTGGGCAGAGTTTTGTCCCGAACACTTTTTTTGCACCATTGTGACTCTAGATATTTGCAGGAAGCAATAAACTCAATCTTAAGGTAAGTATGTAAATATTGAAGGTATAAATTCCCGTAATAGTAAATACCCAACTCCACGAAGCAGCATCGGACTACTCTCGCCGTGGCAATAAATTTTTCCAAATTTTTCTACTTATTGATGCATGTTGATCACTCTTAAAAACCCGTAGGGTACATTGGTAGGTAATATTATTGTTAACCCGATGTATAAGTACTTATCTGTTTTTGTAATGTAATAAAAATACTCAATTACCCACTTTAAAAAAAAAGTCTAAGTAATCATTATAATAATAATGTATCATACCTAGTATTTGTTATGTTTGTAATAAAGTGTATTGTGATGATATAAACATACGAAGTAGCCCAGTAGTATGTAAGTAGTATTTATGCCTAATCAATTTACTAAGTACCCGCAATTTTATGTTTTAATGAGTAGTCTAATTCCTAACAGCAAATTGTTAGCTTAAAGTTTTAAAAAGGCGTCACTAGCCTATAAAACAATGAAACTTATTAAGTTAAATGTTATTTAAGCTATGTATGCCAAATAAACATTGTATCATTTATTATGGTCAATAAAAAAAAATCAAAATCAAATCAAATCACTAAAATTTTCTACTAGCCCGGGAGGAGAACGTAAAATAATGCAAGCATTTTCTAAAAGCATTTTTGGTATTACGTCACCATGACGGCAACATTAGCCCGGAGTAAGTCGGCTAGGGTCCTTACCGTTTGGTGCGAGGATCCGTTTGAATTGGTAAATATGTATACTGTATAGAGCGAATCAAATATCTTAGCAGCTGTGATGTTAACTATAAGCTGCGAATGACCCAATCATCGCGCAACTGTTAAGTCAGCCTCAATGAGGATTGGGTATTCCGCAGCTTGTAGCTAACATCACAGCCGTCAAGATGTTTGAAACGGACTGTACCTCTACAAGCCGTGGTGGTCTAGTGGTAATGACACCGTCCTTACAATCGTGAGTTCGTGGGTTGAAATTCCGGTCCCGTACCAATGAGTTCTTCGGAATTTATGTACGGAATTTCACACCACTGGCTTTTCGGTGAAGGAAAACATCGTGAGGCAACCTGCAAACGTCCGTAGAAGAAATTCGATGGCGTATGTGAATTCACCAACCTGCACTGGGCCAGCGTGGTGGATATGGCCCAATCACCCTTCGCGGGTAGGCCTAAGTCCTGCAGTGGGATACTAAAAAGGCTGGTACAGTACAGTACAGTATACCTCTACACATGCTCATATAGATAAGTTCTAATTTCGTGTCACAACTTTTTACTGTAAAATGCTCGAGTTGTTCTGTACTATCTACATGCCATGCATATTATTAATGGGATTTTTATTTTACATACCAGTTTAATTTTCTTCATCTCCTTATCTTGCTGCTGGATTTTCTTCATGCATCCCTTGATCATTTGTAATGCTTTGCGGTTTTCCTTGCGGAGCTTCATGAGCTCGTCCTGAAAATAGCAAGTAGAAATATTGCAAA
Organism: Hypomecis atomaria; assembly: GCA_964007245.1. Classification (NCBI taxonomy): domain Eukaryota; kingdom Metazoa; phylum Arthropoda; class Insecta; order Lepidoptera; family Geometridae; genus Hypomecis; species Hypomecis atomaria. The sequence goes on along the minus strand of OZ023281.1, from coordinate 11,403,354 downwards.
TAGCAATCTCAAAAAAAAAACATTTTCAAGAAAATGTTGCCAAGACGGGACAACAACTAGCACTATAAAAAAGTTATCAGATCTTCTGTAGAGCCAAGCTTTTAAATCTACACGCCCAACTCTACAAATTCTTATTTCACAAACTCTTATTAGTCAAAATATGATGATGGGCGTTTCATAAACTATTATTGACATAATGTTCCGAGAGTTTTGTTTATCTGGTATTACTCCAAACCGAGTAAGGTAGGCGTTGTGCTACGCTTCGCTTGGCCCGTTTTGGCAGGGCACTACCGTGCCCCCAGATACACAAAGTTATAATAACTAAGCTGTAACCGATGTAACACCTGAAAAAAACATTACACTACTAGACATAGGCCCTCCCAAGAAACACTTCAACTAAAACGGTTTTCACTGTTAAGCGACGGCGCGTTAGATTTAGATCAGTCTCTGTAGACAGATTATGAAACGTGGTATTTTACTGTGGGTCTTATGTATAAGCTCAAGGTAGCCCAACGCGCTATGGAGAGGGCTATGCACGGAGTCTCGCTGCGAGATCGAATCAGGAATGAGGAGATTCGCAGACGAACCAAAATTACCGACATAGCCCAGCGGGTTAGTAAGTTGAAATGGCAGTGGGCAGGGCTCATAGTTCTAAGAACTGATGGCCGATGGGGCAGTAAAGTTCTCGAATGGAGACCCGCACCGGCTAGCGAAGGACGTCCACCGACCAGGTGGACCGACGATATAATTAAGACCGCAGGAACGTGCTGGATGCAGGCCGCGGCTAAACTTTTGAATCGTACCAACGTCAAGGGGGGGTGGGGGGGGAGGGGGGTGGGGGAGGGGTTGGTATACCTCTCCTGAGAAGGGGGGGGATTGAATCCCCCCCCTCTCGGAGATATGATTTTTTTTATTTTTTTTTTCTACTGTGGCAAAAACAAGTACTAAGCTATAGGGAAGATGGTAGCAAGAACATAGTACCTTCAAAAGAGGGGGAGGGATGTAGAAGCGCTCCCCCTCTTTTGGAAATTTGATCTAAAAATTATCGACTTACCAAATGTTGCAACCTAACCTATTTTTTGTTTCACACCTAATCTATAAAGGCGATTCGCTTCTGGCACTTCGCCGGCCGCTGCCGCGGCACGCTCGCTTCGCTCGCTCGGCTCGTGCGTTGTTTTGTCATGTTCTAACATAACCTAACCTATTTTTTGTATCACACCTAATCTAATTACGTGGGGTCGGGGTGCCCCGATTCGGATATGTGACTCATTTCGAACCTAAATGTACCTCGTCGGATTTGTAACTGATTTCGAACCTAAATGATCCGTGTCGGATTTGTGCCGTGAGACTTCCGAGTGGGCTCCCGCCAGAAACTCTGCAGTCGTCCCTGAGTGTCGCTGCGCCAGCCTCGGCCTTCGTTACGCTACGGAGGTCGCCGGCTCGCTTCGCTCGCCACCTCCCCCCTTCGCTGCACTCGGCCTCGACTTGACTTGCTCCACTCAGGACCTCCTTTGAGTTTCTGGCTCCCGCGATTTTAAAAAACACTCTAGAGTCGTAGCCACAAGACTACGTGGAGTCGGGGTGCCCCGATTCGGATCTGTGACTCATTTCGAACCTAAATGTACCTTGGCGGATCTGTGACTCATTTTAATTTGACCAGGCATACATAACATAGGAAGAAAATCCCACAGGACTATTAGATTTTTTTTATGAAAAATAGGGAATTTTACTTACTTTTTTTGGGGAATTTGGAAGTAGATGTTGGCGGCCCTGTTTCTGCCATTCTAGTCTATGATAAAAAAACCTTCGAAAATACGCAGTGTAAACAAAATTCTAACCAAAAAAGTGTATTTTCAAAAATTAATTTCTCGAAAACTATTCGTCTTCGCAGTTCTAAACTTTGTGAAAATCGATTGTAATAAAGTATTTTACCACTTAAAAAACAGAAACAATACATAAGCCATTGGTACGTTTCAAAAGGCGAGCCAAATATCGTTCACCCGCGACAAAATGTATGGAACAGCTGTTTTTTTTCTTTTTTGACAAAAGTCGCAGAACAAAAGTTGTTAGTTTTGATGTACAGAATAAGCCCCTAAAAGGATGCTAATTGCTTAGAAATAACCCTGTATATAATGTAATCAGCCCAAAAATAATTATTTGTAATGACTACAAAGATAGTTTTAAACTGACTGCAGTATAGTCATAGGTACTCACCATATCGTCATTGTTGACTGTAGTAGCCAAGTAGTCTCTGTAAAGACAGATAAATGCATTAATTTATAAATAACTAGCTGCCCATCCCGGCTTCGCCCCGCTACGGACAGATTTTAAAAGTATAATAAACAAATGCGATTATAAATGGAGATATAATATCTCTCAAGTTGTATCAAACTGCACATAGTGCGCAAAATTTTGTTAAAATCGGTTAAGTAGTTAAGGAGTCCGTCGCAGACAAACAACGTGACGCATAATATAATTTATATATATTAAGATTATATATTTAAATTATTTATCAATATGTATGTAATTCTTTAATTTTGAATGTAATTGTTTTTGTGTTAAAACAAACATTATTTGACGTGTAATATTTTTTATGAATAAAATGAATATGAATATAATTATGAAAAATAGAAATGAAATAGTCAAAACTTGAAATCTTTTTTTATTACCCCGCAGACTCCGATTCGACGCACGTGTCATCGGTAATCTCTTTCTGCTCTGCACACTGAAAAAATACGTAAGATTTGCATTATTTGAAAAAACTCTACAAGATGAATTTTTTTTCAAATAAATTGAAAATCAACGACATAAGTACAGCTCGCGCCACATAAGTAAAACTAATTAACGTTTGGTCAGTCTTTGGATGGGTGACTGCAGGTACCATTTACAACTAAGCGCTACCGTGGCTCGGATGACACGTTAAATTGTAGGTCCCGGTTGTTTTAACCGTTTAGCCATGTCAGAGGCCTTCAGGTGGCTTAAAAACTGACAACAGGGCTAGCTACCCGGCCTATACGAACTTACAATTATCCTACTAATATTTTAAACATGAAAGTTTGTAAGGATGGATAGATGGATGGATGTTTGTTACTCTTTCACGCAAAAACTACTGAACGGATTGAGATGAAACTTTGCAATTATATAGCTTATTTATCAGAATAACACATAATATTTTCCATATTATAACAATAAGTGTTAAGTAGGAAAAATTCTGCCATCTGCGAGCTATTCTAGCGTGCGCTCCAAGAAATGTCAAAAAAAACTGTCGAATCGAACAAATGTCAAATCGTTTTTTTTTTCCACCTCCTTTATTAAGGGTGGTAAGGTAGGACCTCGAAATATCATGCGGGCGAAGCCGCGGGCAAAATCTAGTATATTTTTATAAAAGCGAAAGTTTGTATGTATGGATATTTGTTCCTCTTTCACGCAAAAACTACTGAACGGATTGAAATGAAACTTTGCAATAGTAATGCTTATATACCAGAATAACACATAGGCTATAATTTATAACGATATTGCGTGAAACGAAGTTCGCCGGGTCAGCTAGTTTTTAGTAAAACTTGAGCAAAAGTCAATTTTTAGACCTCCTCTGTGGTGAAATAGATTGTTTCACTTCGCAGTAGCGACTGCGCACAACTCCGCTGTTTTCATTGTACTACAAATACGCAGGACACGCCATTTTAGTTCCACTTATTTAACGCGAGCTTTACGTTTATTTGAATTTAATAAAATATTTCGTATGGCGCTCAAACTCGCAAGATGTACACAACCACCAATATCGACGAGAGATTTGGCTAAATATTGCCACAAAAACTGTGACTGTAAATCTTTCATAACATACATAATATGTACAGGCCAAATCAAACTTGTTGGCGGCTGTGACGTTAGCTACAAGCTGCGGATAACACAATCCTCGCGCAGCTGTTAAATGAGTTTCAGTCAGGATTGGGCTATCCGCAGCTTGAAGCTAACATTATAAGCCGCCAACATGTTTGATTCGGCCTTCCTTCCTTCATTAATCCTTACATAGTATTAAATAAAGTCGCTATTTTTGTCTGTTTGTTTGTCTGTATGCTTAAATCTTTAAAACTACGCAACGGATTTTGATGCGGTTTTTTTAAATGGATAGAGTGATTCAAGAGGAAGGTTTATATGTATAATACACCTGTGCGAAGCCAGGGCGGGTCGTCTAGTAATATTATAAATCCGAAAGTGTGTTTGTTGGTTTATTGGTTTGTTCCTCTTGAACGCAGCAACGGAGCAACGGATTGACTTGATTTTAGGTATGGACTATTGGACATAGTTTGAAAGACGGGCGTAGTGACATAGGCTACTTTTTATCCCGAAAAAATGTTTCATATGGGATTACACAAAAACAACATATAACGCGAGCGAAACCGCGAGTAAAAGCTAGTAGGTAATGGCTACACAATGGCAACCCAAAGATAAATACCTGATCTTGATTTATAATTTTCCTGTGGGCATCACTATTGTTCATTGACATATTTTCAACACTATCCGTCGACATGGATCCCTGAAACAATTTTCATGCGATACTATAAAATTACAGAAACATGTAGCATATACTTGACGTTGACGTAATTTACCTATATAAGTTCACGATGCCAGAATACTTACATATATAAAAGAAATTTCAGAACGAACAGGAAAAGGGTTGAAAATGGCCTGAATGGTTTCGAGAAAAGTAAGTACAGCTGTGCTTTTTTCAGATAGGGGAAAAATCGGTTGGGGTTGTATCAAGGACACGGCCGTGTGTTGTACGTGAATACGTCTTGAGATAGATATGAAGCTGCAACACCAAACTATATCCCCCGGTTTTGTTATCATTGGTTTTTTGAACTGCCGCCCTATATTGCAATATTAAAGACGTATTCACGTCAAAAGGGGTAGTACGAATGAGCTGTAGAGACTAGAAGTGCCAGCTAACCTGCTGTCCCAGAACGTCGATGGCCTCAGCGGCGGCGGCGAGCAGCTCCTGTTTGTCGGACAGCTGTCTTCGTAGCTCCTCCACCTCCACTTGCAGCCGCACATTGTGCTCCAGCAGACCCTGCAAACAATCACACATCTCTCTTATATCTACTAAACAGCAACAAATATTTAGATCACCAAAAAATGCTACTACTTACGTATCTAAGCTTTCTTACAAAAAAAAACATTGGAAACTAAGATAACGAAACATGTAGGCAATTACAATAGTTCTAGCTATCTACTCGTCAAAATTGTACCTAACCTGTACCTAGTTAAATCACTAAATAGCATAAAACAAAGTCGCTTACCTCTATCTGTCTGTCCCTATGAATGCTTATATCTTAAATTAAACTACGCAACGAATTTTAGATGCGTTTTTTTTTAATAGATAGAGTGATTCAAGAGGTTGGTTTATATGTATAATACACCTGTGCGAAGCCGGGGCGGGTCGCTAGTACCAAAATATAGTAAGAGTCGCTTTGCAAAATGTAGGGACTTCCAGCGGTGGATAAGTATATCCAAATATTATGGACAAGGTTTGTGGACAAGGACAAGGACTTCCAGAGGTGGATAGGTATATCCAAATATTATGGACAATATGGAACCAGTTGTGAAATAGGGAAAAAGTAACAAAGTCAGTTTTTACGTTCAGCATTTAAGTTCGCGACACAGAGATCCGACAGATTTGTTGAATTTAAACAAATCTGTCAGTTTTTCAGTTTGAAAGGTTTCTGAGAATTTCTCAAATAATTTTAGTGTATTACACTCTAAAAAATTTATGTACAGGTACAGGTCGCGGCAAGTTTAGCGCTGAGCGAAATGGAGGAGATAGCTAGAACTATTGTAATTGCCTACATGTTTCGTTATCTTAGTTTCCAATGTTTTTTTTGTAAGAAAGCTTAGGTACGTACGTAGTAGCATTTTTTGGCTCCGTATGGGCTTAGTAAAGCGGTCACCATGTGCAATTATTCCTTCCACACGGTACCCTCAGCGCTAAACTTACGTGCCGCTACCTGTACACTACCCATTTGTCAGACGACAAAAACAGTTCAGTTGTTTTATTATGAACAACAATAAATATCATATCTATAATTATAGTATTGGCCGCGCCACACAAGTTGGCGGATGTGAAGTTAGCTACTAGCTGCGCGATAGCCAATCAACGTGCGGCTTTATGTGAGCTTCAGTCAGGATTGGATATTGCGCAGCTTGTAGCTAAGTTCACAAGTTCACATTCACCAACTTGTGTGGCGCGGCCTATAATAAGTCAGAAATAGAAAGTACAGTAACCTGGACTGCTGGAGGAGATCCGTTGCCCAGCTTCTCCTCAAGGAAATATATCCTCAGCTTTAAATGGAAGTTTTCCTTGCGAAGTCCGTTCAGCTGCTCCTCGTACTGTTTCATGCTGATACCGCTCGCGGATGTCACGTCTGTGTGTAGAAAATACTTAGCTATCGATATAACATACTATGTAAATGTTCTTTTGGCCGCTCATAGTCCGATATGATAAAAATAATATAACTAGTAGTTCTCCGAACAGTAGACCTATTCTGATATTGGACGCAAACCGAACAATAATAAATAATTGACTCTGTTTGGCTATTCATTCCGTAGCCAAGCTTGAACGCTAGTCCAATGTTAGCACCGGCAAGATAATACGAGTATGACCAGCCCAGGGGATCTATAATTGAACTTCGAACCGCTAGGACGTATACGAAACTTTGCGGATATGTACTGTACTGTACCAGCCTTTGTAATAGTCCACTGCAGGACGTAGGCCTACCCACGAAGGGTGATTGGGCCATATCCACCACGCTAGCCCAGTGCGGGTTGGCGGATTCACACACGCCATCGAATTCCTTCTAAGAACGTATACAGGTTGCCTCACGATGTTTTCCTTCACCGAAAAGCCAGTGGTGTGAAATTCCGTACATAAGTTCCTAGGAATTCATTGGTACGGGACCGGGATTTGAACCCACGACGTCACGATTGTAAGGCGGGTGTCATTTCCACTAGACCATCACGGCTTGTACTCCATACAATCTGTCAAAGTTTCGTATATGTTCGAACCCGTTCGAAAGTCAATTACTGCCTACTTTGCCTTAGGGATAATACGCCACTGTAAAGATCCCCAGGGCCGCTTTAACTACGTCTTGAAAATAAAAGTTAGGAAACTCAAAAAGAATCAATAAAAACATACCTAATGCATTCATTATACGCAAAAGAATAACGTAAAAATCGGGAAATAAGTGAAAAATAAACATACCGTGTCCATCGACGGGCAATGCCATTTCTTGAAGTTTTCTTGGACTCGTGCTGAAACCAAACGAATTGCCAATGTAATTATTGTTTTTTTTCTGGGACCCAAATAGATTACTTTATACAACGTCAGATACCGGGTAAACGAAAGTAATGCTGGCGAATATATAACTAAAACAAATACGACGAACGAAAGGCGACGAAGAGCAATAGTCTACTGGAAAGTCCCTAAGGATTCTCATTTAGTTCGCTTTCTTCTTCAATTCTTCTCATTTAGTTCGCTTTCTTCTTCAATCTTCATCAATCGCTCAGTGGTTTTTATTGACTATTAAAATTTTATCGGCACACAGTGCTCAACAAAGCGCAAACTTTCAGATGTCTTATGCTTATCATTAAGAATATCATGGGACCAAACGCGAAATCACAAAAGAAAACCCATATAAAATGTTCATGGACTTGCAACAAATTGTGTGGAGATCACAGATGATATATTTTTCGCGTGGCTGACGACTGGCACTTGTAGCTAATTGCTTCCCTTGGAGGACGAAATATCCTGTATCTATTGTAAGTTATAAATGATATGACTTTAAAATTATCGCCAATTTACTGTAGTGAGAAGTGTCGCTGATGGCATAGTTTGGGAGGAACCCTTATTGTGATCATACTATCGTTTTTGTCGTCTTTAGTCTTCACAAGTTATCGCACTGTTGAAGAATTCCTGTATTACTTACTGCTGACTACTGCCCCTCTTAGACAGACTTCAAAAAAATATGTTCTCAATTTGACTGTATGTTTTTTTAACCGACTTCCAAAAATAAAGAGGTTCTATGTTCATCTGTATTTATATTTTTATCGCCAATTGTGAACCGAATAAAATAAATCTTGTTCAGTTCGAAAGGATAGGTTCGGCTGAGCCGTTTTTGAAATATAAACAATGATGTAAAAATTGTATAGGTCGATTCGGGCGATTGTACACGAGAATTTACACGATTGAAGTCGGTTGTGCCATTTTTTGCGCAAAATAATTATTTGTATGAACGAGTATATATATATTACGCGATGACTCTCCCAATTATTATGAACAGATTTCAACAACTCTTTTTAGGGTTCCGTACCCAAAGGGTAAAAACGGGACCCTATTACTAAGACTCCGCTGTCCATCTGTCTGTCTGTCTCCAGGCTGTATCTCATGAACCGCTATAGCTAGAAAGCTGATGAATTTCTGTTGGCGCTATAACAACAAATACTAAAAATAGAATAAAAATAATATTTAAGGGGGGCTCCCATACAAAAAATCTAAATTTTAGCCGTTTTTCGCTCGATATCAATAATGGTAACAGATAGATGCTTGAAATATTCACAAAATATTTAGCTGCATGCTTACTTTAATACTAAATAATCAAATTAAAATACGATAAATGCTCCCATACAGTACGGAACCCTTCATGCGCGAGTCCGACTCGTACTTGGCAGATTATTTTGTTTGGTAGATCAGAGATTCAGAGAGAACTTCTGTTTTGTAAGTATTTACAAAACTATGGAAATTAACGTGGTTTTCACACATTTTAAACGATATAACGGGACTCACGTGTACAGTCATAACACGACTATAGTTTCAAGTCTCAAGTTGGCAAGTGCTAGCACGCGGAGCCGTCTCGCAATGCACCCAATTGCAAGTGCATTTGCAAGTACAATATTGCAAATATTTACAAAACTTTCAATGTTTTTGTTTACCACTTAAATCCCAATATCCAGCCACAGGGGCGCCGGATCATCTGCAGTTTACTGCTTACTGCTCACTTTGGAGGGAGGAACTCCCCTACGGTTTATTTATAAATCAACTTTTGAACTACAGATGTATATGTAGCGTCAATGACATAAGAACGGATACTTTGATCTTGATCATAAAAATCTCGCTTCGTGGTAAATTAGAACGGTGCATGATACTTGCTTTATGGTGGCAGTGCTTAATGTTTACATAATTATGGTTAACGTTAAATACTACGATACGCATTAATAGTTAATTCAAATACTTATTTAATTTAGATCAATGCATGCAGTAAAATGTTATTTTATTTTAATCTTACCTAAAGGGAGAAGAAACAGAATTCCCATGTTTAGAATTGTGCATCCGAGGTAAAGTTGCCATTTCATTGATTTATATTCCGGGACTTTCACATAAATAGAGCACACTTTGCATCACTGAACGAACACAAAACAACGCAGTTTATTGATAAGTAGGTGACGACAATAACGAAGAGGAAAGATCCATTGATTGGACTATGAACTCACAGTCGAATTCATAAGATTGTTTTTAGTTCAATTTGAACAGCAAACGAATACAAATGTTGTAAAATGTAAACAATGAGTTTTGTTGATATTTTGAACACACACACTACAAAAACGTCTGTGAATTTATTAGGACGGGACAGGGACGTGAGTCGCTGGCAAGATTCGGGTGCTACCTAGGTACTCGCGTTGGAGCGTCATTCGGTGCTCGACTTGGAACATTATCTGGACGGGAATAACGAGCTAGAGCGAGATAGCAGCGTTTGAAAGAGACGGAATGTTTGGGGAGTCTCAAGTCGGGAAGATAAGGATGCTGCGCGCCGCATCCATCCCATCCTCACAGAAATAGAAACTGCCGCAGCGCGACGCGAGTCGTGCCTGTCCCAAATTTTCGATTTATGTGTTACTTCCTGCTGACGTTAAAATTGAACCACTGCGCTGTGACATTATGAACTTTTCTGTTTGCTGCACATTTATAAATGTTTTTCTTTAGGCGACAGAAATATTCTAGGATAATAAATTAATAGGTAGGAATATACATATAAGGATAGGGGTAATGTTTGATTCACTGATCAGTATAATTAGTTTTACTATGGAACCAAACCTCAAATCGCCAAAAACAATGAGATATTGCATAGATTTTGTCGTAAGTCAATTTTGTTGTACACAGCATGTACTGTACCTGCCTTTTTTAACCGACTTCCAAAAAGGAGGAGGTTCTATATTCGTCTGTTTGTTTTTTTTTGTGTATGCTCATCGATAATTTCGCCAATCGAGAACCGAATCGAAAAAGTATTTTTAGTTCGAAAGGGTACCTATATTCCCGAGGTGGTCCCATTTAAATTATACAGAAATCGGCTAAGGCGTTTTTGAAACATCAACAATAATGTAAACAATCCGAGCGAAATACCTATTCTAATTTTGTACAATATGGAAGGCGGTTATGCATTTTTTTGCGATAAATAATTATTGAATAGTCCACTGCAGGACGTAGGCCTACCAACGAAGGGTGACTGGGCCATATCCACCACGCTGGTCCTGTGCGGGTTGGCGGATTCACATACACCATCGAATTTCTTCCACGGACACATGCAACCTGCCTCACGATGTTTTCCTTCACCGAAAAGCCAGTGGTGTGAAAATTCCGTACATACGTTACAAGGAATTCATTGGTACAGAACTGGGATTTGAACCCACGACCTCACGATTGTAAGGCGGGTGTAATTACCACTAGACCACCACGGCTATTACACAGCATTTTATTACAGTACACAGCATACCTATACCTACAATATGTATTTATATCGCGATTTCTGAGTTGGTGTGCTACGGTAAAAGTTGATGATAATGAGAATAAATAACGACGCCCGAGAATATGAAACTAGAGAAACAGCCCACATAGGTACCTAATAGCGTAGCACAAAACAGTGGTCAATCTATGCACATAATTATGGTTCCGTACCCAAAGGGTAAAAACGGGACCCTATTACTAAGACTCCACTGTCCGTCTGTCTGTCTGTTTCCAGGCTCTATCTCATGAACCGTAATACGAGTAATAACGGTAACAGGTAAATGCTTGAAATTTTCACAGAATATTTAGTTGTATATTCACTTCAATAACAAATAATAAAATTAAATAAATATTTAAGGGGGGCTCCCATACAGTACGGAACCCTCAGTGCGCGAGTTCGACTCTTACTTGGTCGATTATTTTTGTTTTTTCGCAGAAAAATCGCAACACCGACTTCCACCGTGTACAGAATTAGAATAATTTGCACGAATCGATGTGACATCCATGTTCATTTTTGTAGATTCATCAAAAATGGCTTAGCCGATTTCGATAAAATTTAAATGGGACCACCTCGGAAGTATACTCTTTCGAACTACAAAAGAACTTTTTAAATCGGTTCACAATTGGCGCAAATATCGATCAACATACACAAAAAAAATACATACAGACGAACATAGTATCTCCTCCTTTTTGAAGTCGGTAAAAAGTGCATCAACTGATTTTCACCTTACGAGTAGTTTTTAACTGTCTTTTAAAAAGGTCATAGAACCTATGTTCGTCTGTGTGTAGCTATTTTTTTGTGTATGTTCATCGATATTTTCGCAAATTGTGAAGCGATTTTAAAAAAATTTTTTTTAATTCGAAGGGATGTAGGGTAATTTTCACAATATTGTCGATTTATAAAATTGCCGGCGCTCTTAATGTTTAATCCGCCTCTGGGTGTGTGTGAAGTTAGCTATAAGCTGCGCAAATTCCCACTCCTCGCCGCTGCTAACAATGAATTTGCCACTGTGCAATGACTGGTCTTATGTTCACAGACGCCATTAAGTTTGATTCGACCTTTACTTGAACAGTTTATTCTTATTTGACATTGGTCCTGCACAGATGTCCGACATAGTGTTTTTATTTGTATGTGTGCAATGTGGCAGCAATAGTTGCTACACTTGAAAAATTTTATGAACCCGACAAAATTTTGAAAATTATCTGGCTTTTTAAAAAAAACTTACTAATTTCTCACCAAAAAAAGATTAATAATTCGAATACTAACAATTATCAGCGACAACACCCCATTATTTTTTACGAATTAAATAGCCTGATCACTTTTCTATTTTAGAGAACGAGACGTTATTTTTAGGGTTCCGTACCCAAAGGGTAAAAACGGGACCCTATAACTAAGACTTCGATGTCCGTCTGTCTGTCTGTCACCGGGCTGTATCTCATGAACCGTGATAGCTATGCAGCTGAAATTTTTACAGATGATGTATTTCTGTTGCCGCTAAAACAACAAATACTAAAAACAGAATAAAATAAATGTTTTGGGGGGGCTCCCATATAACAAACGTGATTTTTAGAAGTTTTTTTGCTCGCTATTAATAACGGCAAGAAGAAATGGGGCTCCCATACCGTACGGAACCCTTCGTGCGCGAGTCCGACTCGCACTTGGGCGATTTTAAAGTGTACATTATGAGTACATATTTAGTTAAAACTCACTGCCACCCGCCGCTCGGACGCGATCCTGTCAAGCGCGATCGCGTAAAATTTGTCCGAGTGAAAGGGCGCGGTACTCGATTTTTGAAACAATAGTTTATCAATGCGTCACCTTAATGTTATAGAGCATGCATCTGGGCCTCTTACATAGCATGAAAAACTTCAGAATGATGGTATTGAGAGTACTTACATCACACTGGTATCCACAATTAAGTCTGCCATGGTCAAAATTGTTGTAGTGTTGCTCTTTACCTGAAATTAATAATTAAATAAATGAATTTTATATTTTGTATAATATAACAAACGTGACAGATGCCGTTGAACTAGCATGCAGATTGAAGTGGCGTTGGGCTGGCCACACTGCGAGGTTTCAGGACAATAGATGGAGCGAGAGAATACTACATTGGCATCCGCATGCTGGTAAGCGCTCTCGCGGACGTCCTCGACGGCGCTGGAGCGACGACATCTACCAGATGGCCGGACCAGCCTGGACTCGTCAGGCTAAAGATAGAGAAAGCTGGAAAATGATGGAGGAGGCCTACACCCAAAAATGGGTGACCCATTACTAATATTATTTATATCCATATTTATAGGATTTTAACACTTTTTTTAAATTTTTACCGTGTTTATTATGAATAACAAATGTTTTGAACTTTGTAAATTATTGTGAATATTGGGAAATAAATATTAATTAATTAATTAATATTAATTTATATTTTAATAATATAAATTATAGGGGACATTAATGTATTATAAGGAATACTAGCGACATATACTTCGCACAGGTGTTTTATACATTCAAACCTTCCTCTTTAATTACCCTACATTAAAAAAACCGCATCAAAATCCGTTGCGTAGTTTTAAAGATATAAGCATACATGGGGACAGATAGCAGGATGCGACATTGTTTTATACTAGCTCAAATTATTATAAAGTTGCTAATAGTTTAAAAATATTCCAGACCGGAGCTTTTGAGAGTCCTTTCATGCAAAATTTTACATTTGTTAGAAAAAACAAGAGATCATGTGATCAGCAATGTTAACAAAGTAATTGATGGTCGAAAATTTAACCAAACCTTTCACACATTTAATCTGATGAAGTATTAGTCTGTAAGTATTTGTAAAGAAACAATATCATAAAGATTTGATAATCAAAATATCGTCAAATTTGGAGCAGGTCGACTCAGATCTGATAATACAATAATTCAGATTGGAGATGATATGATGCAGATTCTAATGATCAAATAAGAATAATTGGCCAAGCGCGAGTTGGACTCGCGCACGAAGGGTTCCGTACCGTATGGGAACCCCCTTAGCCGCATTTCAAGCATCTACCTGTTGCCGGTTATTCACATCGCGCAAAAACGGCAAAAAATCACGTTAGTTGTATGGCCCCCCTTAAATATTTATGTTATTCTGTTTTTAGTATTTGTAGTTAAAGCAGCAACAGAAATACATCATCTGTAAAAATTTCAGCTGTCTAGCTATCACGGTTTATGAGATACAGCCTGGTGACAGACAGACGGACGGACAGTGAAGTCTTAGTAATAGAGTCCCTGTTTTACCCTTTGGGTACAGAACCCTAAAAAACACTTGTCTAATAATATAACTAATTATTTTAAATGCTTTGTTGCTTGATAACATGAAACCCAGTGTGTATTGTAAAAGATTAGCCAAGAGAATCAATAATGAAAAATTTTGAGTTTTGTGCACTCATCCTCTCCCTCCACCAGATCGATCTGATCTACCAAATGGAAGGAAAATATCCTATAATTATTATCCTTCTTATTCTATGAGTTTATTAATGAATTTTGATTATTTTATATTTTTTTAAGTCAGGTTTCTGATTTCGTAGGCTCATTCTATTAGCAAAGAGAAGCTATTAAATTTTACATATTATACGATAATAATTAACATATGAGAAAAACTGTAAAATATTATGGTAGAAATTATTCTTATAGAGTCTGTCTTCAAAATTAACAGATATCAGGCTTCAAAACGGTGCCTGGTGTACTACCACGTCAACTAAAGAACTAGTCCATGTCAGTCACAGAAGGTTATGCCGCCTGAAGGCCTCTGACATGGCTAAGCGGTTAAAACAACCGGGACATACAATTTAACATGTCATCCAAGCCATCATATTGCTAAGTTGTAAATGCCACCTGTGGTCAAAGTCTGACCTTGGTATTGTACAAAAGTACTTACCTTTAGCCCAAAACTAAATCTTTCGCAAAGTTAGGCATCTATTTGTGGGAAAAGCCAGGAACAGGGTGAGGTAGGGCATATATGAAAATATTTACCTACTACGGAAAATTTATCTGATAGGACAATACTAGCACAATTTTATGAAAATTAAACAGGAACCAGTAATAACTGACAACAGTTTGGATTAATTACCAACAATAGTTGAAACAAGTACATAAACAATACATAAAATGTGACTAGGTACTTACTTGAACACGTAGCCTTAGATTTCAGTGCATAAAGGAACGCTAGAAGTAAAATGTCTTAACGCCTACGTAGTATTATGGTCTATTTCAAGTCTCCTGCGTTATTTATTTCAACAAAAGATCCAACTGGGATCAGACCATGGAATAAAATACTCAAGAGGATCAGACTTTTTCCGTATTTTCGAAATAAACCGACCAATGCCGCCGTCGTTGATTTGATTTTGACACGGGCGAGATTATCGAATGACAGCAATGACAGGTATTTGTTGACATTGACATTTGCTAGCGTCAACACAGAACTTTTTCATCAAGATGTTGCAAAAGTATGTTGGTCAATTTGTAGTTCGGTTGTTATAAAAAATCTTTGATTGATTATACACACAGAACAGCAGAACTAGATCTCTCTTCTGTGATTATACCTATACATATGTCTATAATGGATGGCTTCGTGCAAATGATATACATTATGATGATCTTTGGCGTAAATGTCAATTACTTGAAGTAGTGAAACAAAACATGACATGTTTTGTTTCACTATATACTCATATAAGGGCGCAGACAATGTCTGCGCCGATAGATGAAGTATTAAAATCGCACGGTCACGAAGTTTTAAGGCTCCCGCCTTATCATTGCACCTTAAACAGTGGCGTAGCGTGCCTTGGCGGGGCCCCCTATACAATTTTGTTTGGGGGCCCTTAAGAAGGGTAAAGATTACTCACAAAAGAAAAAAAATGTTTGCGTAAAATTAAAAGAAATATTTAATCATCATAATTATCTATGTCACTTTTTCCAAAATGTTTACAAACAATTAAAATTAAATAGACACTCTTCTTGCCTTTTTTTGCAAACTGATTTATTAAATCATTTATAGCCGATGATGACTTTAGTTTTTCTAATTTTATTGATTTTTGCTTACGCACGTCGGGGGCCGCTGCGGCCCGGGCCCCGTATAATTGATACGGCAGATACGGCGGTAGCTACGCACCTGACCTTAAATCCCATAGAAATGATTTGGGGTATAATGAAGCAAAAGGTTGCTGATAAAAATGTAAATATGCCTGCAAGTAACATAAAATTATTAACAGAAGAAGCGTTCTCTCAAATTGGTGGAGAGGAATGGCGAAAATGTTCTGAACATGTAAAGAAAATTGAAAACGATTTCATCAAGCAAGATAGACTAATTGAGAGGCTGGAAGAGCGATTTATAATAAATACCTCTTTATCTTCATCATCTGATGAAGAACAAGAAATGCAAGAGGAGTTCTTAGAATCGTTTTCTAGTTCTGAATGAGGTGTTAAGTTTTAGTATGATTTAAATGATATATAATAAATTAGTACATAAAGTAATGTACGATTGATTTATTTTTCATGACTTATTTTCCTATGAAGAACCCGATGTCTAACAATATTCTTCATACACATAGGTACCTTATAATACTTCATGTTCATTAATCTTTAGCACTAATAAAAATTTTAAAGTATCAAGTTCGTTTAATCCAATTTCCCCAGTATTGCACGCAACAAATTTTTATTTCCTCATTTGCCATGAGATTCCGGTAGACCTATACATAATCTTGTTCTCTTATTGGTTTGTGTACATAATCAAAGAATGGACATGACTGCTTGTGTTGTACGTAGTATTATTATATATTCTTTGGTTGTACGTGAATACATATTTTCGATGGCAAAATGACCACAAATTGGCGGCGCTCCCCCCTCCACTCCTAGCGATTCTTTGATCCTTTTAGCTATTCAATGGTGAAATTCAATTTAGGATCTTGGAGCAAGTATTAGGATGGAGATGTGATATACCAACACCAAAGTGTATCAACCCGATTTTACACGTAAATTGAAACTACAGTAGTTTCTGTATGGCTCCATACATTTTGTACAGCGCCCCTAGCGGAAACGAGCATAAACTAACAAAAATGTAAGGAGCCACACGCAAACGCTAAACCTAGTACTCAGATTGTGATACCTATGGGGATACGACGGGAGGCACTACATAGTCACAAGACTTATTTACTTTGTAATTGTAGCATTTAATTATTATTATCTAATTTGTGCACTAGATATGATCTTTTATTCCTCATTAGCTTTTATTACGTAGTACAATATTATCGAAGTGAAACTTCTAATGCAAATCCAACAAGGTTGCGCTAAACGTTTAACGCTACCATGGAGGGGGTATGAAAGCACTGTTGTGTCAGTTTCACTTTTTCCGCGCGGAGCGACTCCACTTGCATTTTTTATAATTATTATCTTCTTAATCATTAGTATAATAGCACACACATGAGCGCTCCACCACAGCTTCAAACACTGCCACACCGGTGGTGGTCTGAACGCATGAAGCGGCCAACGCCACCGACATTGGCATTATATTAAAATATGCTAGCATGTAATAATACAAATGTAACAGTTTTGAAACCATTACTGAAAATTATAGCGCCTACAGAAATTGAGTAGCAATATCTCAAGTTTCACTCACTGTTTCAGGCTTGTTAGTGAAGTTGGTTAAGGTGATGGGTATAGAAAAATAACGAAAAATATGTGTTTTTGCACACATTTTCTTACCTTACTACTTCATGTTTTTCAAATCAGGCAAGCTATTAAATAGCTTTTCATCGTGCATGAAACTAAATTGTATTAAGTTTAGTCCCACGCCATTCACAGTCCGACACAGAAATTCTTTTAGTGTGGAATCTAGGGTTCACCTAAAAGTACAGCCCACGAACTCAATGAACCTACTATGTATATTGGCATTTAAAACTATTAGTTAAATACTACACAACTGTATAAGTATAATTATAACAAGTTATGTACATAGTGTTAAGAAAAGTTAAGTAAATATATTCATTCATTTATTTTATTCAGAAAATGCTTGATGTAAATATGCTCTATTAATTCAGATTTCAGAATTGTTAGAGCGCCTGACTAGATTTTAATAGCAATACAACAACAACTACAACTACAGTAAAGTTTATTTAAACAAAAACAAGCAGATTTTATTATGAATAAACACAAAAAAACACATTAATTAAGCAAGTCTCTTTCTGAAACCAATAGGTAATTACTAAATAACTCGAACATACAAATCAATCTACTTAGCTTCTTTAGATAGGTACTGTAACACCATAGTTGATAAGAGATAGTAACACAAAGCTGGCCAATCAATAGCTAAGAAATCCTTTACAAAGATCATTGTTATCGACGACCACGAATGATCCTTTGCCTACCTGCCTGTTCGACTCGAACGAACCTCGGTTCATCTCCGGAGCTACAAAGTGGTCGAAATGTGGTTTGACCGGTTTTCCTGCTCGCACGCGTTCGCGAATTCCCTCCCACTGGCCGACAGGCGCGCCTGCGGCCGCACCAGCCGGGCCAACACCTACACATACCGTTCAACACACGGCCAGATTGGTGTCCTCAAAATGTGACCGGCCACACCGGACGGAGCGTGACCCCGTAATAACGCCTTTTGTGAACATAACGACTTGATTTTATAGATTCTCGTTTTGTTTCGTACGGTGCTATGTTGTGTGAACCCTGTACAAGTGAATCCGTAAAAGGCGAAGAATAATCTCAGTAATAGTCCTGTATTTTTGCAACAGTTATACTTTCGATCTCGGAATACGCGAAGTGTAAAACAATTTGGAAGTGTTTCGTAAGTCTTGTAGGTCGATTTTATTACTAAACATATTTTAACGAACTTAACATGACTCAAGCTACTTTTATGAAAATGGAATCTCTACCAACTCAATTTGTGGCTGCGATGCGGACGCTGTTTGATATTATGGATGATAAACGTACGGGATACGTTAAATTGACCGATATTGAAAATCGGTGGCGGGACGATCGAACTAAGGGCCTGCCGCGCGGAGTTATTGAAAGTTTACAGAAAGTCGCATCTCACGATGGTATGTTAACATTCGACAGATTTTGTGCAGGTCTGAAGATATGTCTCCTACGTAATCAGGTAGAGAATGCATCTAATAGTGTAGACAGGCTCAACGACGACGTGCACAACACTGGACTGCATACTCAAATAAACACACAGGTCCATCGACCTCCTTCCGCACCTTTATTGGACGTCAATGACCCTCAAAACCTAAATAGAAATTGGACTGTTTTGAAAAACGCAGAAAATACATCACAACATAGAACAATCAGCATGCCACAGTTGATAGGACGTAAGGAGGCGGTACAAGACTCCCATCAACACAACGGTGTATCACATCCAGCCGGCCTCAAGTCAGAACCCTCACGTAGAATGTACGGTCCTCCGAAACCACCCAGATTAGAAAAACAATCTACTGATAGAAAAGATTCGTTGCGAGCAGGATACAAATCCGAAGAAGACACTATTTTCGATAATGAAGAAGTAATATTAGATGGTAAATTGAATTATGAAATTTCGCGCGTGGTGGATGAGCAGAGTCGAGGTCTTGGAGATGGCCGTTCCTCTAATGAAACCCAAACACAGTTTCGTCGTACATCCCGCCGTCGTGAGCCCAGGCGTCATACTCTTCACAACGGTGTCGATTACAACCTGTTAAAAAGAATGAAACAAATTGAGCAAGAAAAGGACGTCTTACTGCAAGGGTTATCTGCTGTGGAAGAAGCTAGAGAGTGGTATCTGAAACAACTTACAGAAGTTCAAGATAAAATGAGATACGCTGGCAGAACAGGTGCTTATGTGGTAAGATAGTAAAATTATTCAGTTCTGCTAACATACGACTGAATGATCTTTTCAGTTAAGAATTTTGTACACTTGTCGTCACGTGAGTTCACGGTCGGGCGTACGTGACAAGTTTTTATAACTTGGTGTGTTTGTGTAAGTTTTTATAAAATGTAGTCTAACCATACAGCAGCTACGAGTATCCTATCTGTTTAATGTTGTGCGCATGCAGGACAAAAACTCGCGCTCGCGGCACTTGCCTACGCTAACGAAATTTAATGAGGCAAACAAGTTCAGATTTATCAGTAAAGTAAGAAAATAAGCTGATTCTCGAGTGAACGAAGTGTCAAACATTCGACATTTTAAAAACGAAGAACCAACAAAAAATATGGAGATTATTATAGATAACAGTTTTTGTTACTAACTCATACTAATCCCTCTGCAGAGCCTATAGTGAAGGTTTTGCATGGTTTACAAGCATAACGTAAATTGAAACTGAAGTAGTTCCCGTACTGCTCCAAAGTTTTTTTGTACAGCGCCCCTGGCGGAAACGAGGAAGAACGAACCAAAATGAATGGAGCCACATGCGAACTTGAAAGTTTAAGTAAACTACGCAAAACGGACTAAGGCATCTGTAAGCAGACAAAAATCAACATCCAGCCAGACAGACAAAATCGTCGTTTGGAAGCACATACCTCGCAAGGCTTCGGCCAAAAAATATTATGATTATGTAATAACTAAGTACCTACCTAATTGAATGTAAGCTTGAAAGTTTTATGTTAACTACGTGTCAGGAACCTTGGAGCGAAGCGCAGCAGGAGCGGCTGGAGCTATTACGGGCGCGCGTGGTGGAGCTGAACCGGCAGCTAGGCGCGCTGGCCGAGGGCTGGCGGCGCGGCCCGCTGTCGCTGCACATGAACCTCGCGCTGCCGACCGCCTCGCTCACACCAAACCCCGCCGCGCCCAACGCCGCCGTCTTGCGCTCGCAAAACCGCTTGCTTTCCGAGGTTGGTCACACTATAGGCCCAATTATGATAGGCCCTATTCACCATCAGTCCAAACGGATGACTACCAATTGAATGTGGCTAATGTTGTCAACTTAGTGAATTTTATTTTTTACAGAAACATTGTTTGAAGATATAGGTAGCCATTAATACTATATACATAAAGATAAATCCACAGATAGTTTGAAGGTAATCAGACAAGTTGCTGAACTATTTTTGACGCTAAAGCGCTCGCTATACCAATCAAAAGTGGACATTTCTAACGAAGAAGTCGCAAACTCGTAACATAGAATGGATGTCATCCATTTGGACTGATGGTGAATGGGGCCCATAAAGGCGCCATCGTAATATAATAGATAACCCTTCAGTCGCCGAGTGACCTTATTATGGTCGCTCGCATAAACGGCGCATGCGCCGAGTGACCTCATTTCGGTCGCTCGTTTTTTAAGTCGAAGGAATCGTGAGGAATCGTGCTATCCTGTTTTAACTTATGTGGATAGATTGCCAGTGAAACAAAGCGAGAAATAGTGGGTCTCGTCTACATTCGTTTCATACTTTATATCTTCGGAAATTGGACTCAAATTTGTACGATCGCAACCGCCACTTGAAATTCGAGAACTCCGAGAATAACAAAGGCCCATTGTGTAAATAAAATGTATTGAGATGTGTTATGTTCTTATGTAAATAATGTGTAATAGTTATTACTAATGTAAAAAAAACAAACATAAGTTCTTAAAATTGCTTTTCATTAATAATACAAATATTTTAGTAATTTTTCGCCTTTAATTTAATTTTTTTTTTTTTTTTTTATATAGATACACTGAATAAATATTGCACATTCTATTTTTAGACTCAAATATAGGCTGATTCAATACGATTCTAACGTTACAACATTTATTGGGTCGTCCATACAAAAGTTACGAGAAATCTCGATTTTAGTAGGTCGCGGCGCAGATGCGCAAAAAATTCGCAAGCGCGAAGCCGCATGCGGGATATCGGCGCGGGCGTGCCCCGGCCACTGAAGGGCTACTGTTTCTTTTTCACTTTAGGCATTCGATAGAGATACGGTAATAATATCTAAGATATCATTACCGTGCTATGACAGAGAACACTTTTTACGTTGCTATTTTACGATGGCGCATAATACGTATATACTACATGTCTCACTTCTAAAAGTCTGTTGGGGTCCAACTTTACTACTACGCTGTAAGTACCACTAATTCAAATACTACGCCGATTTTTTAGGAAAATATACCTACTGATTTTCCTAGGGCGACGTATTTTATTCGGTAAATTATCAGGTACTGCGCTAGCACCGATTTTTCATTGGCGTTTCTACCGATTTCGCGATGATTTCGCGTTTTTCGTTCGAGACCACTGCCTTTAGCGTTAGTATGGGGCTGCACAAATTCCATACAAAAAATGTAGTTTACGTGAAAACTTGTTAAAAAATTGAAATACCTAACTACAAACTCATTTAAAGGGTTAACATAAATGCTTTACAATATACATATGATTTGGCTTATTCCTAGCTATCTATCTAAACCACCTAGGTAGTCGGTTAGGAATTTCGTGATTTATGCGAAAAAAAAGGCGCGAAAATGTTTCTATAGTCCGCGCCACACAAGTCGGCGGATGAGAAGATAGCCGCAGATGTCACTTCGCCGTAATTCGCTCATTATTTCGCATGTGTATTGTGCCGACGCAAGTGGCGTAGTGGTGAGCACGGGCGTAGAGAGCGCCCGGGAGGCATGAGGTTGGCGGGCGGGTATGCCCTGGCGTCTCGTCTCTCTGGCTTCCGCGCATACCTATATTTTGCGCAGCATTCAGTAGATATCTGTGCAGCATTCTGCGAATTTCCCATACGTCGACTTGTGTGGCGCGGACTATACTAGGCACTAGTTTCACTGAGCGCGAGCGAAAATAAGTTTTATAGTTTTGGGATGGATTTAATAATTTTACATTTCAATATTCCAGGAAGTGAACAAGAAAAATGAAAGAATATCAATACTGGAAAGAGAGAAATCAGCGTTGATAAGGGAGCTTCTTCTGCAGCGGAATAGGACAAAAATGATAGACAACTTTGCATAATATACTTACCAACTGGTTTATATTTGTTACTGATCTTCATCCACATGTATCGTGTGATCTTCTCTATAGTGCAGTAAAGCAATGGTGGAGGATGTGTACATTTTATCAATTTTAAGAAGGCAACAATACATTTTTAGTGTATAATGTAATTTTTTTTGATATTGAACTAGGCATACAGGATTATCCAGAACTGGTGTACTGAGGCGAAAGGAGGTGATTCAGAATTCGAGAAAAAAAATCAGCTTTTTCATACATATTGTCGATTCCGAGTTGCAATTTTGGGTTTTCTCGAATTTCGGGTTAGCCCCATAGTTAGGGTTGCCATCCGTCCGGGTTTTCCCAGATTTGTCCTAGTTTAGAGGGCGTCCGGGGAGCGTCCGGGCGGCGTTTTAACTCGTAGTCCGGGTTCCGATTCGCGATATTCACTGCACCGCAGTTTTTTCTACGGTTAAAAAATAAAAATCTGATAATATCTTGACACGTCCAGGTTCTGGACTCTGAAATCCGGGGTTTTCACGCGACTTATCCTGGTTGCCGAATTTTAGAGATGGCAACCCTATCCTTCTGTATTTCTTGGTTTTATAAAACTGATAATTTTTTAAAAAGGTAGATAAAAAGTCCAGCAGCCTTCTGTTTATGAAACATTTCACTATAAAATATTGTTTTAGTAATAGGATAACAGCCAACAAAAAACATAGGTATATTATGTTTGAAAATCAAAGAAATTAATGCAGTTTCAATGAGACTGTGTGGAAATTAGGACCCAGAATAGGCCCAATTATGAAGCTATCACCATTGTAATTATAATAGCTAATCAGACTCTTTTTTTTTCTTTTTCACTTTAGGTATTCATAGAGATTTTTTTTTACAATGCTATTAAATTTTCGATGACTCCTTCATAATTGGACCTATTATCTTCTTGAAATGATATTCTTTAGTGTCTTTAATTCTTGTTATAAGCTTATGTGCCTTTTCTAAGCAAATTAAGATGATCTATATTTTTGTAAAATAAAGTTAGTTTAAGTTTTGATAAGTTTATCAGAAAAATATTATTATATACTAAAGGTTGACCAAGTGACCATATAAATAAGTACTTGACCACAGCCACCACAAAGATTTTTGTATAAAAATTTGTGTGGAATTGTATAATTCCACACTTATTACACAACCAGTATGACACATTATTGTGTAACCAGTGGTGCTGTTTCTAGCTTATAGCAAAGAATATATAATAATACTACATACTTATAGTATGAGATAAAATATTTGCCTATTAACAATTTCCAGTGTCACCCTATGGTGCTGCAGATTATGACATTTTAAAAATAATAATTAGACACAGCTAGACCATTATTGACTACAACCACAAAATATCACTATCACTACATAGTATAAAACAAAGTCGCTTCCCGCTGTCTGTCCCCATGTATGCTTATATCTTTAAAACTAACCAAAGGAAATCCTTTGGTTAGTTTGCGGTTTTTTTTAATAGATAGAGAGATTCAAGAGAAAGGTTTATATGTGTAATACACCTGTGCAAAGCCGGGGCGGGTCGCTAGTTAATTATGATTAATTAGAGGATGTGCTTTATAATAAAATATGTGCCATTGGAAATGCTTCTGAGGTAATTTTGTGCAATAAAAAAATATTATACTACACTATTTTGAGTTTTATTATTAATTTATTACTATTTATGATGTAGCAGCTTTATTGTACAAAGAGTAGTCATATTCCCTGAATGGCACATCATACGTGAGGAGGCCTTGATCCCACGCCCGTTCGATGGCCACAAGCAACTCTTTCTGTTTCTTCTGACACAGACCAGTTTTGAAAGCATCCAAGATCTGAAAAATAAGATATTTGTTGCAAGAAAGGTAGGTTTTTCGATGGGTTTCAAAAATCTAGAACCACTCTAGAACTATTTATTTCATCACTTAGTTTATTATTAGCACTATTTGCTATGAATGTAATATCTTTGCTATAATGATCAAGTTGGACAAACTTATTTGGAAAGAAATAATACATAGATATTTTTTGAGAGATCTAAATGGTAATGAAAATGAAACATAGTCCTAAAACATCTTACTAACCTGTCCTGTGTACTGAGAAATAAATTGTTCCAGTAATTTAGTGTTTCTGTGGTCAAGAATAAGATATTCGTCGCGGCAAACAGGGCATGGATTTCCTGTAGATATAATTCCATTTCTTACACAAGACAGTCTTGTTTTCCTAGGGGCAAACCCTCCTTTGTGGTTCCGGCGATACATAACCCAAACTGGGTTTTCACCGTACGTTTGCTGGTAGGCTTTGCTTTGCATATATTTTATACTCGTCTCCACGGGTATTATTTTGGTACGATCTTTGGCAGGATCTATTTTCTGCTCTGCTTCATTAGATCCATCCTCCGTGGAAGCGGCATCGGAATAATACCGCATGCATGCTCTTGTATCCGATAATGCTATTCTACTGATCATTGACCGAATACTAATTCGTAATGCCATAGTTAAAATGTAGCACTGATTATTTTGAACCAATGAAACACTATGAAATAAGAATGTTTAATTAAATCACGTTGATTATAATTTTATTTTTTGGGAACGAAAATAAAACATTTCATTTGATTTTACTGTCAACTAGCTGTCAAGTGTCAACTGACAGTTGACAGTGACACCGCGTCCATGCCTGACATTGACTATAATTATAAATTGTTTTTTTTAGAAAACCCAGTTTTTTTGGAGGTTTAAGCACAAAAATATTAACTAACTAACTAACGGTAACTAACTTTACGATGTACCTCAAAAATTATAGCCATTTTGAAGTACCTAGGGTAGCTATAAACTATATATTATAGTAACAAAGACTGACCGAGCTCTCTCCTTACGGAGCACTTTCCACGGAAAACAATAATTACTAAAAATAGAGACAGCAAAGCCAGCTAAAGACAGCGATTACAAAAAATCGTCGCAGTAATGTCAGCCACAAACAAATAAGAGAACAAATGTCAGCGTCACTTGACTTTGACATTTCTGACTTTCAAATTTTAATACGCCTTTAGGGTTGCAACATCTTCCACGTTTTCGGAAGATGTCAAATTATTGCAAAAAAAATCTACATTATACCAATGTGAATTTTTATAAAATTATTGTCCACATACTAAAATTGAATGATGAGCCTATTGATCTACTTGTTGAAATAAATCGATTACAAAGAAAAGTATTCTAAAAAAAAATTGCCTAAAATAGGAACAATCCTAAATATTCTAATCAGAACCATAGGATCTAGCCTCGTGGTACAATACCTGTCAATCTGGGACGATTTTTCTTCTAGTTTTTACAAGCTGCCAATACTGGCCATCACACACGGGGCAGGCAGGCTGCCAAACTGAGACGTATACATACTTATTTCCCGTAGTTATTTTTTTATTATTACCTACTGTTTTTCAATAAGCGTTCAGCACTACCTGATTACACTATGAAATATAAGAAAAAGTCTAAAAATACTGAAGATGAGGAAATTGAAGATGAAAGTGGAAAATAAGTTTACTTTGATCTTTGCCTTTAGTTAGATTGTAATCCTTAGTTAAAACATAGATGAACATATACTATAGGTAAATGTTCGTCTATGGTTATAGTTAATATTTTTGCAGTGTTTGTGAGTCCTAGTAACTATAAAAGTAGATAATTGTTTTGAGTATAAAAGACAAGTAAGAAATTTGCTTCTTTTCTCATTATCAACAGTTTTCTTCTCCTGTTTTTTTTGGTGAGCTGCTGTTTTTTAGTTTTCTGTGCTTGGTAACACTGATTCCGTTACCGATCAAACCAAGGTCATTAGTCGATTTCAATTATTAAAGTTGAGGTTTTGGTTTGTAGACTTTGTAGAAGTGAAATTTATAGAAATCAAATGTGTTTTTGAATATTCCTTGTAAAAATGAGCAATACAGATAAAAAGACTGATATACCTGAAGTCGGAGAAGTAAACGGCAGCTTAAGCCCTAATAAAACTCGCTCAGGATGGGTCAAGTTCGAAGACGAATCTTCAGAGACAAATGTTTCACTTCCACCAAAAGAAGTATCAATAGAAATATCAACATCTACCCCGGTACCAAGCACTTCAGTTCAACAGCCACACGTTCCCGCCGTTCTTAATACGGAGACCGTGCAAGTCAATCTGGAGCGAGGGGATAGAAATATAGGATCAGTCACATCACCAGGAACGTTGTCGAAAAACGTAGAATTTGTCACTGTACTACGTCATGGATTCTGTTAGTACTAAATATGCTAATGAATGTGATCGAAACTTGAATTGTGAGTACTTAACTAATAAATTGTAATGCAAATAATAATAATATTGTCTTGGTTTTGCAGCCAATGGTGATATTATTGTGACGGTGTTACCTGTCAACACGAAATGGCCCTGGATCACTTCAGCTCAGTTTCGTCCAGAGCTGGTCCCCGAAGAATTAATGGCTCAAGGACTCACTGTAAGTCATTACTCCTAATTTCTAATTCATCTCACTATATTGCTGTAGTTTATTTGTCCTTGTCCTGTGTCAACCCATACTTTACCCAGGGCAATGGATTTATGATTTAACTCTGTTGTGAGAAGAGTGGTCAGCTTTTAAAAACTTAGTCACTTCATCATGTATCATTCAATATCTCATAAAGAAAAGAATGAAAATATTTTGTGATAGAAAAAAGTAAAAATGTTTATCAAAAAATATTTGTGTTATGCACCAGACAGAAATTAGAAATTATTCTCACTGCTACTATCCAGCCCAATTCTGACTGAAGCTCACTTAGTAGCTGTGCGAGGATTGGGTTATCTGCAGCTTGTAGCTAACATCGCAAGCACCAAATTGTATGATTCAACAATGTTAATATTGAACATAAACTGTTTTCAATTTCAGGTCACAGTAGAGGAATATGTTCACGCAATGGAACTACTAGTGAATGATGCTCGCTTCACTCTCTACAATATTTGCTACAAGCGTGTACTTGTCTGCTGGATCACACTCGCATTCCTTGTCTTGCTGGCCCTCTTGTTTTCGGGTCTGACTGGCCTCACATTATTCTCACTAGGAGTACTATGGCTCATTCTAAATGCTGCAGCAATATTTCTATGTATGTGGATCAAGCTGAGACTTTCCAAAGGTTTGGAGCAATGCTTAGCAAGAGTGAACAAGTTACTCAACAAACATAAACTGGTACTTGCTCTCGATGATAGAGGAAAGATATCATGTCACAAAGTAAACTTGTGCTTCATATACTTTGACTCGGAGCCATGTATTGCGCACATACAGCAGTTCATAGACAGTGAAGAAGGCAAGACTATAATGGCTGGTTGGGAACAAAGGCTGGATGTTGTTGCTAATGACATTGTTATACAAGGCAGCCAGTCCACGAGATTGTCTCGGAAACAGGTAAATAAAATCTTTCTATAATCTTAAATTCATGTGTAAACATATCGAAAGCTGCTTCATTGCTTGTTCATTTTATCATGTTAAGATGCCAGTAGTGTTTGAGATGGTAACTAAAGATAACTACTGGATGTTCCACTGTTCAAAATTACTGTTTATGCCATACCTTAACATTCATGAAGACAGTATCTGTGCATCAAGGATTTATGGATGATATTTTAACTATGAGAGCAGATATTGTACTTGGGGCATGCAACACTGTTTTTTTATAAACCTTTCAGTAATGTGTAGTGATTGAGCTTGTAATGTTTCTTACTGTAATTCTTTACTAACTTGGGCATTGTTTGTTTTTATATAAACTGGAAATTTTTATTTTTGCTTGCAACCAGCATTTTTATCAGCAAGTTTGTATCTTGCTGCTCTGAGAAAAGAGGGTATTGTTTCTTTTTTTAATTCTGTATTAAATAGGCCTATGTCTGCTGCTTTAAGTCTAAATGTTTTGACTAATATTGTGGTATATGTGGTGTAGTTTGATTTATCATGCTATTTGTCAGAGTTTGCTTTTTATCATATTGAGTTTTGATAATAGTTGTTGAACAAAAGTTGAAAGTTTTGATGAACAGAATGAGCCCCTAAAAGGATGCTAATTGATTACCACTAACCTTGTATTTCTTTAACTAATATTTATGTCTAAAGGTATGAAAATGATAATAATTATTATTATGTTTTTAATTTCAATGTTGTTTAATAAAAATGTATAGAATTCTGTTGGCAGTAGTGCGCAGTATCCAGGTTGGGCCCATATGTGGATCTTGCAGACGCGAGGATAAATACTATGCAATAATTTAAGTAGAAAATATAGATAGTATATTTTCAGGATTCAGACAACATGCAATGTGAAAAATATCAAAAGACTACACATATTATAATTTGAAATAAAAACACCATTTCATAAAAAGAGTCTAACTAGCAGTGCATTGAACCTATTTCAACAAATTCACTATCAATAAATAATCAAATTATGTACCATAAAAAAGGAGTACATACTCGTATTTATACTGGGTATAAATTACAACAGCAAAAATATCATTATGAATACTTTTATTCAAAGTTCCACCATTTTGCTACATCATGTGATCATTTACAGTAAAATGTAATATTTTACAATATGCAACAACCAACATTTTCAAACATGTTTTTTATCATGCATGACTAATCATATAAGGTGCTGTTGGATTGAGTTGTTTGTTCGTCACTATTTCATCATTCTTATCTAAGTTCCTAATTACACAAAAGAGCCTCACTAATAGGGCATAATAACATATTAATGGACATCATTAAGGGCATAAAGGAGTGGCACTACTTTTTCCCTTTAATAGTAAATAATATTAGTCTAGTTTTTATTGCATGAAACTTTTCATATATCTGCTTTACTATGATATAATTTATTGGTTTCTTGTTATCAGTTTAGTATAAATATATATTGTAGTCAGTACATAAAGCCATATTTATTTTCTAAATTACACATACACCTTTAGGTCTAATCAAACATCTTGGTGATGGGATGGCTTGGCAGCGGCGCAGTTTGTAGCTGATACAAACTGCGAATAACCCAATCTTGTCTGAATCTCACTTAACAGCTGTGCGAGGATTGGACTTCATCTTTAACATTTTGACAGCTGTGAAATATATGTCAAAGCTGTCAAGATGTTTGATTCGGCCTATAACAGGGTTGGTTACTTGGTTGGTTACCAAATTAACAATTAAACATAACTGAAAATCACAATAACATTATGGTGACACGTCAGTTTCGTACAAGCCCGTTTGCATTAAACAACCAAATGTGTATAGCCCGAGATCCTACCGCAAGAACATCCCGCTCATAGCTTATTCTTTTTCGGTGTTGGGGCGATAAGTCCTGCACTGACGTCCCGCATGGGATGTTTTGTGCATTTTCGTGCCCGCTCATAGCGTATATAATATAAAATTTCAAACACTTGGCGCCACGTTTGGCAAGGCAACCCTGTTTAAATAATTATATTCTCTTATTCATATAACTGCATAAAAAAATTGTATGAACCGTGTACGCCATGAGCGGGATGTTCTTGCGGTAGGATCTCGGACTATGTTTTTTTTTGTGTGATACAAACGAGGTTGGTAGCAGTAGCTGGTGGTAACGGTGTGGCGTACGAATGTGCAGGGTATGGCAGAGCAAGTGTACCTCCGGTACCTACAGCGGTGGGGCAAGGACTTCTTGCGTCGCCGGCTGGACTGGACGCTAGACGAGGAGGGCGGCACCCCGGCCGCGCCGCGCCATCTCACTCGCGCCTTCTGCCCGTGCCAGTACGTTGAGGAGATCTTGCGCAACAAAGAGCCCAAAGACACTCGCGCCTGTTGCCCGCTCTGCAACGACTGGCTCAGGCGCCGCGGTATCGACTGACCAAATCGCTTCTCATTTGGCAAGTTCGTTTATATAATTACCGTGAACGCGCACCCGTACGCGTCGAAGGTATCGAACGCGCCTACAGCATTTAACAATTTCGTACGGCGCGGGCAGGTGCGCGATATTGCTTACGATTTCATTTAAAATTGATATCTGCGGCGCGTTCGGCACCTTCGGCGCGTAGAGGTGGGCGGTCAGCTTTATAGAGGCGCCATGGTTCGCTACGAGTTAAAAGTCAGTGGTATTGTAATACCAAAGTTTGTAAATTCGTATAGTTGTCCTAACGATTGGTTTGAAATGTTCGATCCTGTTGAGTCGAATATTCTAAATACGTACAACCGAAGATGCTGTCGGATTAACGCGATGTTTTAACGCTGTTAGAACACTATAGTTTGTACAATGTGGTATTATCATAACATAGCTGTTAAAACAATGAAACTACCTGCTTCTATGCTTGCAACGCATCATCTAGCAAACCACGAGCGTGTTGTAATCAAAATACTGTTTCTGGTTTTACACGTATAAATAATATGAATTCTGTGTTACAGGAAAGAGGGGTACTTCTATACTTGCGGTACATAGGCCGGTGGGGCGCCCGTGTCGTGAAAAACAGATTGAATCTCAGCAGTTCCGTTCCGGGGCGCCACGGACGCAAGTACGTCTGTCCGTGCCAATTTATAGAAGAACACCTCAAAGTTAAACCTCCGAAAGGTATCGCAAAGTTTTTCGTTTTACCTAATCAAAACGAAAATGTTACTCTATATTGATAAACGGTTATATTTACAGAACAATAAGTTATATTTACACAAATATCTTATACCTAAATAATATCTGTAAAATTTTAAACTAAAATGATAGTATTATCGCTCCGTCCACTGTTTATTGATGAACTAAAAGTATTTGTATAGTAGTGTATAAAAAGTAAATTAAAAATATATTTTGTACCATAGCATGTTAATGTAGTACTTTTCGGTACTTGATCTTGTACCACCCTGTTAGAAAACTGTCGCTAAGCACTTCACAGCTGTCATCATAAAACATTTGATGAAATCTCATGATCCTTAATGAACCAATTCTATTGCTTAATTGATTTAAGTGCCTTACATTTTGGTATTACGGAGTGTTCATATTTTAGTCCATATTTTATTGTATATTGGTAGTAATAAAATTAGAATAAGCAAAACCGTTCTTCATATACAATCTTTTTACTACATAATAATAAGTACCTTGTTTTATCAGTTTTAAAGTATTGCATGGACACATAATTTTCACTAAAAGGTGATGTTCTCAAACCTGGCCAATGCCTGGCTTGCTTTTATCTTTTAGACAAAAATATGACGAATCACGAAAAAATACTGAAAAAAATCCAAACGCTTTAGAAAAAAAGCAAAACATTTATCATTATCGCAGGCCTAGCAACCCATGATTTGAATTTTCCGCCATCTAGTGCACCTAAAGAATGAAAAAGTTAATTTCAGCGTTGACGCTTTGTGGGCAATCACCCAAATCACGGGAATTTTAACTCGATTGGTAATTGAATTTAAACGCAGGGATTTTTTATATTATTTTATGGATCATGAGGCATTATTATTTTAAAATGATAAAGGATCTTGATGCTCTAAATATGAGTGTCGTAGTATGATTTAAAATAGTTTTGTCGCAAATATCTAAGGAATTTCGCGAAAACACGCATAATTGTTTTGAGATGATCTACGACATTTTTCAATCTTAGTGATTGCGAGAATACAATGTAGGTATCAGATCATCCTACTACATGCATTATATTTGTTATTGGAATTTCGCCTGATTTTTCTGGGAACTAAGAAAATAGAAACTGGTAATACTGTTTACGGTTTGCTATTGTTTTATCTCATTCGGCTTTAAATGTACGAATGCATTGTGATATCTTTGCCTATGCGACAATTCAATTCTTATTAATTACGACATGGTTACGAAAATGGACTTCGATCACAGACTTCGTGACTTCGATGTATTTACAAACCTGACAGATCTGGCGATGACTTTTTTGGACAATCGTGACATTTAAATCTGCAGATTTTGAATCTTGTTGCCGATTGACTCCTTTCTTACATCCATGATCAACAACATGGTGACTTTAATAGCGGTTAATATGGCAATAACGCAAAGCAAAAAAAATTGTTTGCTTTTTAATTGACTGTTCGATTAAAAAACACTATGCCTCATCGAATTAAGTTGATTTTTCTCCCCATTATAGTTTAGAGCCCGTCATTGAGCCAAAGTCCCATACAAAAAAGAACATGTCCTTTGATCCAGTTGTACAGTTGTAAACATATTTGGAAGTATTTTTATTTTAAGTATATACCAACATATTTTAGATTAGGTGAAACACCAAATTGAAAAAAGTCAAATCTAAAAGGGTCTAAAGTTAGTGAAAATTAATTGATAATTGAACATTTGAATATCTGAAGTACCTATGCTCACAGGTTGCATTAGCGAATTTCTGTCACCGGCTAACTACTTGAGCAGAAAAAGGTGTCTTGCGTAAAGGATATCATGGATAATGTTAGGAGATGAAGTATAACACCAAGATATCTAAAAAGGGATGGTATAGGCTGAATCATACTTCTTGGCGGTTGGGAACACGAGGCGAGTGGTTGCGCAGCAGCAGTATATTCAAATGTTAGCGGCGCAAGAGAGGGGATGTGCTCAGCTTGTAGCTAACTTCACAGCCGTCAAGAAGTTTCGGCCTATATGTGATACCACAGCGATTTCCGTGAAACGTGCCGCTTTCCATTACATATATTATGTATTATCTCACGATACGTATTACCTACTAGGTAATTGTATTGTACCGTGTCACGCACAGCAGCGTCACCTAGCCACATGAGGTACGCTCTGAGTAAGTTATTTTACTCATCTTCATGATATTATACACAGTTATTTACATAAAAAAGGGGGTGATTCACTACATTATAATGAACAACTTTTACTAAGCAGCCAACTCGGAGTTCGACTATTCGAAAAAAAACAGTTCCAACACAAAATCACAACTGAATGACCCCATGACACAATGAATTGCGCTTGCGAATTCAGGTACCTACCACGATAGGTACCTACTGTAGTAACTACCTGAACTTACGTGTCATCATAATTATTACCTCCGAGACATGTTTGCGTTGCATGCTGTTTTAACCGACTTCAAAAATGGAGGTTCTCAATTCGTCTGTATCTGTAGGGATGTTTTCTTTGTATGTATGTTACGCGATTACTCCGCCAATTATGAATCGATTTTGATGTAGGGTTCCGTACCCAAAGGGTAAGAACGGGACCCTATTACTAAGACTTCGATGTCCGTCTGTCTGTCTGTCACCGGGATGTATCTCATGAACCATGATAGCTAGGCAGCTGAAATTTTCACAGATGATGTATTTCTGTTGCCGCTATAACAACAAATACTAAAAAGAAAATAAAATAAATATTTAAGGGGGGCTCCCATACTACAAACCTGATTTTTCAGTCGTTTTTCGCTCTATATTAATAATGGATGCTTACAATTTTCACGGAATATTTAGTTTTATATTCACTCCAATAATAAATAATAAAATTAAAATAAAATAAATATTTAAGGGGGGCCATACAGTACCATACAGTACGGAACCCTCCGTGCGCGAGTCCGACTCGTACTTGGCCGATTATTTTTGTTTGGTTGATCATATTTCAGAGGTGGTCCCATTTGAATCTTATATAATTCGGCTGAGCCGTTTTTGAAAAATCAACAATAATGTTAACATTACTACATCGATGACTCATTGATCCGTGTGAATTATTCGAATTCTGTACATGGTTGAAGTCGGTTATTACATTTTTGGCAAAAAGTAATGTCACCCCATGACTGTGACTCTCTTGGCGTTACCACAGATATTACTGTAGCCTTACCTATGACATCATTGCTCAAGTAATTTCCCGGCTCTGTAACTAACATTTCAAGCTCAATGACTAACAATAATTGTAAAACGTACGTTGTTATGTTGCTCTAGTAACTAGCGGCCATAAAATACTGTATTATTTTGTTATTTTAGAACTATTAGGTATAATCTACACATTTTTCCGACCACTTTGTTATATTAAGTAATTCTAAATTTGTATTTTAAAGTATGCACCATTTATTTGGTTAAATTTCGAGTAGTGTGGCATTTGGAGTATTTCTGTAAAATATTGTTTGTGAAAAATTGAAGTAATATTTTTTATGTTGAAGTATTACACTGATAAATCGGTAAACTAATACAAGTTCGAATGTTTGTGTAAGATATTAGGCGCTTTACGATCCATTGCGAGAAATATGTAAAAATTGTAAAACTCAGGTGGCATGCTATTTGAAATTGATCAATGGTCTACCGCCTAGCAAATGAAAGGGAAAATTTATTTCCTTCGAGCAAATATCTACAGAGCCACAGCTCCTAAGTGAAAGTAGTAAATAAATGTCCGAGCGCTGTCATACATACTGACTTAGATATTTACATTAAATAATTCACAATAACCCGTTTTCGACGTTATGTTACCCAATTAGTGCTTGTAGCCGAGCACTTTGGCAACGCGCGGCGTTGTAGTCGCTTTCTTCGTCTTCTTCTTCTTGCAATAGCTTTACGACTTAATAAAAAGCCTGCCCACTACGTAGATTGGGCAAGGTTTTGGCTCGGACACTTTTTTTGCACGAGTGTGACTCTATATATATTTGCTCGAAGTTAATTTCCCATGAATTCCACTAGTTGTTTTACCGTCCGTAGTTGTAATATCTTTGAAAGTTTTATAAACATACCTGTTGTTTACATTCCTTTTCTTTATTATTATAGGTTGTAGTTTGTTCGTAGCAGGTATAGACTGAATCTAATTTCTTGCGGCTGTGATGTTACTCGTACCTACAACCTTCGCAAAACCCAATCCTGACCGATGCTCACTTACACTCCGTTCACAGTTATTTTGCCTCTAACATTTGTCTGTCTCTATCTAATCTGTTTTGGTGTGTAATGTGTTGACAGAGACAGCTTGAAATGTCGGAGGTAAAATACCTGTGAACGGAGTGTAACAGCCGCGTGAGGATTGGGTATTGCGCAGCTTGTAGCTATTTTGACAGCCGCCAAGTTGTTAGATTCGGCTGATTCTTGTGCCTCATCATCCTCATAGACTAGCGTCCAGCGCGCATTCATGTCTACTTTACTATTTATGTATGCTATGGTTATAGATTTGAACTTTGTGTGGCATCATTCATGGTAAATTGTATTTAAAAGCCAAACTTAAGGTGCGGGTCCACCAAAAAAATTCGCCATATTTGTTGATAAAATATTTTGCAAAACTCTCAATATTGCACGAGTTTGAGATGGTTTTAATCCGTCTCCACCACACAGATAAACATTTGTGTTCAAGTATGCAACACAGTACAGTAGAACACAGTTGGCAGCTCCGGTGGAACCGCGACACTTTATACATACTATTAATTACTTTAAATTTAAAGATTATCTAGTCTTTAACCGAACGCGCAACATAATTATTTCAAACGTATTTGTTTTTGAAATAAAATATTAGATATGATCAGGTTGAAATTAAATTAATGGAATGGAATCAGAGTTGTAGCGAGTCAATTTTACAGGTGATCGCTAATTCTTCAGTTGTACTACTTTTTGGTACCAAAAATAGAGTTGTAATATTTTTTTTTAAATGTTAACCAATTTTTTTTAAGAAAAAATCTATTTTCAAAATTATTGTTTAATTACACTTTTTAGTTGTAACAGTTTATCGAATTAGTCAATTTTGTAAAGTATTATTTTCATTCGAATTTTTTGAAGTTTTTTGCTGTTGTAAAAAAAAGTTATTCGTCAATTTATAAGGCAGCTTTTAGGTATAGGTAGTCAAACATTTTTTTTCTGCCAAGGTTGGTTGACTAAACTGTAAGAAAACGCAATAAGTAAAAAAACGTTCAATGTGTTAACTAAGTATTAATATTTATGCTGTTTGTAAATGATACCTTTATACTAGCTAATATCAAATTCTATAGAAATTTTAACTATGTCCCCCTGTATTGTTCTATGAGTCATGTCGGAGTCTTATTATTGTAAGTACCTACCTAAATACTATGCACTCCAGTATTTTCTCAATCGCACTGTGTCATCATTCTGTTATATGTTAATTCTTTTTCAGAAATTAATATTCTCAATATTTCATGTGCCTTTTAGATACCCTATAACAAGTTACCTTTGAAGTATGGAACGACAGATTTGTATTGGTAATTCACACCATATCAAAAGTACCTAGTATTTTATCGGATCTGAACAGCAACGTTCATTTTGCTGTAAGTATCCAATCATTCCTTTTAAGATTTAAGTGTTAGACGTAAGTATTACCATGTAATTACCTATTTATTGT
Source organism: Hypomecis atomaria (assembly GCA_964007245.1). Classification (NCBI taxonomy): domain Eukaryota; kingdom Metazoa; phylum Arthropoda; class Insecta; order Lepidoptera; family Geometridae; genus Hypomecis; species Hypomecis atomaria. The sequence continues at coordinate 11,366,339 of OZ023281.1, read as the reverse complement.
TGTGATTGAAAGTTGAACTAACATTCCGTCCGATTTTGTATACTTACGTATTTACAAACAAGTACTTAATTAGCCATGTAAGTATTTTATAAAATACATTATATACATATTATACACTTTCTATGTAAATTTTGTTGATAATATATCTTCATTTGGATATTTTTGTTTGTTTTGTGGATAATTGCCTTAAGCCGTGTATCGAGTTGCTAGTTAGCGGGCTTGCTCAAGTCCAGCATTTTCCAACAGGGTCATAGGTATTGAACGCAAAACCTTTTATGGGCGGGTCTAGGGACATCGGGACATCTAGACAAACAACTTTTGCAAAGGACTTTTAGAAAATCTCTCTCATGAAGAAAAAAATCAGCTTTTTCATATAAAAGTACGTCAACACGCGACAAAATGTATGGAAAAGAGATTTTTGCGGATGCGCGAATTTTTAAAAATCGTAGTACAAAAGTTGTTGAAAAGATGTACTAAACACGCCCTTAAAAGGTTTTGCATTTACCTATGACCCTGTACAGTCGAGCAGCTCAATCTGAGCCAATGATAGCCAATGATTAGTTCGCGTCATGTAAAAAGAACGCTGGAGCTTCATACTGGGCACAAGGAATTTTAACCCCTATTCAGTGTTACCAGATTAAAATTATAAACTACCGTGTTGACAGGTTAGAATTACGGTTTTTCGGCGCCAAATTACCGTGCATAGATTTAAAAAATACCATGTAAATTACCGTGCAAAATAAAGAGAAAATGCAATGATTTTTCGATATTTTTTATTTAAAATTTAGTCTTCTAAAGTAACAACTTCTTTTTCATATATTGATGCAGTCATTTTTGGTATCATTGCCTTGGATGGCATAAAATCCACACAGCTCGTTCCACTCCGGTGTATGGATTGCTGTATGTATATTTCCTTTTATGGTGTTTGTTATCAACTTATTTCTTTTTTTTGTTTTAACGTCATTTACTTGACTAAATATTCTTTCACAAGCGGCATTTGAATGTGGTAAAGACAGGATATCCAACATAAATGTAGTCAAAAATTTAAACTTCTGTATATTTCCATCCTTTAGTTGAGCTATCTGTAAACAAAAAACAAAATGTTTTAAGCAATAATCTAGGTACTCCACATTTTTTTAAACAGATGGAGTGCAATAAAAAAATCTGCTGATTACCTCGTGCCAAAACTCGTCAGCCTTGTCAGTTTTGGGTAATTGCGTTTGAGCCATAATCATGGGGAAATTTCTCCACTCATCGTCCAGTGTTTGTTGGTCACTGAGATTCATTGGGCTTATACGGGGGAAATGATCGAAGAGTATTGATAATGTGGCAAATCTTTCGCTAGATCCTGATGAAATGCAAATTTCCGGTTTTAATTTTGAAATAATGTTTATAATTTGATCATCTAGACTATATCTTTTCCTGATACCCACACAAGCTGCCACAATAAACTGTCGACAATTCTCTTTGAATTCTAGTTTTTCAGAATCAGAAACCTCAGGCAAATTAAGTTGTTGCCGTACACCTAGACCAAGATATATTTCGTCCAAACTAAGATACTGGTCACCATTTGTTGGATCGATTTCATCCAACTTAGTGGATTCAACGTACGAAGTTTTCATTATCGTCAGAATTAGCTCACGGTATAGTTCTGTCATTTTTGAATGAAGCTCAGTAATGACAGTAGATTCACTTTGGAAATATAAATTGGTTTTTGAAAATTTAGGCAGCATCCATGCTAAAAAATAATAATATGCTTTCATGATTGGGTCGTTTAATGCTTTATGAATCTCTGCGCATTCTCTGTCATTTAACCATCTGCCATCAAAAAATAATCTTAAGGCTTGCCATTGTTCTATAATTCGTTCTACCACTGCAGTCAACGACAGCCACCGGGTTTGTGCTGGTCGCAACAATTTGTGGACATCTGTTTCAGTGAATATCTGGAAATCTTTATATTCAGATTGCCGTTTACTACTTGATTTGAAAAAATTGTATATTCCTCGACCCAACTTTTCACATTCTTGTGGCAATTTTTTACAAGCATCGTTTGCACATAAGTGCAGTGAATGGCACACACATTTTATAACAGTGATTCCGGGACAGCGTTGACGAAACCTGGTAGACACAGAATTGTTGCAGCCCATCATTGTGTTGCACCCGTCGGAAGCAAAGCCAATAATGTTATCCAATGGGATTTCATATTTTTCAAATGATTGTGTGACGATGTTAAATAAATGTTCTGCGTTAGCAGTATAATCTTCAGAACTGCTATCAAACAGCTGTATCAAGTCCCAAAAACGAGAAACAATTTTGCCAGTTACCGGATCATAGTACCTGATAACTACGCATACAGTTTTTACCACCGCTATATCAGTGCTCTCGTCGATTAGCACTGAAAATTTAGATTTTTTTAAATCTTCACACAAGATCTCTTTTTCAGTTTTCCCGATAACATTGTTAATAATAGCTTGTACCTTTGTACGCTTAAGTTTTAAATTTTTGGCTATGTTTGAATCCGTAAAAGTTTTTGCCAAAAGATCGCACATGTGATCCGCCACTCGATGTGATAATTTATGTTCGGCCATGAAGGCAGCTAGCTTTAGTTCTGCTATTTTTTGTTTATCGCCACTGGGCTCCAATTTTTTGAACATGCTATCTATTGGCTGAACGTTTGAACGTACAGTTTTAACGTTTTGTGAATGTTTTATACCTTCAGAATGTCTTTTTATGATAGTTAATTCTGCATTCATCGTTGTGTCGCAAAATGAGCAGAAAGCTTTATATTAGTCCTTAGGATGTTGCTGAAGCCAAGGGGAAAAAGCTTTATTATTTCGCCACTCATCTTTGAATTTTTGTTTATAATGCTTACGTTTTTGTCCAGTTTTCGGAATCTTGGATGATGACGCTTCTTTATCTGTCTCGTAGCTATCAGTATCACTACCCATTTTATGTACGTTGTGTCGAACAAAAATAAATATTGTTTCACTGATTAAATACACTACGCACTTGCCATACATCAAACAGCAACAAACAAATCGAAGAAAAAAAGAGTATGAGCAAGCGATTCATTCATTCATTATTATGCAACCAATTTTCATAAACATTGATTGTTTGAATGGAAACGTATTGTGATGAATAAAATATTTAGGGATTTCCCCGGTAGTAGTGAAGCGAAATAGCGGCGACTTGATGTTGCCATGCCATATAGAGCTGGATTTTCGTTTCGTTCTACGTATCTTTTTATAAAATAAATACTTCTGAATAGTTATTTACATGTTGACTGTCAAGGCAATTCTTAATAAAAATACCGTAGAAAAGTACACGGTAGTGAAACATTACCGTAGACCGTGTTTTAGCCAAAAATACCGTGCATCTACGGTAATTACCGTGTATCTGGTAACACTGCCCCTATTGCAAAGTAATAGGAGTTAAATCTCCTAGTACGCAGCTTTAATTGCAGCAAGAAGATATAACTCCTGTAACGTGCGCAATAAGAGTTAATTTCCTTGTGCGTAGCTTGACACTGCAGCGGTCTTTTAACACGACGCGAAGTAGGATACCTCGTGCAATTAACGTAGCTCTAGATTTTCACTGCTGCCTATTATTTCCCACCCTAGAAAATTAGAACGTATTGACTTTCAAGTTTCCTAGGGTAGGCAAGGATTATCTGTGCCCCCTCTCTCGGCGTACACCTACTCTGAAAGAGTAATGTAATGTAAGGCTGGTGCCACACAGGCGTTGCCGCCGCGGCGACCAGTGTAGCCGTCAGCGACTTGCACATTGGCGACATCTAGAGGATTCTAAATAGTTAACGGGAAAAAAGGTTTTATAGCGATAATCTCAAGCTAAATATGAGTAAAATCCCTCACGTGGATGAGGGATTTTACTCATTCTGATTTGTTAGAGCCAACCGCAAAATCGGATCGTGTGTAATCGGTCGGTCCAATTTTTTTCCTCGCTAACCCTTACTAATATAAGTCCAAAAGTGTGACTACAGCAAATGTTTTAGGTAGATAAGTATAATTTTTTGAATCTGTGCATTTGCTATCGATATAACGTACCTACATAACCGATGATACAATAAGCCCGATTACAGAGGCGCCAGCGTAAATTAAATAGCAACGTAAAAAACGTTCTCTCTATCGAAAGCCTAAAGTGAAAAAGAAACAGAACTATGCTATTTAGCTAATATAATTAAGCTGGCGCCTCTGTAATTGGGCTTATTATCATGATAGCCTACTCAAGGGGCCTATCGCACCAGGACACGCACTGTGCACATGTTGCGTGCATTCGCGGTGCACCTATTTCCCGTCGAACGCTGTAATGTGATTTGGATCGCTATTCAACACAAGCATCGACTGAGTCCATGACGCACGCAACCTATCGAGAACAGACGTTTACTGTTCATGCCCGTAGGCACGGTAATGTAAGATATCATGCAAATAAATTATCTGAACCCAGCTTTTGTGCAACCAGCAGATCTTTGGTGAGGTACTCTCCACATCTGCATTTGTTGCTGCCAAATAAAAATGTTGGTAGAGCGACCATGGTGGCGCCAATATGGTGTTTACATGTAAACGAAAATTGCTATGGTTTACGTGTAAGTATGTCCCGGAAAATAAGGTTCTTATGATGGCACAAAAATCAAAATATACGCGGGCAGAGCCGCGGGCAAAAACTAGTATACTATATTTTTGTTACTTCTTCCTCGTCTCCGCCAGGGGCGCTGTACAGAAATGTATAGAGCCACACGGAAATTACTAGTTTCTGATTTCATACAATCGCATACTATAATAACGTCGTTGACTATGCTAACCCTGATTAATCTCTGCTCGAACGCGAAAGTAAAATAGGAACAGAAAAAAACCTACAATATAGATATATTTTATAAAAGAAAAAAACATTTGAATCACAGATAAAATTTATTTCTAAATGTTAATGTTATACATATGTGTTTATGAAAATGGTTCAATACATCAAAAATAAATCAAGCTTTTTTTCTAAAATTCGACTACTTAATTACTTACCTAAAAATTATAAATGGCAAAAACACCGAACATAATCTACTTGTAAAAAATAGAATTAAAAATACAATATGTTTTACGATGGTATTATGGTATCTAATGTATGTCATACATACTTACATCATAATAACGATTTTTATCCAATATTTATTGTAAACTTGACACGCGCGACATATAGTGAATAAAAAATGCACGCATAAGGTTCTATCGTAATGGTTGGCCAAGTTTACATTTAAAATCTATAATACCTGTATTCAACTTACAATGGAATAAAATTTGCTAAGAATATAAATAATTATGAATAACAATTTACTAGGAATGAAAAGCCCAACTTGATTAATATTCTACTATTTGGATGTGATTTGGATAACCCTCACTTAGAAGTCACTACGATGGAAGATATTTTGAAGATTCCGCACTACGTGTTCCTTATTAATTTGAAGCTAGGAGCTATTAACGAGACGCACGTATATTCGGAAAGACGAGTTCGTCTTTGGGATTTCGGAAACTAAGAATCCAGACTAGAAATTCATAGTTAATACTTAGTTATAAATACCTTGTTTGAAAATTGTTAAATAATTGAGGTTATAGAATTTTGAATAGATGTTGGCGGCAATGCAAATAATATCCGCGGTAGTAACTTTTGTTGCTGGGCACGTAATATGAAAAATTATTGTATACAGTAATTTATTTTTACCTATACTGTCCCACTGTTGGGCAAAGGAAAAAAAAACTAAGAAAATACATTGAGTATTGAGCAAAAAATAAATTTACTTAGCAATGCCTCAAGACTTTCGCCTTTACAATTTTATACAAACGCACAGTTGACATTTTTGTATGATCATAATCTATCTTCTATATTCTATATATATAAAAACTAGCTGCCCGTCCCGGCTTCGCCCGGGTACGATTGGCTAAGGAAGACAAATAATGAGGATCCCAAATTTTTTTGAAAATATAATATAGCCTATGTTTACCGGGGATAGTGTAGCTTTCCAACAGTGAGTGAATTTTTCCAATCGGTCCAAAGAAACAATCAAATCTTTCCTCTTTATAGTATTGGTATAAGAGGTATGGATGCATCGTGGTTGTTAGTCTCGCTAAAACTCGAGAACGGCTGAACCGATTTGGCTAATTTTGGTCTTGAAATATTTGTGGAATTCAAGGGAAGGTTTAAACGGTGAGAAAATATAAAAATGTAGAGAGTGAAATAGTAAAAACGTCAATTCATTTTCCCATACAAAATGTAAAAGTTGTCATTGACAGTTGACAGATTATGAGATGAACTGAAGTTCACCGGGTCAGCTAGTAATTTTATATTTATTTTCTCAAAAATATTGTGCGTTTGTATAAAGTTAAACTTAGTTCACACAACTTTGTACTGTTTCATCAGAAGATTTCCTAAGTTTATGGTTTGTAAACTTGTTTGTAAACTTCATAGTTCGTTAAAACCAAATACAAGTGGAAAGAAAATGAAAAATATTTGTTATACTCTACTTTGGAATGATCTTTATATGAAAATCAATTATTTTACTATCATTAACTATTTTATCTGATTACCCAAAAGGAGGTTAATGAGATTAATCGAAATATTACATTCTATGGCCAAAAAACGGTCTTATCTATTTTGTCTGAGGTAATATTTACTTCTGAAGTGACAGCGGAAAATTTCACATTGCATTATGATGACCTAATACATAGCCAGAATTTTGAAAGAGAATTTAATTATCCTTGTTACACTATGTATGTGAAATTCGTAGGGCAAGAATACGAAATAATTATACACTATTCAAATTTAACAGTATAAATCGAATCAAACTTTATGGCGTCTGTGAACACGAGGCGATTTGTTGCATAGTAGCAAATTCATATGTCAGCGGGGGCGAGAAGCGGGGTTTTTATAGCTTATAGCTAAATTTACAGACGCCAATAGGCTTTTTTACTAAAAAAATTTTTATTCAGTCCGTTAAATACATTATCAAAAAATATTGGACACGTATTTTTTCATTTGTCAATTTAACAAAAATTAATTAAAATATAGCCCGTTAAAGTTCCGCGTTACGTCACTAACCTACTACAAATGTACCGGTACCGGTACAGGCTAGTGACGTCACGAGCCCCCACTTTCAAATTTTAAAAGGTTTATCTTTGTCATTAATTGTTTGATTGACAAAAGAAAAAAAATTTTTTTTAATAACGGACTATTTATAATTATGATTTTTATACCCAGTAAACATGCATATTACGTTTGATTCGACCCATAACAGTTGTTTAACTAAGGGATGATTTATATTACAATGAGATAAGCCGTGACGGGCCATCCCGTCTATTTGAATGGCATGTAACATAAATCCGTCCCGTTGTATATAAATCATCCCTAAAAGTCAGAGTGAAATAAATTAAGCGTATTAAAGGTTGCCCTGGCGGGATTTCTTAGGACTGTCGTCGTGGTTATCGCCGAAGCAGCCGCGGAAGGTGTAATGCTGCTCCTTCACTTCGGAGTCTTTGTCAACAATCGTGATGACATCTTGGTTCCGCTTGAGCTTTTTCTCAGCCGCATCTCCTAGGTCAATAGTAGAAGCGAGGGATTCAAGGGAAGTAGCGGTGGAGTGCGCGGCTTGGAGCTTCTTCCTAAAACCTAAGTTGAGGAGTCCTCCCGCAGGCTCGAAGTCCTCGACGATGCCGGAGGAGGATGACGAGGCCGCGCCCTCTTCGGCCGCCAGCCGCATGAGCTCCCGCTGCGACTCGCGAGCCTCCACCAGGAATATGCTTTCCTGGTAATCGAATAATTTCACATGATACAGCGAAACGGTATTAAGAGAGAGAAACAAAATTTTAGCAGAAACAAAATTAAGTTTTCTACACATGATTGTAAAATATGTTTGCTAGCTGTATTTTAGGCGTGCATTGAATTTAATGTGCTTAATGATATTTATAGTCGAAATTGTATTGTTTGTAGGTGTGTCATTTTTTATCGATTTTACAGTTGCCAAGTGCACAATAGGAAAACAGTTATTTAAAACCATTTATTTAATGGTTTAGCTAGTTTCCTGCACATATTCTAAATGTAATTCGACATAAAAACATGAAGAGAAAGTCGTATAGCCTTAATTTTACCAGAAAAAGCGTCAAGCGTGACAAAAGCGTGACACTGATTGGAGTGATTAGCGTGAACAAATTATTATAATCTTCGAATAAGTCAAATATTTCTGAAATAATTATCTTTCGTCGAAAATAGCGTAACCGACTTCAACCGTGTACATAATTCGAATAGTTCGCACGTATCGATGTAGTAATTTTCACATTATTGCAGATTTATAAAAAATGGCTCAGCTGATTTAGATAAAATTTAAATGGGACCACCACTGAAGTAAATAGCGATATACATACATATGTATATACATAAAGAAGAAATACATACAGAAGAACATAGTACCTCCTCCATTTCGGAAAACGGTTAAATAAACATGTCCGTCTTTTTAATAAATGCAAATAAGTATGCCTAACATTTTTATTGAGCACACAACCAGAAAATTAATAAGTATAAAAATAAAGAATTTTATATATTACGTTTACAGCGCAAAGAAACAATAGACTGGATTGTGATTGTGACGCACTAAATTAAAACAAAGCCATAAATTATAATGAACGACCGTATGGAGCGAGCGCCTTTGTGGAATAACAACAGAAATAACAATAGAGCTTTGATTTTGCGCTATTATGTAATTTGTGACAGGTAAGTAAGTAAAAGTTCATGAAATCAGTTTCAACTATTGAATAAGCGCGTACTTCGATGTGAACTACTTTGGTTCAACTTGAGAGTGAGTAAAAAACGTCAAAATAGGAATGATGACTTGTTAACAAAATCATTATTAAAATTAATCCGTAAGTTAAATTATTAAAAAATATTGGACACATAATTTTTCTTTTGTCAATTAAATAAAACCATAAATGACAAAGATAAACCTTGTCAAAGTTTAGGAGTGGGGGCACGTGACGTCACTAGTGCGACGTAGTCAGTACATTTTAATCGCACTCGTGACGTCACGCGGAATTTTAACAGGCTATATCTTCGTCAATTTATGTTTAATTAATAAAAGAAAAAATAAGTGTCCTACTTATTTTTGATAATATATCTGACGGACTAATTATATTTTTTAGTCATCATGCCTATTGTCATAAGTATAGGCTGAATCGAACTTAATGGCGTCCGGGAAGCTACAAGCTGCGCGAATCCCCACTCCTCACTCATTTACAACTGAGCGCTACCGTGGCTCCGATGATACGTTAAATAGGCATGATGACTAAAAAATATAATTAGTCCGTCAGATAGATTTTTAAAAGTATAAGATACGTATTTTTTCTTTTGTCAATTAAACAATTATTGATGAAGATATGGTCCGTTTAAGTTCCGCGTGACGTCACGAGTGTCATACAAATGTATAGACTTTCGAGAGAGACGTGACGTCACGACCCCCACTCCTAAACTTTAAGAAGGTTCATCTTTGCCATTTGTTGTTTTATTGACATAGGAAAAAATACATGTCCAATATTTTTTGACAATCTTACTCACAGAGTAATATTATATTAATGATTTTTTACCCAGTCATCATGCCTTTTGTATGCCCCTGTTGTTTTAACCGTGTAGCCATGTCAGAGGTCTTCAGGCGGCTTAAAAACTAAACCAGGGCTAGCCAACCGCCCTATACGAACTTACCGCCGCTGACATTAGAATTTACTATTGCGCAGCAACTTGCCTATATTGCTCAGACACCATAAAGTTTGATTCGGCTTATAACATGCATGATTTATTTACCCGTGTTTCCTCTACCCGGTTCCGTTTGCACTTATTGCTCTCTGCCATTATTAAGTTCCAATTAATATCGGAGACATGTAATTATAACATATTACTTGAATCTTTATCACTATCACTACATAGTATAAAACAAAGTCGCATCCCGCTGTCTGTCCCCATGTATGCTAATATCTTTAAAACTACACAACGGATTTTGAAGCGTTTTTTTAAATAGATAGAGATAGATAGAGATTCAAGAAAAAAAAATATTTGGGGACATCTTACACACGGTCTCTGACCCCAAACTAAGCAAAGCTTGTGATATGGCTGCCAGAGACTGATATACTACATATACATATTTTTAAATACATACTTATATAAATAGTAACTAAATAACACCCAGACACAGAGCAAACACCTATGTTCATCACATAAATACTTGCCCTGGGTGGGGATCGAACCCACGCCTCTTTGACCCAGTTAGGGTCACTAACCACTGAGCCATCGAGGCAGTCAAGAGGAAGGTTTATAGGTATAATACACCTGTGCGAAGCCGGGGCGGTTCGCTAGTTCATAATATAAATACGAAAGTGTGTTTGTTGGTTTGTTACTCTTTAATGCAGCAACAGATCAATGTATTCAATTTATTTTTGGCATAAGAGATTCAGTTCTAAAGGTCAGAAAGTGACATAGGCTTCTTTTTATCCCGGAAAAATAAAGGTTCCTACGGAAAAGCACAAAAGTTAAAATATCAAGCGGGCCAAGCCGAGGGCAAAAGCTAGTTAGGACTGTAATTATTAGTTTAAATACAGGACGCTAACACTAAATCAAACCTTAACTAAGTTTAATAGTGTTATCATCATCATCTACAGCTTTTACTCGCCCACTGTTGAGCATAGGCCTCAAGTCCAAGCCAGACACGCGATTTTTAAAAAAAATCGGATTTCGTACACTTAGTGTTATAGATGGTAAAAATTATTTTGTAAATATTACTAAAAAAAAAAAGTTCTACAGGCTCAAATTTCAGCGAGAGTGCGCTCGAACTACCTAATCCCTTTTTTACCCCGTCATTGTTTCCTGACAATTACACAACTGGATATCTTGAAGGCAAGCAGGTATCTTCTAGATCTACACATGCCATCGTCGGCTACAACATAGATTCCCATCACGCGAGTTTGTGGCTGAGTCAAAATCAACCAAGTGCAAGCTGGACTCGCGCTTGAAGGGTTCCGTACTGTATGGGAGCCCCCTTAGCCCCATTTCATGCGTCTACCTGTTGCCGTTATTAATATCGAGCAAAAAACGGAAAAAATCACGTATCTTACGAGTATATGGGATTCCCCCTTAAATATTTATTTTATTGTTTTTAGTAGGTACCTATTTGTTGTTGTAGCGGCAACAGAAATACATCTGTGAAAATTTCAACTATCTACTTCGAGCAAATATACACAGAGCCACAGTCTCTAAGTTAAAGTAGTAAAAAAATGTCCGAGCGTCGTCATACATGTACCGACTTAGATACTTACATTAAATTATTCACAATGACCCGTTTTCTCTCGACGTTATGTCACCTAATTAGTGCTTGTAACTAAACACTTTGGCATCACGGGGCGTTGTAGTCGGCTCGCAATCGCCTTATGACTAATTAAAAAGCCTGCCCACTACGTAGCTTGGGCAGGGTTTTGGCTCGGATATTTTTTTTGCACGATTGTGACTGTATAGATATTTGCTCGAAGACTATCTAGCTACCACGGTTCATGAGATACAAGCATAGTACAGACAGACAGGCGGACGGACAGCGTCTTAGTAATAGGGTCCCGTTTTTACCCTTTGGGTACGGAACCCTAAAAAGATGCTTACCTTTACTTCTTTGGTAATGTATTGATCGAGTTTGTCATATATGACGGCATGCAGGCCCATCTCTTTGAGCTTTATTATGGTGTCTTTGTCGTTGTTGTCGTCGCCCCAGCAGAATATGACGAGCCCGGCATCTGTGGCCAGCTTCACCTGGAACCAGAAAACATTTCACAAATAACAAATGTTACTAATTCATTTAAATTACTGTTTCCCAGGCTTCAGGGTCCGTGCCCTGTGTTAAGTTAGTTTATATGCCGACTATACAAAGAGAAGGGTTAGTTTAGATAAATATGTTATTTAAACCCCATTTTTAAAGTTTCACGAATTTTCCAAAGTTTATTTTTGTGTTGAAATAAACAATTGAAAAATCATTTTAACTAATTTGGTGTAAGCGTCACAGTGTGGCCTAGCTTAAATGGTAAACCACCGGAACGGATACCCGAACTGCGTGTTGTTATCCAGGTTCAATTCCTGCAGGCACGACAATTTTTAAACATATTTATCACAAAAATAACTCCACACGAGGTCTCTAGTGTGGAGTTCCTATAAATAAAATCACTTATTTATCACTTATGGGTTATGGGAGTTATGGGAGGGTGTCTGGGCTGTGATTGTGACGTACCAAAGTGCGCCGAAATATCGGGAGCTGGTCATACAAACATAAGTGACATTAAAATGTTATGATAGCTAAATTACATAATATTTTCTTAAAGTTACGGGTACCTGACTCGGAGACTGATTTTATTTAGATTAAAAAATAAATATTAGGGGACATCTTACTTACGGTCTCTGACACCAAACTAAGCAAAGCTTGTCATATGGCTGCCAGAGACTGATATACAACATATACCTCCATATTTTGAAATACATACAAAGATAGATAATAACTAAATACGAGTAACACCCAGACACAGAGCAAACACTTATATTCATCACATAAATACTTGCCCTGTGTGGGAATCGAACCCACGCCTCTTTGATCTCGTAACATTAAATTAGATCGTAAACAAATTATTCCCTTTTAAAGCTGTGGTGACCTAGCGGGAGAGTGCTTGCTTTAGAATCGCGAGGACATGGGTTCAAATCTCGATTCCTAATCTTTGGAGTTCTCTGAAATATATGAACGAATATTCACAATCTGGCTTTTCGGTTGGTTAAAGGAAAACATCGTGAGGACACCTACATATGTCAGGAAAATAATTTCAATGGTGTATGTGAATCCATCAACCTGCAACAGGGTCAGCGTGGTGAATATAGCCCAATTGCCCTTTAAGGGTAGGACTATGTTCCGCAGCGAACGTAAAGGCTGATACAATACATCAATTAATTATTCAGTACAATATTCCTACATAATTATATATGCAATACTAATCCTTGAATGTAAGTAATTGCAGATTCATGATAGATATTATATCTAATCAATAAACCCACGAGATATAATAAAGCTTGATGCTGTAAAAAAAAACGATTGTAATACAAGGTCATTTGTATAAATAAGTCTTTCTGTAACTAAGCCAAAAATCACGAGTTATCTACAAGCCACTCAAGTCGTGATAAACAAATCTTCTGTGCACTGCAAAGGATCTTTCGTTTTCATGAAAATGTAGCCTATGTTTTACATTTAAATTTCTACAACAAATGAAAAGTAAAGCAATGGTAACTCGATATGAAAATACCTATATAAAAGTTATAGGCATGCACTAGGTGACCTAGGAATCTAGCCGACTACAATACTGAGCGGCTTATAGAGTGATATATCATTTATCCTAAGTAGGTACTTACTCTACAATACTTTTATCCTACTGTTTTTAATTTTGCCAAATAACCTAAGGTCATAAGGGCCGGTTGACTAATAGTCTTAGTGCCAGAGTTTTAAAGCCAAGTAAAGGCCTCTGAATTGGCTAAATGGTTAATACAACCGGAGCCTCCAGTTTAACGTATCATTCGAGCCACGGTAGAGCTCAGTTGTAAACGCCATCCACGGTCACCCATCTAAAGACTGACCGTGCCGAACGTGGCTTGAGTGATACACACCCACCCAACCTATGATCTCTGCCAAATAAGCGGGCGTTACGAACTAACTGCGCTATTAGCTGGCTCAAATGTAGAGCATGTGACCAAAGAAAATTAATAATATGATGTGACGTACAAATTCGGCCATAGATTCGAAAATAGTTACTTTCGGTGCAGCATACGAACTTGGAGTAGGTAAGGTCAGCAACCTTCTACCGTTTATACTCAAGTGTAGTATCTCATGCAGAGGTCAGAGAATCACTGGCCTGAATGAGTACTGAGTACAATGATGTGATCTATTTTCAGACTTCGCGAGTCAACTAGTTTATATCAATTCGCAATTCTATCAGACTAACAACATGTAATTTTCTATTATATAAAAATTTCGTGTCACATTGTTTGTGAGAGACCATAGAATAAGAACAGTAATTGAAACCGTATTAAATTAGCAAGAGATATACATCACTTTGTCCCATTTTAAATATTAAATTTAAAAGGTGTTAGATAAAGATGCACAAACACCCGAACTTACGTAATTCCGTACATAACAAATCTGGCAACCCTTAGTCTTTGACCGCCTTTGGTCTATAAACCCTTAAGTAGGTACATATAGCTTGAAAATTGTTTACGGTTTTTCTTATTTTAACTTCATTAAAAACGTACTTGTACATATCAGAACAGTTTTAGAAGCATCATAAATTACTCTGATGAACAAAACATTCTTAGAAATACACTTAGGAGAAAATGAGTGTATTCGTATACAACAGGTATTCGTATGTATAAGCTGACGACATCCTTCTTTAAAAGGTGTTAGAAAAATGCACATACACCCGAACTTACGTAATTTCGAAGGATTTCACAAAGTAGCATTGAGCTATCTCGGCTGTCCAAATTCAAAAAGGTAAAAAGTAGGAAGTTAAAATGATTAGAGAATTGAACCTTCTTACTGGACCTAGAGGGTTCAAATTTCCGAAAAGGACAAAAGACCAAGTTTAACCATTTTGACATTCCAACTGGTGATTTTGCCGTATGCGACAGACATTGCTTTTTTTTTTTTTGTTCGACTCACTCTCGCGTTTCCTGCATAACCAGATATGAAAAAGACAGCTGTACCGTTGTTTTTATTTACGTAAAGGTGATGTTCTCAAACCTGGCCCATACCTGGCTCGCTTTTATCCTATAGACAAAAACAAGATGAATCACGAAAAAATTCTGAAAAAAATCCAAACGCTTTAGAAAAAAAGCAAAACATTCGCAGGCCTAGCAACCCATGATTTGAATTTTCCACCATCTAGTGTACCTGGGTCATTCTTTTGGTCAGAGTTTTCAAGCGGCTTTACTTAAAAATAATAGAAATTTTAAAGTCAGCGAGCCAGTTTTTTTTTCGCGCAAAGCTTAAAACCTATCTAAACTGGGATACTGATTATTATTCAATTATATTTATAAATAAATATGATAAAAAAATGAAATACCCCCATTCTTTGATTTTCGTGGAGTGTCCCAATCCCTGATCTGATCACTTAATGAATTATATATTTTAAACTAAACGATACATCGTTACCAAAAAAAACACACTAAGTCCTAAAAAGTTTAAAATACTATAAAAAATTAGACCATAGTTCTGAAAGAACCACATTGCCTGAAAAAAAATTAAATGTAACTGTCCCAAGGTAGTTCCTGATTTGCGTGGATTATTATAATTTCACTAGCACATCTCTAAATTCGCGACCTGATGTTGCATAATCCTACTTCAAGTTAACAACTAATTGCGCTCCGACTGCTGGGCAGAGTGCTTGTGTGATGGTGCGTCGAGTTTAAAAAAAATTGAGGTAAGAACATTGTTGCGTGGGTTTGGTTTCTCAAAACTTTGATTTGCGTGGTTTAATTATCTCCAGTGTCTGTGAATTTATTTATTTAGTAAAATATTGTAGCGAACAAACATAAAGTAACGTAACTTATAATCAAAACACAGTTTATTTGTTTAAAAGGTTTTTGTATATTTTAAGCATAAAGGATTTATTTTGATTTTCGTGGTCGTGATTTGCGTGGTTTACGTGGTAGTTTTGACCCACGCAAATCAATTCTTGCCAATGCAAATAAAACCACTTTGAGTTTTGTATTAGTTATGAATGATAATATTTTATATTACTTAAGTTAAATGTAACTTTGTTTAAATCAAACTTATAATGTCACGTTCTGTGGGTTTCTGACTTAACTGGCAGAGAATTCCATATACCATTAAGTTCGCGTTGTCACATTAATCGTGCATATATAAATAAATAAAACAATTGAAAATAGCTTTAGATTAGATACCTATATTTAAGTTTAGTAAAATTATAATGGATTATCAACATTTTGGACCAAAAATGCCATTAACAAGATAAGAAAAAATAGAAAGAAAAAAGTTATCCGAGTGAAGAAGAGAGAAGCTTAAACTTAATGAAGAGTTCAAAGCGAAAAACCGAACGAGATATTATGAAACGAAAACCGAAGGAAAAATAATTATATTCATGACTTAAACCGCCACGAGCAAAAAGCAAAACGAAAGAAATGTAGAATAAGTTCCCGAAAATATAACTTTAAGAAAAAAATCAAGCTAAACGTTGCCTTGTTGAGAAACTCATACAAGTACCAGAAACTCATTACAAAGAAAACCGTGATCCATTGGAAGAAACTCTTACTCCATTGCTATTGTCACGTGCTGATTCACCAGTACCATCAGCTTCTGACCGCATAGTTCGTTTAGCAGCGGGTCAGCTAGTAATAAATAATGTTGGACTGATACTACTAAATACGATATTTCTGCCTTAGTAACCTACCTATTTTTATTTTACTTATTTACTTATTTTCAATATGAAGTAACAGTAAGTAACTCATCTGAGAAAGTCAATTTAAAATTATCATTTTCGTGGGGTGTTTTATGATTTGCGTGGCCTCCATTTTTTTAACCTCGATTATCTCTGTAAGTATATCGATCTATGAGGTGCCTCTTCTATATAACATATTACTTTTACATATATTTTAAGATTCTGACAAGGATTTGAAAAAAAAATTGAATTCGAAAATTGCCACGAAAATCACCAAAGAATGCCTTACTCGAAGAAATACCCACCTAGAGAATGAAAAAGTTAATTTCAGCGTTGCCGCTTTGTGGGAAATCACCCGAATCACGGGGAATTTTAACTCGATTGGTAATTGAATTTAATCGCAGGGATTTTTTTATATTATTTTGTCGATCATGAGGCATTATTATTTAAAAATGATAAAGGGTCTTCATGCTAAATATGAGTGTCGTAGTATGATTTGATAAATAGTTTTGTCGCGAATATCTAAGGAATTTCGCGAAAACACGCATAATTGTTGATTGAATGAGCTACGATATTTTTCAATCTTAGTGATTTCGAAAACACAATGTAGGTATCAAATCATTCTACTACATTATATTCCTATTTGTTATTGGAGAATTTCGCCTAATTTTTCTGGGAACTAAGAAAATAGAAACTGGTAATACTGTTTACGGTTTGCTATTGTTTTATCTCATTCGGCTTTAAATGTACGAATGCATTGTGATATCTTTGCGTTTGCGACAGTTCGATTCTTATTATTTACGACATGGTTACGATAATGGACTTCGATGTATTACAAACCTGACAGATCTGGCGATGACTTTTTTGGACAACCGTGACATTTAAATCTGCAGATTTTGAATCATGTTGCCGATTGACTCCTTTCTTACATCTATGATCCACAACATGGTGGATGACTTTAATGGCGGTTAATATGGCAATAACGCAATGCAAAAAAAAAAAATTGTTTGCTTTTTAATTGACTGTTCGATTAAGAAACATTATGCCTCATCGAATTAAGTTGATTTTTATCCCTGTTATAGTTTATAGCCCGTCACTGAGCCAAAGTCCCATACAAAAAAGAACATGTCCTTTAGCAATACTTCTATTACTTGTAATTCTTCTGAGTGAGAGACGGAGACCGAGACGGCTTGACCGTTTCTTATGTTTTTTTTTTGTGTATATTTGGTTGTTCTGAGACTATTTTTTATACCCCTAGGTCCTAAGGTTGCAATATTTTTTACATAGCAAAACAATGTAGTAGTAGAGAAATAAGCTATACGTATCTCTGATATTATTTATAACAAGTACTATTATTTTGGTTTTGAAAAATAGGTTTACTTGTATTGTCTCTTTTTTTAATCGTAAGTGACGTTATTATACCGAATAACTAATAATAGTTTGTGTTTGCCATTTTAATTTTTGTGCTATCCCATGGGAACATTTTATTTTTCTAGGATAATAAGTAACTTACCTATGTCACTTTCCGTCGTTCAATGTCCATACCAAATATTAAGTCAATCCGTTGGTCCGTTGCTGCGTGAGCGAAAAACAAACCAACAAACACACTTTCCTATTTATAATATTAGTAAAGATTTTACTATTTGGCAGATCTCCGCATGAGAATAATGAAAACAAAAGATAATTTCCTAGTTCCACGTGGGTGTACGAGGTCGATGATACATAAATAGAATTCACAGTCCAAGATAAAGGAGGATTCTGAATCGACTAGTGTTTCATGTTTTCTGTAGAACATCGAGAAAAATCACGGTACGGTTTTGATAAAATTTACGTTCCGGAAGAAAACTCTTTTCCCCTCCCCTGAAATTGTAACAAAAAAAAACTAAGTAATGTTTTTGGTGTCAATCCTCGACTAAATAATATTGCACGCTCGTACGGTAGACGCACCGGTTGTGGTCATCTTAGTATCATTTGTGGCCACTTTGAATTTTAAGGATTAAGAGAAGAGGCTTATGCCCTGCAGTGGGCCGAAGTAAGCTGATGATAATGACATGGTACCAGTATCGTCTGAATACTATATGGCTAGCCCTGGTGTCAGAGCTTTTAAGCCGCCTGAAGGCCTCGGACATGGCTAAACAATTAAAACTCAGAATATGCCTACATTTGGCCACCAACTCGCTGCCCCGGTTGCCCTCCCCCAAATTCGGCTTTGAGCTTTGTCGTTTTTCCCGAGCCCGTTTTAGTGGATGGACAGAGCCCCACCTCCAACCACTCGGGAACCCAGGAGGCTCCCTTTTAGTAGGCTGTTAAGTACCTAAGTTACAGGCAGGGAATACAGATGCCGTATTCTATAGATCACCTATTCAATCTAATAACGCTATGAGCGCTACAGAGAAGCACGCTCAGGCAGAGCGGGTCGCGGTAAGGCTCGTACTTACTGCTCATATAGAGATGATGATAGTAAACAGTGAGTAGCAACCTGCGTGGGGTCCCGCAGTAAGTCCTCGGTGTGCACGACGATGCCGAGTATGTCCGCGCTGACGGCGCTCTGCACGGCCGCCGGCACGCTCAGGCAGCGCGGGTCGCGGTACGGCTCGTACTTACTGGTCACCCCCTGCACACATACAAACCTCAATCACTATTTACACTAATATAATAGAGGTAAAGTTTATGATAATTTGTGAACTTGTTGGGTACCCCCCAACAACCTCTCTCTTTGGGTCTACAGGACCGAATTTGAAAATTCTTTTACCCATAGAAAGCCACATTATTTGTGAGTGTCATAAGGACACAAAGCAAGCGTGGGCGAAGCCGTTGTTTCGTTTTGAGGTCGAAGAAAATAATCCGTCCGTTCAGTTGTTTTACGTCTGACATTTGTAGCTGTATCTCTGTCTAATCTGTGATGGTGTGTAATGAAAATGAAATGAAACAGAGGCAGCAAAAATGTCAGAGGTAAAATAACTGTGAACGTACTGTAGTCCGGATTTGATTGCTACTTTTTAGGGTTCCGTACCCAAAGGGTAAAAACGGGACCCTATTACTAAGACTCCGCTGTCCGTCCGTCTGTCACCAGGCTATATCTTATGAACCGTGATAGCTAGGCAGCTGAAATTTTCACAGATGATGTATTTTTGTTGCTGCTATAGCAAGAAATACTAAAAATATAATAAAATAAATATTAAGGTAGGCTTCCATACAACAAGCGTGATTTTTAGCCATTTTTCCTCGATATTAATAACGGCAACAGGAACGCTTGAAATGGGGCTAAGGGGGTTCCCATAGGGTACGGAACCCTTCGTACGCGAGTCCAACTCGCACTTGGCCAATTATTTAAACTATTATCTTTGTAAGAAAGTCAAATAAAATTACAATATAATATTAAATTAGGTACATTAAAAACTGTCAAAACTAACAATTACACACAGATATGAATGTAACCGAGATACGCCCCACGCTCAGCATCTGTACGCCCAAACGTGCCCATTATGCTGGCAGCGTTTCCGCGCTGAATAGCCAGTGATATTTTGGAAGAAATAGGTTTTTAAAAACAGGATATTTTATACTTACCGATTATTTATTTAAATCATTTAAAAATATAAATTAAATTGTGCAAATTCCTTATTATTTGAATACATTGGTTTTTCCTTTTTGAAATAAAGTATAAGTACATAATTACTATACCAAGTTAGTTTTACCTACACAGATAATGCAAAACACCTTGATGCAAAGTTCTAGCTCATGGATAACACGCTGAAGTATTTTCCTTGTTTATTTGCTATTGAACAGAAATAGAGATAAAACATACAATTTTACAACAAAATTAATTTATGAAATAATATAGAACTGTGTCAAAGCGAGTATAAGTATAGGTATATTTGATAGTATTTGACTATTTCAATATGATGACTGCAAATTTTTCCTCTTGTGAAAACAGTCGTTTATGTAAAAGTGACGATTTTCTCACCTAATTGGGAACATTGTTCAGCTAAACGTGACGTGTGAGTCATTGAACTCATTGCAGAACATACAGCTGCAAATAACCGAGTCTTTGACCTTTTGTCTTTTTCATTCTTTACTACCCTTCTAATGTTTTAGAATAACATTTTAGTCCAAACCTTAGGTAGGTAGTTTTCGTTTTTTTAAGCCTTCTAAGCATACCCATGCTTTATAAGATATATATATAGGATAGGAAAAGACTGAATAAGAAATAAATTTTCAAGGTTTATTGATTCAGATTCCAATATTACTTTTCAGGCATTACTTGGCCGGTTGTCGGCAGTATTTTCCATAATCACCTCAGATATCGATGTTTTTAGCCTGGGAATATAGCCATTTGTCAAAACTATAATAAATTGATATGTATATTTTTGACAAATGGCTATATTCCCAGGCGATAAAACATCGATATCTGAGGCGATTATGGAAAATACTGCCGACAGCCGGCCAACAAAATTAATCGTGTTTTCAGGGTCTCTGAATCCATATCATAAAGCCTTAAAAAATGTCGTCTGCCATGGTAACTTTTCTGAAATAATGGTGTTTGCTGCTACAATCTCAATTTTACACGTTATTTTAAACATCATTACAAAATGCAAAATTACAAAATTATTGAACACATAGAACTATTCAATAAAACAAAATGATCACTACATAGTACAAAACAAAGTCGCTTCCCGCTGTATGTCCCCATGTATGCTTAGATCTTTAAAACTACTCAACGGATTTTGATGTAGATTTTTTTAATAGATAGTGTTTAGAGGAAGGTTTATAATGTATAATACACCTGTGCGAAGCCGGGCTGGGTCGCTAGTAGGTAATAAAAAATATCAGCAATAGCATCGTCAAGAACAATATCAATATCATAAACACGATATTAATAGTATATAAGGAATTAAGTCCTGACTTGAGAGATTTATTTATGTCAGTGAAGTAGGTAATATGACAAGTACAGTCGCAGAATGTAGCATACAGGTACCTGCACTTCCGTAGCCGATTGCGCGCAGAAGCAGGAAATTAGTCATATATCGCGATACCACGATTTATATTTCTATGGAATACATTCCATAGCGACGCACAACGGACGACACTGTAGTCTGCTGCTGCATGCAGTTGACTACGGTACTGTAGCTTTTTGAGATAAGTTAGTTTCTACTCATACTCATTTATTGGTAACTAATAGTTACAGGTCAAACACTCTTAATCAATATAAATAAATAATCAATCAATAGATTTCAAGGTAATTAAGCTAAAAAACACTATTACATTTCAATAAAAAGAATCTCTACATTTCAAAATTACGAGTAAAAAATTAATACGATGTCAATAAAAAATAAATGAACATTCATTACATAATTCATCTTAGTCACTCTACCCTAGGCAAAAAGTCTCGTACCTCATAAAATGCCTGCTCAACAAGCCAAGTTTTCGCTTTATTCTTAAATAAAGCGATAACTTGGCCGTGATGGCGCATCTTTTATAAACTCCGGGAGGTGGTTATATGCGTCTGTTGCCATTATATGTATTAGTTTGGACGTCTTTACGAGACTATGGGAGGGCACGCGCAAGACGCCTGCGCGTCGCGGGGGCTGCGAGCGATGCTCGCCCCGACACGCACAATCAAGTTTCAAGTGATCTCTAGCATATAAGGCAGCCTCCAATATTACCATTGAAGGGAGAGTTAGTATTCTCATAGCCCGAAATATCGGCTGCGCCGATTGGTCCTCTGGCACTCTCTCTATGGCTCTGATAGCTCTTTTCTGCAGTCTGAACACTCGTTCCCACTCTGCGGATTGTCCCCAGAACTCGACACCATACTGTAGGAGAGAGTGCACAGATGCGAAATAACAATTCCGGACCATGCTACCCGGAAGTTTAGCCGCTATCCGCCACAGCGCAAAACACGCACGACCCAACTTCAGGCACAGTCCGTCCACGTGACTCTCCCAGGTGAGTGCACTGTTGTGTTGGAAGCCCAAGAACACTGTTTCTCTCACTTGTTCAATTCTACTTATCTCCCGCGACTTCCACGAGGCTTTCTACTGCGTCCCGAGAGATCAAAATGAAGGAAGTGAGTTTTATTTATATTAAATATTAATCCATTAATACGGAACCAGTTAATCAGGTCACTCGCTACTTGGTTTAATCTCCGCTCTAGCAATTGATCCGTCGGGGCAGTTACTATAGCAGCCACGTCGTCAGCGTACATTAGTATATGCGCGTTTTTCACATTTTCGGGGAGGTCGTTGAGAAGGAGGGAGAATGCTACATTAGAGAGTGACGATCCTTGCGCCACTCCGATCACGGTCGTCAGCGGCTGAGATTTGACCGTACCCCCGTCTCCAACAACTACCTGGCTACGTCCCGACATGAACTCCGACAGCATCCGCAACTCTCTATGATCGACACCGTGGTTCTTGAATTTGACAATAAGTACTCCATGATCAGCGACGTCAAATGCTTTGGATAAATCACAAAACATCACCGCAACTTGCTGCCCATTTTCTCGCGCATCCAGTACTTTCCGGAGTAGCTCTCGAGTAAGGGATGCAGTTGAGTGATCTTTACGGTAAGCATGTTTTCCTTCCGATAAAGTAGAGCACTCCGCCAAGAATTCAATCAGTCTTGCGCTCAAACCGCATTCAAAAACTTAAGCAATCGCCGGAATTATTGATACAGGTCTGTAGCTATTCATTTCTTCCTGATTCCCATTCCCTTTATACAGAGGGGATACTTTTACACGCTTTAACGCCGAAGGATACACCGCATCTAATATGCATCGATTGTAAAGAGAGGAGAGTATGTACGCTAAAGGTGCGGCTACAGACTGCAAGAGTGAAGTAGAGATATCGTATACATCTTTCGACTGCTTCTTTGCTACTTCATGTGTGAGGATACGGAACACCTCTCGGGGTGTGAACTTCCTTAGTCTGAGTGAGCGGTCAGTAGGTATGCTAGTTGCTAACAGTGAGCGGGTCGCTGCGGCAACGTCGGCGACCGGAGCGCTGCATCATGCTGCTGAATTCACGAAATGCAAATTTACTGCATCGACAGCCTCCAACTTACTACAGAACTTGGACCCGTCGGGTCGCGTCAGTAGCTCCGTATAGCCCTGAGTTCTATGAGACGTGCCTGTTTCGATTTTCACTACATCCCACATTGATTTAACTAATTTCGACGACTGTTGTATTAAATTGCAATAATAGGCGCTTCTCACGCGTTGTAACAAACTGTCGTACTGACTTTGGAATTCCTCGATTTTCATTTCCAGCTCTACATTCGTTGGAAATTTTACAAAAATATCGCGCATGTCCGCAAGTAAACACTTGAGCTGAAAAATTTCGTCAGTAGCCCAGAAAGTGCTTTTACACATTATTTTGGTCATCTTGAAAGGGTAACAACTGTCAATTTTATTTTTTATAATAGCTAATAGGGCGTCTGCCTAATTGCTCTAATTGCTGCAACTGTTAAATATATACCGGTTTTTAAAGTTGCTGGTGCTCATCTTATTACGGCGACGGCAAGTTGCTCACATATTGCCATAAAATTGTGGCAACCCTAAACATCATAGAAACTACCAAATTTTTACAGGAAACTTTTAAAAAGTTTATAGTTGTCTCAACTCAAGTTGCTCCATGTGCAAAACGCCTAAGATGTCTCCTATCTTTTTACAATTCGCACTTGACCAATTATAATTGGTCAAGTGTTTTTAATTAAGTTATATTATTTATTTTATATTATTTATCACTAAACATTGTGTGAATATTTCAAGCATCTACCTGTCACCGTTATTAAAATCGAGCGATAAACGGCTAAAAATTCAGGTTTGTATGTTGGTACCGCAATATTTATTTCAACGTTCTAGCTATCACGGTTCATGAGATACAGCCTGGTGACAGAGACCGACGGGCAGCGGAGTCTTAGTAATAGGGTCCCGTTTTTACCCTTTGGGTAAGGTCGGTACGGAACCCTAAAAATAATAACTTACCTGCGTCAGGAACATGACGGGGTATTTGTTCTGCTTGTGTCGCACCATGGTGCAGATGTCGGGGTTGAAGCCCGAGAACACGATGCGGCGCACCCCGGCGTGCTTCAGCACCACCTCCAGCACCTGCACCATCATATTGCCATGCAGTGTTGTCGTTAGGTCCACCTATTTTGTGGCTACGTAACAAGGAAAAGTTGCTAGTTTTGAACAAAAAATACTTTCGAAATTTCGCTAGAAGTAGCTAAAATATTAGCTTGACTTTTTACTAAGCAGAACATCCACTGAACACACACACAAGTAATCAATCAAACTGAACATCCATAGAACACACACACAAGTAATCAATCAAAATGTTAAAAAATAATAATATAAAAGAACTGCTGACGAGTTTTTGGCTAAATAATTACTGTTATATAAAAATATCGTTACGGCATACATTGACACAAGTAGCATTAACTTAATTTAAAACAAATACCTCAGTAAACCTGGTGTGTTATTGACGATTATTCCATTAATATTCATTTAAAATTATTACTTATAAAAAGTAGCTAGATCTAGCCTCAAAGTGGCTAAAATGGCACTAGCCGCACACTACTATAACACTCAGGAAGAACCAGTTTTTGATTATTCTTCAGAGTTAATTGAATTTCAATAAAATACCTACATACATTCAAAATGATCCTTACCCAACTTCTCTAGGATAATGTGTTATGTGACATTGGAAAATTACATAAGGGGTCAGCTCCGCCTTTGCCCCACTAGAGTTGAGCGGATGGCTCCAATTTGGACTCAAATTGGAACCTATAAATATTGGTATTGGTACATTGGCACCCATGTATGTTTGTTTATGTAAAAAAATTGGTGCTGGTTAAAACGATGTCTTAATTTTAATTATCATCATTAATACTAGAATATAGTTTATTTTTAGCCAGGATTATCAAAATTAAGAAAGCATCTGTAAAACAACCTAAAAAATACTATAAGAATAACAAAAACATATTGCTTAATATCTAGTAAGATTATGATTACTAAAAATGTAAACATCTAGAGATATCGTCCACACTATGTTAATGTTATAGTTTTAGGAGTTTTCCTACCTTATCAACATATTCATTCATGTCAAAGGGGTTGTTCAACTCGAAAGTGCCATCTTTCATCTCCATGGTCCACTTGAGCTCCACGTTGAACCCAACGCCAGGTTCAATAGTCTTCAGAACATGTTCCAGAGTAGGAAATGGTTGATGTTCTTCCAAATCTTCATCATAGAATAGTGTCTCGTGGTTTCGACCTTCCACTAAATGATACACCTGAACATAATCATTCATTAGAACTGCAAACATGCACATAAATAAAATAATGATGACAACTTTAGTATAATTGTGTCCTGTTTATACTTAAATTTTTTACTAGGATTCTTTTTTTATTACATTATTTAGGAAAATGAGACGATGCTTGGTTTGGCAAGTCTATAACACCACTGAACACTGTTTAACTGTATGTGTATCACTGAACTATGATTTACAATCCTGCGTGAAAATACATCTTTGAAAATAATATGTAATGAGGTCTAGATCTGTGAACACTATGTTCTACACCGTATGGCTGTATGTATGTATACCTTAAGTTTCTGTAGTTGTTCCAAAGTCAAATCCTTTACAGGTAACTCTAACATTTCTGAAAATTCGATTTCCTTCTTTCTTTTCATTGATATACATACATAATAATCATGATAAATAACAGGTATCATATCTTTGCTTAGCTGTACATCAAATTCTAGCAAGTCTGCACCGCTCGCAGCTGCCGTTTTAAGGGAAGCTATAGTATTTTCACGAATAGCACTTCCTCTGAAAAGGATTATACATTAACCAAGAAAAACATTCAGCATTACATTATTTTTGTTTACAGTTCAGCATATGAAATGAATAAAACAGAGTATAAGAGGACTTACGTTTTGTTCTTGAAACTTGCACCTAAGCCTCTGTGGCCCACTTCCAACCCTGTCCATGCGGGGTCCCAGTGCTTGGCATATGACACTCGCATGTCACACATCTTCTTTGCCATTGGATTGATGACTACATACTCTATAAGCACTGTACCCAAAGGACGATGTTTCACATTGCAGGTTACTGGAAGCTCTATCATTCCTTCAGAAGTCTTAAGGACATTTGGCAGGATGTAAGTGTAGCCTATATGGTAGGGTGGATCCTCCGAAGAGGCTCTTGAGCTATATGAATAAAAGTCTATAAGATATGCCAATGCTTTGTGGTTTGGAGTAAACACATTCACAAGTAGAACATCATCGGGTTTATATTCTCTCCCAAATTGTTCCTGAGGTACAAACTTGCAGATGGTAGGATCATTGTCTAGGGTGGCAACTTCAACTTGAACACAGGCCGGCATATCTGTTACTATTGTGTCCATGCTGTGAGACGACTCTTCTGTTGGTAACTCAGTTCCACCATAAGATAACTGAACTGGAGTTACTTTTATGTTTATAAGCCTTGTAGCTAAGCGAGTCTTTAGTTTTAAGGGTTTATTCATAAATTTGAACTGTAACAAGGTTTGACTTGTCAGCCAACCTGCAGTAACATTTTGCTGTCCTCCATAATTTCCAAACATATCAACAATGGGATGTCGCATGTTTTCTTTAATAATGCGTGGTTGGATGTTGGTTTCCCATCGGCGAATGACCACGCTATTTGTGATTTCACAAATAACACAAATAGCATAACGATAATAAACATCGCAAGTATTAGGTATGTTGACTGATTTCTGCCATAAGCCAGTACCTTTCTCGTTATCCAGGGGAATCATTTTAGTATAATCCCATGAGCCAAGCTCCTTGGTACTTCCTGTCACAAAAACAATTTCTTTCGGCAGAATATCTTCAACAGAAACTGAAAACAACCATTGTTGAGCAAGCAGTTCCATCTTCGGTTTTTCTGGTTCAGGTGGAGACATTTTTTTGGGAGGTTTATGTTTCTCCTTTATTCTTTGTTCTAAAAAAAACCATCGTTGCATTGTTAGGAAAAATATTTGACAGTAAAAAAATTTAGTAGGCAACAAATTATTTCAACAGCTGTTATATCAATCAATTCTTGATTTGTGGCTCCTGCGAAGGTGTTCAACAGCTGTTAATTTTACTAGAGATTTTACTTGAAGTAATAGTTACCTTTCCGATAGCGTAGCGTAAGTTGACGTTTTAGCTAGTGAAATGGATAAAATAGGTTAAATACTTACTATTTGCACAGCAAGGAGAACGAAATACGTGAGGCAGTTAACTTAACCAGCTAACTACCTCACCTCGTTTGATTTCAAATCGGGACAAATAATAAAACAAAACAGCAACAGAACACTACACACAACAAGAGACCACAAACGAACGATTTCAAACAGACTCAGTGAGAGACTACTACATAATACTACTATATTATATACTTAATACTACGTATATTTCAAACGACGAAGACTGACGAAGTACGTACCTGCCTACGTACTATCATCAAGTACTCTTTGCTATCATCAGACAGGAATCTCCGAACATCCAATAGAGAGCGGGGACGTTTGAGTCTGACATTTCTTTATTTTTTTAAACATAGCGACCATAATGGCGACAATTCTTTTTTTAAATACCTTTTGGCTTCAGAATTAATTATTAACTCTTGTGTGCTGTATACTCATACTCGACCCTCCAATTCATTTTTAATATTTCTTTTCTAATTTAAAACCTACCTAAAGGAAATACATTGATAAATAAAACGATGTTTTGCGCTACTCAGTTTTTTAACTTTTCAATCTCATTTTGACATTCTTTTATTGCTTTTTCTAAGCTAGTTTTTCAGTTTTATACCAAAATTATTAATATCAGACACACAAAATAGTCATATCTAAGTCTTTAGAATACGGTATTTATAAAATATACTTCGTATGCTATCGTAGCCCAGCACACAACATACGTTTTTTCAGAGCGATAAGATACCACGAAAATGGTTTTAAAAAGTTCAGCGGAGAAGATTAGCACGAAGACAAGACTTCACTCATTAAATTACCAAATGCCGTTCTCTCGGCATTCGGTAAAGTTTTCGAGTCAATCCTGAATCGCCGCATCTCCTTGCAAGTCCGGCCTCTGTTGAGCGAATGCCAGCACGGCTTCCGCGCAGGAAGGTCCACAGCTACTAATCTCGCTAATTTTGTGGATTATGCGACGGCTAGTATGGACCAGGGAGAGCAAGTGGATGCCGCGTACTTCGATTTTAAAAAAGCGTTCGACCGCGTCGATTCCGATATTTTACTAAAGAAATTCGCTGAGATAGGATTCTGTCCTAAATTGCTAAAATTTTTTTCCAACTCTTTTTCCAATCGCGTACAATATGTTTATCATCTTGGATATCGATCAGTTCCCTACATGACTCTTTCTGGAGTAAGTCAAGGAAGTACGACCGGACCGACCCAGTTCACGATAATGATAAACGATTTGCCGAAAGTTGTGAGAACGGCTGAATGCTTGATGTTCGCAGACGATCTCAAGTTGTTCTTAGGTATAGGTGGTCTTTCGGACTGTGAAGCGTTACAGCGTGACATTGATAGTGTCGTTAGGTGGGGCGAGCGGAATAAGTTGGAATTTAACATTTCCAAATGTAAAATAATGACTTTTACCAGAGCTCGCTCGCCTTATGATTATAACTATAATATGAATCGGGTTCCGCTTGAGCGCGTCACAGAGGTGCGAGACCTAGGCCTCACGCTCGACACACAGCTCACATTTAATACTCACATTGTGGAGTTGTGCAAAAGAGCGTATAAATCTCTGGGATTTGTGATGAGGCAGTCGGCCAGGTTCAATGACAAGGATGCCATACTGTCTCTTTTCTATGCTCTAGTGCGGAGCAAACTAGAATTTAATTCTTTAATATGGGACCCTCACGAAAAGAAATATGCCCTTTTGCTTGAGCGAATTCAAAGAAAATTCGCACGTTTTCTCTATAAGAAAACTTATGGTTACTACCCTACCTGGTCATATCCTTCCCTGTTTGTGAGTGGGATGGTAGGGCTGAACACGCTAGAGTTGAGACGGAAGTGTGCGCTAGTCGTCCATTACTACCTACTTCTTAATGGTAGAATAGACAATCCGACGGCGTTATCCCTGCCGGCGCTGCTGGCGCCGCTCGCGGCCCCCCGCACTGACACCGCGCGGTATGCGCCCACGCACCACGCACTCACACTGCTCAACGAACTGATTGCTCGACAAACGGATACCGATTTGTTCTTTTCAAAAATCAATGAAATAGTTCAAAATTGTATAATTTGCTTGCCTGATATTTGTAATTATTCTTAAGTGATTAGAGATAAGTAATTTTTAAGCTCAAAAACGTTTTGGTTTTTTAACTGTAAGTTTTTGAATGTTGTAATAGAATAAAATAAAATAAAATAAATAAAATAAAATAAACACAATAACATAAATACTGAGGCGTAAAAACCAAGTGAAAATAACCGAATACTAAAAAAACCAGTTTTTAATTATTCTGAGAAGAAAACACTGTTTGACATTGACAATTGACTTAAAATTGTCTCGGGCGGCTTGGAGAGGGATGTCAAACACAAACGTCCCCGATTTGTCTATGGCAGCAAGGGCAATTATTTTTCTTATAAGATTCTAGCCCATATGACAAGAGACGGACGAAGTGTGGACCACAGGTGCGGACCACGAAGCTATAAGTATAGGTATAGCTTCGTGGTGCGGACGAATCAGAATCAGACAGTGTGATGTGACTATTTTCAAAACTATGTAGACTACTAAACGACTTATTTTTCTACTGAAATCTACCAATTGTGTCTCGCAATCCTTGGGGTCCCAGCATTGGTCACAGGTCCTAGTGGACCTCAGAAGAATAACAAGTAATAGAAGTATTACAAAAATAAAAACTGCGTTACAGATGTCTTATTCATATCTGGTTATACAGCATACGCGAGAGTGAGTGGAACAAAGAAAACGCAATGTCTGTCGGCATACTTACCACTATAGTCTTTTTCAAATAGCAAGTCACTTATGACAGGTCCATAGAACGTAAAATATTACGTAAATACATCATGTGACGTCACACCAATAGTTGAATATTTCTATTTATCAGTGAAAACATTAAGCAAACTTACAAGAAAAACTACTAAAATAAACGACAAAGGACGCAACAAATAGAATACAGGTTATTGATTCGCGTAAACATATTCGCATTCACTTTTCAAT
Source organism: Hypomecis atomaria (assembly GCA_964007245.1). Lineage (NCBI taxonomy): Eukaryota > Metazoa > Arthropoda > Insecta > Lepidoptera > Geometridae > Hypomecis > Hypomecis atomaria. The sequence goes on along the minus strand of OZ023281.1, from coordinate 11,335,615 downwards.
TTAATAAAATATTAAATTCGTTAAATTGTTATGTTACGTTCTATTGCCGATCGTGACGTCATGATAAGAGGGCTGGGAAATCGACTATTGTTGAAATCGAAGAATATCGAAAACAAAAGATTTTTTCATTTATATTCGTTTATCGCACAATGCACTGTTACAACAAAAGTTCTTACAAACTAGAGTCTTAACTAAGTGACATTGACCCCGTGAGGGCGTCGCAATTTAAGGAGAGGTAACATTAGCTCTACTTACTAGATATTAATCAGTTCTCTATAAAATATTTACTTCTAGTAGTTATATATGTATATAACAAATTCTATAATCTATATAAACTATAATTATATCTATGTAACTATAACACATTACTTATATCATAACAACATAATATATTTATCAGTATTGGTCTTGTACACACTAATATTTTGTGGCTTTATTAAATCAAAGTTTAGTTAAATGAACAATACTGAATCTCAAAATATACTTTTCATTTTAGTTACCATTAGTTAGCTACCATTTATCGTCTATTAATCGACTTGATTTAAGCAAGGGTTATCGTTAATCTGTACCCCTAGTACAAAAATTATAAAATGTATAGTGCGCATTCGATACAAAAATGTATGAAAAACTTAGTTTCCATTTACCTCCGATGTTCACATAGACAATACTAGCGACCCGCCCCGGCTTCGCACAGGTGTGTTATACATATAAACCTACCTCTCGAATCACTCTATCCATTAAAAAAAACCGCATCAAAATCCGTTGCGTAGTTTTAAAGATTTAAGCATACAGACAAACAAACAGACAAAATAGCGACTTTATTTTATACTATGTATTGATAACGGATAATCAAATGATTATAAATCTGGAACATTCGTCAAATGATGATAATGATGATAGCTCCGATGACGAAGTGACGAGGACATTATTTCCCAAATAAATCTTTTTTTCCCTGTCACTTTTTTTATTTCTTTTTGATTCCTCTATCTGTCTAGTCTAATCGTCTAAGTAAGTCCTACTGACTTGTAGATAAATTCACCAAAACAGTTTTAGGTATATTGTTCGATTACTTCGATAAGTACGTAAAATCGAAAATAATCGGTAATTACAAATCGAATATAGGTGCGGTACATCATTAAAATTGTCAATGTATGTTTGACAGCTGACATTTCGGAAGTGTCATAAGTGACTAGCTATTTGAAAAAGACTATAGTTGGAACGTCAAAATGTTTAAAGTTTGTCTTTTTTATGATCGAAAATTTGAACCCTCTAGTTTCAGCAGAAGGTTCAAATCTCTGATCATTTTCACTTCCTACTATTTACCTTTTTGAATTTGGACAGCTGAGATAGCACAATGCTAGTTTGTGAAACCCTTCGAAATTACGTAAGTTCGGGTGTTTGTGCATCTTTTTCTAACACCTTTTAAATTTCATATTTAAAATGGGACAAACTGATGTATATCTCTTGCTATTTTAGTACGGTTTCTATTACTGTTCTTATTCATATACATAGTCAAAGTATCATTACAGATTTTTTTCGCCATCTTATTAAGGCAACTCTCGCAATCTTATTAAGGCAACTCGTATTTTTGCAATATTCTGTCCGTTACCTACGACATACAATATGTACATCCTGGGCCCTATTTTATAAAACTACAAGTTACAGGCTACAGGTAAATTACTGGCAACATTGACGGAATCCGCATTCGTGATTGGTCGAGCCTGCGTCATTAATGTCAATTTGCCTGTAGAATTGTAACTTGTAGCTTTATAAAATTGGACCCTGATATTTAATGTTTATCGGGTATAGCCATAAGTTGGTAACACCGGAACTACGTCATCCGTGATTAGTTTCTGGCGCGTGCGAGAATAAATGAGTAGGTAGTATCTCTTTAGTTTGTGATAAATGACTGTGATGCCTCTGTATGTTTGTCTGTTAATTTATCACGCAACAACGCGACGGAGAGAAGGATCTTTTTGTTTATTTTTATTTTTTATTTTTATGCATACCTACTCTAAAGATCAGATTGTCGTAGGCTTATTTTTATCACAAAAAAATTAAATGTTCTAGGACGGTACAAAAAGCCAAAAATCACGCAAGTGAAACCGCGGGCAAAAGTTAGTCATAAAATTCAACATCTTGGCCATGGGTTTCTTTTGTCACTTCAAATTGTAAAAGTTCTTTTTTGCATTAAATCTGTTGCACGTGTGTACAGTTGTGTTGACCGTCGACCCGATGAAAAAAAAGACTATGGGTACAAAAACTTTAGGGTAGAATGCAACCAAGCAGATTTATCTGCCTGGATCATTCTCCAATTTTTGTCACATTTGCTGAGATGTTATTGGCTATTCGTTATTTTACTTGGATACACTCATAAAAATATTTAAAAATGTATAGGCCAAGGGGGGGGGGGGGGGGGGGGGTCCGGACCCCTCGGACCCCCCCTCATATACGCCCATGATCGCGCAGCAAGTGAGCTTTGGTCAGGATTGGGTTATCCGCAGCTTTTAGCTAAAACAACAACCGCCAAGATATTTAATTCGCTTATTACTTACCTACTTATCCATGGGTATAACCCAATAACTGAGTCGTACATAGGTATCTACATGACTCAATTATTTATAATTATAATATTAAGAGTAAGAGCTAAATACCTACTATAAAGGATCTACCTATCTAAAGCCGGGGCCGCACATTGGCTAAAAACTGTATTCTTGGTTACAACATTCCAATGTGTTTATGTGTGGAACAATCTTGGACGCAAGCTGAACAATAAAAATTGAGTCTGATTGGCTATTTAATTTGCCAAGCTTGGGCGCAAGTCACCGTCCAATGTGTGGCCCCGGCATTACGTAACACCAGAGTTACGGAGGAATCAATACGAAACTACATAATTTAAGATTTGTAAAAAATGTTTTTATTTTACTTTTGTTATGCTAATAACACTATTTTTACATTATGTACACCTTAAAAACAAGTTCTATTTACATATTGCAGTCTTTTCGAGAAACTTAATTTATATTTTTCTTTGATTCATTATTAATTATCTATTTAAAATTAAACAACAGATAACGAAACCTAAATTATCTACATATGTACCATTTATACAAAAAGGAGCGCTTAAAATTTAATATGGCCCATTCACTCCGGGATGCAAGAATGAACAGTTATCACCTTGCCTACACGAACCCTTCCTTTGGAAGTAGATACAGACAGTTTTGCGATTTCCTCGAGAGGCGCCTCTGCCTCGTTGATTGTTATCCCAATTTCCGGCAGCCTTCCCCCGCCAGTGGCCGCCGCCCGCGCCACGACCACGCATCGCACCACGGAAGTTGCCTGGACCAGAAAAGTTATCCGGCCCGGGCGGCCCCTGCGGTCCTGCCATATTGAAATCCATAGGAAACATATTTTGAGGCATATTAAATCCTTCTGGTGGCATAGGAAACATCGCGTTCGGAGGCCCAAACATCTCTGGAGCCATCATCATGTTCTCCGTGGGCATCATCATACCAGGCGGCATTCCCGGGGGAATGGCTCCAGGAGCAAGTACGCCGGCAGTCATGGCATTCAAAATTTGAGGAGGCATTCCATTTTGCCAGTCACCACCGGGCACCATATTAGGTCCTTGAAATCCGGGCACCATCTGCACACCAGGAAACTGAGGATTGGGAAATCCGTTCGGAACTTGCATCATGTTATTCGGGAACATAGGGGGCATATTCATGCTACCTACTGGAGGAGCATTACCTTTAGGTTCTGGCCATGGCATATTTCGGAAATCGCTGACATTATCTTGATTTCCAGTTACGTCCTCGAGAGGAATATTTGCTGGCTCAGTATAAGGATGTGTTTCCGGTTCTGGCTCTAACGCAGAGTCGGGTATCATAGCTTTATTAAAATAGAGAGGTTGCAAAGTGCCCTTTTGTCGAATAGCTTGTATATCCCTTTCTTTACTATTTTTTCCATATTCAACTTTTATTTGTCCTTCTACGTCGACGGGAATGAGAGGTTTCCAGGACGTTTTCTCTTCCATTACATCGTCGCTGCTGAGATTTCTACTCATTTGGAATGCTTCTCTTTCTTTGATTGTGTCTAGATTTTTCATGTCTGAGAAGGTTTTCGTTACATTAACTCGTTCAGTCTCGTCCAATTCGAAGTATTGAATTTCCTCAAGTTCTGCTTCTGGTTTCCATCTAATACTCTTTTTTGGCCCTTTCTTTTTATGATAACATAAAACACCTTTTAATCCATTGACTGTCAAAGTATGGGGAACTGGAGCTTCCACAATCTCCTCGACTTTATCAGGTTCGGCTTCAGTATTTTCAGTGGAATCTGAGTTCTTCTCTGATTTTTCTTTGTTCTCATCAGTTTCTAGAGTGTCTTGGTAGAATCTCGGCGGCACTGACTTGCTTTCACTGTTGGGGCTAGTTAATGTAGGAGTATGAGGTGGTGAACCGTCGTTCGGTGCATTTCCGTCTTTGGAGCCGCTCGTACGACGTTTTCTTTTCTTTGGTTCTTTTTTATTTGTTGCTGATGCGTTGAGAGCATCCATGAACATGTCACTTTCCAGCAGCAACATCGCTGAAACAAAAAAAAAAGTACATAAGTAAATATATACGCAGCAATTATTTAGAGTGAAGTAGGTGGTGGTGTACATACAACAAAAAGTCAAATAAGTATAGAGCTCCATAGTATTTAAAATTAAACATTCACCATAATACCTACCTAAGAAATGTTATGATAATATCTAACAGACAGTCTAATATACCGTTCCAGAAGAATATGCATTAGGTACCTAATTAGAAATCAAATCATCCAAAAAAATAAATTATTACATTTTTATAATAATTATTTTGTCTACATCACTGTACGATATGATATGATTAAGTTTAGGAAATGTTGATGATGATAATACTGAATATCTACTACATGCGACATGATTACCTAAGTTTAGGAAATTGAGCTAACTACGTCAATTTGCTTTTTACAATTAGGTATCATATCGCAATAGTGTAAAATCTTACGTAATAATAGAAGCGTAAGAAACTAGCAACAAACTTTCACTGATTTGTTTCGGTATTTGAAAGAAACAGAATTGATCAGATTAAGTCTTTTTTACCTACTGCATATGTCGTATCAGGAGTTAGTAGATAGGTACTCATAGGTACCTACATACATCGTAAGTAGGTAGGTAGCTACATTTTGTATTGTAGTGGTCAAGCGCCAATTTTCTTCTAAGTCTCGTACACGGAGCTGTTAGCGCGAGCCAATATTGAATCGCTTTGTTTTCACCTCGTCCTTTCAGGTGGAGAAAAATTAGAAACAGATGCAAACGCGATTAGTTTCAGGTTTCCGCCAAGAGCTTATGTTTGGGGTCCTGGTTGCAAGCGGCTACTAGTAGTAAAAGAACCTAACTTGATATACGCGTAGTAAATCAAATTTCACAGATCAGCCTGATCAGAAAGAAGCTTTAGGACAGATTTTACTTAGTACACCCGTACCTACTGACTTCTAACTCGTACTAGGTATGTACGATAGACACATTGGATAAGCTACTGCTACTAGAAGAGATTTCCTCTTGGCTAGCAGCTTTTACGCTCAGCTTACGTTTTATTTTCAAAGAAAACAAAATTATTGCAACTACTTCGTACTTCGTAATGAGTGCGCCCTTTTACGTCAGGTCAATTTCGTAAATATTGAACAACTATAAATAATATTTAGTGTCTTGGTGGAAATACAAAAAAGGTAATCTTTGGAATAAAAGCATCCTAGTTTTTAGTTACTATAAAATCTCACGTTGTAATTTAGTATGATCTAATATTTTGAAATACAAAGCTTACAAAATGACCGACGCGACTCAGTCGAGCAAGACGAAACAATAATTTTATGATCTAAAAAACTAGGTAAGTATAACATCTCTTCTACGCTCACGAAACTGCTTATTTATGAAGTTCAATCTAAATAATGATGTTCTATGCAGTCTCCCAGACTTCTGTAGATTTTCAGGTTCATAGCTTCACTTTTCTTAGCTGGTTATAAATGCAACTATGTTTATAAATTAGTGGCTGTTTAATAAAATAGCAGTAAAAAGTAAAACTATGCACCTAAACAGGTAGGTACCTATTTTGCATGAGTGTGCAACGCTGCGATACAGGATTTATAGTACGGTATTAATAAATGGTAGGTATATTTTATTTAGGTTATCAATCCATTGGTTTTTCTTCGTTCAAACGTCTTCAAACAAAATCATCTTTCACTTAGTGCAGGCATTTTGTTATTCTCCCATGACCTTGGTAGAATAACTTTTAGTGGCCTGGTGCCCTACATGTGTGGCAGCACTGTCTCTTTATCATTGCACCGTTGACCCAATTTTCATGTTTTGTCCGAGCGATAATGTACAGAAAAAAACCAGCCCTCAAAGAAGCTCAAGGAACCGGTTCATTCTCTTCGTTAAATTATATGCCTAATAACTAAGAGTCAATAAATGTACGTTGAAGCAACCAAATCGAAAAAGACGTTAAAGAGAGTATCGTTATAGTTTTTAATCGACTTCCAAAAAGGAGGAAGTACTATGTTCGTCTGTATGATTATTTTTGTGTATGTTTCATCTTGGAGCAAGATGTTCAACGATATTTTCCCCAATTGTGAACCGATTTAAAAAAAAATATCTTTTAGTTTGAAATGGTATCCTCCCGATGTGGTCCTATTTAAATTTTATCGAAATCGGCTAAGCCGTTTTTGAAAAATCAACAATAATGTGAAAATTACTACATCAATGGAACTATTAGCCATGTCAGAGGCCTTCAGGCGGCCTAAAAACTCTGACACCAGGACTAGCCACCCGGCCTATACGAACTTACTGGAACTATTCCAATTCTGTATTTATTTAGCCGAAAAATAATTAATTATTAAATATGCATAGTAAAACAACTAAAGTCTACATTAAAATTTGAACGCATTAATCGAGTTCGAAGCGGTCGGTCGTGCGAGTCGGATTCGCGCACGAAGGGTTCCGTACCTACCGTACGTAGAAAGCCCCCTTAAATATTTAGTTTATTTTAATTAAATTTTTTGTGAAGTGAATATTTAAATAAATATTCTGTGAATATTTCAAGCATCTACCTGTCACCGTTATTAATATTGAGCGAAAAACGACTAAAAATCAGTTTTATTGTATCGGAGCCCCCCTTTTATTTTTTGTTATAGCGGCAACAGAAATACGTCATCTGTGTCTTGAGGGTCCCGTTTTTAACCTTTGGGTACGGAACCCTAAAAATGAGGAATAAATCTGCATATTTCTATACTCCTACTAATTTTATTAACGCGAAGTGTGATTGGTAGTCGGTTTGTTCTTTTTTTTCCATAGTGTCAAAGCAACCGAAATCGCGAACCTATTTTTAAACAGACGACGACCTAAATGGAGGAGGTTCTATGTTCAACTCTGTGTATTTTTTTTGAGTGTGTTCATTGATATTGTCGTCTGAAGACCGATTTCTTTATTTGTTTGGTATCATGTTCAAATCATTTATCAGAGGTGGTCACCGAAATCGGCTGAAACATTTTTTGAAAAATCAACAATAATAATGTAAAAATTGTATACCTACATACATCGATTCCAACAACTATTCGAATTTTGTACAAGATTGAAGTCTAAGCTACTGGAGCAGTAATGCCAGCGGCCCAGAGCCACGCTCCGTTATTTTGAGGAGCTGGGCTGGCTCGGGTAGACGCTGGAAATGCACAAAACACCCCATGCGGGACTTATCGCCCCCACTTCGAATTAGAAGTCTGTTGTGCCATTTCTTGCAAAAAATATTGTGTATAGAACAATTCAATTATTTTTCGTTATCTCACAATTGGTCCCATAGTAAAAATTGGCCATGACGATAAGTACAATGTTACATATACTACAATATTTAGGTCGTCTAGAAAAAAGGCTCTGTATTTTTTATATCTCTGTATCGCTTATTTAGGCTTAGGTTTAAAAACGTCGTTTTAATTTTCGTTTTCAAAAGTACATAATATTTAGATGATTACGTACCTACTTACATTGAAGAAATACATATTTCTGCTTGCCTTTGGAAAACATGGAATCTCACTTGCAAGTGTTCCATTTTTTTATTAAATAAAATATTCAGAATGTTATATTATTGGTTTTTTTTTTATTACTAGGTAGGTACTCATAATCTTTTATTTTCACTTTTGTAACTTAACTTTTTAATACGTTATACTTTTTAAACGTCGCTTTTGTTGTACAACTATAATTATACCTAAAAGAGTTAGCTAATATTAATTACTTTCCTAGTACATACATACTGTATTGTAATTTTGGATACCATACTTGATAATAAGCAAGAGCCTAGGTCCCACGACACAGGTCACCCTAGTGTGGAAACTAGTGCACAACTTGCTTTTGTTAACTTTTTTGAAACAATAAACGTTTTATTTTATTATTATTTATTTTTGTCTGTGGCTTATCGCCAGTGCATCGACGTTGCGATGCAGTAGTTTTCATACAATTCTATAGTTTCGATGTACAGTCCGACAATGATATAGTAGCACTACTAGGCCGTTACAGATGTACCTAGATATTTACATACTGAATTTATTCTATCTTATACCACTGGACGACCGAGCTTCGCTCGCTATAAATAATAACCCGTTTTTTTTTTCAAGTAACGTCTACAACAGACGCATGTCATGATAGCACTGATATTAAGGCTAATTGTATAAGCGGGTCTAACTACCATTGGTGATTAAATGATTATTTTATTAATCGGGAATCTAGATGCATATGAGAAAGCATCTAGTGTATTTTAAGTACACCTAGGAACCGTAAGCACACAGCAAGCATAGTTTCACAAACGACCGTTTTATCAGCAAACTTTTGTGCATGTCGCGAGCAGTTTTTCTTTAACAAATACGATTACGGTGGAAAACCATCTCATTGAGTACTGTACATATATAGTATTAGACGTGAAAGAAATAATAAGATATTAGTTTGAAATAGAACTTCAGCAAAAAATCCAACCGTAGGTACAATACGTACGTTCGTACCTACGAGTAACGTACGTTCGTACGTACCTCGTACCTAACACAACGCTCGAGGTGAGGGCCAATCCTCAAACCAAAAATCCGTAACTTTTGTGATATCCATAACACATAAGTGATGCTTGTTTTACAGTGGAGTTTAGGTAGGTGGGTAATAGGCAGTTATGTAGTCTGTTAGTCTAGCCGGCTCTATGTTACCACCTAGCTAGGAAATAAAAACCAAATAATTTACACGGAGTATCATTAAAATGTTTTACATATTTAAAGTAACAAATAGCTTTTAGATTTGCACAGTCATGTGATGTAAAGATGTTGTCGAACATTGCGTTGAAGCGATTTTGAATAGATCGTAAAGCTTAAATATTTTACTACACTCGATAACCGGACTAGTATCAACTGTAACTAAACCAGAAATGCGTTTATGAGCACGCTTATTTTAAGTTTTTTTTTTTAGGGTTCCGTACCCAAAGGGTGAAAACGGGACCTATTACTAAGACTCCGCTGTCCGTCTGTCTGTCACCAGGCTGTATCTCATGAACCGTGATAGCTACCTGATTTATTTGCAGATTATGTATTTCTGTTGCCGCTATAACAAAAAATACCAAACACAGAAAAAAATATTTATGGAGCTCCCATACAACAAATTTGAATTTTTAGCCGTTTTTCGCAAGAGATTATTAACGGCAACAGGTAGATACCTACTTGAAATATTCACAAAATATTTAGTTAAATTTGCACTTAAAAATAGATAATTAAATTAAAATAAAATGAATATTTAAGGGGGGCTCCCATACAAGTAACGTGATTTTTAAGCTCGATGTTAATAACCGGCAACAGGAAGATGCTTGATGTCCTTCAAAAATAAATAATTAAAATAAAATATATTAAGAAGGGCTTTCATACGGTACGGAACCCTTGGTGCGCGAGCCTGACTCGCACTTGGCCGATTATTTTATCAATGTTCAAATTATGCTTTTGCGGGTGCCACAGATCTCGTGAGATGGCACATGTCTAAATCTAGTGGGGCCCTTATTCCGCACGAAACTGGTCTCTTAATCAGTACCTATCACAAATTACGCGTAACGGTGGCCGTTATGACGTGATAATATGATTTTTATAACATTCAAGGATGTCCATTACATGCACATAAGTCCATTTATAATTTATGAATGAGGTAGGTATATTCTTAATATAATATATAAATTACGCGTCAAGTTGTTTGTCCGCGATGGACTCCTAAACTACGTAACTTGAAAGATAGGACAAATTTATATCTCAAAATATCTTTGTAGTATTAAAAAAATCGTGTCACGTTTGTCCGCGATGAACTCTTCAAGTACTGAATCGATTTTAACCAAATTTTGTACACTCGTGTGCAGTTTGACCCAACTTGAGAGATGGGATAGTTTATATTCAAATTTCATCAAAATTAGTCCAGCCATTTAGGAAAGGAAAGTAACATTCTAACACGAATCCCAAAAAATATTATCACCTTTGTACAAATGTAGGTGAGATCCTAATTTACTTATTGTAATTTAGTTATATTTTATTTAAGTATGCATTAGTAGTACCTACTAATTAATATTCAGATAAAATTTAGTAGTAGGTACTAGGTCGAAAAAAATTGAAACTAGGTACCTAAATAGAACCGGTTGGTTCCGTTTGAATATGAACTACTCTTATACAGGGCTATTTCTAATCAATTAGCATCCTCTTAGGGGCGTATTCTATACATCAAAACTAACTTTGTCAGAACTCAGCTGTTCCATACATTTTGTCGCGGGTGAACGATAGATATTATTTCTATGGAACAACAAATTTTTTTTGAGTTTTGACAAAAGTCGCAGAACAAAAGTTGTTAGTTTTGATGTACAGAATAAGCCCCTAAAAGGATGCTACCTATTTCTAATTTATAGAACAGAAATAAAAATATACTTAATCGAATTTTTTCCAGCTTAGGATTACTATTCCGTAAGGGTTATTTCTAACTCTGCAGAGGATAAGGTAGATTTGTGAGTAAGACGGTTAGTATTTTCCCGAATATATTGACATGCAGAAACTGAATCGTAGATATTATTTGGAACTTTTTTGTAAAGCAACCGTTGAAATACCCTATACCTACCTAACACGAATAGGCGGACAGACCATGGATAACGATGAATATGTGAAAAAACTACATATGATTACGGAATCGGTGGTTCAAAATCGGCTCTAATGAAAGAGTAACAGCATGACTGTGTGGCATACATTATGTGTTTAGATCAGTTTTGAAATTGATTCGTCACGCGAAGGATAAATTACCTATAGGCTCTTTTTCAATTCACCAAACCTCTCGCACACAACATCCATAACACTGTCATATGATTAGAATAGGACAGAACCTATAAGACAGAAACAATGTACCTACCTACGTTAACCATTATAAGATTCAAATTCTCTACGATTAGGGATATTCATAGAAGTTATAAGTTAGACACGTGGGTATACGAGGTACCTACGGTCATCACAACTCCCAACCACGGCAACGAAATTTTATGAAGCAGCTGTTTACAATTTCATGATTCCGAAGAGTACTTTTTACAAAATAAGATACTGATTACAATCCTCGATTAAGGAGTAATCTAAATATCCAAGAGGTAGGTACAATGCAGAAATAGATATTTTTAAATTCTTAGCCACATTTTGCGCAAGCGCGGCGTGGAATATTTTTCAGTCAGCTTGATCATCATCTCAAGCTTAGAACCACATCTAGATACAGGCCTTCCCTATAAACATGTATCTCAACAGATCGAACATACCTAACCATTTGTTCCTTGTAGTGTTTTTCAAGTTGTTTATCGAGTGTTAGACGTCATACGTTACGTACTATACTTGGATAAATTCCTATATTTGCTCGGAGGCTAGGCTTGCAGACCCCTTGTTCAATTTAAAATTTATTATTATTGTTGGCCTTTGGGTTTAGTAGCCTCAGGAATGGGCCATGCCAGAGGTTTGGTTTCTGTCAGCCGTCCCCGGCCGGTTCCTAGTCAGGTAGGGGATTCCTCGTGGACCAACTGCTTTCGCACAACTAGTGTACGATATTAAATGCAAAGAATAGTATGACACACACACACAAAACGCGTACCTAATCAACAAGTTTATAATGTGTTTGTAGTTGTAATGTGACGAGTGGTCACAAGCTGCTATCGATTCAAGATTATAAATGATAGATTTTAAGTCAACATTATTGAGTATGAATAACGAGGACTTAGTAGTTATCAGTCTCGCTGGTCTCGTGGGATTGCGCAGCGGTACTAGTTGGATAATAGCATTTTTTACGATATGTATATCCTACGTAGTACCGAAGTAACGAGTAGTGCCGAAGGGGTGGTTATGTACGTACAGTTACCGTTAAAATTACATAATAACCACTTCCTCCACCCTGAATCAAGCATATAATACTTATTTTTATGTCATGCAAAGGACAGAGGCCGAAGCCCGAGATAAGAGTAGGTCAGTTCCAGTATTAAAGGAAGCGTGCATATAAATTCTAGCAATGCAAGCAAATAGCTAGCATTCCTATAGGTACCTTTTTCTATAACCATTGAATGGAAATATGATTTGTAATCGAATATAACCTAGTTTGTATGTTGATTTGTATATGCTGAATCAAACTTCTTGGCAGCTGTGAAGTTAGCAAAAAGTTGCGTGAAACCTCGCACAGCTAAGGCTGCTTGTCTCGGTCAGCGCGCCAGCCATTTTTTTTTTTGGGTTTTTTGCCTTTTACAGATAAACACTTATCATTAGTTTACGAAAACTCATTTAGTTTACAGAGTTACATAGAACCCAAATTAGTGGTAAGTTTATGCACGAAAGTGCATCAACAGATTTTCACCTTAGTTGTTAGTTAGTGGACTCTTGTGCATTAACTGGCTACTCTTTTGGTTTCTAGGTGTAAATGCCTCGTTAACAATATCTCTTCATGGCCGCTAAATGAGATTTTTAAACAAACAATGAATAGTTTTGTGTAAATGCAAAAAATTATACTAGGTCGCGGTCGTCCGGGTGGCTAGCCCTGGTGTCAGTTTTTAAGCCGCCTGATGGCATCTGACATGGCTAAACGGTTAAAATAACAAGGGCCTACAATTTAACGCATCAGAGCCTCGGTAGAGCTCAGTAAAACCACCTTAGTAAATGTAACACTAACAAGGTCGCGAGAAATCCAATATTTTATTTGTTTTTTAGAATTTACCGATAAACTAACTATTCAAAGTTTACAAAAAACCATAATAGCGGTCATGAGTTTTCTTATGCACAGATTGACCACTATTTTGGAATTCAGATGTAGGTATGTACAGATAGCGCGCGAGTTGAATGCAGTCGGGGTCTGAGGTAAAGAGCGGGAGCATCTCCCCCCGCTATCCGCACGCCCTACCTCACGCGCCTGGGCGGGTTGGGCGTGCGGATAGCGGGGGGAGACATTCGCATTCCTAAGCTCTGCATTCAACTCGCGCGCGTACAATATCTCGATAATAGGTACTTCCTGTTCATGGAAGCTAAACGCGTTTTTGTAAACTTACAATGAATAGTTTCTGTAAATGCAAAAAAAAAAACACAAAAAAACTAAATTTCACGCACTGACCGAGGATGAGCCTTGCAGCTTGTAGCCAACTTCACAGCCGCCAAGAGGTTTTATTCGGCCTTTAGTATCTCTCTTTTGGCAAGTTTTCTATGACTGCAAAAATCCCACACCAATACGCGTCATAGACTAAGTAGTACTCTATTACTTTGGTACGCTATAAGTGGTTAATGATTCGTAAAGAAATGTTACCTTCGCGACCCTCCATACATTTTTTTTACTTTAAACTTTATCAAATCTCGCTTTGGTCCCAGTAAGTACTATTTGAACTTATTTCAATTTAATAATTCTGAACGGTCGTATAATGATTTTATTAATTCAAGCAGAAGTTATAGCACAACTTGCAATACCTACACAAACCTTTCAAGGTTGGGTTACGCAAAATACTACCAAAACGGTGAAATCTTTCATAGCATGCGATTAGTAAGGGTGTACCCATGGCCATTTTTCTAAATTCTATCAAAAAGGTAGAAAAACCTCGTTGCCTAACTATCCATATTAAAGCATTTTGTTTCCAATCCAAGTGCAACACCACCCTCAATACAGAATACTGTATTTATTTTATTATTTTTAAAATACTGTACATAGTTTTTTCGAGGAAGTACTTGTTCTTCACTTTCGGTAGATAGGTATATTACGATTAGTATCTTCATACATTCATCCATAAATAATAGAACGGCGCAGCAATGACCGACCACTTACGAATAGAAAGAGTCCGCGCTCGTAACTTTTTTTCAACTCATTCAAATAATAGATTGTAATCAAGATTAATCTCTATTGAATGAGTTATTTCCATTGAATCTGTCTAACACACATATCAATCAAGATGAAATGAAAACATCAAAAATCTAGCTAGTAGACACTAGCGTTGTACTTACTGCGTAGGCCTTTCTAGCTTGTTGTATCTACGTTGATCAACCATCTAAACCAGTTTGTTCTATTTTTTTTGAATTTAAATTCTTTGTTTCATGTATATAACTACTCATATGTTGCACTTGAAATGGAAGCAAAACTTATTTACCCTTTCCTTGGTGAATGGCACTATTGGCAGGTGCACTAATTAGTTTTGATAAAAACTGTACAACATACAGAAGAATCTCACGAATGTTTTCTCTATACATACCATGTCTACAATTTGTACGTTTGATTTTCTGACACAACCAAATGTCAGGGCATGTTCTTGTACTTGTTATTTACAATACTAGGTAGGCAGATGATATTTTGTTGTATGCGCCAAACTTTTAGAAAGTTGTACCAAGCCGGGAAATTAGGAATATTCTTTGGTAGGTCTATTTTACAGTTATAATGGAAAAAGTGCTTTACCACCGTCTTTCTTCCTACTGCGGGGTGAACTTGAAAAATGGGCTGCGAAAGATCCAATGGAGTCGACGGTCTGTCATTTTGTAGTATCGACGCGACGACGACGTCCCGAGTATTGATTTTTTTGTTTATTTACTTATCTCAGTCATGCTATTCACACAATTCGCACGTGCACAATCATACATTAAATTTGTTGAAGGTAAGCTTTTACGAACACATGGCCAGACATTTTATTTAGGAAATATGAATGTAGGTACCTATTACGAAAATTACTGATATCCATCTTATCTGTAGGTCGTCAATTACTGTTTTGTGTATTAACATCGAATAATGTCGGGTAACAATCATTATACATAAAAAAACTTAATTACTAATCTAATATGCAACATGGATATTGCATTTGTCGATCTGGTTACCTATATACGAGTAGAAGATACACGGGTTACGGTTGCCTCACTACGACACTAGGAACTATAATTTTTGAGCATTAAAAAATACATCGGTTTAGTTTATAACGCTTGTTTTAAGGAGATACCTTTTAAATGCTACCGGTAGAGTTTTTTGATTATTTATTTCGGTGTTGATTATTTATTAAATAATTATGTACCTAATTACAGAATATTAAGATACATCTTACGCTGCTTGTGCAATGTCAATAAACCAGTTTTTCTTTTCTTTGTATTGTCAAACATTTTTTATTATTTACGTAGATAATGTGAAATGGATACGATAAGTACATATATCTACACTGAAGACCAATTGGCATTTGAATCAAAATTAATTGATTCTGTCAAGATATGGAAGATTTGAATAGGCCAGGATAATGTGATTGTTGGTCAGCCACAAAATTACAATGAGGAAATAATTTATACGAACGCAATAAGCCAGCGGACTATTAATATTATGTTAGTTATATTTTATGATCTTGTATTCCACTAGAAAGAAAAATGTATCAAGTAGCATTTCTTAGAATTATTACTGCGAATCTTCGAATCGTTTTTCTTTCTCTTGATATTGTACTATTTACGAAGATAGGTATGTATGACACGATGCCAACGGTTACGGTTACTTTACAAATAACGGTTCATACGATGATTCCCTTAAATAAAGCTTTGTTGTTTACAGAAATATAACATTATTTTTACATTGCTCCTGTATCAACATGGATGAATCGCCGCTGCCGTGAAGTTCTGCGAAGCCCACAATGCGGCGGTCTGTCCTCCAAGAGATTCAGGAGGCGTTCAGGTAGTATCGCATCGCTGACACACTATGCAATTTTTCCAAAGATCAAGGTCAGTATTTTAACGGAAAGATTCATATCAAATTGACCATTTATTTGCCATAAACACTTAACAAGTGAATGCAACATGTTGGAACTCGTATACTTATTTGACTTACCAATGTCGATAACACAACCTAAACTAGCGTTATGACTTGAATATTCAAGTAGACACCAGTTCGGACCTGAAAATATATAATATGTTAGAAATAAATCAATAATCATAAATAATGGCTGATACTTACGCTTAGGTTTAGGTGGAATCAATTTAATAGCTCCAGGTTTTTCTATGGGTTCTATAATTTTTATCTTCTTCTCCGGAGGGGTCTCATTGTGAACAGGGGACGGTCTCTTAGGTATTGGCACGGATGGAGGAGGCACGATTGGAGGAGGCTTTTTATTGAGTACCGCTGCCCGCGACGGCGGGGGTTTGATTTCTTCCTCTAACCCATGTTTCCTAAATTTCGAATGGAAAGTTTTAACAGTTTTTGGTTTTGGTTCGTCAGGTTTTCTAACTTCTATTGAAATCGAAGGTTTATCTTTTTTCACATCGCTCAACCTCGGGATTTTTCCCAACTTATGTATGGAAGGTGTAGTTGGTTTATCATCCGCCGACTTTTCAGTTGTCGCTTTTTGAACATTTTCTTTAGATTTTTCATCTTTTCCCTTATCTTTGCTTTTATCTTTATCCGATGATGATTTGCGATCTTCTTTTGATTTACTACTAGATGAACTCGATCGGTCGCTTGATTTACTAGACTTGTTATCGGTCTTTGACTTTGAACTTGATGATGAATGTTTATCTTTATCTTTAGATCCGTCTTTGCTACTGTGGCGACTTGAACTGCTACTTTTATTACTACTTTTGTTTTTATCACTTGATGACGAAGAAGAATGTCTTTTACTTGAATGTTTACTCGACGAGCTGCTTGATTTTGAGCTGCTGCTACTACTACTACTTCTTTCTTTAGGTTTTTCTTTGCTTTTACTTTTGTGTCGTTCTTTTGTCTCAGTATCAGATCCTTCGGAATTTTTATTTTCAGTGTCGTCGACTTGCGACAAAACTTGTTTGCCGTCTTTAAGGCTAATTTTTAACACTGGAACTTTATCGTTATCTTCTATTTTAGTATCAGCTACGTCTTTTTCAGTAATGGTATCATTACCGTCCAATTGGTCCTCAGGAGTTTCAGAAACTTTAGATTCATTGTCATTTTCTGTCAATTTTGTTTCAGAATTTTCAGATTTTATAACGATATCAGAATTAGTTTCATTGCTAGCCTCGTTTACTATTTTAGTGAGTTCAGCTATTTGGACAGGTATAACTTGTTCACCTTTGACCGTCTTCAGCCACTGCTCAACGAGTTTTGTTGCCAGGGCTCTGATTGCTAAAAAATAAAAAAAGGTTTAGTTGAAAAGTTTGAACACAAGAGAAACGAAAATATTTCGATACGACAAAGACAGTAAAGGAATAAAATGTGTATACTAAGCGCCACACAAATCGGCGGATGAGAAGTTATGCGCAGAACGCTGCGCGAAAGTCGAAATATAGGTATGCGTATGGGAGCCAGAGAGACGAGACGTCGGAATTGTGCACACATGCGTAATAATTAGCGAATCACGGCGAAGTGACATCTGCGGCTAACTTCTCATCCGCCGATTTGTGTGTCGCTTAGTATAATATAATCACAAATACATGGTAAAAATATTATTTTCTTCAAAAATGATTTACCAAAACAGAATGGTCAGTTAAATTATGAAGTATACGCCGCGTCACACAAGTTGGCGGAAATGAAGTTAGATAAAAGCTGCGCAATATCCAATCGCGGCTTTTTGTGAGCATCAGTCAAGATTGGATATTGCGTAGCTAACTTCATTTCCGCCAACTTGTGTGACGCAGCCTATGCTAGCTGTCCATCCTATCTTCGCCCGGCTATGAATTAATTGTACCTAGAAACCTTCCGAAAGAAATATAAATAATATAAAATATATTGAAAACAGCATTGCAATGTGTTATGTAGTTAGTTAATATACAGACCTAACATATTTTTGTGCATTAGTAAAATTAAATTCTTACCATAAAGATTGCCGTCCTTAGACAACTCCTTGACGAGCTTGGGGCAGTTGTTTGTTTTCAGTCGTTCTATGTCTACTGGACACAGTAGTAGTAATTCTAGTAGTTCTTTTACTAGAGGCCAGTTTTTAGCGACAATGCTTTCTGTAAGCCACATGTGGACCAACAGCCAGCCACCGGAACTCATGAATAAGCCTAGTAAATCAGTTTCGGTGCACTTCAGTATTTGTATGTAAATGCACTTGGAGACCAATTTTTTCGAAAACTTTGTCATCAAACTGAAACAAAAGAAAAATATTCTATTATCTTTATCATTTTTAAAGATATCTCATCCATTTACATGTTGTTTTAACTAACACATTTAAAAATGAAGAAAAACAGGTTTTCTTTAGGCAAATATTTGTAGGTACGACCCGTGGATGGACCCCAAAAGGATATAAAGTCCCCCGTATCCTTTTGGCGAATAGGCGTGATTTATAAAAAGATGCCAAGATAAAAAATGTGTCACACATTTCATTAATTACATTAGAGACAAAGCTTCTTTATGTACAAAATTAAGAAATCGAAATTAACATCTTTACGCAAGTAGCACTTATACAAAGTAAATATAATAAAGAAAAACTCAAAATACCAAGTTTCATAAAATTTATTAGAGCTGTTTCGGAGACTCCAAACAAAATGTACAAAAAGTTCTCTTTTAAATTTATAAGATACAAACATGTAAACAATGAGAAAGATAGGAATGTAATGTTGCAAAATGTTATTATTCAGTTAGAACCAATTTCTTCTAGTCAAACCCAACTTTTGGAGCGTGTCTTGATAGTGGTTTCATGTACATGTTATAAACGTTGTTATAAAATCTATATGTTTAACAAACTAAGAAAGTTACTATTCTACTCTTACTATTCTTCGGCGCTGAATAAATAGATACAAATATGTATTATAGAATTTGATATGACGCTTAGGGTGTTTTTAATATCGTGCGGATTTGATCACGCATGCGGGATTGCCCCGCATGCGGAATATTTCACGCAGCGTGAGACACGCAAGCCCACGATCAAGTTTTCTGCGGGCTGCTTTGCGTGTGGTTGTGTACAATGAACGACATATTCAGAAAAGTATTGATCTTGTACTTAATTAACAAAAGACTGAAGAAGAAATGATCACAGTATGGCCTGTTATTTGAAAAAAGGATTCTTGAACAGAAGGAAAATTTGTCACAATAAATCAACAAATAAATGGAAAAATACGAATGAGTGAACGGAAATTTAAGTAAATCGTGAGGCGCCAGCTTGGCCATACAAAAACAATAAGCTGTTATCTACCTCTAAATATTATTTTTCAAATATGTACCGAAAAATTTCTAGATGTTCTACAGAAAACGCGAAAACAGTGGTCGATTCACGATCATCTTAACAGTTACTTTCGAATGTCCATTTGTACTTTTGATGATGTCTGTACTACCCGCGCTTGCACCCCGCATTACAGTAAAATGCACACTGGATTTCATAGAAGTGCACACGCACGCGCGGTCCCTAGTTGTACTGTACTGTACCAGCCTTTTTAATAGTCCACTGCAGGACGTAGGCCTACCCACGAAGGGTGATTGGGCCATATCCACCACGCTGGCCCAGTGCGGGTTGGTGGTCCCTAGTTAGTGTGAAATAATTGAATTGAACCCTTTTTTCAAGATGATGGAAAATGCGTAAAAGAAATCTTGGTCAATAATTTGAAATAAATCTTTTCTAGCTTGAAGATGAACACTACACGAAATTTGAAATTATGCATATTGGTGTAATAATATCAACCCCTTCTTTATCACTACTTGGTAAACTTCCACTTACCTGGCAAGCCTCTGAACCTCATCTCTGCTCTTGATGCCTCCACTAGGCGATAGAAGAACGCCGAGGCAATTCAGCAACTGTATTGGATCAATACGCGGCTGTAACAAAGAGAAATATTTTGTTAAAATAATATTTCATAACATTATGCATAGCATTCGCAATGCGGTTGTGCGATAGTATTGTGGAATAACACGTAGTTGTGTATGTTCCGCGACGGAATTTCTAGAGTATGGTGACGCCATTAGGTGGAAATCCGTAGTAATGTGATATACGGTCAGGTAATCGTTATTTTTGACAAAAACGTAACAACTGACTCTATACAATCGACCTCAAACCGAAAACAGCGAGCGAAAGTAGCGATCATAACAGGTGCTGCAATTTCCATTAATTCAGAAATTGCTTTAAAACTATTGAAATTAAAGTAAATATTTTTTTATCTATCAATGTTTCTTTACGGATCTTTTTACAAAAAGAGATTCCCGAAACTTCGAAAAAATCAGGTAACATCGGAACAAAAACATATTTACATAAAATAGACAATTAACAAAAATCGGCCAAGTGCGAGTCGAACACGCGCACTTGTTATGGGAGCTCCCCCTTTATTATTCATTTTATTATGTTTATACAGTATTTGTTGTTATAGCGGCAACAGCAATACATTGTACATTAACAACAAGTAGGTTGAAAATAAGAATTTTAACTTAAGTATATCTTGAAGAACAATGTTTTAGTTCGTGGATTCATTTTATGTAGGTACGTTCGGAGGAATCCAGTGAAGATTTCGTGTAATAGACAAATTACACATGTCCACTTGAACAGTTTAATTGTTTATACATAAAAACTACTCTGCATTCTTAAACGGTATAGTCACGGTATAATGGTGCCTGAGTAAAAACAAGTCGTCAATTAATTATTTATAAGTCTATACCTATTTACATGTATGTATTATAGAGTAATAATGTATTAAAAAGTGATATCACTAGATCAGCGCGCGAAATTCATTTTTTTGGGTTTTTTGGAATATACAGAAACTGTCGTTGTAATTAAAAAACTCATTTAGAGGCCACGAAAATGCATCAACTTTTCTTCATAATTATTAGTTTTTATTCAGTGGACTCTTGTGCATATACTGATCACTAATTTGGTTTTTAGGTGTATGCAATTCGTAAGCGCTACATATTCATGGCCGCTAAATGAGCATTTCGTAAAGAGTACATAGTTTATTACTTCGCGCATTGACAGTAATGTGTGCTATATTATAAGCTTTTATTTAATTTAAAATGGATGTGCTATGTATGTAAGCTCGGGTGGAATTGCAAGTTAAAGACCAACTTCCCGGTTTCCGATTGAGCTGAAATTTTGCACGGATATGTATATCGCGTGACAATGGAGCTGATCTGATGATGGAGTCGGAAGGTGGCCATAGGAACTCCTGTACTAAACAAGATAGACCTGACGTGTTACTCGTTTTACTTGTCTTGGCTAGCACTCTGCTGCTACATGCCATTCATGATCTCAACATCTTGTATTTTTAAAAAGTTAAACTTTTATAACAATAAATATAATTTTATAAAAATAAAATAGTTTATTTCAATTAAACAAAAGGGTAATAACACAAAGGTCAGCTCAGATTAATCCAGACATGGCAGCAAATATAATAATATTGGCGAGAGGGAGAAGCTTGTACCCAGCAATGGGTGGTAATAAATCGATTATAGATAGGTATCTACATAATTAAAATTTGCAATTTAAAAAAGCCTTAATTCAATCGAGATTTCCTAGATCAATGCATTGAGATGCTCGATAAAATCCGAAAACACAATTATCTGTAGGTATCACATGGATGAAACTTGTTCAAGAAAGAAAAATAATAGTGAAAGAGAAGGGACATAGTGATGTGTCCCTTGGGTGGTACAAACTTTATTGCAACTGTTCTACTCTAGCGTAGTTTGTCTAAGAATGCCGATTTAATTATTATCAAACCTATAATTCAGAATAAAATAATTTGTCAACAATATGTCTTAATTCGACATGGGCAATCGCGACAAAAACTTTACATACCTACTTACGAGAAAATACAAACGTTTCGATGAATTCTGTAGGGCAGCACCATTATTTTTTTGCACTGGCGGTTATGAAGTGCGCTACTCGCTGCGCAGAACCAACTAACTACAACTGACTCACAACATTACTGGGTAGTGACCAGCCTCATGTTCCGAGCCGCCATTAAGTGCTGTAGGTTTTGATTACTTTACTCTTTGTACGGAAAATTCGACAGAACAGTCTAAATCATGAAGGAAATTTCAGTTTATTACTCGTCTCAAATTTGCGTTATCCCCTGCAAGATTTTTAAGTCGCAGCCCAGTCGAAGAACGCTCATCTCACAAGCATGAATCGTGGGATCAAACCCGGTCTCCTATAAGAGTTTTTCGAATTTAAGAAAGCTTTTACTATGAGGCCAACCCGAAATTCAAGAAAATATAATAATAGTTAAAGAATAAACACAACCGCTGTTATGTAAATGGTAACTCAAAACTAAACTAAAATCGAGATGAGCAAAAATCAACAATAGTTAAATCATACATTGTTAATACTTTAAATCCATGTAAACATAAAAATACTATCAATATCAAAATTTAAAATCAATGTTAGTAATCAGATTAACAACCGATAAAAATGGAATAATTGTCAAATATGAACACATTGAAATTTTAGATGTTCCTAAAAAAGAAATCAAAAATGCAGAAAAAATCAAGAACAATAAATCAACAATTTTGACTTAGTGCATCCAGCAGCAGAAGGTCCACTACTCCAATCAATCAATCATATAATAAAGTCTTATTGGATATTTACAATTAAATAATAACAGAAGATGTCTATCTGCAGTATAGCACGTCCTATGGCTAAAATGATAATGATGATGCATATTACGAAAAACAATATTTCGATTTTGCCGTACAAAACGGATTCAAATCAAACTGAAATTCTGCACAACAGTACAGAAGATCCGTAGCGATTCGATGCCGAGCAAGAAAGAAACAACGAATTAAGAAACAGATACACAGAAGATACTGGATACATCCATTTCTGTCAATTAAGAACAACGAGAGTCATGTCATGAAGAAATTTAACGATGTGATTCCCACGATAAGATTAAGACGTCACGTGAAACGATGTCGCGTCATGTTCGTAGCACGTTGCGACGTCGCGCGTTGTATCGTGATTATGTGTACAAGCCTTACGGGAAGATTTATATTAGACCGTGCCGTCCTGAAATGGGCCCGGCGCACGTTCCATACATTTTGTGTAGTGTCCCGTATAAAATTATCCCTTAAGCGGCGAGCCGTAAGTAGAAAGCGATGTAACCGAGAAGAGACATGCCGGGAATAATTCCAATGAGAAGCGAAAGCTACCAACTTAGAAATGCATAGTTCCAGCCCGCATTCTATGGCTATAAAAATATTTAATAAACTGCCAAATAATCTAAAAGATATCGAAAAGGAAAACTGTTTTATAAAACAACTAAAAATTATTATATTATCCAAATGTTATTATACATTAGACGATTTTTAACGATAATCTATAAAACAATAATAAATCGTTCCAATACGAATCATACAAATAATAAAATTGCCATACCCTTATTATCAGGGTCATATGTATAACTATACTAAACATGTTAATTAAGAACCGCATGTAAATTTCATATGTTGCAATAAATGATTTGACTTGACTTGAGCTTTCAAAAATCATCAAAATCGGTTCACCTCCAAATAAGTCAAGAGAGTTGTGTGTCAAACATATCAAAAATTTATAAGAAAACCTTTCATTTTAAAGTCGGTTGTAAAGATTGGAGAGTAAAATAATCGGCCAAGCACGAGTCAGACTCGCGCACGGAGGGTTCCGTACTGTATGGGAGCCCCCCTTAAATATTTATTTTAATTTTATTATTAAAGTGGATTTATAACTAAATATTCTATGAAAATTTCAAGCCTCTACCTGTTACCATTATTAATATAGAGCGAAAAACGTCTAAAAATTCGGGTTTGTTGTATGGGAGCCCCCCTTAAATATTTATTTTATTCTCTTTATAGTATTTGTTGTTATAGCGGCAACAGAAATACATCATCTGTGAAAATTTCATCTGCCTAGCTATCATGGTTCATGACATACAGCCCGGTGACAGACAGACAGACGGACATCGAAGTCTTAGTAATAGGGTCCCGTTTTTCCCTTTGGGTACGGAACCCTAAAAATACAGCTGTATTGGGGACCTCCCCTTTTTAGATTAGAGGTTAAAAAGGTAAAGGAAACGAAACACGAAATTATTATGTTCCTATGGCTGTTAAAAGATTTGACAAGATAGATTAGTTGAATAACATGACCTTTATTATTATTAACAAATCCGTATAGATTGACGAAAGTGAATTTTACTACCTAGTTCTTGTAGAAACACTTCGGTTTCGCTCTTTGTCGATGATGAAGCAAAGTTCAGGCGTGGCGGCACATGTGACGTCAAATATTTATGGTAAAAAGTCTGCCCAAGAGTGACGTCACGCGGAACTTTCCGGGCTATTTCTTGATCATTTTCTGTTTAATTGACAAAAGCAAAAAATCAGCCAAGTGCGAGTCGGACTCGCGCACGAAGGGTTCCGTACCGTATGGTAGCCCCATTCCTCTTGTCGTTATTAATAGCGAGCAAAAAAGCTTCTAAAAATCACGTTTGTTGTATGGGAGCCCCCCTCAAGTTTTTATTTTATTCTATTTTTATTATTTGTTGCGGCCAAGTGCGAGTTGGACTCGCGCACGATGAGTTGCGTACCGTATGGGAGCCCCATTCCTCTTGTCGTCATTAATAGTGAGCAAAAAAACTTCTAAAAATCACGTTTGTTGTACGGGGGAGCCCCCCCTCAAATTTTTATTTTATTATATTTTAGTATTTGTTGTTATAGCGGCAACAAAAATACATCATCTGTGAAAATTTCAACTGCCTAGCTATCATGGTTCATGAGATACAGCCCGGTGACAGACGGACAGACGGACATCGAAGTCTTAGTAATAGGGTCCCGTTTTTCCCTTTGGAAATGCCTGCATGCTTACTTTAAAAATAAATAATTAAATTAAAATAAATATTTAAGGGGGGCTCCTATACAGTACGGAACCCGTCGTGGGCGAGTCTGACTCGTACTTGGCAGATTTTTTTTTCTTTTGTCAACAATAAGGATAAACCTTGGCAAAGTTCGGGAGTGGAAATCGTAACGTCACCTCTGTTACTAGTCTATACATTTGTATGACTCGTGCGTGACGCCACTCGGAACTTTAACGGGCTAGTGGCTATACCAATTTTTGTTTGATTTACAAAAGAAAAAATACTTGTCTAATATTTTTTGTTAATCTATCGGACGAACTAATTATATTTTTTTAGTCACCATGCCACTTTTGCCCAGCAGTGGGACAATACAGGCTCAAAATAATAATAATGCCAATTATGCATAACAACAGGTTGTGTCAATTTTCCCCCTTTGTTGTTGTCGCTGGTAATAAAGATCAAGTATCGATATTCGTCATTTCAGCCATTCAACGGACGTCCACTGCTAGACATAGGCCTTCCCTACATAGCCCGGGAGGTAAGTGTAAAAATGCAACTACTTTCTAAAGCTGATTTTTTGGTATTAGGTTGTCATGATGGTGTACAACAATACCCCGAATTCAGTCAGCTGGGATGCTTAGCGTTTGGTGGGGATAACAGTTTGAATTTTTTTAGGGTTCCGTACCTCAAAAGGAAAAAACGGAACCCTTATAGGATCACTTTGTTGTCCGTCTGTCCGTCCGTCCGTCTGTCAAGACCCTTTTTCTCAGGAACGCGTGGAGGTATGAAGCTGAAATTTATATCAATTACTCAAGTCTACTGTCCCTTGAAGCTGTGAAAAAATCAAACTTCTAAGCCAACGCAATCAAAAGATACAGCCGTTTATGCCGCAAATTTTGAAACTCGCAAGTACTCGCAAGGGAATCAAAACCTAAAGGGTACTTCCAGTCGACCTAGAATCTTGAAATTTGGCATGAAGCAACGTTTTATAGCACACATAAAGGAAAAATTCCGAAAACCTTAAATTTTTAGTTACATTACAAAATATATATTTTTTAACAAATATAAACTTATTACTTTTTTTGTCGTAATGAACGAACTTTGTAAACCTTGCAGGTTTGTACGGAACCCTCGGTGCGCGAGTCTGACTCGCACTTGGCCGGTTTTTTTTTAAATAAATCAGTGTCTTGCAACTACTTTTAAAAGCTGAAAATTGGCGTGCGGGTAAAATAACAAAAAAACTTTAACCGCGGCTAATTACCTGAAAAAGTAACAAAAAGCGCTTTAAAGCGCGTTTAAAACCACTTTAAAGCCTGACTGAAAAACTCTGTTTCATGTTTTAGGTGTTTGGCTCTGGTTAAACTCTTTTTACTACCCGTACACTAATTTCCAGCTTTTAGAAGTACTTGCAAGATACTCATAATTTTTGAAAATTCAAACGGGTATCCCCACCAAACACTAAGCATCCTAATTGACTGACTCCAGGGTATTGTTGTACACCACCATGACTATCTAATACCAAAAATTCAGCTTTTTAGAAAGTAGTTGCATTTTTTGCGCTTACCTCCCGGGCTAAAGATCTCCAATAAGACCGGTTGGAATCGCCTCGCATCCAGCGCGAACCTGCTTTCTTGATAAAGTCATCGGTCCACCTTGTGGGTGGACGTCCTAAGCTGCGCTTGCCAGAACGAGGTCTGGACGAGGTATGAACTGATGGCCGATAGGGTCGAAAAGAACTTTTCGACCCTATCGGCCATCAGTTCTCTGTGTCATGTGCCCTGCCCACTGCCATTTCAACTTGCCAATCAGCTGAGCTATGTCGGTAACTTTGGTTCTTCTACGGATCTCCTCATTCCTGATTCGATCTCGCAGATATCAGCGATATCTGCTCAACATAGCCCTCTATAAGCTCGTTGTGCTACTTGAAGCTTAATGATAACGCCCATTGTGAGGGACCACGTTTCTGTGCCATAAGTCATCACTGGCAGCACTGATCGAAAACTTTCGACTTGAGGCACTGAGGTTTATCTGTTTGAAATAACTGATATTTCAAGATGATCTTGCTGGGGAGTATGTTCCCCGACAGGATCATATTTATTTGACGATTATCAAAAAAGTTAATTTGTATTTAGGTACAAATGTGTACATAATTATGTCCATTTTACTCCACTATTCTGCACCAGCCTTTAGTCCACTGCATGACGTAGGTCTACCCACGTAGGGTGAATGGGCCATATCCACCACGCTGGCCCAGTGCGGGTTACTGAATTCACATACGCCATCGAATTTCTTCTACGGACGTATGCAGGTTGCCTCATGATGTTTTCCTTCACCAAAAAGCCTTTGTTGTGAAATTCTGTAGATAAAAACCATTCCAAGGAATTCATTGGTACGGAACGGGATTTGAACCCACGACCTCACGATAGTAAGGCAAGTGTCATTACCACTAGATCACAACGGCTTCAAAATTCCACAATTTATTGTGAACTGTAGCCACTAAATGTGGATTTCCATACGTGGGCGTAAACTTATATTATTGCAGTTAGCAGAAAATTTGGACATATTTTCTTTACCTGATAACGTCTTATAAATCGATTAACGCCGCCGCCGGCTACACACACGAAATAGCATGACTCATTATCACGGTTCGCCTGGGCCGAGCGTGCAAGCGAGAGCGCGGAACAAGCGATAGAGAGACACGATTGACCTAACCGTTCGGCTTGTGACGCATATGACGTTTTCACGTAAAATCATCGTCCGTAAACCGAATTTACAGACAAGATAACGTCTTATAAAGCAATTAACGCCGGGTGCCCGCACGAAAAAGAGTCAAGTTCCGCTGAGCCGTAAAGTTCAAGCGAAAGCGCGGTACATGCGATAGAGAGGCACAATCGGCTTAAGCGTTCAGCTTGTTTCAGTTGTTGATCAACAATGTTTCCTTATGACGTTATCACGTAAAATTATCGTCCGTAAACCGACTTCACAGACAGCCAATTCTTTTTGTATAAAATTGGTAACTACCATTTATAAATAGTTACATAATTATGTGGGCTTTAGTGAGTTATAACCGTATCTGATATGAGCATGACAGTCTCTAGCACATGACCGGAATGAGCTGATTTGAATCGTGTTTTAAATCTTTGAAATTCATCCATCCAGTACATATAATTAAATTCTGGGTGTACGGCAGTGCACCCAAATTCATTTAGATAAAAAACACGCATTTTATAAAATATCACATGAAGAAGAGAATTGGAGAACCCCAATTTCCTGAATTTCCTTCAAATGTGGTCTGTCATTCAATGAGAAAATGACTTATTTAATACCACTGCGATATACCTATACCTAAGTCATTTGAAAGCTTGTTTTACGAGTATAGGATTTTCAAAAACATTTCTATTTATAGTTTTTACTTTTTAAAACAACAGTTTCTTCTAAATGTTGTAAATAAATTAACAACAATGGAAATACAGCTTACTTTTTTTTCTATTTTAGATTTTGAATATAGTTTACCTACTGCATGAAAATGTTTGAAAATTTAGCTGAAAATTAAATGCGGCTAGTATATGTTTCGGACGCCTATGTATTCTTTTATTGGATTCCGTCCCCAAACGGGACCCTATTACTAAAACTCAGTTGTCCGTCTATAACTAAGTTGTATCTCATGAACCGAGATAGCTAACAGTTGAAATGTTTACAGATTATGTCTTTCTATTGCCCCTTAACGATAAAAAAAACTAAAAACAATATATAAAACATGTAGATAAATGAAGATGGAAGTCCCTTTTTTGCTTTATATTAAAAACAGCAGTAGGTAAACGCTTGAAATATTCAAAGAATGTTTAGCTGTATTTTAACTTCAAAAATAAATACAGCAAGTAATACCCAGGACTTACGTGATAGGTGGAACCAAGCGATAGCTGCGTAAGGCGGGTTTCAACTTTGCGTGTACAAAAACAAAGAATACGTGCGAATTTGTCGTAAAGCGAATGTGCACTGACTGCGTAAAACAATTCCACGCGGAACACGTTCTAATTTTGTCGTAAACCGAAAACACGTCTATGCGCGCGGTGAACAAAACACATACATTTTGTGCACGCGTCCTTTCACGATATTCCACGAAGGGAGAAGTCACAAAATCGTCAAAACATCTTTTTGTTTACGGATGATTCATATTACAACGGGACGGGCCCGGACGACGCACGTTCTATACAATTTGTGTAGTGGCCCGTCCGGGCGTCGTACGGGCCCGGGTCCCGTTATAAGGTGGGCGTACACGATGCGATGATTTGATCAAATTTTCGCTTCATGCCAACTGGGAGTTCATTCAATTAATTCAAAGGTAGGTAAGGAATTGGTAGTTCACGATTTGTACTACTACCTGAAACTGGGCGCACAGAACGCGATGATCGCATCAGTTCGTCAGATCAGTCCAGTGGAGGCCAAATATAATTAACTATAGCCGGTTAGTAGTTATTAAGTTAACAAAATGGAATTAACTGAATGAGCTCCCAGTAGGAATGAAGCGAAAATGTATGCGTGTATGCCCACCTATAATATAAAACGTCGCGTCCTTTTGGAGATTGATGCCCATATAACTGCGGTAGGTCGCTGGTGAAAAAGATAATCCGAGGGAATCTTCATCCAAGACGAGAAAAAATGTGCTTGTGTGAGCGAGATAGTGGTTAGTATACTTATTTTATCGGATGATTCAATAATAGCTCCTGCGCGACAGCGACGTTGCGAAAACAGCCACGCGCTCCTTTGGCGCTATGACTTGGTATCAAAATATAATAATAAGACAGTTAGGAGTGTTTAATGGTGTTTACTGGATGGAACACGTAGGTATAAAAACTCGTCATAATGTGAGACTGGTATGTTTATTGCGCATCTTACTCAGCGAAAGTTGCTGGTATTTCTGTCTCGGTCTAGCATGAAGGCCGCTTTGTCTATACAGCGTTGCACGAAAAGTATCGAGTAGCTGTGCACCTCTCAGTCTGGCGCGTGTTGATTGGACGAATCGTTCTAGCGAATCGAGGTCATGGCGTCATACAAGTATAATTTTGTGGACGTGGTGGCTGGTGCACTTTGGCTTGGTTGTTGGTTTCTAAAGTCGAATCGAAGAATCTGGTCTGATGCAATTTTTTCAAGGTCACATCGTACCTAATCTCATATCACGTTATTGTTTCTACGATAACTTGATTGCTCAATATGACGAGACGATACGATATGTATCTACAATTACATTTCAACATAACATGGCGCAATAGCCGAAGGAATAGACCTATCTAGTTGTGAAATTACTTGCGACGAGGTAATAATGCACAACGATTCATAGGAATTATAAGTAGACATTCCTTTCGCTTTTAGGAGGCATAAAATAGGGATAAATCTTACGTAACATGTACCTACTTAAATGGTCCTCCATTCTCAATTTCCTTAGATAAAATGACTAGCTATGTGGTTATATCTACTGTACAAACAGAGCAATAAATATGTACATGAAAAACGTAATAACTACGCGAAAATAAACAATATCTAGGTACTTACCAAAGCATAATACGATTCCTAAACTTATTGGAAGCTCGGAACACGAGGCGAGTTGCTGCGCAGTTAGCAAATTTGGGTCAGCGGGGGTAAGGGGTGGTGTCAAGTCTGACGCGACTATTCACAGCAATTAACTATACTGATGATAGGTAACACGTGACTACGAGTCATCGAAATACGAAGTCACGCCACGCTAAACACACAAAGAACAAAATGGCTGCCTACTGAAATGTACCTACATAGAATAATAACGCCGAGAATGATAATTTCATGTCAAAAAAATCTCGAGAGTGAAGCATCAACACGATTGATGTATGCGCGAGTCATACGTATTTACGCGCGGCAACACGCACACTACGAAACAAGTAATGTTACTATCAGAATCAGATTACCCCAAAAAGTTGGGAAATTTGATCAGAGCCTTTAGTACAGATTTTGCATAACTTATACTAGTGCCTTTGAGTGTGGCTCCAAACATTTCTGTTAGTACCATTTTTTTTAAATTCCATTAGTATGGGTATTATATGAAAGGGCTTTTCGTGTGGAACACAGTTTGTGAAATGGATATTTTTTTAACTAAACGGTTTTAAGTAGGTACTAAAAGATAAAAAATAATAATTCTAAAATAAAATCGTGGGGCGCATCATACATAATGAAATCTTTCAGGCGAAGACCTCACGATTTTATTGTTGAGTTATAATTTTTTATCTTTTAGTACATAAAACCGTTTAATTATAATAAAATTTTGACCAATTTAATTATTGTGTTTTTAGTTTTTAATTAACTAGGGCTTTTCGTGTGGAAAACAGTACGCACACATAAAACAGTAACACACGAAAAGTAATAATTAATTTTTACTTCTTAATTAATTTTTTTTTTAATCACTTTGTTCATGTTATACCCAGTTTAATTTAAAAAAAGTTGTTGTGTACAAAGCCGAAAAGAGGTGATTCAGGTCATCATTTTGAACAAAATGTACTATGAGGCCAACCAGGGATTCGCGAAATTCAATTCAATTCAATTAAATTATCAATTGGAACATATGTAATTTTTACATGCGGTTATTAGATTACATGTCATAATAATGTCAAATACATATGACCCTTTAAGGGTATGACAAATTATTAATTACATTGGGAAGGCTCATTGCTAAATTATCACTACAAAATTAAAAATTAATTGTCATTACAAAATCAAAAACAAATCATCATCACAAAATTAAAATTAAATCATCACTACAAAATTATATAATTTTATAATTAAAAAAAATCAACACAGTATTGTTCACAATAAAATCAACCTGACAAATGTTCGTAGAAATACAAACCAAATCCGGAATGCACCCCCAAGTACACCTGGAAGTCATTGACCTTGACTACAATATCATCGACCTTGATGGACCTTAAGTGATCTTGGACTCAAGGTCAATGATATTGGAGTCAAGATCAGTCATTTATACTTCCACATCCCACTGGATAAAAAAATAAATGCAGCCAATCACCCGAAACTTGTAGCCTGACTTTTCAGATGGGTTAGTCGTCATTTTTGTCGCTTGCCTCCTGGACTATAGTGCCCTACTTGATTATCGTATGATATCTCTTTGCAATAACCGCATCTGTTCCATGTAAAGAAGTGACGTATTATGACGTTCCAAATCAAGACACTGTCGCTCTGTCATAACCTAAGGTCATAACCATCTAATTATGATGATAATGTCTCGCTTTGGTACTTATCAAGTAGGATATATGAAAACATAATAATATGTACTGATAATCCCATGTCAAGGCAATGGAAGTATATTTCATTACTAATTTCAATATCAAAATGTGGGGGAAAAGTTTTACCCTTTACTTGCAACTTTTAGTCCTTATGGCGTCTGTCGAAATTTTGTGAATTTATATTTACATTGGAAGGCGTTTTACATCAAATTATTAGATATTTTGTAATACTTACATGTGGAATGTGATGTTGCATTGTTTGTTTGGTTTTGCCGATTCACTGTGGCACCCGTTTACCACACAAACCGTCATTTTAAAATATAAATTACGGGAGCTGTTTTTATCACGGTACGACTGTGAGTACTGCCGCGCGCCGTTCGCGTACCAAGCTTTTTCAAGCTTGGTATTTCTTGCTTCACTTAGCGTGCTTGTTCTCGGTTTCTCGGCGTTATTATTCTATGTGTACCTACATAGGTACCGAATCCAGTACTATATTTTCAGTGAGAATGAAATTGCGAATACAATTTCCGTAATATCAGACTATCCATTCTGTCGTCAGCATAAATAAAATTACTCTTTGGGTTCGGAACCCTAAAAATCGATAAAAACGCCTACCTAGTCGAAATGAATAACGGGAACCTAGTAAAAGTTTCAGTCCAAGGCTCATTATACAAGAATTAAATATTTCAGAAAGGATAATGAATAAAACTTACCATTATTATGTACTAAAGAAATCCAAATAACACGATACTCGAGCGTAGAATGGCGGCCGCGCCCTATGGATAAGATACAACATGGCTTCTCATTGTCGTTGGCAGAAAACAACCTCTTCCACGGTAATCACTATAATGCGTACTAATTAATTGTTCTTTATCGAGAAAACACAATAGTCTTAGTCCTATACTATTATATTATTATTATTTCAATATTTCACTGAATGTGACCATCAAGTATTTGTTTCCACCTAAATATAGCATATTCAATTATTGAGAGTCTTAATTGTTTTTGCTATGTTTTAGGTTTGTTGCAATTTTATGATCATGGAAATATCCAATATACACTAAAATTATTCCTAGACCAAAGCCAGTAACGTGGTGACGGTGGTCGAATGAAAACCTTCCGAACACGCTGCTGGCGAGAGCAGAAATGATTATAAAATGGCGAACTCAGTGTTCCCAGTCAGAACTTCCGGTAGGGCGTGGTTGGGTCGCACGGTACGGTAAAAGTACGAATATTCTTCTTTTATGTACGGTTTTTAAAACATTTAATTTCATGTCGTTTGCAGATTATGATCCAAGCACCGGGCTTGAATATTTGAATTATCATTAGACCTTCAAAGGTCTGTGGATGATCTAATTGCTTATTATGTAGTAGGTAGTAGTGATATGTAGTTTTAGCATATAAAGCACTTAGTATTGTGTATTTAATTATTTTTTTAGGTAAAGTATAAAATGTAGCGTATTGGATGTTATATAATCTGTAAAGCTATATTTTACTGTAAATAAATATTAATAAATAAATAATAAATAATTTGTTCTAGTTAATTAAGGCATTTTTACCTATGAAAAAAGAGCACGGTACACATTAAAACAGTTTGTTTCCTTAGTTTCATTTTCGTTATTTTATTTTACAGACTACTATTGAAAAGATAACTCACAACAAAACCTCTACGTCTACCCACACGGTAATGTATACGGTGTATACTGCAATTCTATAATAAAGTTTATATATAGGCCGAATTGGTAGTTCAGGTTTTTGGTATTTAAAGATAAACTGCTCGTTGTAAGTTAAAAAAAAACTCATTTAGCGGCTATGAATAGATAGTGTTAACGAGGTACATACACCTAGAAACTAAAATAGTGGCTAGTTTATGCACAAGAATCCACTAACTAAAAACTAACTGGCATCAATAATGAACCATTCTTTTTACAGAAAAAAAAAAAAATAAGACGAAACAACATTTCTTATATTTAATATTAGAAATATACCTAACTTAATAAAATATTTTCTCAATGACAAATGTTTTCATGCTAATGGTCCTATTACTGCCATGGATTAGGTATTATCTAAAATGATAATGTTAACCCTTGTCGTCTTCAAACTACGAGTTTGCCAAGATAATGCGATAAAGTTTTTGAATTCTCTCTAAATTAATGTATCCTACTCGCTACGTAGGGATCCATGTATATATTTCGAATTTAACGAATTATAGTTATTTCTTTTTCTCTTGATATAAATGTCTACAGTATTTGTTAAGCAATAAACTCTGGCTAAAACTATTAATAGACTGAAGCTGAACTTCATTATAACACAATAATAATTATACGTCTTCGGCTAGACCCCACAGGTTCAACCGATTAGGAAGTACGGAAACAGTTGTACGTCCTGGCAGCACCACTAACCTGCGAAGCGGAAATAGTGCTACCAGATATAGAAAAGCGCCACTAGGGCCAGAAACTTATCATACTTTTTAGTTAGATAAAATGTTGTACATACTTTTCAGGCTCTGTGATTAGTCGATTACTAGGCCGTAGCCGCAGGTCGCAGTTATTTGCAGGACGCTTTAGAGAAAGACGTCTCGCATTTTCTTCGCATCCGTCGCCTCGCACGAGGGCTTCTAATTTTTATTGTTTTACAATTACCAGAATTAGCACCCCCTGATTAAACTACTAAATATAAGAAAAAGTCGGAAAATACTGAAGATGAGGCAATTGAGGAGGAAAGTGGAAAATAATTTTACATTGATCTTTGTTTTTTTTTATTAGCTTGTTATCCTTAGTTATGCATCTTTTTTCAGTATTTGTTAGTCCTAGTAACTAGTTAAAGTAGATAATTGTTTCAATTAAAAGAAAATCATCTGTCTATTTTCGAATTAGTTACTATTTTCTCCGGTTTTTCTTATGAGTGAGCTACTATTTTTTAGTTTTCTGGAGTTGGTCATCCTGAAGCTTCAGTTTTTTTTCTGAAATTTAATCTGGTTACACTGGTTTAGTGATGAGCACAGACTACTAGATACTACGTATCAGACAGGAATCTACGAACAACCAATAGCGGACTGGTAATTTTGAGTTTGACATTTATTTACTTTTTAAAACATGGCGACCGAAATGGCGACAGTACTTTTTTTGGCTTCATATATATTTATTAATTCCTGAATGCATAATATATTCTCCAATTAAAATATAATTATTATTTTACCATTTTTAAAACCTATGTACCTTTAGGAAGTTAATAAATAAGCCTAAACATTGTGCTACTTCATGTTTATTCATCATTCACATCAATTTCATCATTCACATTTTTAGGTTAACTTTCGTAAGATAAAGTTTTTCAGTTTTGCACAGTTATTATTGATACTAGACACCCACTTGAGTCCTATTTAACTATTTCAGAATACGTTGTATCCTAATTATGCTTCGCCTGCCGTTGTAGTTCGGTTAGTTAGTCGGTTAATACGACACAATATTTTACAGGATGCAAAAATACACTTAAAGACCAATGTATGAACACCAACGCATAAAACACAATGAATGTGTGGTTTTGTAACAGTTCAGTGGAGACGATAAGCACGAACACTTTACATAATTAACACAATAACTTTAGTAAAACATTAAAAAAGATAGCACAAAAAGTGCTGAAAATTTTAACGGAAAAGATTGATTGACTTTGACATTTTGCAACTCGAGCAGCCTTGAATGGGCATAGAGAATGTAATTGGGAAAGTCAAAATGAAAATTACCATTTGTCTATGGTGGAAAATAAGGGCAATTTTTTTTCTTTTAAGATTCCAGCCCATGGTGATTGAGTGAGGCTGCCGGACGCAACACGGCAACAGTACCAGTACTAGTACAGTAACAGTACGTGAACAGTACAGTAGTAGTTGTTCTGTGGTCGCAACGCAGAGCCAAAGTTATACCTAAATCTAGACCAAACTATACTTTAAACTTTAAAAACTTTTGTCTTTTTTGTAGTTATACCTACAAGATGTGGAGCGATTCCCTGTTGATTGTCTTCATATCGGTTTGCACAGCCTTTTTAGGTGAAGGTAAGCTGTAAATATAAAAAGACAAAATGTCACGTCACGGACTTGCCTGGGCAACTAGAGGGGAACCTCAGCCTATGTTGACATGAAATAGATGTTGGCATGTTACATGTAGCATTAAGTGCAGAAGTATTGATTTTGAGAGTCAGATATCTTTAAGACTAGTACAAGCCATTCTTCAGTAAGTAACTCCTTTATTGAAGTAGCGGGAAGTAACCCAAATATTTTTACACGCTCATTATTCTGTCTTGCATCTGGGAGATGAGCAAAGCGAAGTTCACTACCTACCTTTTCTCGAAGAGGTCCGCCAATTTTTTAAACCCTCATAACTTGGGTCTGGAGTAGGTATACTAGATAAATGAAATTTTCTTCATCTCCATAATAGACTTAATAAAAACATGAAGTTTCAACTGCATAGCTTTTATTGATATCTAAAAACCCCCACTGACTCACTGATGATCACCAATACTAGACCTCTGGTAACTTTTTGATAGTGTGAACTGTAGTCTCATCTTGGCCACATTTATCACTTGATGTGGTAAACCACCTGACCAAAACCACATTAATGATAAATTATAAAGGAATTATTTAGGCGCTCACCGCAAAGTATAATAAATATTTTAATGATTATTTTTGAACTACATGAACTTCTGGATTACAACAAGGGTGTCTCTGAATGAATACTCAATTTTTCATGTGTTTGCTATAATCAATTAGATAGTAAGTATGATTAGTTACATAAACACTGTTTTTGTGTGCTCTTCTAGGTCTGACATGGATACTAGTATACAGGACAGAAAAATACCAAAAACTAAAAGTAGAAGTAGAACGCCAAAGTAAAAAATGTAAGTACTTTATTTTTACCATTATACCTACATAGTTAGTGTTTTAGTAAGAATTACCCTAATTAATAATTATAATTTGTTTTATTGTTCTTAGTGGAAAAGCGTAAAGAAGCACATGGTGATTCATTAGACAAGCAACATAAGAAGAAAATAGAAAGAGAAGAGGAGCGACTCAAAAATAACAATAGGGATCTTTCATTGGTAAAAATGAAATCTATGTTCGCGATTGGATTTGCATTTACTGCGCTTCTCAGTATGTTCAATAGCATGTAAGTCATACAAATGCTTTATTTAGCAAATAATTAATATTTAAATAATCTTATCCACAGCCTGACATAAAATAATCACTAATTGGTAGACATAAGTTCTAATATTTCTATCTTTCCTGAACCTACATTGCGACTAATGCAATGCAAATGAGTAGTTTCAAGTATACTTGGAAATGGTGACTAGTACCTAACCTAATATTATAAATGCGAAAGTTTGTATGTATGGATGTTTGTTCCTCTTTCACACAAAAACTGCTGAACAGATTAAGATGAAACTTCGCAATAGTAATGCTTATAAAAAGAGTGTTATTCTGATATAGACTATTATTTATAAAGATATTGCATGAAACGAAGATTGCAGAGTCAGCTAGTTTAATTATAACGGATGATCAATCAATTTTGGATTGGCCATGGTAATAATGGAGTTGGTCCATTAAATCACAGCTAAATCAAGAGGGTACTTAATTCTAAATTTTATCCACCATTTCTTGTGTTGCTGTAATCTAACAAGTCTATTTACTAAAAAATATTATTATTTCCAGATTTGATGGAAGAGTTGTTGCTAAACTGCCTTTCTACCCAATATCCTGGATCCAAGGTCTGAGCCATAGGAACTTGCCCGGAGACGACTACACAGACTGCTCCTTTATATTCCTGTATATCTTGTGCACCATGAGCATAAGGTAAGAAATGGCTGTAATAATATTGACCATCCAAGTTTTTCTTAGCCTTGGTTGTGGGAGTTCAAATCCCATTCACGTACCAATAAGTTCTTTGGGGGATTTATCTATAGATTTCAACACCACTGAAAATGTTTTAGTCTGCATAATTTCCATTGAATGTATTCATGAGCTAAGTGAATCCACCAACCTGCTAGCTTAGCATACGACAATGAAAACAATTATTTTCTAAGTGTGAAAAGGTGACAGATAAAATATACTTCACCATAACTCCTGTCTCATTCTGTCACGTGGAAAGAATTATTTCGTGGTGCTTATACTAGCCCAGGTGGGCTGCACTAGTATGGTGTATGTATAGTGATGATGAGGATGGTTATCCAATCATCCTTTGTGGGTAGGAAAGCCTATGTTCAGCAGCGGTCTCTAGTGGAAAAAAACGTTATTTTATAGTAAATAATAATATATGCCTCCCATTATGTCATTCACTTTTGCCAATTGTACAGTTAATATGAAAACATTTTCATCTTTTACAGACAAAACATACAGAAGCTCCTAGGATTCGCACCGTCACGAGCTGCGTCAAAACAGGGCGGAGCCCTATTTGCCACCCCTCCGCCGCAATTTAAGTAACTTTTCAGTTAAATTGTTTTTTTTTTGTATTGGGTGTTCAGTTTAACGTCGGACATTATTGTGTTCATTTTTATCTATTAGTAGTAGTTATTTTGTTAAAAGAATTTCGCGTTGAAGTTAAAAGGTAGATTGAATAGGATTTCTTTTTCAAGTACCTATGGGCCGCGCCACACAAGTTGGCGGAAGTGAAGTTAGCTACAAGTTGCGCAATATCTAATCCTGACTGAAGCTCACATAAAACCGCTCGTTGATTGCGCAGCTTGTAGCTAACTTTACATCCACTAACTTGTGTTCACAACCACGTCATAATAACACGTTTTTAAGCATATTTTTTTCGCATAACGCAGTTGTGTGAAACGACATTACGACGTCGCATTGGCACATTTGCTACCTTTATTCATAAAAGATAAGATGAAAGATTTTCGTTGTCTAACTAAACACCCAGTAGAAAAGCAGTGATTTATTTGAATTTAACAGCAGTTAAATGTATAGGCACAATAAAATGTGTGGTATTGTTATGTGAGTTGAAGTGTTAATTTATTTTAATTTTAAATGAAGTACTTTGAGTATCTTACAAATTAGTTTTATTATATCCACTATTTTATTAAATCACGTTTTTCATGGAGAGTTAACATGTAATTTAGAGAACAATTCTTATAATATAAGAATTGTATAATGATATTATCATCAGCATCATTTCTAAGTATGGTTAAATTGAATCCCATCATCACTACATAGTATAAAGCAAAACTGCTATTATTGTGTGTCTGTCTGTCTGACTGTGTATCCACTTATATCTTCCAAACTATACAACAGATTGTAATACGGTTTTCACTATGATAAAGAATATTTCTTCTGGAAGGTTTCTAGCTATAACTCATCTGTAACCAGAAGCCAGGGTGGGTAGCCAAGTAACAAATAAAAATATCTATTAAATACAGGGTTTTATAGTCATAACAGTAAAATAAAAGTAACATTTTTATTCCTAGTTTTATAAATTCATACAGGTCTACATAAAAAATAATTTACATTAATAAACATTACATTCAACTAAAGGCTGAGTAGTTAAAAACCTATCAAATCCAAATCTAGTAAAATCTATAGTTGTGAACCTACTGTCGATGATCAATTCTGCAATTGCTCTGCCTATACCAGGGCAATGTTGGCAACCTGAAATAAAATTATAATTTTAGATTTCCACTTAAAACTGTCATTATGAATCTTTTTATATGGGGTCAATCCTAAAGAAGTCGAAAAAAGTGATTTGTCCTATATGAAATTGCAACTCTGAATCGACAAAATAAATGAAACAGCAGATTGATCTTAATCACCAATCCACCAACATTTTTTTAAGGAACCCTGTATAGGTCTGTGATGCATAAAGATAAAAACATTCATTTATAGCTACAATTACTTTTAAAAACCTACTGTTTTGTCATGCATGTCAGAGGCCTTCACATGGGGGCTAGCCACGCGGCCTATACAAACTTACTTTTTAGGGTTCCGTATCCAAAGGGTAAAAACGGGACCCTATTACTAAGACTCCGCTGTCCGTCTGTCTGTCACCAGGCTGTATCTCATGAACCGTTATAGCGAGAAAGCTGAAATTTTCACAGATGATGTATTTCTGTTGCCGCTATAACAACAAATACTAAAAACAAAATAAAAATCATATTTAAGGGGGGCTTCCATACAACAAACCTGATTTTTTTGACGTTTTTCGCTCGATATTTATAATGGTAACAAGTAGATGCTTGAAATTTTCACAGAATATTTAGTTGTAAGTATATTTCCTTCAAATAAATAATAAAATTAAAATAAAATAAATATTTAAGGGGGCTCCCATAAAGGATGGAACCCTCCGTGCGTGAGTCCGACTCGTACTTGGCCGATTATTATAAACTTTGAAACTTACCATGCTGCACAAATCCTGTGGCTAAGTACAAATTGTTATAATAAGGATGCACACCCAATATGCCTGTGTTGTCATATGTATTGCAATCATGCATTTCTTCATTTACAACTTTAATCTGTAAAAGACAAAAATTAACTTGCTTTAGGCTTCACAAATATCATGTTTCTTCCTTTATGTACTAGCTTCAATACTCTTCATTCTAAGGTAGCCTGGAAGATATCACTTTCTGCTGGCCACCAGTTGTTTAGTTAATTAATCTTTTTTGTTTCTCTGATGTATGTAAATTCATAAAGATTCAATTTATCTATTTATTATAAATCCATTGAAGATATAATGATGATCTTTAAATGAGCAACTTTTGTATATTCATTATTTGCTTGTAAAAAAATCGGATCTTCAAAATGGGTCTGACGATTTTGATAATAAATAGATAGAGCTTTTTTTGTAAGTTTATCTGTGTAGGCGGTACATTCGAGAAAGTGTAAATTTATTATATTTTTTTCCATTTTTACTTTCAGCAAAGCTCAGTCGCTCTCTAGTGTAATGCCGGGGCCACATAGTGGACATTGACTTGAGTCCAAGCTTGGCTACAATTGAATAGCTAATTATTATTGTTTCAAGACCGATCTACACATCAGAGAATTGTGACCAAGACAAAAATTTGTAGCCAACATAGCCAATGTGTGGCGCCGGCATAATATGATAAAAGCTATACTTACAGTATAAGTGTCACAACCAGGTATTCTATTAAGTAACGAGGGTAGAATAACACTCTTATAATGTTCTTCATCTTGTACTTCAGGGGAGTTTTCTATGAAAGATGGGATCATTCCAAACAACAGGTCGTTTTCGAAACCTCGCCTTTTAATCCACAGCCCACTGGAGTCTGAAACGATGGGTGTGCATAACCCAATCTCCAAAGCTTTGCCTTCTACTGAGTACACCTTGTAGTCCCTGCAATTATAAGTAAAATTAATTACAGTAACCAAACTATCAGTGTTATTCAGAGTGAGCACAGTGAGAAAAGGATTTTGTGATGTAGAAGTCCATAAACCTCCTCCTGGCTAGTGACTTACAATAACTAAGGCTTAAGGCATGTACATAAGAGGTGCATTCGGGTGGTCTACTGATGGCAAAATTAACAGTTAAAAACACCAACAACAATCACATTCAACATTCGTTTTGGGAATGTGTGAGCAAAAATGGCAATTTTAACTGTTTTCATTCACCAT
Source organism: Hypomecis atomaria (assembly GCA_964007245.1). Lineage (NCBI taxonomy): Eukaryota > Metazoa > Arthropoda > Insecta > Lepidoptera > Geometridae > Hypomecis > Hypomecis atomaria. The sequence continues at coordinate 11,293,465 of OZ023281.1, read as the reverse complement.
TCAAATAGCTCAAAAACAACTAAAGATGCTATTTATTATGAACTGCCACTTTTGACCCACCAGCGGAGGTGGGTTCTTTGTGATCATTTTCTGACATTTAGAGTCTGACGTTTTAGCATTCGTTTCGGGTAGTGATCTAAAGTAGCATTTATTGGTAAAATGAATGGATTACATCAATGCTAATTTTGCAAATGCTAAAAATGCCATCGAGCCCAACCCGCACCTAAGATAAGTGGCCAAAATATTTACTTTTTAGTCACTGGCAATGGTATTGAGAGTAAACCTTCACCAAGGCCAATGTTTAGCAGCTTGGCAACATTTCCAGACTGGTCTCCTGCTGCCAGCACACAAGCTGCAAATTTACATTTGTGCTCTTCACCATCTGTAGTTCTGTAAATGACTTTATTCATTTTCTTGAAAGATCCTGGAGCCACTCCCTCCATTAGTACATCACGTAAGTTCTCCAATTCAAAGCCTGTTACTTCAGCATTCACATAATCAACTCCTAGTTCAATGGACTTTTTCAAAAATGCTTTATGAAGCTCCCAGGCATCAAAAGTTCCTTCTGACTCTTGACCAACACAACCTAGAAACAAGGTTGGGTGTAAGTAAAATAAACCAATTTTATGTAGATGCAACATCTCTGTTTCAAAAATATGCAGATTTTGCATTCTGCTGATTTTGCTTTTTTTTATCAGTTGCTACATAGTTACAATATATTTTATTCTTACCAAGTTGTACATCATCAGTATTTATCCAAGGATACCTTGCTTTTACTTCACCAGCTGTGAGCAGTTGCTGTTGAGTGCCAAGTTCTTTTAGAATTGTGTGATTTTCTTCTAATTTATTGGCATATTTCTCACTAGCAAGCACTAAGGATCCAGTAGGCTTGTATTGGATGTCCACATCTGGGCCCAGGTGTTCTTTAATATTTCTCATAAAGTCAGCGCTGTACTGAGACAAACCAATGTTCTCTTGTAGTGAATAATGCTGTGTTAGAGTACCCAATGACAAGTTTTTCTGGGTCTCTTTAAACTGAAACAGACAATATGTGTAAAAAATAATAGTTTTTGACTATTTCCACCTTGGCTGTCTTAAATAAAAATATTTGGGGACATCTTACACACAGCCTCTGAACCCAAACTGTGCAAAGCTTGTGACGTGGCTGCCAGACTGATATAAATAAATGTAGTGTAATGACTGACAGCCTTATCATGAAGAGCATTTTATGTAATCAAGCCACTTTATAGGAATTCTAAGGAGTTCTAGTCCTACTTGACAACTCAACTATAAAATTATAACGTTATAGGAAATGAAGCTTGGATTTCTTTGCAGAATGTTTTTTTTTTCTATTACAATATCACAAAATGTACATTTTATAAACTTACTGTGATATCTTTTTCTAAGACCACAATATTGAGACCGTGCACTGCTCTGCTTTTAAGCCAGTAAGCAACAGCTGCACCGATGAAACCACCGCCTATGATCACAACGTCGGCGTGTTGCGGGTAAATTATATCGCCTTTGCCTCCAAATGTTTTTGGCACATCGTTGGAGAGTACTTTCCATGTTTTTAAAGCCGGGTTTTCCTCAGTGCTGTAGCGACGAGTAGAAATACACTTTTTAGTTCTCAAATATCTAGTGAATATTTTTTGAATTTTCATTGTGTGTAAATCTGATTAAATATAATCAAGGCTGTTCACTGTAGAACACTAATGTTGTTTGCGTCTAGAAATTCCACAAAGAAAATCTAGAAACATGCAAAATAACCTTTTCTTCCACTTGCGAGTTTGTTTTCTTTTCTCCAATTTTGAAGCACAAACCAAAGGATATTTTGAAGTTTCTTGCAAGTTTCTTGGTTTTGATTTACGTAGTATCTTTATAGTCTGTGGTTTTGATTTGACAGAGGATTTCTTCTACTCCTTTTATGTTTTGGCGTCGCATTACTGTGCATTTGCCAGTGTCAAGTATTTAGTGTTAATATTTTTGATATATTTATAGTCACAGTCGTAGTCACGTCATAGTCTAATAAAGTCACGTTCAAGTCCAAACATGGTCCAAGTCATACCTCAGTAAAGCAGTTGAGACTTTACTAGAGGCGTCTATGGAGTCTTTGTAACAACACGGAACAACATGATACGTCACATTTAATCACTTTCCTACACTCAAGCACGTAAATCAGCTCATAATCAACGAAACAGCACAATTTTTCACTAATTATCACTGATAAAAACACAAGTTTAACAAAAAAAGACGTGTGGCACTCGGGGACTGCCGCGGTAAAGCTATTGCATTTCGGAGCAGCTCGTCTCGATTCGTGCGAGTTTCGTAGAGTCGTACAAAACGTCTAATCGCACACAACGCCGTGTCGAAGACTGCCGAACTGAAACGACGTTAGACGATGCACGGCCTTCAAGCCACACCTCCTTGCCCGTCGGAGTTGGGAGCGTGAGGTTTTTTCGTTACGGAATTTCTGGATTCGGTCCCCGCGCTCAAGGCCCGCGATAGAAGCTATGCAATAGCTTAATAATACAATGAGGCGGCATGATTTTTCCGCGTTCCCGCCATAAGCCCCAAAGATTTGATTTTATCACAGAGTTGTAATAGCTCAGCTCAGTGGATTTTATCGTTTTGAACAGTTGACATTTTTCTTGTATTTTTTTTCTAGGTTTGGCGTCGCATGACATTATAATCATCTATTTCATCCAACAGACAAATGCGGTCAGCGAGCGGCTGCGGCCTGTGTTCGACCAGACAGCACAGACGTCGAAATAATAAAATTATAGGTACCTATTAAGATTTGAGATCCTGCTTGGAGATCCTGTGATCTTTTGATCGGTCCATGATAGACCGCAGCCGCAGCCGCCGCGCCGCAGGCCTCAGCTATCTGCCAGAAGGCATGCGGCATGGCGTTGACCAAAGATTTCGATCGGTAGCAATTTGAGAGAATAGTACAAAAATAGCTACATGTCCAAGATAGGCTTGGCAACACTTTCATGCACTGCGCATTGCAAAGAGTACTGTATATACGGAGAGTCCCTATAATGTACAGCACTTATTTGATGACACCAAATTGTACGGGCAGGAAAGCACGGCCCGTATTTCGTGTCCCATGCCACCAATTATCAGGCTGCACAATACGTGTCGTACAATACTGGCCGGACATTATCACCTCGTGCAAATAATGTACAGCCCGTATTTTGCGACACAATAATGTACAGCATGATAAAACGTGTTCCGAAGAAAAGGACACGAAATATCATGCTGTACATTATTGTGTCGCGAAATACGGGCTGTACATTATTGGCACGAAGAATATTTGCTCCTATGGGTTGATTTGTCTTTGACTTCTGTCAGTTCCACAGAGGTATACTAAGCGCCACACAAGTCGGCGGATTAGAAGTTAGCCACAGATGACAATTTGCCGTGATTCACTAATTATGCACAATGCCGACGCCGCGTGGCGTAGTGGTGAGCACGGGTGCAGGGAGCACGCGGGGGGCATGAGGTTGGTGAGCGGGTGTGCCCTGACGTCGTTTCTCTAGCTCCCGCGCATACCTTTAAAGTATCCTTAACTCGTAATAAGGACAGGTTGTTTCTGGCGCTTCGCCGGCCGCTGCCGCGGCACGCTCGCTTCGCTCGCTCGGCTCGCGCATTGTTGTCACTGTTCAAACCTAACCTAACCAACAGAGTCGAATTATCTTAGAGTACTAATACCTTGCCATAAAATAACCAAGGTCCAGGGACACAAAATATCAGGCCGTACAATATCGGGCTGTGCAATACTGTGCCGGAAATTATTGACACAGGCCGATAATGTACGGCCTGTATTTCACAGCCCAATATTGCACAGACTGATATTCCATGGCAAGTGACACAAATTATCATGCTGTACAATATCAGGCTGTACATTATCGTGTCGTGAATTACTGGGTCGTACATTATTGGCTCCCTATACGGAGAATGGCGCATTGCTTGAAAATACTGAAATGCTTTTCTGTTTGTAAGAATTTTTAGTCAAATTCATTCAGAAATGTTGCTAATAAATAAGTTATAAAGTTTACAATAGCAGCAACTGTTATAAGTCGAGTGGTTATGGCTTACAAAATTATTTTTTATGGTTATTTAGTTGTTGTGAGTTTTGAGCTGGTATCAGCCAGCCAGCAGGTGTTCATCCAATTGTTATAAAAAAAGAACCGGCTTAATTATTCCCTAGAATTTATAACAAATGTCGATTTTTTATCCATATTCGCTATTGGCTTTTATCTCGTAATTTATTTTGTGTACAATGGATTCAAAATATGCTTCCCTTGGAGGGGGTCAAGAAATGAAAAATACCAACAATTTTAAAAGAAAAAAGCATATTGTGAACCTTAATGTGAAGAGAATAAAGCTTTCAAACAATAAAGATCAAAAAGTTTGTCAAACAAATGGAAATTCATCTCAAAATGTGGAAAGCAAAGGGGAAATGCAAAAAGAAAATCTTCAAGATTCAAGGAGACAGCTGCCTGTTTATATGGTCAGGGGAAGGTTTGTATATTATGCATTATTAGTGTAACTGAAGAAAATGAAACCTTTGCAGTACTAGTAATTGTTGATACCTGAAATTAATCTATAATTATTGAATATGTAGCTCTTCAGTGTGGAGGCAATAGTTCTTGCACTGTCATTCCCCATTGAGTTAAATAATATGTAAAATATTTCTTTGTCAAATAATAAAAAGTATTTTATATACCATACAACTTTGACTGCCTCAGTGGCTCAGTGGTTAGTGACCCTGACTTCTGGGTCAAAGAGGCATGGGTTCGATCCCCACCCAGGACAAACATTTGTGTGATGAACATCGGTGTTTGCTCTTTGTCTGGGTGTTATTTTTAAGTACTATCTATATAAGTATGTATTTAAAATATGTATATGTAGTATTTCAGTCTCTGGCAGCCATATCACAAGCTATGCTTAGTTTGGGGTCAGTGACCATGTGTAAGATGTCCCCTAATATTTATTTATTTATTTATATTTATTACTTATTTTAATTCATTGAAAGTGGCTATAGTATAGATCAGTAAACATAATATATTATCAATAAATTGTTAGTGCTGTGCATTTAAATTATTACTAAATTTTACGGAAAATTTTCCAGGCTTCTAGAAGAAATTAGAAAGCATAGCACCATGATAGTAATAGGCGAGACTGGGAGTGGTAAAACCACCCAGATACCGCAGCTTATACATGAGCAGCGGTTAGAAGGCGTTGGGTCTATAGCAGTGACACAGCCCCGCAGGGTTGCAGCCATAACTATTGCAATGAGAGTTGCAGCGGAAATGAGCTGTAATGTTGGAACCATTGTTGGGTATAATAATTTTTTTATTACTTATGTTTTTAAATGTTCTATGATATTAGTACAGCAGCATTCCAGAATCTCGATTTTTAAGAAAATGCAAAGTATTTACACTTATTGAGTCTTCAACTTACAAGAAGTTTGGGGTATGGAGTATTTGATGCTTCGAGCAAATAAATTTAGAGTCACAACTGTGCAACCATGCTCTGTTACAAGCACTAATTAGGTGACATAACGTTGAGATTCAAGAAAACAGGTCATTGTGAATTATTTAATGTAAATATCTATAATAAGTCAGTATGATATGACAGCGCACGGACATTTTTTCTACTTTACTTAAAGACTGTGGCTCTGTAGATATTTGCTTGAAGATTTGATGTCATTATGTTTTACAAACTTGAACATACAGAGTAAATTTTTGAAATTCGAGTTATCGAGTATAAATTTGTACTAAAATGCCTACCTATGCAAGGCAATAACATTTTGATCAAATTACAAAGTCTAAATAATTCAAGATACCGAGTATTTGTTGTTTAGCAGATTTGGATATTTTTTTTATTAACTGGGGATTTTGATTTAACAAGGTTTGAGTTACTGAGATTCCACTGTATCTCTGCCACTACATAAGTTAAAGCAAAGTTGCTATTTTGTGTGTCTGTATGTGTGTTTGTGTAACCGCTTAGACCTTCTGAACAATAACAGACAGTAATGAGGTTTCCTCTGTCTTTTAGTCTATTTCTGCCAGAAGGTTTGTAGCTATAATCAATATTCGCCGAGTGTAGCTAAGAGGGGCAGCTAGTGATTGATAAATCTACATTCTGTTATTATGACAAAGAGGACTACTAAATAATTGTTTCAAGTCTGAGGTCCAACAGATGGCTGAATCATATCAATATCCACAGACATATGACAAAAGTTTATAACAAAAATTATATCAATTTTCTCTAACTTAATCAAGAAATACATATATTTCAGGTACTCAGTAAGGTTCGAAGATGTCACCAGCCCCCGGACTAAGTTGAAATATCTCACAGATGGAATGTTGCTAAGGGAAGCAATCGTAGACCCACTACTGAAGAAATACTCTGTCATCATACTAGACGAGGCACATGAAAGGACTGTTAACACAGATGTTCTCTTTGGTATTGTCAAATTAGCACAGAAAGAGAGGCATGAAAAGAAGATAAATCCATTAAAGGTAATTTTTACATTGTTACTGCTGTTAACTTTCTTAAATCTTATATCACTTATACCATCTAGAGAGCTTGTGATGGAAAGTAGCTCCTCATCATAGAAAATCCACTGCTAGACATAGGCCTCCCAAATTCTCAATCAACTTAGCACAATCCTATAGTCTTGATGAGCAGGCAAAATATGTTGCTAAGAAAGTAACTTTCCATTAATACAGTATTTAAACTTATATTAGGCCCAATTTTAAAGGTGCCATCGTAAATTTAATAGCAATGTCAAATAGTGTTCTCTCTATCAAATGCATAAAGTGAAAAAGAAGCCGGGTTACTCTAAATTGCTATTATAATTACGATGGTGCCTCTAAAATGGGGCCTATTGTATGCCCCAGTTGTTTTACCCGTTTAGCCATGTCAGAAGGGTTTTAAAAACTCTGGAACCAGGGCTAGCCACCCGGCCCATACGAACTTACTTACTTTTTTACTATTTAAACTATACATCCTTACATAGTCCTTACATAGTATAAAATAAAGTCGCTATTTTCGTTTGTTTGTTTGTCTGTATGCTTAAATCTTTAAAACTACGCAACGGATTTTGATGCGGTTTTTTTTAATGGATAGAGTGATTCAAGAGGAAGGTTTATATGTATAAAAATTCCCGAAATTCCCACGGGAACGGGCACAACGCGGGTAAAACCGCGGGGCGCTGCTAGTATAAAATAAAGTCGCTATTTTCGTTTGTTTGTTTGTCTGTATGCTTAAATCTTTAAAACTACGCAACGGATTTTGATGCGGTTTTTTTAATGGATAGACTGATTCAAGAGGAAGGTTTATATGTATAAAAATTCCCGAAATTCCCACGGGAACGGGCACAACGCGGGTAAAACCGCGGGGCGCTGCTAGTATTGTATAAAGCACTGTGTGCACAGTTAGTCATACAATTATAAGACATCCAAGATTAAAAATGTACTATTAACAAACATTTCAGATAATAATTATGTCAGCGACAATGGATGTGGATACATTCAGAAAATACTTTGACAACTGCCCAGTGATCTACCTGGAAGGGCGCACCCACCCCGTGACGATATACCACACTAAAGCAAAGCAAGATGACTACCAGTATGCAGCTGTCTGCACAATATTTCAGCTGCATGCTACTACGCCTGCTAAGTAAGTAATCATCATCCTCAGTAGGCATAATGACTGGATAAAAACATTAATATAATTAGTCCGTGAGCTAGATTATTAAAAAAATTTTCGACACGTATTTTTAGGGTTCTGTACCCAAAGGGAAAAACGGGACCCTATTACTAAGACTTCGATGTCCGTCTGTCTGTCTGTCTGTCTGTCACCGGGCTGTATCTCATGAACCATGATAGCTAGGCAGCTGAAATTTTCACAGATGATGTATTTCGGTTGCCGCTATAACAACAAATACTAAAAATAAAATAAAATAAATATTTAAGGGGGGCTCCCATACAACAAACCTGAATTTTTAGACGTTTTTCGCTCTATATTAATAATGGTACCAGGTAAATGCTTGAAATTTTCACAGAATATTTAGTTTTATATTCCCTTCAATAATAAATAATAAAATTAGAATAAAATAAATATTTAAGGGGGGGCGTCCCATACAGTACGGAATCCTCCGTGCGCGAGTCCGACTCGTACTTGGCCGATTTTTTTCTTTTGTTAATTAAACAACAAATCACAAATATATAAACCTTGTCAAAGTTTGGGGGTCATGACGTCACCTCTCTTACAGAAGTCTATACATTTGTATGACACTTATGACGTCACGCGGAACTTTCGACGGACTATATCTTCATCAATTTTTGTTTAATTGACAAAAGAAAACGTCACGCGGAACTTTCGACGGACTATATCTTCATCAATTTTTGTTTAATTGACAAAAGAAAACGTCACGCGGAACTTTCGACGGACTATATCTTCATCAATTTTTGTTTAATTGACAAAAGAAAACGTCACGCGGAACTTTCGAAGGACTATATCTTCATCAATTTTTGTTTAATTGACAAAAGAAAACGTCACGCGGAACTTTCGACGGACTATATCTTCATCAATTTTTGTTTAATTGACAAAAGAAAACGTCACGCGGAACTTTCGACGGACTATATCTTCATCAATTTTTGTTTAATTGACAAAAGAAAACGTCACGCGGAACTTTCGACGGACTATATCTTCATCAATTTTTGTTTAATTGACAAAAGAAAACGTCACGCGGAACTTTGACGGACTATATCTTCATCAGTTTTTGTTTAATTGACAAAAGAAAACGTCACGCGGAACTTTCGACGGACTATATCTTCATCAATTTTTGTTTAATTGACAAAAGAAAACGTCACGCGGAACTTTCGACGGACTATATCTTCATCAATTTTTGTTTAATTGACAAAAGAAAACGTCACGCGGAACTTTGACGGACTATATCTTCATCAGTTTTTGTTTAATTGAAAAAATAAAAAATACTTGTGAAATATATTTTGATAGTCTATCTGACGGACTAATTATATTTTTTTAGTCATCATGCCTACTATACTCTGAATCAAACCTCTTGGCGGCTGGGAAGTTAGCTGTAGTCACAAGCTGCGCGAAACCTTTAATTTTTTTTTATTCCGTATAAGTTTGTGTTTGACTACATACTGCCTGATGTTAAGCAGAAAAGCTAAACCTAATCCTCGCGCAGCTGTTAAGTAAGCTTTAGTCAGGATTGGGCTTTGTGCAGTTTGTATTGTAGCTAACTTCACAGTCGCCAAGATGTTTGATTCGGCCTGTATTAAGATTTTATTTTCCATTTTATTGTTACTAAAGATATGTATTGTTACTATAAATATGAACCAATATACATCTAAGTTATTTTATTGCACTGCTATACAAGGTTATCTGAACCTTTTTACTGGAACTAGAGAGTTCAAATTTCCGAAAAAGACAAATGACCAAGTGTAACCAAATTTTAACCATTTTGACATTCCAACTGGTGATTTTGACGTATGCGACAGACATTGCGTATGCTGTAAAACCAGATATGAATAAGACAGCTGTAACGTAGTTTTTATTAGAGTAAAATTTAGCAATACTTCTATTACTTGTCATTCTTCTGAGGCCTAAACCACCTATTTTCGGCACCAGTTCTGGATAACCCTGTATTTGAGCAATCATATAGCAGGGGATACCTATAAAATATAAAATGCATGCGTGCTTATAACACTCAAATGGAACAAACCAGCACTGCTCTATGACAGGCGGCAGTTGCTTTACTCTTCACTACATAGTTTAAAAACAAAATCGCTTCCCGCTGTCTGTCCCTATGTATGCTTAAATCTTTAAAACTAGGCAACGGATTTTGATGCGGGTTTTTTAAATAGATATAGTGATTCAAGAGGAAGGTTTATATGTATAATACACCTGTGCGGAGCCGGGGCGGGTCGCTAGTTGAACATAAAACAAGCATTATATTTAAAAAAAAATATTTTTTAAAAACAAGCTTTTATTGAACAACTACTCGACAAGACGAATCAAAGGAGCCGAAACTCGATAGAGTTCCGTCGTTTAATTACAGAGTTCCTATGATCACCTTCCAGCTCCATCATCAGACCCTGGTTACCATTGAAAGATAAACTACTCGCCAAGACCATTCAAATGAACCCAAACTTGATGAGGTTGTGTCGTTTCATTGCTAAGTTCCTTTGGTCACCTTCCAGCTCCATCATCAGATCAGCACCATTTCATCATAATATTGCATTGTCACGCTATTACACATGTATGCAAAATTTCAGCTCAATCGGTAACCTTACAATATTTGATTACAGACAGACAATGGGACAGGTGAAAGTAAATAAAAGCTTGTAAATTATGATGATGCAAAAAAGTGCATTAGCTTAGTGGTTTGTTTATGCATCCAAGTGACAAGCACATTAGTGGTTTATTCTATATTTTGTTTTTTTGTTCACAGCCATGATTTTCTTGTTTTTCTGACGGGCCAAGAAGAGATTGAGACCGTAATGCACAATATCAGGCAAATCGCAAAAGTGAGTAAATATAGAAAATATTTCAAATAGTTTTTAGGGTTCCGTACCCAAAGGGAAAAACGGGACCCTGTTACTAAGACTTCGATGTCCGTCTGTCCGTCTGTCTGTCTGTCACCGGGCTGTATCTCATGAACCATGATAGCTAGATAGATGATGTATTTCGGTGGCCGCTATAACAACAAATACTAAAAACAAAATAAAATAAATATTTCAGGGGGGCTCCCATATAACAAACCTGAATTTTTAGACGTTTTTCGCTCTATACTAATAATGGTACCAGGTGGATGGTTGAAATTTTCACAGAATATTTAGTTTTATGTTCCCTTCAATAATAAGTAATAAAATTAAAATAAAGTAAATATTTAAGGGGGGCTCCCATACAGTACGGAACCCTCCGTGCGCGAGTCCGACTCGTACTTGGCCGATTATTACTTGTATTTCACAGAGCAACATGAGAAATATTACATGATTCTATAGAAATAAATACACGTTGCATAGTGCCAACTCTATATAACCCACAGCACCTTTAGCACCTTTTTTTTAGTAGCGAGTAGGACTCGCGCACGAAGGGTTCCGTACTGTATGGGATATATCCCTTAAATATGTATTTTATTTTAATTTAGTTATTTATTATTGAATTTAATATACAACTAAATATTCTGTGATTATTTCAAGCATTTACCTGTTACCATTATTAATATCGAATCAAGACGAATCAAAGGAGCCGAAACTCGATAGAGTTCCGTCGTTTAATTACAGAGTTCCTATGATCACCTTCCAGCTCCATCATCAGACCCTGGTTACCATTGAAAGATAAACTACTCGCCAAGACCATTCAAATGAACCCAAACTTGATGAGGTTGTGTCGTTTCATTGCTAAGTTCCTTTGGTCACCTTCCAGCTCCATCATCAGATCAGCACCATTTCATCATAATATTGCATTGTCACGCTATTACACATGTATGCAAAATTTCAGCTCAATCGGTAACCTTACAATATTTGATTACAGACAGACAATGGGACAGGTGAAAGTAAATAAAAGCTTGTAAATTATGATGATGCAAAAAAGTGCATTAGTGTATATTTTGTTTTTTTGTTCACAGCCATGATTTTCTTGTTTTTCTGACGACATATAACGTGCGCACGATGAGGGCTGATGAGAAGATTGCTGAACTGGAAGAAGAGTTGAGTAGGTTGCGATGGGATATTATGGGGTTGTCTGAAGTCCGTAGAGAGAGCGAGGACACGATAACCCTGAAATCTGGCAACCTACTTTACTACCGGGAAGGTGACCAACGGTCCCAAGGTGGTGTCGGCTTTCTCGTTCACAAGTCTCTCGTTAACAACATTATTACCATCGAAAGTGTGTCGAGCAGGGTTGTATACCTAATACTCAGAATATCCAAACGATATTCGTTGAAGGTCATTCAGGTATACGCACCGACATCGGCACACCCAGATGATGAAGTGGAGGCTATGTATGAGGACGTAAGTCGGGCCATACGTACGTCTAAGACCCGCTTCACGGTTGTCATGGGAGACTTCAACGCAAAGTTGGGCAAAAAAAGTGATGATGAGTTGAGAGTGGGGCAATTTGGATATGGGCAACGGAACCCCAGGGGCCAAAGGCTGGCAGACTTTCTGGAAAAAGAGGGACTCTTCATGATGAACTCTTTCTTCCAGAAGCCATCTCACAGGAAATGGACCTGGATGAGCCCCGATGGTTCTACGAGAAATGAGATAGACTTCATCATGACTAGCGAGAAAAAGATATTTAACGATGTCTCCGTGATCCACAGGATAAAAACCGGTAGTGATCACAGAATCGTGCGAGGCAAACTGAATATTAACGTTAAACTCGAAAGGTCCCGTCTGATGAAGTCTACGCTCCGACCTACTCATGCTCATATACAAAACCCCGAGAACTTTCAGCTCGAGCTCTCAAATCGCTTTGCTTGCCTGGAGAATTTTGCGTCGGTGGACGAGATCAATAACGGGCTCGTAGAAGCTGTCCAAACGGTGGGTTCTAAGTTCTTTAGACCCCGCCGTTCAGATAGACCTCAGAAATTTTCCGATCATACTCAAAATCTCATGACCGAACGACGCTCGCTAAGACTGCAGTCTTCCGATGATGCAAAGTCATACAGGCGGCTCAATAGACAAATTTCGAAATCAGTGCGGTGCGACATTCGTCTCTTTAATACCAAACATATTAAGGAGACGATAGAGCGGAACAAAGGCTCAAAAGTGTTCGCAAGGCATTTCTCTATTGGGCAAAGCCAGTTGACAAAGCTGAAGAGAGAAGATGGCAGTATAACGTCGACCAAGGCAGAGGTATTGGAGGAGATCGAAAAGTTCTACGGACAGTTATACGCCTCGGTAGCAAAGCCTGTAAACAGCGCGGCTAAAGACCCAAGAGCCAAGCTGACCCGACACTTCACCGAAGACATCCCGGACATCAGTCTGTACGAGATTAGAATGGCTCTGAACCAACTTAAGAACAACAAGGCGCCGGGTGACGACGGAATCACTTCAGAGCTTCTGAAAGCGGGTGGTAAACCGGTACTTAAAGTCCTTCAGAAGCTTTTCAATACCGTCGTCCTCGAGGGCATAACGCCTGAAGCATGGAACAGAAGCGTGGTGGTGCTATTCTTTAAAAAAGGTGACAACACCTTATTGAAGAATTACAGACCCATCTCGCTTCTGAGCCATGTTTTAAGTTGTTTTCAAGAGTCATTACGAATCGTCTCGAACGCAGGCTTGATGACTTCCAGCCTTCCGAACAAGCCGGTTTCCGAAAAGGCTTTAGTACCATGGATCACATACATACGCTGCGGCAGGTTATACAGAAGACCGAGGAGTATAACCAGCCACTTTGCTTAGCGTTTGTGGACTATGAGAAAGCCTTTGATTCGGTCGAGACATGGGCTGTGCTTGAGTCTCTTCAACGATGCCGTATTGACTATCGGTATATCGAAGTGTTGAAGTGTTTGTATAATAACGCCACCATGTCGGTCCGAGTACAGGAAGAGAGCTCGAAGGCGATCCCTTTGAAAAGAGGCGTCAGACAGGGAGATGTGATATCTCCGAAACTGTTTACTGCCACTTTGGAGAACGCCTTTAAGCTCCTGGAATGGAAAGGATTTGGCATCAACATCAATGGCGAATACCTCACTCACCTTCGGTTTGCCGACGATATCGTGGTCATGGCAAAGTCGATGGAGGAACTCAGTACGATGCTCGAAGGCCTAAATCGAGTCTCTCAACAGGTGGGTCTTAAAATGAACATGGACAAGACAAAGGTCATGTGTAATTCCCATGTTGTACCCACCCCTATTTCAGTTGGGAACTCGGTTCTTGAAGTCGTTGACTCGTACGTCTACCTAGGACAAGTAGTCCAGTTAGGTAGGTCCGACTTCAAGAAAGAGGCCAATCGCCGAATCCAACTCGGCTGGGCAGCGTTCGGAAAATTGCGTAGCGTCTTCTCGTCCGACATACCTCAGTGCCTCAAGTCGAAAGTTTTCGACCAGTGTGTGTTGCCAGTGATGACTTATGGCACAGAAACGTGGTCTCTAACTATGGGCCTAATTGGTAAGCTTCAAGTAGCCCAACGAGCCATGGAGAGGGCTATGCTCGGAGTTTCTCTGCGAGATCGAATCAGGAATGAGGAGATCCGTGGAAGAACCAAGGTTACCGACATAGCCCAGCGGATTGGCAGGTTGAAGTGGCAATGGGCAGGGCACATAGCGCGGAGGACTGATGACCGATGGGGTCGAAAAGTCCTCGAGTGGAGACCACGTACCGGCAAGCGCAGCGTAGGACGTCCACCCACAAGGTGGACGGACGACCTCATTAAGACCGCAGGATCGCGCTGGATGCAAGCCGCTACCAACCGGTCTTATTGGAGGTCTTTAGGGGAGGCCTATGTTCAGCAGTGGACGTCCAATGGCTGAAAAGAAGAAGAAGAAGAAGATTATTAATATCGAGCGAAAAACGGTTACAGGCTTGTTGTATGGGAGCCCCCCTCAAATATTAATTTTATTCTGTTTTTAGTATTTGTTGTTATAGCGGCAACAGAAACACATCATCTGTGAAATTTTGAGCTTTCTAGCTATAACGGTTCATGAGATATAGCCTGGTGACAGACAGACAGACAGCGGAGTCTTAGTAATAGGGTCCCGTTTTTACCCTATGGGCACGGAACCCTAAAAATTGGACTTGTAGAGAAAAATCAACGTCCAGCTAGTCAAGCATGCGACCACGAAACGCCACGAAAAGAACTCATTTTGACGTGTGAAAACGTGACAGATATATACTTTGCCATAACGCTGTCTCGTTCTGACACTACGAAAGAAATATTTCGTGGCGCGCATACTAGCCCGGCTGATAGACGAAAGCAAAATCATCAAGTTAAAGCGAAAACCTTCACTTCTTTCTTTCGGTCAAATACTTTGATTTAGGTATCTGTTTCAACGAATGTACTTAGTCTGGTGGCTTAACTAAATCTGTATTTGTCTTTATGCTAGACTCCATATTCCAGGAAGCTCCGGGGCCCGAGATCCGCGTGTGCCCGCTGTACGCAGGCCTGCCGCCGGCTAAACAGCTGCAAGTGTGGAAGGACACCCCGCCCGGGACCAGGAAGATAGTCCTGTCCACCAACATTGCTGAGGCGTCTGTGACGATACCGCGCATCAAGTGCGTCATCGACTCGGGTGTTGTTAAGGAAAGGTGCGTTGAAATATAAGGTAATCAATGTGCAATCGCGACACTGGTGATGCATGAGAATCGTGAATTTATTCATTTTAGTTTGATCATTTCCTTTATACGCTGAATCAAACTTTCAAGAAGTTTGATTCGGCGTATACCTATCTGTTTATTTAAATTTATTAATGTAGTAAGTATTAAGATTAATCTTTGTGTTAGTTTCAATGTAACGAATATTGAGACTGACGTGACGAGGCGCTACTTGAAGGTGCACAACTACATATTCTTGTGAAGGAAACGAAATATCCGCCTGGCGCATAGCATTGTGCCTCGATGTGCTATGATACGGGGCGTAATCGAATTCTTTCATTGACATATTTTTGTTATTAATTATAAAAATCTTTATCGCATCTTCACAAGATATATACAGGGTGTTCAGTAAAGAGTGGATAGTGACGCATGGGCTGCTATCAGTTTCCGATGATCATTGAGTGATTTAGAAGCACAATGCAATAACACAGGGAAATCAAAACCAATTTTGTGAATTTAGAAGTTTTAAAACATACATATATATTTAGCTTTTCTACGCTTTATGAGCTAATTATCTCATATTAGATGATTCGAGTGCTATGTGTTGCACCATTTTAGAACGGTAGTGAACTAGACTAGTTTTTATAATGATGGGCAGTTTGATGGTCATACATTTTTTTTTCACAATAGCAAATTCGCTGTTCACATTAACATATTATGGTTATAGTTATGCACTGAAGGAAATGACAAAACACAAAGAAAAATCCAGCATGTTATATCCTATACGTCCTATACGTTAGAAATATGCAACAACAACTTACGTTTTTCCGAGCGAGCGAGCGTGGCAAGAAAATGATATGCTCAAAGTTAGTCACTAGATTTTGCTCCTCAGAATATTTTGGAAAAAATATAAAAAAGCAAAGAAACTGATGATGTGATTCAAAAATGTCTGTTTAAATTTGACAAATAACTCCGTACCTACTTTGCAAAAAATAGACACAAAGACTTAGAATTCAGGCCACAGGATTGTAAAAAGAGACCAAGAGTTTGCCTTTTCTTAAAATTTAGAAAATGTTGAATATCTCGAAAACCGTGGAAATTTCACTGAACTAAAATTTTGTACATTTGGTTAGTAGTAACCTCCCCCGCCCGCCAGTGAAGTATTATCCACTCTTTACTGGACAGCCTGTATAATAGTCAGTATAAAAATTGCCTAAGGATGCTCAGTCTCTAAGCAGCAGTGCTAACTTGCTACGTAACGGTTACCAAAAATGCAATATGGGAAGGAAATTGAGCCTAAGTAATGCATGTTCATCTCGTCGCGGCCATGATTTATTTTTCAACGCAGTTTAAGGCCTTCCTGGCGGCTTAAAAACTAACACCAGGGCTCCACCCGGCCTATGTGAACTTACTTATCTCGTCGCTTGGTTAGAACGTGGTGTACGGCGACGGGTGCAGAGCGGCTGCGCGTGGTGCGGTGCGCGCAGGCAGCGGCGTGGCAGCGAGCAGGGCGCGCGGGCCGCACCGCGCCCGGCGCCGCCTACCGCCTCTACACGGGCGGAGAGTTCAAGCAGCGCGCGCCGCACACGGCGCCGGAGATCGTGCGGTGAGATATTGTAGTCACACCTAGACCGTGGGCCTACCGCGCAAGGGACACAGTATATATATGCGTTTGAGGTTTGGCCTTCCGGCAAAATCACGATGCTGTACAACCGCTACGGCGCTACGCCCTGTGCGTCGCTCCCATCCTCCGTCCTCTTTGTCTTGCGAAATCACTGTTGCCTATGGATCAAGTAGTAATAATCCTTCCCCCCAAGCAGGCTAACAAGGCTACGGCTAACTGTTGGCCTCTTTCTTTCCAAACACGGCTTTTTTACCATACATTTTCGTTAGCAACACTGGCCTGAATACGTACTGTCATTATAAGACTGCTGCATTTATAGGCCGAATCATACAAGTCGGTGGATGTGAAGTTAGCTTACAAGCTGCACAATCCTGACTGAAGCTCACATAAAGCTCGCGTTGATTGGATATTGCGCAGCCTGTACTGTAGCTAACTTCACATCCGCCGGCTTATATGATTCGGCCTAAAAGTACATTTTCATATCACCTGCTCGAAAATCGCTTATTACGTGTCATAGAAACTCAACGTAAAACGAGTCATTATTATCTTAACACAATCTCGAGGGCTATGGCAGGTCAATAATGTTAAATGAAACTCCCTAGGGAATAAAGTGATTTAAATTTGGAACGTCTAATTCGTATGAAAATTTCTTAACTTAGAACATTTAAAGACATTGTAAAGAGGTTTCATTGTGCTAAATCGAATATAAACTCTTTACATTGCACGGCAACTGGCATTGTAAGGAGGTTCTACTCGACTTCACAGAATAAAACCACTTTGGTGCCCGTATCAGTTAGATTTTATAGAATAAAACCTCTTTCCAATGCCCGTGCTAGGCCATGATAATTGAGCTGGCCATGGTCTTATTTTTTTCATGTAGGTACTACGAGTATTTACAGTCTCTGTTTTATTATATTTTTTGTGCGATTCTATGAAAATTCGTGGTTCCATTCTAATTGGTTTTTTATTTATTGTGAACAATACTTAGTTGCCTAATGAGTAGGTACCTACACTTAGTGAATTTATGAAGTAAGTATTACTGTATAAGTGTATATGCTTGGAGTTATATTTTCTCGAAGGATGTATGAAAAGTAGAGTATGGACCCCTAGAACCAAGTTTGTCTTCGTCTTTGGCGACTTGAACCCCTCGCTTCACTGAGGACTCTAAATAATTTCCTCGCTTCGCTCGGGAATTAACTTAAAACACTTAACTATACTTAACTATAGATATACATAAACTAAATAACTATAGATATATATAAACCTAACTATAGTTCCTCGCTACGCTCAGGGTCCAGTTGCCGCCAGAGACATAAGACACCACTTGGTTCTCTTGGTACATAATCTAATATTGTTCTACATTTTTACTCTAGTAAAACAAAACACTTTTTATATTCACTTTTAAATGCTATGTTAATATCACCATTATTCCTTGTGTAAAAGAGTACGTTCTCACCCGCAGATGTCCGTTGGCGCCGACCATACTCCTGCTGATCGCGGCAGGAATCGAGCCCAGCACGTTCCCGCTGATCGACTCGCCGCCACCGGAAGCCATTAAAGCTTCGCTCACTTTGTTGAAAGATTTGGGTAAGTCTTCAAAACTAAGCCCAAAGAAAGGGGGTGTTTAAGACAATTATTATATACAACTCTTACTGTGGGGCAAACCCGAAATTTGAGAAAAAAATGAGCTGTTCTGATTCATATAATTATTTTGTCGATTCCGAGTTGCTTAATCATCCCCTTGCTTAGTATGAATGAATGAACACTTTATTGTTAACACAAAATACAGAAAAAAAAAAATACACAGAAAGGAAAAATAAAGTAACTTAAAACTAGTGCAACAAAGGGCGGCCTTATTGCTTACAGCAATCTCTTCCAGGCAACCCTTTAGTACCGGGTAACCAGATAACCCTGTACAGATGTGTATGTTGACACAACAAAGTATGGCGTCCTATAATTTCACCAGGAACATACAGAACTAGCAGTAATGATTTAATGTCGATTTCAGGTGCCATAGATAATGAAATGAATCCTCAACTGACAGTGGTGGGCAAGAAAATGTCAGCGTTCCCGATTGACCCGAAGTACGCCAAAGTGCTTCTGAGTGCACCTGAGTTCCACTGCTTGGAAGAGGTGAGCCATCTCCACATGTTATTCTTACAATATTAAGATAACGTTAATTTGCTCAATACGTGACGTGTTTTGGATTTAGTATATGTTGATAATTCTTAAAGTAGTGTCAGTAGGTACCTACTTAAATTAAATTTACAAACTTCCAGAGTGGAACCCTAAATGTCACACTAGGGTGGTCCTGTGTTGTGAGATTTGGTCTCTTCCGTTTTTAAATAAGTCATCTCACAATTATTACCTAATGTATGATGATAAGAGTGACTTAACAATGAGTTCTTAGTAATTTACCTACTTGAATACGAGTACAAGTAATTTCCATTTTTCGATTGCGTGATGTGTGTAGGGTGCATGTTGGTGTGTGAGTGGATGTATGTTTGCGGGTGTGTCTGTGCAGTGAGTACTATATTGTGACAAATGAATAATTATTTTCGGCGCAACCGACTTCAACCGTGTTCAGAATTCGAATAGTTCACACGAATCGAATTATTATCGACGTAATAGTTTTCAACTGAAAAATCCACAATAATGTTGATTTTTCAGAAACGACTCAGCTGATTTCGATAAAATTGTAATGGGGTCACCTCTGAAATATGATCTACCATAAAGAAAAAAAAAACTTCCGAATCGGTTTATTACTGACGAAAATATCGATGAACATGTACACAAAAAAAAACCATACAGAGAACTTCCCCCTTTTTGGAAGTCGGTTGAAACGAAAGTGTGGCCCTCGTATTTTCAGTGACAGTTCTTGAGATTTTCGAGTTCTGTTCTATTCTCAAAGATGCACAATTTTCACATGCAAAAAATGTACTTCATTAGAGGATTAATTAAACGATTCGAAATCGGCTGGTAAATAGCAATTTTACCACCGTTTTGAGGGAACTAACCCGCAATCACACATTTTTGACGAGTAAAAAAATCTAAAAATATGTAGAACTCTTCGAGCAAATATCTACGGAGCCACAGTACCTAAGTGAAAGTAGTAAAAAAATGTCCGAGCACCAACGTACATACCGACTTAGATATTTATATTAAATAAATAATTCAAAGTCACCTTTTTTCTCGAATCTAGACGTTATGTCACCTATTAAGTGCTTGTAACCGAGCGCTTTGGATTCGAGCGGCGTTGTAGTCGGCTTGCAATCGCCTTACGATTAACTAAAAAGCATGTCCACTACGTAGCTTGGGCAGGGTTTTAGCATGGACACTTTTTTTTTTGCACGATTGTTACTCGATAGATATTTGCTCGAAGGTGTACGCGAGAAGCAACATCCAATCTACTCGTAATAAACATCCGGACAGATGAAAGAAAGTTTTTCCTCTCCGAAGCATAACGTTTCGCTCGCTTACGATCGAGGGTAAAAAAATACTTTCTAAAACAAAACTTCTACCAATAGGCATGTTTACTGGGTATAAAAATCATTATTAAATATATTGGACACGTATTATTTTGCCAATCTAACAATAAATGACAAAGATAAACCTTGTCAAAGTTTGAGAGTGCGGGCTCGTGGACGTCGCTAGTGCATTACATTTGTAGTACACTAGTGACGTCTTCATGATTTTTTGTTAAATTCACAATAGAAAAAATACTTGTCTAATAATTTTTGATTATTTATTTAACGGGAGTAATAAT
Source organism: Hypomecis atomaria (assembly GCA_964007245.1). Taxonomy (NCBI): domain Eukaryota; kingdom Metazoa; phylum Arthropoda; class Insecta; order Lepidoptera; family Geometridae; genus Hypomecis; species Hypomecis atomaria. The sequence continues at coordinate 11,272,764 of OZ023281.1, read as the reverse complement.
TTTTTTTGTCAACGAGCCTGTTGTATTTTTGCAGGCTTTGAGTTTGGTGGCAGTGTTATCAAGTGAGAACATATTCTACACGCCGCTACACAAAAGGGAAGAGGCGTTGAAAGTGAAGCAGAAGTTCGTGTCGCCCATCGGAGACCATTTAACTTTGCTGAACGTCTTCAAGGCATTCTGTAAAGCGCCCTTGAAAAAGGTAGGTACTGATAGTTGTAATTATTTAATACTAGTTTTGACCGCGGCTTCGCCCGCATGATATTTTGATTTTTGTGCCATCCATGGGAACCTTTTATTTTTCCGGGATAAAAAGTAATTAATGTAAAAGTAATGGGCTATTTGCCCAAGGCCCTACCTTACCACCCTTAATAAAGAAGATGGAAAATCCAAAAAAAACAATAAAATATCGATTTGACGGTTGTTCGATTCGACAGTGGTTTTTTTGACATTTTTTGAAGCGCACGCTAGAAGAGCTCGGACATGGCAGAATTTTTACTACTTACTTAACACTTATCGTTATTGTATAGAAAATATACGCAATATAATTATAATTTATAGCCTATATTTTATCTGATATATAAGCTATATTATTGCAAAGTTTCAGCTCAATCCTTTCATTTGCGTCAAAGAGTAACAAACATAGTAGATTAGTAGGATTGTAATCAGGGACGTTTTATCTCCCAACTAGAAACGCACTACGATTTGCATTCATTACATTCTGTCAGCTTTATGTAAAGCGCGGGTGAGGAGGTGTTCACTGAAGTTTCGACCTAAAACATATAGGCATAAAGTCGAAACGTTAACGGGTGACGGGTTTATGGCACGGAGCGAGCGAGAACAATGCAGCCCAGTTGCTGATAATCCATTTTTGCCTTAATTGCTTGCACGCTTAAGCCTAAAATTGTGTAATAAAATGTTTGGTGTCTCGTTTACGCGTAGGTACAATTTTTCTTATACCGTTATACCATGACAGAGGGCTATGCGCGCTGAATTCTTATCCAGTACCTAAATCCTCCATGATTGAAATGCAACTTTTAACGGCCTTTGTGTTTGTGGTCTTTGTGTAGTGTGTGTGGCGGTGTGGTGAAGCCGTGGTGGTCTAGTGGTAGTGACACCCGCCTTACATTCGTGAGGTCGTGGGTTCAAATCCCGGTCCCGTACCAATGACTTCCTAGTAATGTATGTACGGAATTCCACAGCACTGGCTTTTCGGTGAAGGAAAACATCGTGAGGCAACCTGCATACGTCCGTAGAAGAAATTTGATGGCGTGTGTGAATCCACTAACCCGCCCTAGGCCAGCGTGGTGGATACGGTCCAATCATCCTTTGTGGGTAGGCCTACGTTCTGCAGTGGAATTTTAAAAGAAGGCTGGTACAGTACAGTACAGCGTGGTTAAAATGGAAAAATAGAAAGTTATTTCCAAAAAATACTATAGGTAGACATACTAATACCATAGTTAGATATTATTTTACTTTTTGTTCAATAAGGTGCGTAATTTCTGTCTGTTGTTTCAGCAATGGTGTAAAGAGAACTACCTGAACCACAAGAATTTGTCGTACGCGGCAGAAGTGAGGCAACAGCTGCTGGCGATCTGCCAGAGGCTGAACTTGACTGTCTCTAGCTGTGGGAATGCCACGGATCAGGTAACAAATCTAACTTGTCATTATTTTTACTTTTCCTGCTTCATCAGGTAATATGTACACTCTACCCTGTAATTAAAGTAAGTGAAGTTGAAGTGTTTCGACACAACAGTGCCCAAACTTTTTGTTTTTGTCTATTCTATTTACCTGTACGGTTTTTTTTCGTTTAACTATTACCTACGTTGATATAAGGCCCAATTTTAGAGGCGCCATCGTAATTATAATGGCAATTTAAGGTAAGCGACGTTGTGGTCGAAGATGAATCATGTACGTATACATATAGCACCATAGACTAAGAAGTACTAGAGTTTGGGCAAAAAGAGAACCGTCGTGGCCTTACGGTGAACTAGCAATAAGATTAATCAGCAGCCAAGGTACCGACTACTTGGTAGACGTGAGTCTACTGATGAAAACCGAATTGGTGTCTACCAAGTATCAAACAGTTTTATTTGTACTAGCAATTACAGAGAAGTGTTGTCAACGTAACAAAATTAGAAAAATGGCACACGGGCGACCTCACTTTCGACGATTTTCTTTTTGCACAAACTCTAGTACTTTGTTCGTCAATAGTAGCGTGCAGCTAGCATAAAGTATACTAAGCGCCACACAAATCGGCGGACAGGAAGTTTTGCGTAGAACGCTGCGCAAAAGCCGAAATACAGGTATGCATGTAAGCCAGAGAGACGAGACGCCGGGGCACACCCGCTCGCCAACCTCATGCCTCCCTTGCGCTCCCTACGTCCGTGCTCACTACTTCGACACGCGGCGTCGGAATTGTGCACACATGCGCAATAATTAGCGAATCACGGCGAAGTATCTGCGGCTAACTTGTCATCCGCCGATTTGTGTGGCGCTCAGCATAATGTTGATTTGTTTGTTACAGCTCCTGAAGTGCCTTGTAAGCGGTTTGTTCACGAACTGCGCGTGGTCTCGCGGCGGCGAGGCGGCCGGCCGCTACGTCACCGGGCTCGGGGGCGCCGCCGCCATACACCCCGCCAGCGTGCTGCACAGTACGCGGCCGCATCCGCCCGCGTTGTTGTACACGGAGCTGCTACATACCACGCGCTCGTTCATGGTCACGCTGTCGGTTATACAGCCGCAGTGGCTCCATCTCGTGGCCCCGGAGTACGCGCGCCGCTGCCGCGCCTCTAGGTGACATATTGAATAGAACCATTCGACATGTACAAACTGGTACAAACCCCAAATTCTAGGTGACACATTCGACATATTTATACCATTTATTCCAAGTTACATAGGTACCATTTACCATTTGTTACAAGTCTTACAGATTTGTCATCTAGAGAAAAGTGAAGTATTATGCGGCTCAATTTATACTAACATTGTGAATCCATCAACACTCGCTATTCATATGTAACTCGCTCGCAGTCAGCGTCTTACATTACGCCACACATTCGCCCGGGTTGTTATACACCGAGCTCTTACATGCCACGCGCTCGTTCATGGTCACGCTGACGGTTATCCAGCCACTGTGACTGAATCTTGTGGCGCTTGCATTTGCCCGCTGCTGCCGCGCCTCTAGGTGACATATTGTACAGATCAGTTGAATATATCCAAATTACAATCAATTATTATTCATAACACCAGTTGTTACAAATCTTACAGAGATTGTAATCTAGAGAAAAGCCAAGTATAATGCGGCTCGATTTATGTTATCATTGTTAATAACAACCAACACAGTAAAACACGCTATTTATTTATGACTGGCTAGTAGTTCGGGTCTTTCACAACAAGCGGCTACATCCTCCCGCGTTGTTATAGACGGAGCTCTGACATATCACGTGCTCGTTCATGGTCACGCTGTCGGTTATACAGCCGCAGTGGCTCCGAAATATGCCCTCCGTTGCCGCGCCTACATTGTGTAATGTGGTCGATCGAGAAAATCTGAAGGAGATGCATTGATTTTATACACCATGAGTTAGAAAGAGACATGAAAAATGTCTTGATTCAGTGGCCATTACATGTTTTTTTTTCCGGATAAAGTCTGGTTGTAATAGCTCTGTGGTTACAGGTACTGAGACCTGTCATGTAGAGACACTTTCAGCATAATACGGTACCCAACATTTTTGATGGAAATCATCATAATAAGCAAGCCAGCATACTACACTAATTATGGCCCTCCAATAATAAGAGTATGCTATAGCTTTTTTTGGGTTTCATTAGCTGTATGCACAATACAATTTCGGACAGAGATAAAAATACAGAATTTTTTATTCGGGACAACAAAAACAAAACATGGAAATACCAAAAAATAAAATATATATATACATACGAAATATAATACATAAAGCTTTGCGTTGCTAAAATATGCTTTGCTTCGAAAATTAAGTCATTTTGGGATTTTGTCACTAAAAATGTGTTTTACTACTTTGCCAGCCACTAAATTTTGTTATGTTTTGTGCTTTTAGTAGTTATACACATTAACTATGTCTTTAATTGTAACCTCGATAAACCTCAATAGTAAATATTGTTATAAATATGTTATGGATATGAATTAAATATTAACTGTAAGTTTGCATGTTTAGTAATGATTTATTGAAAATATGGTGCATTATTGACAAAATTTTGAATGTATATTGATAGCTCGCGCCAAATAAATAAAATCCTTTGCGAAAAAGGTTAGGTGGAGGTAGGAAAATTTTTAGTTGTCAGGGGGATTGAGGTTGGGTTTAGCGCAGCTTGGAGCTAACGTCACATCCGCCGACTTGTATGATTCGGCCTATACTCGGAGAAACCAGAGGCTTCGCGCTGGGACTCGGAATGTGTTAATATTCCTCTTTAATTTTTGTGCTGAATTGTGATATTTCGATGAGAAAGGAGCGAAGACAGGTTTTTAGATACCATTTTTACTTAAATGTATTTTGGAAAATTTAAATTACATTGAAGTTGCGACTGCGTACGTTTCTCGCTGATTGCTTTGTGCTGTATAGGCCGCGTCACACAAGTTGGCGGAAATGAAGTTAGCTAAATGCACAATAAGCCCGATTACAAAGGCGCCATCGTAATTATATTAGCTAAATAGCATAGTTCTGTTTCTTTTTCACTTTAGGCATTCGATAGAGAAAACGCTTTTTACGAGTACGTTGCTATTAAATTTACGCTGTCGAGTGTAATCGGGCTTAATATCAAATCAACGCGCGGCTATGTGTGAGCTTCAGTCAGGATTGGATATTGCGCAGCTTGTAGCTAACTTCATTTCCGCCAACTTGTGTGACGCGGCCTATAGACAGATGCGTAGATTGCCTCATCGAGGTTTTACTAGTTTGGCGTGAGCTATACCAGTAAGCTTATGAAGATTATTGTTATAACGTTGCTCTTATACCTATTTCGAATTTTGGCGTGGAAACCTATTCCACGTCATGATTAATAGGTTCCGTAGATATTACCCGTAGATATTCCCTAAAGGTCTTATTTCACTAGGATACCAGGGTGGCGGCATTGGCAGCTATAAAACATCAACTTGTTGCAATCAACTTTCACATAGCTGCATATATTTTGTTGGTAATGCGACCAAAGTAACTGTAGGCCAACTGTGAAGTTAGCTACATAAGCAGCGCAACCTTGCACCGCTAACATAATATGAATAAATAGCCACTGCGCGACTCGCCTAATGTTCTCAGATGGTATTAAGTTTGATTCGGCCTACGCCATGGTGTCTGCACGGCTAGCATATGCACCACGACATAATTTTATCTACATGTGAAAATGTGACAGATAAATACCTCACCATAACCTTATCTCGATAAAATTATGTCGTGGTCTATTATGCTAGCCGTGTTGTAGAGATAAAGCCTTGTCTGAAATAAAGTTCAATACCTTTAGCCAAAATTAAGTGGTTAAAAATACGTTAAGAAATTAAGTTAGGTTTACTAAAGAGCTTTTAAATAGAATAATTTGATAGTGTTTATCTTATCTTTCTGACAAGGAAGCATTTTCTGTAATTTTAAACGTTGTTTTAAAAGTTCTGAAATGTTCTCCTCTAGTGGGCATTACAAAAAATTACCACTTCATGAAAAATATGGCTACCTGTCTTTAAACGCTCAATAGTTATTTGTTGGGTATACAGGAGTGCAAAGTTACTTTTTAACCACGTGCTCAATTTTGATGACCGAGCAAGCAAAGGATTCTAAAATTGACTGAGATTAGAATCCTGAGCGTTAGCGAGGGCATCAAAAGAGCACTAGGTGAAAAATCTTTGCACTCGAGTGCAACACTTTTCATCCCACCTCAGCGACGAAATGGCTAAAGTCGTATATACTATATCGACTACGGAAATATGAATTAATGTAAGGGACATTTTGGTGATTTTGAGTTATATACATCGTTGGATTCAGAATTCCGAGCTCTATCGAATGGTATATATAACTTTTTAATATCTTGAAAAAAATGTCGCTTACCACAAAAAAAAGTGAGCAAAAATATCAAAAATAAGTGGTAAAAAGTACGTTAACAGACATAAAAAATGCAATATGCCTCATACGTTAAGTTTCTCATCCTATTAACCAATTGATTTCCCTTACGCTATTACAAGTTACGTTTTTCAAGTCCGATGTGCCTCTTACATCAATTTACAAAAATATACACTGGCCCTTACGCAGACAAACAAATATTAATTGAAAATCAAACAAATTTAAACAGGCAGAGGTTTTTATAGGAAAGTGGTTTGATTACAGATTTATAATTTTTGCAGCCTCTACGGGACATGTCCTATAATAGTTGGCCTCTTACATTAATATTCGACTACGGAAATATGAATTAATGTAAGGGACAAAAGGCCATTTTTCAGGAGAGCCAAAAAACGATCGCAATTTTTTTATTTCTTTATATCTTTTTTGTTTCTTGTCTGATTTAAATGACTTCTAGGGCGAAATTGCATAAAATTTTGAACTGTTTATGTTAAAGATATCATTATTTGAGATATCCCTGTAGTTTAGGAATTGACATGTCCCTTACATTATTTTTTTCTGTTAAAATGACCGAAATTTAAAAAAAAAGTTAACGTAACGTACATCTCATAATCAAATACGAGGTAAAATTGCAGTGAAGGACATCGCTTCAATAGGTTTTTTTGAATAAATAGCCCCAAAAGTTTATCATAATCATTTATTTTCAATGTAATTATATTTAAAAATGTGTCACTGACGCTAAGTTAAAAAAAACCAACATAAACAACTTCTTATGTAATTAAGAGTCTTAAGCAACACTTTAAAGTAAGTAATATCACAATAAAATGCGTTAGAAAACTTTGAAATAATGAAAAACTAACGTTCATTATCATAAAAAGACCGTGTAGGAACTTTTATATTCAGTTTTCCATATTATAACAAAAAAAGCTTCCAAAAAAGTTAAACTACGTATACTTAAATCTTTGTAAATTAAACAAAATCATAATATAGTTCTGAACCATGTAACAAGAATAGTACTTATTAAAGTTAAATTGGTTTCTTTTATGGCAACAGTTGTTTTAATTATTTGTGGAACTATGATTAAGTTTATCCTATTCGTTTGACTAAACAAGGAAAGGTATGATCATTATTTCAATTCACTAAAGATGACTGCAACGTACTAGGCTTGTACTAGGTAAAATATGACTTTTCAAGACTTTCCTTGTGTTGTCATATTAAATTTACAAGATGATATTAACTTATGTATTTACGTATAATAACTAATAAAAACAACATTTAATAAATAATAAAAACAATATTCCCAGGAGATTTCACGCGGATTACCTAAATCTTCCGCATGATGGTGCAGTTTTAGACACTTCATTGGAAACAGACGAAGAAGATGAAGACGCACAGTAAATTTTAGGATTAACCTCAAATGAATGAATAATCATTTAAATAATCAATAAATCATGAATAGATGATGATGAATAAGCATTTATTTTTTCTTCACTATAATTTAATCATGAAAGCATTGCTACAGAAATGTTGACTAAGATTTTCTCATTGTTTTGATACTCGTATTTATGTTAATTCTGGTAAACATTATTAACAAGTTATTATCACAGTTAAGATAATTCTATGACTTTCATTGGACAATACGAGGAAAGTCTTGAAAACATATAGCCAATTTGTAACTGTCACTTAAAAGCGTTTGAATCCGGTTTTTCACGTCTTTCCTTTTGTTGTAAAATAAAAGAAACTTACTGGATAAGATTCATCTTACAAATAATTTACTTGCTAAAATCGAGGTTATTGTCTTGTTATTTTTTAATAGCTTGTTATAGGTAAACCATGGATATTTAGGTGCCCTATTTGTTTTTGTTTAATTTTGACTGAACACGTTTCTAGGCATAAGTATTTTATCATCTATTTTAATAGATTTTATTGTTTCTTAATGGAAGACTAATAGTAACTAACTAATAGGTATAATATGACTTTTCAAGACTTTCCTTGTGTTGTCATATTAAATTTACAAGATTATATTAACTTATGTATTTACGTAACACTACTATGTAGGAACTGCCTATTGCAATCAGGCACATAAAAGGCGTAAGGCAATAAGGCATGGCTGATTGCAATAGTTCAACAACACAAGGAAAGTCTTGAAAAGTCATATTATACCTATACAAGCCTAGTACGTTGCAGTCATATTTAGGGAATTGAAATAATGATCATGCCTTTCCTTGTTTTGTCAAACGAATAGGATAAACTTAATCATAGTTCCACAAATAATTAAAACAACTGTTGCCATAAAAGAAACCAATTTAATTTTAACTAGACGACCCGCCGATATTGCGACCTTCCTCTTGAATCACTCTATCCATTAAAAAAAAACCGCATCAAAATCCGTTGCGTAGTTTTAAAGATTTAAGTATGCAGACAAAAATAGCGACTTTATTTTATACTATGTAAGGATAAGTACGATTCTTGTTACATGGTTCAGAACTATATTATGATTTTGTTTAATTTACAAAGATTTATACGTAGTTAAACTTTTTTTGGAAGCTTTTATTGTTATATTATGGAAGACTGAATATAAAAGTTCCTACACGGTCTTTTTATGATAATGAACGTTAGTTTTTCATTATTTCAAAAGTTTTCTAACGCATTTTATTGTGATATTACTTACTTTAAAGTGTTGCTTAAGACTTTTAATTACATAAGAAGTTGTTTATGTTGGTTTTTTTTTAACTTAGCGTCAGTGACACATTTTTAAATATAATTACATTGAAAATAAATGATTATGATAAACTTTTGGGGCTATTTATTCAAAAAAACCTATTGAAGCGATGTCCTTCACTGCAATTTTACCTCGTATTTGATTATGAGATGTACGTTACGTTAACTTTTTTTTTAAATTTCGATCATTTTAACAGAAAAAAATAATGTAAGGGACATGTCAATTTCTAAACTACAGGGATATCTCAAATAATGATATCTTTAACATAAACAGTTCAAAATTGTATGTAATTTCGCCCTAGAAGTCATTTAAATCAGACAAGAAACAAAAAAGTTATAAAGAAATAAAAAAAATTGCGATCGTTTTTTGGCTCTCCTGAAAAATGGCCTTTTGTCCCTTACATTAATTCATATTTCCGTAGTCGATATATCGTACTGTTTCAAATGCTTCTCGCGTGATTATTGAGAAAGCTTATTTGCTCATTTTTAGGGTTCCGTACCCAAAGGGAAAAACGTGACCCTATTACTAAGACTTCGATGTCCGTCTGTCCGTCTGCATGTCTGTCTGTCTGTCACCGGGCTGTATCTCATGAACCATGATAGCTAGGCAGCTGAAATTTTCACAGATGATGTATTTCTGTTGCCGCTATAACAACAAATACTAAAAGGAAAATAAAATAAATAATTAAGGAGGGCTCCCATACAACAAACCTCATTTTTTAGACGTTTTTCGCTCTATATTGATGGAAATAAAACGGCGCCCGCAAAGCAAATAAAAAAAAGTACACCAAGAAGGTTCTGAATCAGAGTTTTTAACGAATCAAAAAGGGTTGTACTTATGTTATAGATTCGGCACCATGGAGGTAGAAGTAAACAGGTTTAATGATGTTTTATATTCACACAATGCACACGGTGCTCTAAATTCAATTTTACTTTGTCTTCTAGCGTATAAAAACGGCTTTTACACTCAGATATCGAAGAACAATAATTGGCCAAGTACGAGTCGGACTCGCGCACGGAGGGTTCCGTACTGTATGGGAGCCCTCCTTATTTTTTTTTTTTAATTTTATTATTTATTATTGAAGTGAATATAAAACTAAATATTCTGTGAAAATTTAAAGCATCTACCTGTTACTATTATTAATATAGAGCGAAAAACGTCTAAAAATTCAGGTTTGTTGTATGGGAGCCCCCTTAAATATTTATTTTATTTTCCTTTTAGTATTTGTTGTTATAGCGGCAACAGAAATACATCATCTGTGAAAATTTCAGCTGCCTAGCTATCATGGTTCATGAGATACATCCCGGTGACAGACAGACAGACAGACAGACGGACAGACGGACATCGAAGTCTTAGTAATAGGGTCCCGTTTTTCCCTTTGGGTACGGAACCCTAAAAATACTCTTTCCGAGATGGGGCGATGAAAAAATAATTGTTTTATTAATTTAAAATTGTAATTTATACCTATTTGTGATATCATCATTATTTTTTGTGTATTTTGCATTATAACTGTAAAGCAGCTGTGACATATTTGGTCTAAACGAACGAATGAAACGATAAAATATAATCCGCGCCACACAAGTTGGCAAATGGGAAGTTAGCCGCAGATGACACTTGATTGACATTGACTTGACGCTGTGATTCGCTAATTATTGCGCATGTGTGCACAATACCGACGCAAGTGTCGAAGTGGTGAGCACGGGCATAGGAAGCGCGCAGGAGGCATGAGGTTGGCGGGACGATGTGCCCCGGCGCGGCGTCTCGTCTCTCTGGCTCTCGCGCATACCTATATTTTGCTTTTTGCGCAGCGTTCTAACTTCCCATCCGCCGACCTTTGTGGAACGGACTGTACTAATAATTGGTCGTATGGAGCTCTAAATAATTATACTCGTACGTTAGCTATTGTTTATCTACGAATATGCTGAAACTATGTATTTATTACCACTTTGAACAAAACTGATTGAACTGAAACTACTATGTCTCTTTTAGTTTTACCATGTGAGAATGGGATCGCTGTAATTTTAGAATTTACTTCAGAAAGTGGTACAACCAAATCATATTTCTTACACATGTATAAAATTCATGTTAATGTTTATGTACATATTTACGTCGCGTCGTGTATTTATACATTGTTATTCAGGTATCTAAATAATTATGTACATACTCGATTATGTTCAGATAACTTGACCTATTTTAAGAATATCCACCTATTTTAAGTAAGAATGTGCCTTGGTGCTATAAAATGTAAAACAATTTGGTTGAATAAACCTTTGTTTTATTTTTCCAAGCTTGTTTTATTGTTCCCTTATACTAGTCAGTGGGCATTTTTTCATAGGTACAGGGTGGAGAGCTGACACCGACATTAATTTGACCCGCAAGTAGTACTACTAACCAGTAATCGTAAAAGCAATACAAAAAAAAATCCTTAAGTTAAAAAAAATATACTAATTTTTGAACAAATTAAATAATAAAGGAAGTAATTATGTAAGCATCCAACTTTATAAAATGAGGAACTCATTCATGCTATTTTTTTGACATTATACTAATCAAAATAGCTATTCGAAATATTTTGATACATAATAAAAATGATACATAACTAAGTAAATAGGTTTATTGAATTCAAAAAATGTCGAAGGCTTTAAAACGGAAGGACAAATATGTGATTTCATTTAATGTTGGTGTCAGCTCCCCACCCTGAATAATATAGGATAGGTTTCTGTTTAATATTATTGTGATGGACTACGTACGCACTGAATTAAACCGACTACAGATTAAGGACTGAGGTTAGGTACCTAATACCCAACGGTCTTTTTAGACATATAGAAGCGGCGGTTTGTGAACCGGTAGCCATGACTAAAATAAGTAATAAAAACACTCCTATTATATCGGTAAGGGTCGTATATTTTTATCATAGGTAATCTTTTTTTTCAAAATATTTCAGTTAGTTCTCTGGATTATCACCTCAGAATAAGGACAAGATTATCACACATCAAAAGCTATGATGCAGGCATCGACTTGGATTTTTTTCTTACATTTCATATTGATGGATGCAAGGTGGTTGCAGGTTACATTTTTGGCAAATCATAATAACCTCTTACAAAAAACCTCATCAAAGATTTGCAAGGAAGTGAAAGAAATGTTCGAGTATCAATTACTGCTCACAATTAAAATGCCTGGTGCCAAATTTAATTTCGTCTCCCACTTCTTTAAAATTTATTCTGTAATAAGCAGCCACGGCACTCATAAAAAAGGATCCGAGAGAAAAGCGGGGACACTTCCCTCATTAAAATCATTCCAGCTGGAAGCGGAACAATGTTAATTCGATATTTATGCAAATTCCGCCAAACATTTCATTGAGGTTTATAGCTTTCACACGAATAGGTTTGTAGTGCGACGTAGGTACCCACATACTCACCTGCGACTTGCGAGATTTGAAGCCTTTAAACATATGATATCTACGGATAAAAGTATATTGTATAGAACCTAAAGATATTAAAAAAAAAATATTTCGATAAGAAAAGAACTGCGCCCTAAAACTATGGATAAGTATGGAAATGTATAATTACGTATTTGCCCGTAAGTAGGTACTTTAGGAAATAAAACGGATGTACCTAAGTGTTGCTATACACATAAGCGGGCCGGCGCAGTTGGGTCGGCAGAATTTGCCGAATAACAAAAGCCCACCCGAAACAGTTAGTTACCTAACGAATCGATGGATGAGAAGTTAGCCGCAGATGATGCTAGAGCGCGCGGGAGGCATGAGGTTGGCGGACGGATGTGCCCCGGCGTCTCGTTTCTCTGGATCCCGCGTAGGTCTCACAGAGTCTCACAGAGTGGCTATGGTCGAGCGGCTCAACTTGAATCTGGAGGCGGTTTCTGACTGGGGTGATGCTAACCTGGTCAAGTTTAATGCCACGAAGACTCAAGCCTGTCTGTTTTCGGCCAAAAAAAAAACCCTTCCAATTGTCTCCCGCTTTCCGTGGTGTCTCCGTTCCGGTAACTGACAGCTTGGAACTATTAGGCGTTTCACTCTCATCGACTCTTAACTTTGGCTCTTACATAGAGTCAAAGGCCCAATTAGCTTCCAAAAAACTTGGTGTTCTCTCTAAGGTGAGACGGTATTTCACACCTGAGCAATTGCTTAGTCTGTATAAAGCTCAAGTCAGGTCGTGCATGGAATACTGCTCTCACCTTTGGGATGGCTCCGCCAAATATCAACTGGAGGCTCTGGAGTCGATTGAGAGGCGAGCCAAGAGGCTGATCGACAACGACACTCTGACTATGTCGCAGCTGCAAAGTCTCGAGCATCGACGTAAGGTAGCGTGTTTATCGGCCTTTTACCGGATACACTTCGGAGAGTGCGCCCAGGAGTTGCACAATCTGGTCCCACCTGCCCCTTTCTTCTATCGTACGGCTAGACAGACGCGACCAAAGCGCCACCCTTTTATGGTGGACATTCCGCGCATTAGAACCAAGCGTTTCGAATCCTCATTCCTCATATGAACAGCCAGAATGTGGAACGCTTTGCCTGGGTCTGTCTTCCCGCTAAAGTACAATGTGGGCGTCTTCAAATCCCGAGTAAATAGGTATCTTCTAGGTAAGCGTGCTTCAACCTAGACCGCATATCTGCTTAACAACAGGCAGTATGTGGTCAAACGCAAACCTATTCAGAATAAAAAAAAAAAAAAGGTAGGTATACCTATATTTCGGCTTTTGCGCAGCGCTCTGCGCATAACTTCCCATCCGCCGATTTGTGTGGCGCTTAGTATACCGTTCGGCATCACTCGCCTTGTGCCGATTGTCACCTATCGGGTTTGTTTCTTTGGGTCCAATCGGAACAATTCGGATTTGATTCGGCCGTCAGGCATTTTCTACACATACCTATAAGCGAGCTCTAGCGTCGATAGACACTGTCGGGCGGTAAAATCGAATACCTAATGTATAGATGAATGTTGCGGGAATGCTGCGACGCATGGAGAGATGCGTGAGGGTTGTTACACATAAACCTATAAGTGGGCCAGCCATGCCATGCTAATGTATAGGTACCTACTCAAAGCAAACTAACTGAACACAACAGCAAAGTCTGTCTTCGTCTTGGGCGGCCTGAACCCCTCCCGCTCCCTCTACTCAGGACTCTACATAACTTAGTTTTAAATTCTCCCTCGGTACCTACACTCAGAGTTCAATATATCGCCCACAGTAAGAATTTGTTATTTGAGTGCACAATCACGTATTATTTGAATATCTACACCTAATATGTTTACTTTATGATCAGTTGCTTTCTAAATAATGCTTAGTATTTTTTTATAGTTGTGATAATTAACATTACCTAAAAGTCGAAACCAAGTCAATAGGACAGCCCTAGTATCAATTCAGACCACATTTTATCTGATTTCATCATAGTTTCATTTATTTTCTGTGTAAGCCGTCGTTTAATAGGTCCCTACTGATATAAACGGCGCGCTACATCCAGCTGACAATACCTAGTTTCCAGCCACAAAGACAACTTTCTCAAGCGACCTTTATCGAGTTGTTAAAGGAAACCGTTGTTTATTCTCGAGGGGAAAAATTGAAGATAAATTGCGGAGCAGCACCTCGCGGGAAGTTGTTCACGCAGTCAGTCGAACTGAGCTCATGCCCGCTGCGGGTAATGGGAGTTTTCAACCTCTGATGTAATCGATAGAGTTTTGCCTGCTCGCGTCTGCTTTTTGTGTTTTTAGCGCTAATTGTCCAACTTTCTTCCTAATAAATCGCTTGCCTTTGATACGCGATCATTTATCACGGCTCTCATAATGAAATTCCACAGGGTTTTTGTATGAATAAATAAAGAATGAATCTCCTATATTTTCGGTGCGGTCGAGCGCGGTTTTGTTAGGTGTAGATGATGCGTACCTACTCGTAGAATATGAGATGAGTGGCTCGCCCGCAGTTCGCCGTCTTAGCAAAGAATTTTAGAGATTCGCACTCGTGCAAATAGCAATTTTATAAGATGCCTTTGCCTGGTGAATAGAGTGCGTTACCCGCAATATAAAGTATTGCGAGTAAGACGCAAGGACAACACCTATTTTTAGGGTTCCGTACCCAATGGGAAAAATGGGACCCTATTACTAAGACTTCGATGTCCGTCTGTCTGTCACCGGGCTGTACCTATCTCATGAACCATGATAGCTAGGCAGCTGAAATTTTCACAGATGATGTATTTCTGTTGCTGCTATAACAAAAAATACTAAAAAGAGAATAAAATAAATATTTAATACATACAACAAACCTGATTTTTTAGACGTTTTTCGCTCTATATTGATAATGGTAACAGGTAGATGCTTGAAATTTTCACAGAATTTTTAGTTTCATATTCCCTTCAATAATGTTTCGGCCAGGAGGCTATGTCCGCGCTTAATTATACCTTCGGCACTGCAAACGAACACAATAAACCCACACTGACCTGGTCTCTCCAATGATGTGCACACCCTGGGTCTTCGCCGTTCCCCGAGTACTGGAAGGTAGGATTTTGATCCAAAGGTCCACACAATCTTCACTCTAATTCACAAATTAAGTTCATAATGGTTCACACAAAAGGTTCGTTTATATTTCGCGGAAAAGTCTTATATGTATTCAAATCAAAGTTCTAGGTAAAGTTTATGATTCACTTCCACCTTCAGCCGTAAGGACGGACTGACGATCGCGACGTGCGTGCGTGCGTACGCGCTCGCAGCTAGTCGGTGAATGAATGGCCGCACGCGCCGATTGCGCTATGTCGGCGAGATGAAAAGGAACGCGGCGCCTTTGGTTAACGCTACGCGGTACTCCCCCGTCGCTCGACGGATTGTTCAAAGGCGAGCTAGTGTCAGGCAGGCTTGCATCCGAATCACATAGCCTAAGTACAATGCGGCGCAAACACGGCCCCCAGCTTTGAAAGGTTGCCTTTCAACAAATGTGGAAAATAAGTAATATAATATAATAAATACTAAATATAATTAATATTTAATTTAGTGTAATTTTAATTATAATTATATTTACATAAAATAAACATAGAAAAGTACAATACTAGACTACCATAACTACTTAGTAATTTTGCGTAAATTATGACTGGCGCTGCAAAGCCGAGAATAACCTACAATCTAACGATCGTGGAAAGAATGTGATGCTTTGTACACGTATCTCTGCTTGAAGTCATCTCGACCGAAAACATATCTGATCGAGAATCATATTTAACGCCTGATAATTTTTGCTTTATTCCGTCAGCAAACCTTACAACTTCAGGATTCAAATGGGTTTCCGGAAGGGCTGAAAGTGATTCTTCGGAGTTACTGGACCATTTCATAAGATCAAAGCCGCCTGCTTTAAAAATACTAATCAATTGCAAAGCAGCCTCACTTGCAGCTGGCATGGATCTTTCGCTTGAAACTATATCGTCCATATACAAATCTCTTTTGACCATATCCACAGCTATCGGGAAGTTTTGGCCTTTGTCATCACATATTTGACGTACCGTATGCAGTGCTAGATATGGACTAGCATGCAGTCCAAAACAGAGTCGTTTGAACTCATGAATCTTGAGTTTATCGCTCGGATCAAACCGGTGAAATTTCTTCAAATACTTTTTATTAATATCAGCGATTTGGATTTGCAAGAACATTTGCTTGACATCTGCGCAAAATGCGTCGGGAAAGAGCCTGAAATTAAGCATGATTTGAAAAATGTCACCATGCAAATTCGGGCCTGAATGCAACATTTGATTGAGCGAGACATTCTTGTCTTTACGTGCACTGGCGTCCAAGACAACTCGCAATTTGGTGGTGACCTTATCATTACGGATAACCCCATGATGAGGTATGACATACCCTGATAATAAGTCAGTGTCCTCCGAGACTGGAACGATGTAGTCGTTTGCTAAGTATTCTTTAAACACATTGTTATATGCCTCCCGGAGTTGACTAGAGGCGTTCATTTTCTTTTCTAGTGAAAAGAAACGTTTTTCTGCGTTCGGCAAAGAATTGCCCAGTTCACTTACATTTGATTTGAACGGCAATACCACAGTGTACCTACTAGTTTTATCTCTAGTAGTAGTTAATTTATTTAAGACCTCACAGTCTTGCTCTTCTTCACTTATTTGAGCTGCAGAACTGGAGGGTACCTCTTCAAGTTCCCAAAACTTCTGAACTACTTCATCTAATTGAGGGCCAGTAACAACACAAAATGTTGCAGTGTGGTTTTGGGCTGATGGCTTTAGTACAGGTGCATTTCCCATCACAATATAACCGAGAGTGGTTTGCATTGCATCTGGCTGCCCCAGAGGGCCATTTATGCGCTTTGGTAGAATTAGACGAGAGAAGAGCTGAGCACCGATTAGCATGTCTATTTCCCCTGGACAGTCAAAGGTATTATCCGCCAATGGGGCACCCTTTAAATGGCTCAACACCGACCGGTCTACCTTAGCCGTGGGAAGACTTTGAGTGATAGTGTCTACCACTAACGGGCGTACTGGATATGGGCGACTTCGATCGAAACGAGAGTAGAACTCTAACTCCGTAACACCAATTACCGGATTAGCTCCGCCTCCTAATCCATTGATAGTCATCGGAGTCCCAAACGAGCGAGGAGAAAGCGATAATTTGTCGCAACATTGCTTTGTAATAAAATGGTTTTGCGACCCATTGTCTATCAGGCATCTAACCAAATGGGAATTACCCGATGCATCTACTACCCTAACCCGCGCGGTAGCCAGCAAGACCGTGTTAGGTATTGTTTCGCATTCGGAGTTACCCAGCTTTACTTCCTGTGAAGAACACAAAGACACTCCTGCATTATTTATTTCTGAGTCTCTCGTGTCTTCTACAGACAAATCCTCACAGACCATATCCACACCGACATTTTCACCAGTAACTGTCAATGACGTACTTGACTGAAGGTTGTCAAAGTGCAGTAGGCTGTGGTGCGACTTAGACTGGCAAGAGGTACAGATTCCTTTTACCTTGCATGCGTTTGGCTTGTGCTGCAGACTCAAGCACAAAACACAACCATTGTTTTGTTTTATTACCTGATAACGGTCTTTTGCAGACAGTTTCAAGAACTCTGCGCAGCGAGTTAAGGTGACATGGTCACCTTGGCACATGTGACAAGTCACATTTTGGGTTACGAAAGCACGAGTAGCTCGTTCCACGTTTGGTCTATTCTGTGGAATAGGTACCCTATTATATGTTGTCACTGCGCTTCTAACACTATTGTTTGGTGTATAGGTCCCAGTCCGTTCGATAATCTTTGCTTGTTCGCGAACGAATTTCGCGAAACTGGCGTAGGATGGGATTTTTTCTTCACGCACTGAATTTTCATATAGTCGCGCTGTTTCGTTGTCAACACGTTTGAGCGCCAAATATAGAAAGACAAAATCTAATTTCGCGGGGATATCCAATTTTTGGAAAGCAGCCACCGACACCGAGAATTTGTCAATGAATGCATTTAAGCCATCAACAGAAGGACTTTGCATTTTTTTTACGTTCATGATATCGTCGAGATATGCTGTGGCCATCGAGCGCACATCTTCGAATTTAGAGACCAAGGTCTCGTAAATGAGATCATAATTATTTGCTGTGGGCGTAATGCCGGCTACACAGCGCAATGCTTGACCGGACAATTGTCCACACAGATAATAAACCTTTTCCGCGTTTGTTAATTCCGAATTGTTATGAATGATGCTATTGTAACATTCAATAAACATTCGCCAAGCTTTAGAATCGCCACTAAATTTTGGTAGTTCAATGGGTGGCAACTTCATTTTTTGGGCTGGTAATTTCGAAGGACCGTTGATTATTTTATTGTTTTTATCTGAGAGAGCATTGACCCTACTTTGTACAGCGATGAATGCATTTTCGAAGGACTCGAGTGCAGTCACATCCGGATCCAAGTCGGGATCAAGCTCCATTTTCAGCATGAGCAGGTCGTCAAATTCCGCATTATACTCTTTGCGAATAACATCTAAATTTGAGGCGCTACTTAAAAACTGTTGAACCTCCTCCGAATTCAAGGGGTCAAGTTTTAATGCATTCTCCTCTAAATTTTGAAGTCGGGTGAAATAAGATCTCAGCCGTGCTTCTAATAATTTAATTTTTAAATTCTTTCTATTCTCTTCCGATTTCGACATATTGACAAGATGAAACTACTTCAAACAAACAATACAATTGCAATGGCAAGTGTGATGTCCACTATAAGGACACCCAATAAAACAACAGATTACTTCAGTAAGTACTATAACACACAGGTGACGCCCGCACCGCTCGGCTGACCGATTGGGTGTGTCGCGTCCCTCTGATGTGATATACGTACGTTTATTTAGATACATCACATCTCTTCCTTTTTATATATTTTGACATTTATAAGCTAATACAGTTTTTTCATTAAAATCAGAATTTGTAAGTCGATTGTTACGTCTATCAAAGAATCTTCCTAACATGATGTGCCCTTCTGATCTAATATTTTCCATTGTCCTTCAACTTTCTTCCGATGTACAATAGTTTTCCTGTATTTTTGGCCAGTTTCTTCATTCCTTACGTTTACGTCACTTCCTTCAGCGCTGACGACAGTATAGGGTGTTGGGCTAAATTCCGGGACTAATTTGTATTCTTTTATTAAGTTCTTTACGTAAACTTTTTCGCCAACTTCTAATTCTCTATCTACAGCTTTCCTTTTTCTATATTCGTGCAATTTAATTTTCTCTTTCATTTCTTTATCGCGATCTCTGGTTTCTGAATCATCGTTATTATTTCGAGGTCTGTTAAAAAAGATAATTTGTTTCGAAATCGCCTCCCGTAGAAAAGCTCGGATGGTGATTTCCCCAAGCTTTTGATGGAACTGACCAATGTACAGGCTCTGCAGTTTTTTACGGTATTTTCGGCGTCTTTGTCCAATTTCAGCCACCAAGCTTTTGTACGAAGCCTAGCTTTCACGTTGACTATGCCTGGATAACCCTCATGTGCTGTGCTGCTTCTAAAACTTGTTTGCGCAGCTTGGTGGGTATTACAATTCGATTGCCTCTCAATAAACGACGTCATGCAACCAGAGTTCATGTTGAAATAATTTATAATTATTTACAGAAATATGTCACACATTGTTTATTAAAGCATCTTTGACTAATTAAAAATCGTCATCATTATTCTACTCGTAAATGGTCGCTTTTAATGATAATGCTACGAGTCGTGCATATTGAACTATATGGTATAAATGATGTTCGTCTTCTAGATGACTTCCAAGTATTATTTTACAAACGGGATAATGGGTCTGTTATATTTGATTTCCCGGGTTTGTAGATTATTTTATAGTCGTAAGCTTATTGTCGAAGAACCCAGCGTTCAATTCTCGCACAAGGCTTCGATCGCGTGCCGAAATTACTTCGAGGCTTATGGTCTGTTACGAGGTCAATTTTTTTCCCATATAAGTACATGTTCGATTGTCCATACCAAAGCTAATGCTTCTTTTTTCGATTGATAATACCGTTTTTCAACATCAAATATACTTTTGTTTCCAAAAGCATTGATACGAGGTCCTCTATCATAACTCTCAATAATAAATCTCCTCTAACCCTACAGGACTTGCATCAGCGATGACTTGGGTCCGATCTTTGGGGTCGTAATAGCCAAGTGTAGGAATTTAGATTAGACATTTTTTAATTTGTTCAAATGCTTGTGTTTGTTGGCAAAATTCTGTAATATTTGTATTTTATGCGCTTTTTGACGCAATAGTTTTCTCAAAGGTTCTGTTAAGTTGTATAAATTTGGAATCCATTTTCCAACGAAATTAATCAATCCCAGGAAACTTTGGATTTCTTCGATGGTTTCTGGTGTTTTAGTTTTTTCTATTCCTTTGATATATTTATCAAGAGGCTTAATGCCTGACTATGAAAGCTCGTGGCCTAGGGATTGAACTGATTGTGCCTTAAAGACGCATTTGTTTTATTTTATTTCTTTATTTATTTATGCATACATTATACACATTTTGTTGGCAGCACGCATATCTAAACAAATTCGTACATCATCATCGTCAGGCTTCAGAACTGGAACCATCGGAGAAACCCAAAAATATGCCTTGTAAACAGGTTCAATTATGTCCACGTCCACCAAATTTATTGTTTATTTTTGATTCTAAAGGAATCGCAACCCGTCTATACGGTTGATAAACTGGAGAAACGGTTTTGTCTATAGCTATTTCTAGTTCAACATCTTTAAACTTGGGAAATAGTTCTTGCTTAATTGAATTTACGTTTGAGCCCATCTTTAGTTTTAGTACATTAAGAGAAATAGCGGTCTCTTTACACAAAAGGTTTCTTGAACCATTATGTATTACACAAAACTAAGTTGTTAATGATACAATTACAACCGATTTTTATTTTTGAATCAAATGATCCCAGTACATTTAATGGCTGACTGGCACCATATGCTAGAAAAGTTTTGTCCGAAGACTTTTGCTGGTTGAAAACCAAGACTTTTGATTTTTTTCTTGCATTCCCAGGTTTTATCGTTTGTGATATTAGATCTACTACCAGAGTCAATGAGCATTTAATATTGATACCACCCACCTGGCAATCAAATGTTGCTTAAGGAAGTGGCCTTTATATCCGCACTTACGACAGATTGCGTTAATTGCAATACATGGACTATTGTCTATTCTGTGATTTTTCTCGGCACAGCGGCAGCAGGACTCCATTTCTTACATATGTTAAAAAAACATGTTTTGTTGTACGTTTTGTGTCAATTTTATTAAAGCTTGTGCTTGTTGTGTTTGTTTGCCTGTCTGTCTTGGAAATCGGTTAGCTGCCGTTCTACCGTTTCGGGAGAGTTTGCTTCGACTATGATTTTTTTTTTACTGTTGCCGTATCTCTTAGTGTCAAAATATTTTTCCTTAATTTATTAGAGCTACATTTTCAGTGATCTGGTTAATGAGATTTTTGTCTTCTTTAAAGTTACATTTTGTGTTTTACTATCTGAGACGAACCAACAATTTTCAATTTTTTTTGTCTGGCTCTTGTTTTATTTAAGCGAAAGAGGTACCGTTCATATAAATAACTCTGTTTAGGTGTAATATATTCATCTAATTTCTTGATCACAGTGTGATACACGTCAGTCGCGTTAGGATCAGTCACATGGGCCCCAGGTATATAAAAATATATATCTTGTAACGCCATGTCCCCTGAATGTAGTAGCATCGCACGCTTCTTTTTGTGGTCGGTAGTGTTTGTTGCTACAAAATAAATTTCTAACGTGTGTTTCCATTTTTCCCAACGAGCTCCTACAGAGGTTGGATCACTTTCGCAGTCAAAATTAATTTCTAAACTACCAGCTATTCATTGCCCATGGTAAAAACGTTATTAACTAAAACGAAGTATGTTTAGTTCCAGGTACTATTTGTATCTCGTTAAATGATAACCGACTTTACCTACGAGGTACGAGGCAGCTATCTTGATATTATGTAAACATCTCTCAAGGTATTATGTAAACATATCCCTAAGTTTCAATCTTACGAGGTACAATTCACGGCACGGTACAGCTTATTCCGATTACAATAGACAGTATTTGGACAAAGTAAAACTTTCCATGTTATTACTAAATTGTAAATTAGCCTCAATTTATACTTTTATACAATTGAATCAATTTGAAGTAGAACTTGACGATGTCATCGTTGGTACTTTTTTTTTCATACAATTGCTTTAAATTGAAGTGGAACTTTTGACGATGTCATCGTTGGAACTTTTTTTTTTTTTTTTTTTTGTATTTTCATACAATTTCTTCAATTTGAAGTAGAACTTTTGACGATGTCATCGTTGGAACATTTGGTTTTTTGTATTTTCATACAATTGCTTCAATTTGAAGTAGAACTTTTGACAATGTCATCGTTGGAACATTTGGTTTTTTGTATTTTCATACAATTGCTCCAATTTGAAGTGGAACTTTTGACGATGACACTGTTGGACCATTTGGTTTTTTGTATTTTCATACAATTGCTTCAATTTGAAGTAGAACTTTTGACAATGTCATCGTTGGAACATTTGGTTTTTGTATTTTCATACAATTGCTTCAATTTGAAGTGGAACTTTTGACGATGACATTGTTGGACCATTTGGTATTTTGTATTTTCATACAATTGCTTCAATTTGAAGTAGAACTTTTGACAATGTCATCGTTGGAACATTTGGTTTTTGTATTTTCATACAATTGCTTCAATTTGAAGTGGAACTTTTGACGATGACATTGTTGGACCATTTGGTTTTTTGTATTTTCATACAATTGCTTCAATTTGAAGTGGAACTTTTGACGATGACATCGTTCGACCATTTGGTTTTTTGTATTTTCATACAATTGCTTCAATTTGAAGTAAAACTTTTGACGATGACATCGTTTGACCATTTGGTTTTTTGTATTTTCATACAATTGCTTCAATTTGAAGTGGTACTTGACGATGACATCGTTAGAATATTTTTCTTTTTTTTTTTTTTTTTTTGTACTTGGTCGTGTACCTTTTGCTTCGAAGCATCGAAGTGGCACTTAATCGAATCAGCATTCGACACGAACATATTTGCGAACAGAATTGGTCACCAACTATACCATATTCCAGTCTATTACAAAAACAAAGTCTCGCTGAATAAACTTAGTGTAAGTAGGTATACGAGTATTTCATTTTGTTTATACTGATTATACTCGTACAGCTCAGGCGAGCTTATTCATTGTAAGTTTATGTTTGATACAAACTACTTATAGCATTAGTTACGGATGTAAGAAATAAGTGAATTAGAAATATACTTGAAAAACTGAAACCAGGCAGGATGTTTTCTAAAATGGCGTAGCTTCGTCTATAACTTTCAGAATTTACTATGTGGGTAATGAATGAGCAACTACACACATATTGTATTCAATCAACCAGCACATAATAATCTTAACAAGATAGGCACAAATATGTCATATTTGAAAACTCCTTTACAAAGGTCAGATTCTTAATATGCATAAACCTCCAAAACAGAGACTATTTTTGGAAACTAGTTCATGTACCTACTGTACATCTATTTTTAATTATTACATCCATGGCCATGACAATACTCCTTTGTTTTATTTTATATTATTTAAAACCCCGCGCATTGATGTTTTAGTAGAATAAATGCTAGGGACAAAAATAATTTCACTCTAATGCAATAGTAAATTCACTTCATTTTTCATCCCAAGTACTACGAGTACGTAGGTATCTTTTTTTTGTTGTGAAATATCAATTTTGTTGTTGACCAATTTCTGTAAGCAGCCACATTGTTTGAGTGAAATTTTACTTACTGCGCTATTCCTCGTCGCCAATGTGATGTCCACTATAAGGACACCCAATAAAACAACAGATTACTTCAGTAAGTACTATAACACACAGGTGACGCCCGCACCGCTCGGCTGACCGATTGGGTGTGTCGCGTCCCTCTGATGTGATATACGTACGTTTATTTAGATACATCACAGCAAGTAAAACTAAACCTATTGCGATAATTTTACCTATTAAATTTAACAAGGCACAATACCTATTGGCGCAATTTATTTATAAAATCAGTTGCGCATTAACCGAAAGGTGAGCTGTCCTTTGTATTGTGCCGCACGATATTCCGAAAGGCGATCTTTATTTAATTAAATAGAAATCCGAATAGAAATACTACTTTCAAAATTAATTATACATTCGCCGAAAGGCAAAACTATCTTTGAATTGAGCCGCCGTTTGTCACTACGGCTAGCCGACAGTAGGTATGAATCTCGCCGAAAGGCGAGAGGCCCGGGCGGTGCGTATTTGAACTGGTACCTACAGCGACGCCGAAAGGTCGGAATTCGTTTGTAGTCTTTTGGCGGCGACTGCCTAAACTTCGGCGGTATTTATTTATAAATAAGTTACGACAATAATATTGAATTTGGTGAATAGCTATGTGTAGGCATCTAGGTATATGTTTATACGATATTTTCCAACGAATATGTATTAGCCAAACATAAAGATAAATAAGTGCACGGCCACAATTAACTAGGTACACAAACACACGATAGGAAGATACACAAAAGGACAAAATCTATGTAAGATTAAGTACGCGACAAAACACGGTAGGTACCCTTACACAGATAAGTACTCAACAGGTAGATACAAGATAGAACAAAATACATAAGTATTAAGTACACGGTCAAAACACGGTACACAGATATAACAGGTAGGTATGCAATAGGATAAAAATACCTATGTATGTTAGTAATTATGACAGTCTAATAAATATAAATAAGTATATACTTACGTAGACTTTTATAAAGTTATGTATTTATAATGTATTTTTAAGATGAGGAATGTAAGTTCTCCTAAATAGGTACGTAACAAAACAAAACCTCAGACTTAAATATATGAACTTAGGTAAATACCTATTGTCACATAAATATACTTTTAATATATGTAATAAGGTACAAACGGATTACTTGAAAATTGTAAAAACAATTTCAAATATGTAACCTAGTACATAAATATTACAATATATTTATAAGTAAATAAATAAAATAAAGAAATGAATGGAACTGTATTACATAATTTTATTATAAAGGCAACTGGAAACAAAATCTGGCTCGACTAAGACCAGTGTTTCGGCCAGGAGGCTATGTCCGCGCTTAATTATACCTTCGGCACTGCAAACGAACACAATAAACCCACACTGACCTGGTCTCTCCAATGATGTGCACACCCTGGGTCTTCGCCGTTCCCCGAGTACTGGAAGGTAGGATTTTGATCCAAAGGTCCACACAATCTTCACTCTAATTCACAAATTAAGTTCATAATGGTTCACACAAAAGGTTCGTTTATATTTCGCGGAAAAGTCTTATATGTATTCAAATCAAAGTTCTAGGTAAAGTTTATGATTCACTTCCACCTTCAGCCGTAAGGACGGACTGACGATCGCGACGTGCGTGCGTGCGTACGCGCTCGCAGCTAGTCGGTGAATGAATGGCCGCACGCGCCGATTGCGCTATGTCGGCGAGATGAAAAGGAACGCGGCGCCTTTGGTTAACGCTACGCGGTACTCCCCCGTCGCTCGACGGATTGTTCAAAGGCGAGCTAGTGTCAGGCAGGCTTGCATCCGAATCACATAGCCTAAGTACAATGCGGCGCAAACAAATAATAAATAATAAAATTAAAATAAAATAAATATTTAAGGGGGGATCCCATACAGTACGGAACTCCGACTTGGCCGATTATTTATTTAATTTATAACGTAGAAATTATGCATTACTATAATAATACCTAATACCTATTACACATTCGACTTAAGTAATAAATGACTCTCTAATACATTATGTATCTAAACTTACCAAAACTCATAAAACTACCTCTCTTCGGTATAAAAACCTATCCCGAAGCGAACCCACCTTGTAAAGTGCGTCGGTACATCGGCGACGGCCGCGGTTTTAATACGCTTTTAATTAAAATTTACCGGCGCCGGCAGTAAATCAGTACTTCCGGACAAGTTGTGGTTCGGTATGCGAACACACGCCGTCATTTGCACTGTTGCATAATTTCATTTGGTGGAAATTTGACGCTCATTGGGCTCCCGGCGTCCGGCGCCCGGTGTCCACCGGACCTTTGTGGCTGCCAATGGGAATGTAGGTAGCGACTGACGAATGACACAGCAAATTGAATCAACGAAGCTACGTTTCATTTCATAGTAGATTATGTATCAAGAGAACCAAGTGGTTTTGTCACTGGCGACAATTGGACCCTGAGCGTAGCGAGGGACTCTATAGTTAACTCCTGAGCGCAGCGAGGATATTTTAAGCTAATTTTTAAGTGTTAAGTTAAATTTTTAGTTAATTATTAAGAGTCCTGCGTGAAGCGAGTCTTTAATTAAAGTCGCCCAAGACGAAGACAAACTTGGTTCTAGAGGTCCATACTATACTTTTCATACATCCTGCGAGAAAATGTAACACACAACTTATAATAAAACAGAGAATGTAAATACTACATGAAAAAATAAGACCATGGCCAGCTCGATTATCATTGACTAGCACGGGCATTGCAAGGAGATTTTATTCTAAATCGAACTAATATGGGCACCAAAGAGGTTTCAATCTGTGAAGTCGAGTAGAACCTCCTTACAATACCAGTTGCCACAAAATGTAAAGAGGTTATATTCGATTTTGCAAAATGAAACCTCTTTACGATGTCCTTAAATGTTCTAAGTTGAGAAATTTTCATACGAATTATACGTTCCAAATTTAAATCCCTTTAACCCCTAGGGAATTTCATACAACATTATCAAACTATCATAGCCCTCTTATTGAGATTGTGTAAAGAGAATAATGACTCGTTTTACGTTGAGATTCTATGACATATAATGGGTCATTTTCGAGCACTTGGTATGAAAAATTATGTACTATAACTGCATGAGTGATCGAGCTTCGACACAGAGGGCGATTCTTTAAAAATACCTTTATTGAAATTTCGAACACTGACTAATATTAATTATTCAAATATATTTTATAAGACATTTATGGAGATAGCGTATAAAACATCATTTTTAGGGTTCCGTACCTAAAGGTTAAACACGGGACCCTATTACTAAGACTGTCTGTCTGTCTATCACCAGGCTAAGGTATCTCATGAACCGTTATAGCTAGAAAGCTGAAATTTTCACAGATGTTGTATTTCTGTTACCGCTTTAGCGACAAATACTAAAAAAAGAATAAAAAACAATATTTATGCTCCCATACAACAATCCTGAATTTTTAGCCGTTTTTCGCTCGATATTAATAATGGTAAAGGTAGATGTTTGAAATATTCATAGAATATTAAGTTGTTAATTAACTTAAATAATAAATAAAAAAATAAAATAAATAAATATTTAAGGGGGGCTCCGATACAGTACGGAAGAACCCTTCATGCGTTGCGCTAGTCCGACTCGTACTTGACCGATTATTTTGCATTTTCAGGGTTGGTTCTATGCTAAAAGTTGGTCATAATGATTAGTACAACCATAAACAAAGTACTTTGTTAAATATTTGTTATCGTTGTACCTTAAACAAAGTACCTACTTTGTTTATGGTACAACGATACCTAATCAGGGTGCTTTGCGAGACGGGTCCGCGCGCTAGTAGGTACTTGATAACTTGGGAAACACCGTCGATTCCGTCGAAACTATACCTGTTCAATCATTAGATTGAAAATAGACTTGAGTGTATTTTCCCGTTATCTAAAAAAAAAATGTCGATCACCCTCGACAAAATGTATGTGTTCCATAATTCAGCTGATTTTTTTTGAGTTTTAACAAAAGTCGTAGAACAAAAGTTGTTAGTTTTGATGTACAGAATAAGCCCCTAAGACGATGCTGGTGTTTTAAAAATAACCTTTAAATTAATTAACTAAGTAGTAGTAGTAGTTCTGCTTATGTCTTGTAAAAAAATATAAGTGTTCTACCTAGGTATGTAGATGTACGTCTACGTAGCATCTAAGACTTAGGTGTCAATAGCTGCGAATGCTGCGATCACTCTGTGTAAACATGTAGAAATCGAGATAGGTAGGTACTAACTATCTACCTACCTAATCTTTGATATATTTTTTTTTATTTCAGGATTCAGGCGTTTGACATGTCCTCGCTTCGACTAGATGCTATAGAAATTCGTTTACAAGCTAAAAGCTTTCCATTTACGGAGTAGAACGCCTCAGGTATGAAGCAAGATGCGTTCCAGTACACAGAGCAAATATCTAGAGAGGCGGCGCGGGCGTATAGAAGTAATTTTATAGATACATCTAAAGGACTCATTTTGAACAATGTTTAATAGGTGTAGAGTAAACTTCGAACTCACGAAAAAATTCAACTGTTTTATTCATTTTGTCGATGTATACGAGTACATGATGTAAAAAATAATGTAAAGGTCGTAGTGTTTGTGATTATCGGCCTCACAGACTTGACCTTGCAGGGCGCCAGTTCGAATGAAATGGTAGCTTGCTGTTTAATCGAGCAAATAAATATCTAAATATGTACCCTCTTTCATCGGCCGACTGTAAGGAATGGATAAAAAGTATGTCCTATCAAGAGACTGAAGCTCTGCGGAAATCCATTGAGCAGCAAACCTTTGCTCTTAACCTAGACTGGCAAATGGCAATGAATCCCCAAACACACATACGCACGCGCACACACACACACACACACACACACACACGAGCGCTACATAATACATTCATAATTAAATTATTTTTAAAATAGACTTTGCATTGATAGGTGCTTTACTTGTAATTAAAAATTAATTAAATGTGTCAAATACTTATTTTACTTTTCAACTCAAATAACTTTTTACGAATGAAACTATAAATGTAAGTAATACATATTTCTTTTTCACTAACATAATAATGACTAGAATTTGGAGACTTGTGACAATTTCATTTCATGAATATATTTTAAGTGTTAACAATTTAATAACCTAGCAAAAATATTAAACGAAGACTATTCGTTTTATTAGTTGTAAATCTTTTACTCGACTTGTTTGCAATATATTTGCAGATACCTATACTTGATCATCTTATAGGTCTGCGTGATTCATCTTCGACCACAACGTCGCTTACCATCAGGCGAGTTGGTGGTCAAACGCGGACTTATTTGCGTTAAAAAAAAAAAGCTGTGTATACCACACCAAACTTCAATCTAGGGAAGGCTATCCATCAAAATACAGGTGTGAACTCACCTAGTTTGCATGGCATGGCATGTTATTTGCATGTTTGTACTAATTTTTTAAATAAAATGATTTTAATAATTTAATTAAAAAAGTTGTTCGTCATTATACTCGTACCTCTAAAAGTTACTTTGCAAAGCAGTACTTACCATGTATAATTAGCGCGTAGCAAAAATATGAAAATATGAGCTTTTGCCCGCGGCTTCGCCTGCATGTTATTTCGAGGCCCTACCTTACCATCATTAATAAAGGAGGTAGAAAAAAATCGATTCGACATTTGTTCGATTCGATAGTTCTTTTTTGACATTTCTTGGAGCGCACGCTAGAATGGCTCGCAGATGGCAGAATTTTTCCTACTTACTTAACACTTATTGTTACAAAATGGAAAATTTACGCAATATCATTATAATTTATAGTCTGTGTTATTCTGATATATAAGCTATATAATTGCAAAGTTTCATCTCAATCCGTTCAGGAGTTTTTGCGTGAAAGAGTAACAAACATCTATCCATTCTAACAAACTTTCACGTTTATAATATTAGTAGGATTTGTTTAAACTTTTCTTGTCTGTAATAAGGCGTTCGTAGAGTCAATATTACGGAATAAATTTATCTACAGATATCTATGGTTTTATGCCTCAGGCTTCGTTCGTCGCTTTATATGACAAATGGGGTATCCATCTACCCATGCTCAGAACTTCAGGATATAGCTTAGGTATGAGCATTAGATAAGTTGATAAATCCAAAAGCGTTAGTGAAGTTTAGGTATAGGTGGTTTTACTAAAAAAATAAAAGTGAAATTGAATAGGCAGATATTAGCAATCGTTTTTTAACCTATTCATTTCCGGTGGGTTCTAACAATAGATAAAATCACACTAATTTTGGTTTAATTTGGTTTTGAAATCCAAGCTATTTCTTTCATACTTAGCTAGAGAGAGTTACCATCCAGAGGGGTTAGTCCAGGTTTACACGTAAATTGAAACTACAGATGTTTCCGTATGGCTCCATACATTTCTGTACAGCGCCCCTGGCGGAAACGAGGAAGAACTAACCAAAATGTATGAAGCCACACGCGGACGCGAAAGTTTAAGTAAACTACGCAAAACCTGGACTAAGGGCTCAGGTAACCCTTGAAGGGAAAGAATATGCATACACTTATAAAAAAACATCGACCTGGCATTTTTTCTGTTTTAAATATTTATGTAAGAAATAAACGATATCTTCATACTAAACCGCAAATAATTATAGGCATGTAACAGTAACTGTAATATATTAAGCTTAATAATTATAAGTAAATGAGTACCCTTGGAGCCAGACATTATATAGAAACAAATATGCAGTTAAACATAGGTAGATAGAGTACATACCTAAGTACGATAGGTTAGGTGTAGGTACCTACCTAACATGATTTTTGAATTTCAAATGGGCTGATCCTTAATTACCGGCCTTCGCCGATGAGGTAGGTAGGTATGTAGGTATAATTTTATCTAGAATCATTACAAATTCTGTTTTATTATTCAAGGTTTTCAACCTTCCGTAAAAAATACAATTTGTTTCGTATTACAAGTAATTTATACATCCAGCCAGCCGTTGGCTAAATCTAATCAGTTTGTTGTGTTTACTTCGAAATTATAAAGTAGATACATTATTATGTTGAGTTAGCTAGGTACTATTTTATACATATATGTCAGGGAGATTTTACACAAAACATATCTTATAAAATAGTGAAAAAAAGGGTAATAGGTAAACAAAAAGATTAAAAGCAATACTTAGTTGATTTGCAATCGAAATTTTGGGGTAGGTTATATACAGGGTTATTTGTAATCAATTAGCATCCTTTTAGGGACTTATTCTGTACATCAAAACTAACAACTTTTGTTCTACGACTTTTATTAATTCTCAAAAAAGAAATGCTGTTCCATAGAAAAATATCCTTCACCCTCGACATAATGTATGGAACAGAAGCTGCCTTTTTTCAAAACGTTAAACCTTAAAAACCTTATAAACGTGTCTCTTAGTACCAATTCAAGCTTTACCTAATTACTGGTGATGGTTTACTCCCAACGGCCACCACTAAAACGAAATTTTAGCACAAATACTTTGTCCTAACTTCCCCCAGCGGTAGCCGTTGGGATTAAACCCTGATGATGACACCATGATATGATAATTTATCATTTACACGTAAAATCAGATTGAAATCTTTTGTATCTAAATTGCTTCAATGTCCATTAGTGACCTTAAAACTTGAACCTAAGATACTTAGTTCTAATTTTTCAATATGTTTTCCGTCCTTCTTAATTTCGCAGCCGATGTGCAATAATATGTATTGTACCTACTATTATATGCATCTTGTGTCGTGATTGGAACTTTCTATGCTCGTAAACTAATATCGAACCCATGGTACCGTGGTCCAGAAGTCACGTTCAGGCCCAGATGCAACGCATCATGTCGGTCGGCAGCAGATGCTTCTCGAAAGGAATTTATCTTACAAACTTTGTGTTAAATGTTTCCCGGTCGATCTAGGGGTAGTTAGAGAACTCCTTCAGGGTAGGTACTGTGGGTCGCTATGGAGAACTTAATAACTATGTGGGTATTAAATTATCCCTCAGGGCAACGGTCGTCCATTTGTCAATGTCCATGGTTACAATGTACTTTCTTATTTCGTGTGGGTTGTGTTTGAACTGAGTTAGTCAAACTACGCTACGAACGCTACTTATACAGGGCTATTTCTAATCAATTAGCATCCTTTTAGGGGCTTATTCTGTCCATCAAAACTAATAACTTTTGTTCTGCGACTTTTGTCAATTTCAATTTAATTTCAATTTATTTATTTACTAAAAATGCAACTTACAGTCTATTATAAAACTAAACGTTACATTTTTTATATAGGTACTAGGAACAATTTTACTTAAAATGTATGAGATCAGTATTATATAAGTACATTTAGAACAAGAATAAACATTTATACAACATTAAACTACACATTACATTTTGTCGAGGGTGAACGATATTTTTCTTTGGAACAGCATATATTTCAGCGATCGTAACTTCCAATGTTTCGAAATTTGAAACACGATTAAAAAATAGGTAAGTATCTACTTACTATGTAGGTCCTGTTCACGTCGATCAATTATATTGCAATAGCTGTGTACACAGTTTTAATTAATTAAATTGTAAAATACTCTTTGTCTTTTCTCTTCTGCTTCTTTCTTAGCCTTTATTATTAAATTTTTGGGCCTAGGCCTCTTTCGATTTCTGCCATTGTGAATAATGCAGATGCGATCCAGTAGCGCCTCCCTTCAAGCTTTCGTCTACCCAATGTCTTTCACGCTACATCATTTGGACAAATCCTACTAATTATGTTATGAATGCGAAAGTTTGTGAGTATGTATGGATGTTTGTTACTCACGCATAAACGGCTTAACCGATTTGGATGAAATTCGGTATGAAGTTAGCTTAGACCTTGTATTAACACAAAGGCTACTTTTTATCTCGGCTCAACGCGGGCAACACCGCGGGGCGCAGCAAGTTAATAAATAAATATTAGGTGATATCCACACACGGTCTCTGACCCCAAACTAAGCAAAGCTTGTGATTTGGCTGCCGGAGACTGAAATACTAAACATTAGGTAAGCGTATTATGCTCTTGACCGCATCCTCGCCAAGATATGGCCTAAGATGAACCTAAAAAAAAATCGTCCAATCCATTCGTGGCTATTGGTGGTTGACCTACCGCTTTAACCACCTCTTTTAGTTTCGTTCTGAAATTTAGTCACCTTACTTGACAAATATTGTAACTAAAGACACGTACGAGTACATATGACATATGTCTTAACTTATCCTATCGCACGGACACAAAGTATGATTAAAATTCAGTCGATCGGTAGATTAGTCGAGTTCGCATAAAGGGAGTCGTTTCGCCAGCAACCCCCCGAGGTAATCTGCCGGCAGTGAACTGCGCGCTGGTACATTACCCTGTTGTTGCTGAGTCAGCGCGAAGCCGCGCCTTCGTCACCCTCCGCTCATTACGTACCTGTCGCGTGCATGCTTGGCTGCCAGCTTCCCTTTCACCAGGCGTAAAACAACCGCTTTAATACGCAGCCCAAATTTCACATTAAAAGCAGTTTTAGTGGTTTTAACGAAATACAGCGCTCTGTAAAGTACAATATCGATGGACTTTGGGTTAACATCTTTTCCAAATATGCTGAAGTAAAACCTCTTCCGTACAATAATACATTTACAATTGATCTGTTAAGTATAACAACGATGAACTTTATTTCAAAGTTTTTAAAATATGCCAAAGAAAAACCTGTTCTATACAAGTGTACAAATTATGTCCCTATATGAAATTTTCACCTGTATGAAAGCTTTTTGTTACTAGTTTGGGAAAGCTACGAGTTAATATGTATTAAAATCTGATAAATGAGAATGCAGATAAATCTATAGTTATGACGGTGGTGGATGGTAAAAATAATGTATTCCTTAGCAAACTTAGGGTCGTCAGTAGTATCTAGACTTTAAGAAAAATTGGCTCTATTTGTTTCCATTACTGCATTATTATGTTCTAACTAAATTAATAAATATTAGGGGACATCTTACACACGGCGTCTGACCCCAAACTAAGCAAAGCTTGTGATATGGCTGCCAGAGACTGATATATACAACATATACATATTTTTAAATATATACTTATAAAGATAATACCTAAATAACACTCAGACACAGAGCAAATACCAAATAAATGTTCATCATATAAATGTTTGCCTTGGGTGGGGATCGAACCCACGCCTCTTTGATCCAGAAGTCAGGGTCACTAACCACTGAGCCACCGAGGCAGTCAAATAGTAATATCATAGACAA
The DNA here is from genome assembly GCA_964007245.1 of Hypomecis atomaria. Taxonomy (NCBI): domain Eukaryota; kingdom Metazoa; phylum Arthropoda; class Insecta; order Lepidoptera; family Geometridae; genus Hypomecis; species Hypomecis atomaria. The sequence goes on along the minus strand of OZ023281.1, from coordinate 11,238,422 downwards.
ACCATATATAGTACGAGTATATCGTCGTTGGTAATATCATACATCATAATATTTATCGTAACATTCATCGTGTAGCACCTGCTACGCGCCAAGCCGCTACGGATTCTTCCGTCTTTCATTTTGTATCATTGTAGCAATAAGCTATACTGAAATAAAGTGTGAAATAAGAATCTTAATGTTTATAATAATTTTATTTTATTACATACATAATTTGTACATTATCGTAAATCGTAACATAGCGTGGAAGGCGTTGCTACGCGCTGAGGGATCGCTACGAATTCTTATCCTTATTTCAAATCATCGTGGCACAATTCATGAACCATACTGCAATAAAGTGTAGAAAGCAAATCAATCTACGATTTGCCAACAGTGACCCAAAATAGAACAGTTTGTTTTTGTTCGGTATCGTACAGAATAGCCGTGCAGACCATTGTATTTGCCGGCTTTTCCTGGCCGTCTGAAAACTTTTACAGAGATTAACTGGACTTAAGAGGATTATAATCTTTATATTTAATATTTCTATTTTTGTGAAGAACTTTTATAACATTTTTACTTATTCAAATGAGCGAAAATATTACAAAAAAAGCACATGATAAAAAGCATAAATAATTTTCTTAATCTTTTCTATAGAAAACCAAAAACTTAGTTTTATAAAACTAGATCGAATCAGTTATTTCTGCGCTAAATCGTTTTTGTTGAGATATGTGACATTGGTATCCTGATAGGTTATCCTCATAGTCTCGGACACGTCGCTACGTACAGTGTTTAAACATTTGTACCCTTCACCCAAAAACTTGCAGGCACGCGAGTGAGGTAGCTATAGCACACAGACCCTTAAGCAGCTCCCGTTTGCAAATCGTTCTTGATTTGTTCATTGATTGGAGCCATAGGTACCGCGGCGCCGTGAGTGGTTCAGTTTATATTCGGCGTCAGTATTCGCACGGCACATTTGCTTCCAATTCAATTCCGCAGCCGGCTCGTTGCAGCGTCGAATAAGCCGTCGGTGAGATTGTCTCGCGCCCTGCGGTCTTAGCTACCTATTTGCAAACCTAGACTCTGCCCGATTTGAGAATCGAACCGTAATTAGAGAAGCATGTTACAATTTCTTAAATATTTTTCCGTTTTTAAAACTACGATAACGACAGGAAGGTATCAGAAGTCCATTCTTGAGTGTACGTGCGTCGATGTCTTTCGGCTCCCGGAGAATGTTTGGAAAAAATCAAACATAGCAGAAAATAAAAAACGGAAGAAGGAAATATCACACAAGTCACTCTCATTATTAATTGTATAGTTTAATAAAAATGTCCATGTTAGTATAGGACCAAAAAACTTGAAAAAATATTTGAGTTTGTACAATTTCGACAACATAATTACGAGTATGTGGTGACTGGTTAAATCTTTAACTGCTTACCTACAATGTACCCAAGTCACGTGCTTTACTTCAGCTATCTGATAGGTGCTAAATACCAACGTCGAGTTGGCTGCCTTAGTACCCAGAGCGTAAGATATTTCAACATTGTTACGATCAAGTTTCACTAAACTACACTATGTTAGCAATTATTTTATGAATTTGTATGAATTAACAGGGCTGTGTAACATTGTTCATTGAACACTATCACGTCACTACGTCACTGAACAAAAAAGTTAAATAAACGTTAAAATAATTTAGTATTAAATATCCATAAAAATTATACAAAATGAGTCTTCTAATGATTCTGGTGAATACACTAATACCAATATAATAAAAACCTAACTATAGATAACACATCAGAAACCGTCCAGCAGTTTTGGATGTAGAAGGGGAGATGGAAATAAATACGCTGAAATATTTCTTTCCTCGTGTAAAAATAAGCACTACCTAATTAGTAAGACAAAGTTATAACGAACTCTCAAAGTACAAAGTCTTAGCATGATTTATTGTTGCGATGTTTAGGTAGTAAGGTAATTACTGCTAATTCTCCTGTAATGTTATAGCCTGAAAAGTTCAGGGTTGTAAAATTAACGCTGAACATTTTCAAACTGTTTGGCGTTTCAAACTTTATCAAAGTAATTTTATTTCGCACTTGTATAACTTTTTATCTGAGAAACACTGAAGTGCTTTTTTGGGCGCCTCTCAAACTTTTTATTGGCACGTAAGTAGGGTAAACGTATATTCTTAACTACCTACTTGTTTTGTAAGAATTATTGCATGCATTTGTTTTCATTGTTATTTCGCTATCAGAAGATCTTTCAAAGTGGGGCCAGACTATGTACAGTAGCTCAATAAATCAATTAGACTAAAAAAACGCATTTAATGCTTAATTGCTTAATTTGAATGGAACTTCATATTTTCTAATCTGATTTTTGTTTAAGGCCACCATCACGCCACCATGTTTTACAAGCAATATTAAAAAGTAATATGGTCCGAAAAATATGAAATCTTTGAATGAAGATTTTTATGAAAGAAAATAATAGGAAAATCATAATATATATTTGCATTATCTCGTTTTGTACAACGATGCCGTATAGTATTTTGTATATTGGTACTGCTACTATACAAGGTATTAAAAACTAGTGTATTAGGCCGTAAATATGTTATTCAGCTTATTATTATGAACAACTTTGAATATCAGGCCAACCCAAAAAAATCGCCTGTTTCACACATTTTGTCGATTCTGAGATGCAATTTGTACGAAACAGTACTTACCTACGTTACTTACGTCATTGTTCAGATAAAAAATAACCAAAATACATTTACTCGTATTTATGTCGAAAATGTGGTTTGTGAATCTGAGTGATTTATATGTAGAATATTTTTAATTTCAAAATCTCAATTCTTACTGAAGTCCGTGTACAGTGAAAGCTTCACGCTTGTACTCACCTAAGTACTTGTACTCATAGGAGTTCATCGTACTGAATGGAATATGCATAACTGCTTTTTATAAAAATAATAACGTAAAAAATAATCTGTGTCTCTCCAGAAGTACCTAAATACAAATCATGCGGTACCTTGTCATCAAGAAACAGACAATAAGCCCGATTACAGAGGCGCCAGCGTAAATTTAATAGCAACGTAAAAGGCGTTCTCTCTATCGAATGCCTAAAGTGAAAAAGAAACAGAACTATGCTACTTAGCTAATATAATTACGATGGCGCCTCTGTAATCGGGCTTAGTATCACAAAAGCGATTTAACCAGCATACATACATAATATTTACACTTGCAACCCAAAAACACTATCGTCCCTCTCGAGCCATGGGTAATAATGATTAAGACGTCTTAATAGCTAAGATCTCCATGTTTTAAGCCAATGTTTAAAGCAAAAGGAGTCAAATAGAAAAGCTGCAAGATTTAATTTCGCACAACTCGTAACAAATTGCTACTGGAATACTAATTTTTGGTATTTTATATGAGAACATTAATATTTATTCGTGTAGGTACATGAATAAAATATTAACAGGGATAGTCAGAAACACATTAAAAATGAAAACACTCGAGTCGTGTTCATTTGAGGTGCATTTGTAATACATTTAAAACTCGAGGTAAGCTTTCTTTAACTTAAGACCAAGTGTACCTTCAAAGGTCTGTCGATGATCCGATTGCTTTTTAAATAGTAGAAGTTTATGTAGTATTGTATTTAGTTGTAGTTAATAAAAGCACTTGCCCTAGAAAAAAGTGTATTTATATAAACATAATTAATATATATTTTTTTTCTTAGGAAAGGTTTTTCGCTGATGGAATAGTAATGAATGATTTTTCAGGGTATTTTTGTAACCTTATTTTCGTAAAACAAAGCATTACTACGGTTTGTTTTTGGATTGATATAATTCTAAGCAGAGCTGAACTGTTTTTTTACACAATTTGCTAGATGATGAAACCATTTTTAGGATTCCGTACCCAAAGGGTAAAAACGGGACCCTATTACTAAGACCCCGCTGTCCGTCTGACTGTCTGTCTGTATCACATGAACCGTTATAGCTAGAAAGCTGAAATTTCACAAATTATGTATTTCTGGTGCCGCTATAACAACAAATACTAAAAACAGAATAAAATATTAATTATGGGGGGCTCTCTTACAACAAACCTAATTTTTTTTGCCGTTTTCCGCTCTAAATTTATAATGGTAAAAGGTAGATGCTTGAAATTTTCACAGAATGCTTAGTTTTATATTCACTTCAATAATTAATAATAAAATTAAAATTTAAGGGGGGCTCCCATACAGTACGGAACCCTACGTGCACGAGTCCGACTCGTACTTGGCCGATAATTGTGGAAATGTGGTGAATGGGCGGCGCTTGCTATTGAGCATGCAGTTGCGTGCATGTGTCGCAGGCAGAAAAAATACCAAGTCGATGGTCGCAGGTAAACTTGTACTTAGTGGCTCCAGACTCTAAGGCCAATTGCGATGAAGTTAATATTCGGGCTATTCCTATGTGATGTACACAGCTATATAATATTTTCACAGTAACTCGTGCTTGGCGATAATATTCAAAAATATGTTTATCGTGAAGTTGTAAGCTAGCAAGCTAGTATTGTTAGTATTACAGAAAGTGACGTCAAAGATAGCCAAAATTTTATTTTGACCATCTTTGTCGTGGCTTTCTCTTCATTCGTGAATTTTTGAATATTTGTACATAATATTCAAATAAAATAAATTGCAAGTGACCTCCCTCAGTGAGTCCCTCCGGAAGAAGTGAAACTTCGACGCACCAGTGCTTTCATACCCCCTCCATGGTAGCGTTTAAACGTTTAACGCAACCTTGTTGGAAGTCGCATTAGAAGTTTCACTTCAATAAAAGTAAAAATAAAACTTGAGTAGTTTGGCCCAAAGTCAAGCATAGTAGCCGGGCGTGGCGCGCTCGGCGCTCCAGGCGCCAGTTGGCCATTCTCGGCGCTTCACGAAGTGCGAACTGCATTTCGAGCCGAATAACACAAGGCACAAAACAAAAGCATTAGTCTCGCAAAATGTGCTTTAGTTCCGTGGTTTTCGTTTAATATAAAAGTTTTCACAATACGGTCTTTAGCGTGGAAAGCGCAAAAATTGTTATTGGTGTTATTTAACTCAACATTTTGTTTAAGTGAGAGTTATACCTCACTGCGACTTTGACTGCATCTAGTCTGGCTTGAAGTAGGTAATGTGGGCTAGGATTGAATGTACTTATTCATACTTATATGCTCTAGTTTTCAGATTTGCAGTAAAGTTAGAATATAGTTCTTAAAGTAACATATTGCTGTCATTTAAAGAGAACATCCCCTAAGAATAGCTAATTCCTCTAGCACTTAACCTCGACTCACTTATTACAGCGTCATACCAGCTTTCATGTATTTGCTTGTGTAAATTTAGATTATTCTAGATCCTCCTTATCTACAGTACTGGTTGTTGGTATTGCATTAAACATACATTCAGAGATACCGAGCTAAATCCAGAATGTAATCATATTACGTTCTGGAATATACAATACTGTTACGAAACACTTAAGCGTATTCTCAAAGCTCAAACTCCCTGCCTAGATTAGATGGGTAGAAGCCATGTTATTTTTTCAACTCTTTTAAAACTTTCCCCCTCGCCCGATACAAAATGTTCAGCTGAACATTTTGTATCGTAGGTATCGTCAAAACTTTTCAACTAACTTTAAAACAATATAACTGAAGCGGCCAAGTATTTAACTTTGACCGTTCGTTGGCGGGAAGCGTTATGCGCCCGAAGGCTTTATGGCGTCAATATATTAAGTGGACTGTATCTGTTAATTCGCTAGGATCACTGATTACATATCACATGGCATGTCATGACAATTAGAGCGATATCTAGGTAAAGAAAATAGGAACCACGCACCTTCAGACTTCTGGAACTTTCTCCGGATCCGAGGACCTGGCTGCTTGGCTAGATTCGCACACAAATGTCCACCTTTTTGTAAATATAGTTCACACCGTATACCGACGTACTTGTTACTTAAACATTACACTGCAATATTAGCGTTGTTGCAAACTATTGACACGAAGAGAGTCTCTTACGCAGGCTCCTGGCGTAGACTGCGTGGCGGTATTGGGATTGGTGGGGGTGAAAAGGAGAAGGAATCGCTCAATTAGCCTATATTGCCATGTGACAGAAAGAGAAAGCTAATGAACTAGTTATTGTAGAAAAATGCATTGGATGATACATCTAGGCGTCAACATCACCCCCGCCCTTAAAGGGTTGCCTTTAAGAAACCAATATTATATAAATGCGGTTTAAATATAGTATAATACGCGGTAGATATATATGCGGAAAAATAATATGCGGATAAACAAAGTATTTTAATATATATAAAATGAATATATGTAATTAATTATTGAGTAGGCAAGGGACATATTTTAACTACCGGGCGAAGGTAGCTGCCCTTTGAAGTTTTCACAGATACGACTCTAGTAGTGCCGTCCTTAGACGGATAAACCTTTTCTACGACACCCAAGGGCCAAGCAAGAGGCGGGGCGTTATCAGTTTTGATAATGACGACCGTTCCTTCCTCTATGGGAACAGAAGGAACATTCCACTTAGCTCGCGCCTGCAGCTGATGTAGATATTCAGCACGCCAACGTTTCCAAAACGATTGCACAATACCGTCTATTAAATTATGCCTGTGCACCAAGTCTCTCGGCGTAACCTGAGCCGCGGGAAGCGATGAAAGTGGCAAGGTATGAATAAAGTGGGCCGGTGTAAGAGCTGAAGGCTCTGCGGGGTCACTACTATTGCCGTTTCGCACCAGAGGGCGCGAATTAACAAGAGCTTCTATCTGCGTAAGGACCGTGAGAAGCTCTTCATAGGATACGGTTTGTTGTCCTATGGCCTTAAACAAGTGAGTTTTAATGATCTTCACCATACTTTCCCAACAACCTCCCCAGTGCGGAGAAGAGGGCGGGATGAATTTCCATTCGATACGATTTTCGGCAAACTCTACTTCTAAATGTGGGCGTAATTCATCTAAGAATTTGTATAAGTCGCGGAGATATGATCGTGCTCCTAAGTAACAGGTTGCATTGTCACTATATACGCACTGAACGGGTCCGCGTCTAGAAAGAAAGCGTTTAAACGCATTAATGAAACTCAGAGTGCTTAAATCTGTCGCAATTTCAATGTGTGTTGCACGCGTAGTAAGGCACGTGAAAATGCATAACCAAGCCTTGCGGCTCTTTACCCCCCGACCGCGACTGGGAGTGTATCTCAGGGGGCCTGCATAATCGACGCCCGCATGCGAGTAACCTTTGTCAACCTGGTTAACGCGATGACTAGGCAAATCGGCCATCAGCGGACATAACGGACGCGGTTTCGATTTAGAGCACACGTCGCATTTGTAAATGCGATGGCGTATAATGCGCCTTGCAGCAAGGATCCAAAATCTGTGTCTTAACAAAGACATGAGAAGCTCTGGTCCAGCATGCAAGTGCTTGCGGTGACAGTGATCAACAATCAACTCAACGACGTGATCGCGGCGCGGTAAGACTGAGGGATGCTTAAGTGTGTATTCCTCAGCGGAATTCGACAAGCGACCTCCGACACGGATAAGACCGTGACCATCGAGAAAAGGTCTTAGCTTGTTTAAAGCAAGTTAACATTGTTCATCTTTAGTTAAACTAACTTTATCGCGGGAGAAATGAACATCTTGAACGGTGCGTATTAATTTATTCTCTGCAAACTCTAAGTCTGCGGCCGTTATAGAAGTTCCACGGAGCAATATTTTCATGAAGCGGTAAACGAAAACAATCGCGCGTAATAATTTAGAATACGACGAAAATCGTCGTGCGAGCGCGTAAAGCGGGGCGTCTTCTGGACTAGTTGTGACGTGCACTTGATGAGCCCTTTGTTCAGGTACGACTGCGTATTCATTAATATCTAATTTATTTGAGGGCCATTCACTTGGATCACGCATGATCCAAGTAGGTCCAGAAAACCATAAAGGATGGTCGACTAACTTTTCCGGGGTAAGACCACGTGATAAGCAGTCTGCGGGGTTATCGGAGCCAGAAACATGGAAGAATCGACTCGCGGGAATATTTTCTGTCACTTTGACTACTCGATTGGCGACAAAAGTCTGCCAACGATGCGGAGACGCGTTTATCCAACAGAGTGCAATTTTGAAAAGTTTGATCAGCTCGTCACTGAGCGTGAAAGCTTGCGTATCATTCATGACAGAAATAACTATGTCATCCTTAAAAAGGCATGACGAAGCAGCGGCGGCTGCAGCGGGAAACTTATCACCTTCGTTGGCGATCAGCTGGCGAACCACGCGCAGTGCGTGAAATGGACTGGATTTCAGCCCGAAACAAACGCGGTTAAATTCGTATACAGTAACTGGATCATCCGTACTGAAGCGATATAAAATTCGTTGATACCTACGATCACGTTCGCGTACTCCAATTTGGAGAAACATCTGACGACAATCAGCGGATAACGTTATTTTAAATAAGCGATAATGTATAAGGATGCTAAACAAGTCGCCTTGTATATTAGCACCAGCGTGGAGAAGGTCGTTAAGCGACTGACCAGAAGAAGACTTGCAGCTGGCGTCCAAAACGCAGCGAAGCTTGGTCGACGTTTTGTCTTCACGTACCACACCGTGATGTGGAATCGTATATGAAGGTCGAGTGACGTCATCAGTATTTAAATTTACAGGACTTAGGTAGCCCTTATTTATATAATCACGTATTACGTCATTATAAGCGGCGCGGAGTTTTAAAGATGCATCTAGCTTTCGTTCTAGACATTTAAGTCGTCTAAGAGCGGCAGCGTACGAATCGCCTAATAAATATACGTCGTCACGAAACGGTAATGCGACGACATACCTACCACTGTCATCACGAACGGTGGTAGCGCGGAACAACTCCTCACACTCAAGGTCATTCGGACTTAGAGCGGGCGGCGCGGTTATATCTTCAAGTTCCCAAAATCGCTTGAAGAGCGTGTCCATCGAGTCATGGACAACAGAACAACATACAGTTGATAAACTATTGTGAACGGTATTCAATGTAGGCGCGGAACCCATAATCACAAAACCTAACACAGTCTGAATCGCGGGTGGTATATCCTTATGAGTGCTATGCACCACTCCGGGTAACAGCAGATGCGAGAATGCCGATGCTCCGACCAAGCAATCGATCGGTCCGGGAGTCGCGAAATCTTTGTCGGCGAGCGGTAGTGATTCGAGGTGTGTAAACGCAGCCTTATCGACTACGGCCGACGGCAGAGTATCGCTTATGCGGTCGATTACAAGCGTGTCTAAATCAAATTGTATGTTCGAATTAAATCGTGAACATATTTTAAATTGTACAGAACCCTTAACTGGGTTTTCTGTACCTCCTATTCCTCTAACAACCGTACGTGAAGGTATCACACTGTTTGATAATCCAAGACGCACGCAACATTCATAAGTTACGAAATTACTTTGAGATGCACTATCCAATAAACAACGAATAATTCGCGGTCTGTTTTTTGCATCGTAAACAATCGCCTGAGCGGTAGCTAGCAGCACCGTTGTACGGGTAGATACCGACTGCTGCTTATCGGCCGATGACTCAGTGCGCGCGGAAAGCGAAGCAGCGATGGATGTCGTGCATAGCGATAGATCGGTGCGTTGCGATAACTGCGGCTCGATCGCGGTAGGGACAGGCGCCCGTGGCGTAGCGGATGGATGCGCGGTTGTCAAAGACGGGGTAGCGGGTTCGGAGCGCGGTTTGTTATCATTAAAATGTAACATTGAATGATGTCGCTGAGAACAAATGCGACATTTCGATGTTGATGAACAATTAACGGATTTATGTGTGCGACTGGTGCAGTTCACACACGCGTTATTATTTTTTATAAACTTAAACCGTTCAGTAGGTGAAAGTTTTTCAAATGCGGTACATTTAAAGTAGTGATCATGAGACGCATAATTACACAGTGAACATTTATCAGAAGCCGAACATGTAACATATGACTGTGGATTTGGCTGGCGGTTAGTTCTAGCAGGAGGCTTAGAACTGTACTTCGTACTATTATTACCTGCGGTAGGTTGCGTACTCTCAAAGATTCGACACTGTTTTTTAATGAATTCGATAAATTCGTCGAGAGTAGGTAATCTTTTATCACGAGAGTACATTTCAAAGGCACGCTTAGTTTCTGTATCAAACTTCTGCGTAGCTATGTGCAGCAATACAAAATCCAACAGATCATTAATTTTTAACGTTTTGAGCGAGCTAATAGCGACAACAAACTTGTCGATAAATAATTGGTAGTTAGTCGTAGACGGAGAACCATTTAATTTAAGACTGAGGGCCTCATCTAAGTACTTAGAACCTAACAATCTGACATCTTGATATTTATCGAGAAGAGTTTGATAAATCACTTCGTAATTTTCGGCACTGGGAATGATACCAGCAAATGAAGACTGGGCGGTCGATGATAGTTTACCTATTAAAAAATACAATTTATCTGCGTTCGTTAACGATGAGTTTTGGTGCACTGTGGCATTAAAACTAGCATAAAATAATGGCCAGTTTTTTATATCACCATCAAAAAACATCAATTCAATATTTGGAAGTTTGGGTTTTGCTTTTGCGGGCCAAGTGGAATGCTCAGACGCGGGCGCGGGTTTGACCTTCAAAATAATCTGCTTGATATAGCAATATAGATCTTCGAAGGAGGCATAACCTTGATACGAAGGAGTAGCTTCAGGGTCAAACTCGAGAAGTGCTTCATTATAGCTATCGAGAACCTCGTGGAAACTAGTGCGTATATCTTCTATCGTTACACAAGAACTCAGAAACAGTTCTCGGGCTTGCGCCGAATCCTGAACATCCAAACATTTAGCTTGGTTATAAACAGTATTAATTCGTTCATACAGCGCATTTCGCTTCGCTTCCAGAACGGTTAAACGCGGACTTTTCGTACTGCATCGAGCAGCTATCTTCGCTTCGTGGGACATTATAAATTATTAAAACGTAACAAACTATAGCGTATTGTATATAGGTATGTAGGTGTAGCGTCGAAACACTACGGTGAGCGGTTAAATAAGCGGGAATGTTAGCTAACTAACAAATATGTAAATACCTACATGTAAAAAAAATATGTTACGATATTTTTTATAAGCGCGGTATTGATAATTATGTTATGGTATAAATAAAGTACGTCAGTAATTAAATAATAACACTTGTAAATGTATATGCCTAAAGGGCGGGGAAAATAATAAATATCTCTAAAGGCAAACACTTATAAGGTTGGAGCGGAATAAGTAGTAAAGAATTAACTACGTGTCGAACATTTTTTATAGTTGAAGGTAGACTTCGCAACTTAATAATTGTTACGAGGCGGATTTTAACAATGAAATCTAAGATAATCTCGTATAGAAATCGAGGAATGACACGACAAAATGATATTTTGATATAATCCAGTGAGAGGGACCAAAAAAAGATGAAGCGGCCAAGTATTTAACTTTGACCGTTCGTTGGCGGGAAGCGTTATGCGCCCGAAGGCTTTATGGCGTCAATATATTAAGTGGACTGTATCTGTTAATTCGCTAGGATCACTGATTACATATCACATGGCATGTCATGACAATTAGAGCGATATCTAGGTAAAGAAAATAGGAACCACGCACCTTCAGACTTCTGGAACTTTCTCCGGATCCGAGGACCTGGCTGCTTGGCTAGATTCGCACACAAATGTCCACCTTTTTGTAAATATAGTTCACACCGTATACCGACGTACTTGTTACTTAAACATTACACTGCAATATTAGCGTTGTTGCAAACTATTGACACGAAGAGAGTCTCTTACGCAGGCTCCTGGCGTAGACTGCGTGGCGGTATTGGGATTGGTGGGGGTGAAAAGGAGAAGGAATCGCTCAATTAGCCTATATTGCCATGTGACAGAAAGAGAAAGCTAATGAACTAGTTATTGTAGAAAAATGCATTGGATGATACATCTAGGCGTCAACAATAACCCTCACTTAAAACAATGTCAAATTTTTAGTAACTTAAAAAAGATTTGAGATTATAGAGCTATCAGGCAGAGTTTTTGAGATGGTGAGCAAAACTTTGGAATGTTAAAAGAAATCTTGATTAGAATACCGACGACCGAAAATTAACAAGGTGAGTAAGTACTAGATGAATTTAGATATTCCTATTATAACTAACTATGGTTACCATTGGATCTCTGTTATTTTTTGTTACTTTCTCTGATGTCATATGCTCAATGCAATAGTTCTGAATTTCGTTTTATGTTTAGATTGTCTGGTACAGAATCTGTTGAAAATGTTCATATGAAACAGGTGAGGTAAGCTTAAATTTGAATATAAAAAAAAATACAACATTTTCAATCGTGACGCTACGCTTAGGTATGGAATTATAACACGTTGAGATACCTAGATTTACTCGTATCGAATTTATTGGTACTATATATACAGGGTTATCTTCTTACCATGTACTAAGCCGAAAGAGGGTGATTGAGACCATTAATGAGAGAAATTCAACTTTTTATTTCCAATATTCGGAATTGCACCAACGAGATCGATTGTGGCGTATACAATCCCCTCATATGTCGCAACACAACGAATTTGCGAAATGCAGTTTGTGGAAATAGATTACACATAAATATTGACCTTTGGTTTACACCGCTTGTATCAATTGGAAAATTTATTGTGATTATTCAATATACCGTGCCGTGGGGTGCCGGCAGAGTAGAATAGCACCCCCCTCTAGTACCAGGTGTCGTAGGAGCCGACTAAGGTACAGCGGAACCGACTAATGGCGGTATAACCATTCAAATAAAAACGTAGCTAAAATGGCACAGGGCAGGGATGGGGAGCAGCATCCCTGTCGCGAAGCTACGTTTCTGCGATCGCCACCACGCCTGCCCAGCGCGGCGATTACGGGCAAATACCCAATATGGAACGATCAAAAAGACCAGGCCCCCAGTCCCCAGCAGCTTCGCTAGCCCGGGGCTACGGTAGCGGCCCCGGTAACGGCGGAGAAGGGGGTGCTAAGAATCTCTGGCAGACGCCCGGCTACCACTCCCGTAAACGACGACTGGCCCTGGTAACACACAACGTGCGCACGTTGAGGACTGACGAGAAGATTGCTGAGCTGGAAGAAGAGTTGAATAGGTTGCGTTGGGATATTATGGGGTTGTCTGAAGTCCGTAGAGAGGGGGAGGACACGATAACCTTAAAATCCGGCAACCTGTTTTACTACCGGGAAGGTGACCAACGGTCCCAAGGTGGTGTTGGCTTTCTCGTTCACAAGTCCCTCACCAACAACATTATTACCATCGAAAGTGTGTCGAGCAGGGTGGTATACCTAATACTCAGAATATCCAAGAGGTATTCGCTGAAGGTCATTCAGGTATACGCACCGACATCGTCACACCCAGATGATGAGGTGGAGACTATGTATGAGGACGTAAGTCGGGCCATTCATATGTCTAAGACCCACTTCACTGTTGTTATGGGGGACTTCAACGCAAAGTTGGGCAGAAAAAACGACGATGAGCTGAGGGTGGGGCAATTTGGATATGGGCAACGGAACCCTAGGGGCCAGAGGTTGGCTGACTTTCTGGAGAGAGAGGAACTCTTTATGATGAACTCTTTCTTCCAGAAGCCGCCTCACAGGAAATGGACCTGGATGAGCCCTGATGGTTCCACGAAAAACGAGATAGACTTCATCATGACCACCGAGAGACGAATATTTAATGATGTCTCCGTGATCCACAGGGTGAAAACCGGCAGCGATCACAGAATTGTACGAGGCACATTAGATATTAATGTTAAGCTCGAAAGGTCCCGCCTGATGAAGTCCACACTCCGACCTACTCGTGAACATATCCAAAACCCCGAGGACTTTCAGCTCGAGCTCTCGAATCGTTTTGCTTGCCTAGAGAACCTTGCGTCGGTGGACGAGATAAACAACGGGCTCGTAGAAACTGTCCAAACGGTGGGTGCTAAGTTCTTTAGACCCCGCCGTTCAAATAAACCGCAGAAATTCTCCGATCACACTGTAAATCTCATGGCCGAACGACGCTCGCTAAGATTGCAGTCTTCCGATGATGCAAAGTCATATAGGCGTCTCAATAGACAAATTTCGAAATCCTTGCGGCACGACATCCGTCTTTTTAATACTAAACATATTAAAAAGACAATAGAGCGGAACAAGGGCTCCAAAGTGTTCGCAAGAGATTTGTCTATTGGACAAAGCCAATTGACAAAGCTGAAGAGAGAAGATGGAAGTTTAGCGTCGACCAAGGCAGAGGTATTAGAGGAGATCGAAAGGTTCTATGGACAGCTATACGCTTCGGTCGCTAAGCCTGTTAGCAGCGCGGCCAAAGATCCAAGAGCCAAGCTGACCCGACACTTCACTGAAGACATCCCAGACATCAGCCTGTACGAGATTAGAATGGCCCTGAATCAGCTTAAGAACAACAAGGCGCCGGGTGATGACGGTATCACATCAGAGCTCCTGAGAGCGGGTGGAACACCGGTACTAAAAGTCCTCCAGAAGCTTTTTAACACCGTCGTCCTCGAGGGCATCACGCCAGAAGCATGGAACAGAAGCGTGGTGGTGTTGTTTTTCAAGAAAGGTGACAACACCTTATTGAAGAACTACAGACCCATCTCGCTTCTGAGCCATGTTTATAAGCTGTTTTCAAGGGTCATTACGAACCGTCTCGAGCGCAGGCTTGATGACTTCCAGCCTTCCGAACAAGCCGGTTTCCGAAAGGGCTTTAGCACCATGGACCACATTCATACGCTGCGGCAGGTTATACAGAAGACCGAAGAGTATAACTTGCCTCTTTGCTTAGCGTTTGTGGACTATGAGAAAGCCTTTGATTCGGTCGAGACTTGGGCTGTGCTCGAGTCTCTCCAACGATGCCGTATTGACTATCGGTACATCGAAGTGTTGAAGTGCTTGTATAATAACGCCACTATGTCGGTCCGAGTACAGGAAGAGAGCTCCAAGGCGATCCCTTTAAAAAGGGGCGTAAGACAGGGAGACGTAATTTCTCCGAAACTGTTTACGGCTACTTTGGAGAACGCCTTCAAGCTCCTGGAATGGAAAGGATTCGGCATCAATGTCAATGGCGAATACCTCACTCACCTTCGGTTTGCCGACGATATAGTAGTCATGGCAAAATCGATGGAAGAGCTCAGCACGATGCTCGAAGGCCTCAATCGGGTTTCTCAACAGGTGGGTCTTAAGATGAACATGGACAAGACGAAAGTTATGTGTAATTCCCATGTTGTACCCACCCCGATCTCTGTTGGGAACTCGGTTCTTGAAGTCGTTGACTCGTACGTCTACCTAGGACAAGTAGTCCAGTTAGGTAGGTCCGACTTCAAGAAAGAGGCCAATCGCCGAATCCAACTCGGCTGGGCAGCGTTCGGAAAATTGCGTAGCGTCTTCTCGTCCGACATACCTCAGTGCCTCAAGTCGAAAGTTTTCGACCAGTGTGTGTTGCCAGTGATGACTTATGGCACAGAAACGTGGTCTCTCACTATGGGCCTTATTGGTAAGCTCCAAGTAGCCCAACGAGCTATGGAGAGGGCTATGCTCGGAGTCTCTCTGCGAGATCGAATCAGAAATGAGGAGATCCGTAGAAGAACCAAAGTTACCGACATAGCCCAACGGATTGGCAAGTTGAAATGGCAATGGGCAGGGCACATAGCGCGGAGGACTGATGACCGATGGGGTCGGAAAGTTCTCGAGTGGAGACCACGTACCGGCAAGCGCAGCGTAGGACGTCCACCCACAAGGTGGACGGATGACCTCATTAAGACCGCAGGATCGCGCTGGATGCAAGCCGCTTCCAACCGGTCTTATTGGAGATCCATAGGGGAGGCCTATGTCCAGCAGTGG
The DNA here is from genome assembly GCA_964007245.1 of Hypomecis atomaria. Classification (NCBI taxonomy): domain Eukaryota; kingdom Metazoa; phylum Arthropoda; class Insecta; order Lepidoptera; family Geometridae; genus Hypomecis; species Hypomecis atomaria. Next base: position 11,222,583 of record OZ023281.1, on the reverse strand, counting down.
ACTTCTTATGGCTGATGGATGGATGATTCAATATACATGTACTTATTTTCAAAACTGTCTTGTGAAGTAAACTTACCAGTTTAAAATGTTGTCTTAGCAGTGTGTATGTCACTTTGAAACGGGGTTAAGAAACGTCGTAAAGTAAAGCAGCTATCAAGGAGGGTAGGAAATAGTAGGGCCGCAGGCTCGCGGACGGAAATGAACCCTCGGAGAGCTTCCCCTCGCATCCTCGCGCCATTCCTGCTCCGAACAATGTGGCCGCATCCAGGCCAGCCGCTGCTACCACACGCATCCCGCAAGTCATAAATTATTTCGCCATTGATGCACAACCCGCGATTCCCTGGACCGTGATGTTGTTTTGCACTGGCAAATAGCGTTTGTATCTAGTCTCTCTGTGAATTTAAGCAAATACGTGATCGAACATGTATCAGACTATAGATTGCTCTTACCTCCCCTGGATATGAGCAAATTATTGATCATCCGCTAGCCTGCTTTTAGTTGAAAAGAGTCAAGTATTGGGATGATAATTTTGATCTATGATGAAACGTAGATGCCGGAAATATATTTATACCACACCTACTCGGAAAGTGTCTTATTACTCGTTCATAAACGGGTTACAAAGTTCGTAATTTCTCCCTTAAAAATGTGCGGCGGGAAAAGTTATATGGAATTTCATTACTGCCCTCCGTAGCAGGGCAGGAATGTTGTATGAAAATCCATTTCTGCCCGGCTAGCTTTCTTTTGTTTTTTAGCAGCGAACACAAAAAAAATACAAACTTCAAACCTCAAAAAGTTTTTGTATGAAATAATTAGAAAAAAAGGCGGGAAACATATATACCTCAAATCTCAAAAAGGTTTTATAAAATAAGTAAAGAAATGAGGCGGATTTTTTTTTTCTATTTTTAATGAAATGAGGATGGCAATCTTATTCTGAAATGCGAAAAAAAAAGCGCGGCAATTTATTTCGTTGCGTTTAATTGTCGTCGTGGGTATCGTTTTCGAGGTTTTTGGTGTGTAGATTTCGAAAATGGCATTCATTTTGAAATTAAAGATGTCACTTTTTTGAAAAAGTCATCATGATTCTAATCAATTAGCTACTCTTACTCTTAGGAGCTTATTGTGCACATCAAAACTAACAAATTTTGTTCTGCGACTTTTGTCAAAACTAAAAAAAAAAAAATTGTATTTCCATGGAAAAATATCGTACACCCTAGACAAAATGGAACAGCTGATTTTTTTTTCGAGTTTTGAGAAAAGTTGCTGAACAAAAGTTGTTAGTTTTGATGTACAGAATAAGCCAATAAAAGGATGCTAATTGATTAGAAATAACCCTGTATACGCAGCGTTACGTAAAGTAGGTATACAATTGTACTATTGCTTATTGTTTCAGTAAAAGTTGACTTTTAAAATCATGTTAATGGTCTTCAAGCGACCTAACAACTTTTAACACAGGGTTGATCACCCAGCTTATACGAATTTACATAGTAAACCACTACATAAATGGCCCTAACCTATTAGAGTACCTCAGTTACCTACTTGGCCCTGGTGGCATGCTGTGACCGGATAACAACATAAAATATATCGTTGGCCAGCAAAATATAACACTAAGTATTGTGCGTCCTTTGTTAGGTTAATTTAGTATTTGAACGAGCTTGAACGGACAACGTAGACTGTGCGTCGCCAACGTCACATTTTAAGAAGTTTCTATTCATGCTGTTTTCTTTTAGATTTTACCACAACTATTGCAAATATACGGTAGGTACATACAGAACTTTCAATCTGTAGTTTTTCTGGTCAAATGTTCTTCATCGTTAGAATACTATTTATATTGAAAATAAGCTTACTTAACTTCGAACAAAGACGTTCGTGGCGAGATTCGAATCCAGGCAATCTGGATTAAAAATTACTTAATCAATATGATCAATCATAAAATAAATGGTATGAAAAAAGAAAGCCAATGTTCTCACATTAAGTTCAGAATAAATAAAAAATTATAAAATCTTGAAGACCGCACAAAGAGCCGTAGAGCAGCGAACCGTAATGTCAAGTTCAACGAAACTTTATTCACCTTTACCACCCTTAGCGTTCGAAACAGAAGACAAAGTTAAACATTTGCATAGCTAGGTACGTACCATAACCGCCCCTAGCTTTAATTGCTTCGGCAGATAGTTACGGACTTAGCCGGTAAGATCTCGGGAAATATGGTTACGATAAGATGAAGGTTAGTGCGCGGGCGAGTACAGTACGTGGAGTCAATGAACTCTAGACTGACTTAGGTGCTAGGTAAGTAAAATCTTTAGTTGTGTTTCCTTTTAGACGTTGGATATTTTGGTGTAAATTGCGTAATATTTTATGTATAATGACTTAATGTAGCACAGATGGCACGGTTAAACTTATTATCAAATTTGTTTTTTGTATTTTATACAGTAGGTCTTGAAATATACGCGCGGATATTTAGAAGACACGGCTTAGATTTTCAAAACATTTCAAGAATTTCAAATATTCTACGAATAAACATGAAAATTCACATTCTCATCATAAATAGTACCAAAAATCGCCAAAATCGTCTGTATGAATGTCAACTGAATTGAACCGTGGTAGACATTGGTGTCTATTTTGGCCCAGCTTAAAACCGTTTCCTTTTAACCCTGCCTTTTTAAAAAAGGAAGCGGTGGTGAAGCGCCTTAACATCTTTTATAATAATTCCGCACTTATTTAATGTTTTGCATTTATAATTTTAATTTACCTCGCTTTCTGGTTTCGTCGGTAAAACAGGTGCAACACTGGGACAATCTGTCAATGTTCCGTTGACGTCCCGGAGTTCGAGAGATGGCGCTAGTCGTCTCGAACCGCGATGCCCTCGACCGCTACTACTATTGCTCGAAAATGACATTCATCGCATGGCGTGATTTTGAATGGCAGAAAATCATTCTGTCAGGGTACTTCTATCCGCTACAAGTTTACTTTCATCCGCCAAACGAAAAACTTATATCTTTGAAGTTTATTTCGAGAACTTTTTATTGTGTGCAGTGCAGTTTTTGGACAATCGTGTTTCGCCTCGATAAACACTGGACTTTGAGTGGACGATACCAGCAAGCGCCGTGCAATAGTGGCAGACGACTCTTCTCCAGTCGGTCTCGATTACGAAGTGATGAAGGCGGTCATTTGCAGGTTAGTCTCACTCAGTTTAGTTCCTGTATATAGATACGTCGACACCAAATTCTTTATTTCGTCTATCTTCCCGTCCTTTCTTATTTTTAATTTATCTTCAAAAACTTTCGTTAGTAGCCACGGATAGTCCAGTGAACCGCAGATTCACGAAATTTTGGTGAATTCTTGCTTCTAAATTATTTTTCCTAACGCTTTTACTTTGTTTGTTATTCACCTAATTTTGGTGAAAATAGTTCACACCCTCCCTTTTTTTACTCAGTTTTACGTAATATTGGTAAATTCTGATCATGTTCGCATTTGATTCTACGTAAATATTGGTTAAATCAATCAACAACGCCTTTGATTTTACGTAATTATTGGTAGAATCTCAATTCTCGCTCAAAATAAATTTATTTCCCTACCTTCATTATTTTCAGTTGGTGGGCTAAATCCCGCTAAATTACTACAGTTTTAGTCTTAGGATTCTACGAATTAATTGGTAGATATTTTTCCGCTTTCATTTTCAATATAAATATTTCAATACCGCTCCTTTATTATCAAAATTTCATTTTGTCCAATTTAGCCGTTCTATACCACTGCACTCACCTACCGCCATTTTTACATACCTACTTCGCCAATTTGTTCACATATACCTACATACCACATTCCGATAGCTTTGTATTTTTCCGTTAGTATCGATTTATTTCAGTAAAAATGGCGGAAAAAGCGGAAAAGCAATGCGATTTGGAATTAATGTTGGTATTAATGAATCAAAAGAAAGAATTATTATCCCAACGTATGAATCGATTGTACCTATAATGTATCAAGAAATTTTACTTCTTTTGATTCTTCGCGAACGAATGATAACTTCCTCGCTGAGTCAGAAACGATCGATGACATTCGAGAAAAATTCGAATCCATTGTTGATCAATTTGATAGAATAAAATTGCAATTAAAACCAGATAATTTGAAAACATTTATACAAGTGTGAAACGCGTGCGCAACATGTTTTCGTCCGCCGTACAAGTGCAATCTGTGCCTTGTTTACTTGCTGCGAGTAACTCGACCATGCCTACAGTGAAATTGCAACCGTTAGTAATTACCTAGTTTTGACGGACGCCCGGAAAACTGGAATTTGTTTTACCAGTCATTTAAATTAGGCTAATATACATTTGAATGAGCAATTGTCTGATTCGCAACGTGTGCAATATTTAAAGTTCACTCATGATGTTTCCCGAAAGATAGGCAAAATAAAATTAATTCTCATACGCATACCGCTCTGGTACGTAAAGACGTGCACTCAGTGCTGTCTCCAGCTTCAAATCAGTACGTTGTAGCTGATAATAGTTTACCGAATTGTAGATGCTCGCATTCACGCGCTCCTAAAACCGCTACGCAATCTCAACTTTGTGCGCCCAGTCATAAAGGCCATGATTATGGGCAAGACCCATCGCATACTCAAGTTAGTACTAGTTTACCGCCACCGTCGCCATCATCGCTTTCGCATAACGCTGCCGTGCTTCTCTCGTCTGGATCGCAAGCACAGTCAACGGTACTTTTATCAACAGCGCAAGTGTACTGCATGACGTCATCAATAGTGAGATGCCTTATCGATAACGGTTCGCAAAATAATTTAATTACGATTGATTGCTGTCGGAAGTTGAATCTTATGATAGCGCCACTGCAAAACTCTTTTATAAAAGGTGTTGGTGCAGCTTCCCGTCCGATTATAGGGATATGTTTATGTTGATATACAGTCGCGTGTATATCCAGAACGGCAGTACACTATCTACGCACTAGTCGTGAATTGTATTGCGGAGCAGTTACCGCGAGTCACTTTGTCGATTGCGACCAAACCGTTTCCGCTGATCTTCCACTAGCTGATCTGAGTTGGAATGTGCCGGGCGATATAGACTTAGAGTTAGGTGCTCAGCTGTTCCTATACATATATTTAGGGAACAAGGTTGAGCTTGGATCACAAGTAGGTACCACCTGTATTCTCCACAACATTAGACTGGGTTCTGATGGGTTCTTTCTCTGCGTTAGCATTGACTACTATTCATGAGCGTTATGATACTGATGAGAAACCGCTTTTCTCGAAAGAGACTGAAAATGAGGATGTTCATACGTTCAGCGCGACCTGTGATAGTCTAAGTAGCTACAATACCTCAGCCATTGTGCACAGACGCTTTAAAGATGGACAACCCGCACGTTTACGCTTATCTGTGTTCACCTCAACAAAAATCGCCACGCTTATTAGAACCACGAAAAAACGAAATGATGACGATATTAATAAATATTTTCTCAGCTCGGTTATCGATTCTGAGACGCTTTTTGATGGTTGTGATTTACCTCAGCAAGCTGTAACTCAACCTGATGGTAACAGCATAGCACGCTTCAAAATAGACGCAAGCGCAGAAACACATGCCGATTCTTAGCTTAATGATGTATTACACATCGAGTCTTGTCTAAATATAGACTCATATCTAGTTCTCCTAGAAATAAAATTATTTCTTTATCGCTGAATTTAAACGTTATTTACGCATAGGTGTAGGTAACTGTTGACCTGCGTAAATACCTACGCATTTTACTTCGGTTCAGTGAATCCAAAGACGCTCGCACTGCTGCCTCCTTTAGGCAACCATTAAAATTTGATCTCATGTCTAAGCCACATATATGTATATAGCTATGCGCACTGTGCGACAGCTGGCTATAGACTTGAGACCGCACCTTACTTTTTTTTATTTTTATTTTTTATTTATTTATACACAAAACAAATCACAATCGTAACAAAAGTTCAACTTAAATATATATTATGATCTGGATTGTAATTCAAATATATGTGTACACAGAAAAAGTAATTGAATGAGTAGACATAGAGGCTTTTGGTTTCGTTAAAAATTGTTAACTACAAATAAGTAACTGGAAAAAGAAAGTAAAAACTGGATTTAAAGAAAGAATAACTAACAAATATCGAGTACGCACTCAGCAAGCGGATGTGCGCACTCTTTACAATCTAAGTATCAGATGTGATTTTAGTAGCCAGGCACAACCCAGAGGTTGCACTCGACTTGACGGGTTTAATGTAGAGGATATATTTAACTTGTTCAATGTAAAAGTTGAAGAAAATATTTCGACTATAATATAACTTACTGACGCTGCCACGGCATCTGAGGAACGCCTCGAAATTAATGACCTAGTTCATACCAATAATTATAAAATAAGAATTCTACAGAACGTTTTAAAACAACCAACTTTAATATTGTGCATTGGTCCTGTGGTGTTTCAAATTCACCGGACGTCGTACTTACGCCGCTATGTGTTAGTATTGACTGCAATCCGCATCTTGTTGCGTTTCATGACGATAACAAGACCAAATTGTGCTGGTTAATATACGCTCTGTCTAATCGCACGTCTGTCGTTAAACCTCGCTCTCTTCATGCAAAATCAATGATTTCGCTGATAAAAAAAATTATCTGCATGCGTCAAAAAGTACGCAGCTATGACAATAGCAAAATTAGTCAAAAAGTACGCAGCTATGATAATAGCAAAATTAGTCAGCATCAAGAAACATAGTTATTCGCCTCCAATTATCATTGCTGAATCAAATTCGATTCTGGACTCCACGATTAACTTATATCTGATACATTCTACGCTGCCACGCTGGCGCTGCGACATGTTATACTTATATGTAATAATCGGCCAAGTACGAGTAGGACTCGCGCACGGAGGGTTCCGTACTGTATGGGAGCCCCCCTTAAATATTAATTTTATTTCAATTTTATTATTCATTATTAAAGTGAATATAAAACTAAATGTTCTGTAAAAATTTCAAGCATCTACCTGTTACCATTAGACATTTTTCGCTCTATATTAATAGAGCGAAAAATGTCTAAAAATTCAGGTTTGTTGTATGGGAGCCCCCCTTAAATATTTATTTTATTTTCTTTTTAGTATTTGTTGTTATAGCGGTACCATAAATACGTCATCTGTGAAAATTTCAACGTTCTAGCTATCACGGTTCATGAGATACATTCTGGTGACAGACAGACGGACAGCGGAGTCTTAGTAATAGGGTCCGGTTTTACCCTTTGGGTACGGAACCCTAAAAGGCAGGTATTACGAGTGAAACAGGTATTTTTTTTATCTCAAAAATACCTGTTTCACTTGTAATACCAATAATTGTTATTTGACAAATTTAACGTTCAAGTTTTGTGTACCTATATATTATTAATACATACGTTATTGTATCTCATACATCATTATAATAGTTCAAAACAAGTAAATCAGATAGCAGCTCAATTAAAACACGGCGTAATTGCACCACCACCGTCGAGAGTGCTTGATTAAGAGTACACAGAATAATTAAGATAGAACTTGATAGATGGGATTAGTCTTGAATTCTCCGATACAACCAGTAAGCTGCTATTCTCTACTATTACTGGAAGAGACACTGTGCTACGTTGCGACGCGGGTGACGACGCAAAAAGTATCTAATAGTGCCATGTTAATGATATTATCTAAGCGTGTGTTTGAATTGAAACACGAAGTACCTACAATGGAATAAACATTTCTCAAAAGATTTATTGAAAGCAAATGGAACGAGTGTTGACATATCCAGTGTTTCCTTTACTATTTATAGACTAGAAATGTCATTCGTGTGAAATATAGTGGTGCCTCATTAAATCTCATTAGCACATTTTCAAGTTTGGAAGCACAAGCTAAAATTATCACAAACGTAACAAATGTGATATAAAAGATTCTGTTACCTTGATTTGTAGATTAAAATATCAAAATATAGTGTTGTGTCGCATCTAGAAAATGTGCGTAACAATACCCGTACTGTAATCGCGAGCTCCGAATAGGTATAATAACGACAAGTCATGTCACTATCACAGATTATGGTATAGCTAGGTGTAATCTAAGGGTGTACTAATAGGTCGAGGTTTGGATGTTTTCCTTTGCTCCTACTCAAAAAGCTATTTTTATCCCACTGCCAGAAAGAAGAAGGTTCTTAATTTGATTTTACTTTTGGGTTGTGAAACTTATGCGTGTTCAAAATCTTAAAATACGCTTTCGACTATTGTGAGGAGAGCTGTGATCAAATGCTTATTCTCGCAGCTACCGGGATATTTTAAGTACTAATTTATGATGAATTTCAAAACCATCTTAAGTAGATATTAATATTAGATAGGTAGTAGATTTAACCTAACTTATTTGGAAAAATGGAACTAGTCCTTAAATTCCTCGTGTAATTACGTAACAGTATTTTGGTAGAACACAATGAAATAAACTGTAGTAATCTGTTTTAACTTTAGTCATTAATTAAATCAACAATTCTAAAAGAAAATATTTTAAAGCTAGGGGAGAAACCTATACCTTATAAGTATCTATTTGATAAACCTACGAGTACACCCAGCTTGTAATTACATTCCCCAAAATGTAGCAGTAAGTTCAGTACTTGTGCGGGTAGGTATTGTAATTTTGAGCTTATTTTATGGGTTTTTAGGAGTCATAATAGGATTGTTCTATTGATCTGGAGGATGTCACATACAATAAAGATACAACTAATAGTTCTCAGAACAGTAGACCTCAGAAGTATATCTCGAGTCACTCTTGACCGATTTCGTTCATGCTCGCAAATCTTGTTAGGAGTTAGATACTAAACAATCTAGCCAAACATTATTAAAATCGGTTGATAAATGGCACTACAGTTAATTTCTCCCTTTTTTGGGAAAAATACCCCTCCTTCCCCATACAAAATTCGACGACGACATAAAAAACAAAAATAAATAAAATCCGTGTACCAAGTAACGTCAAGAGTTGTTAAAAAAATGTAACATGTAAAGGAGAAACAGGATCTGGACATACGAATGCAAAATTGACGAGTCAAAACTGTCTCAGTTTTGCTCTCACTTCGTTCGCTCGACTCGTGGTCGCGAATTAGGTAGGTACCTAATTAGATACCATGACATTTTTGTGTAAATCTTTTGTCATAAATGGTCAACTGTACTACCCAACTGCACCAAGGAAAACAAGTGTGTGTAATAGAGAATGTTACATACTAAAATATTAACAACAAAGCCGTGGTGGTTGTATCAGAAAATAATATAATGTTGCAGTAGGTATTTTAGGTATTTTTCGTTTCTATCAAATTTTCTATGTACTCTTCTATTATTATCTTTCCATGTCGATTGATTTCTATATTATTGTAATGAATATTAAATTATTTTAAAATTTATGAGCTACTTTCAAAACGTTCTTTAAAACGTTATTTTGTTTTTAGGGTTCCGTACCCAAAGGGAAAAACGGGACCTACTAAGACTTCGATGTCCGTCTGTCCGTCTGTCACCGGGCTGTATCTCATGAACCATGATAGCTAGACAGATGAAATTTTCACAGATGATGTATTTCGGTTGCCGCTATAACAATAAATACTAAAAACAAAATAAAATAGATATTTAAGGGGGGCATTTTCATTTCCCATACAACAAACCTGAATTTTTAGACGTTTTTCGCTCTATATTAATAATGGTACCAGGCAGATGCTTGAAATTTTCACAGAATATTTAGTTTTATATTCCCTTCAATAATAAATAATAAAATTAAAATAAAATAAATATTTAAGGGGGGCTTCCATACAGTACGGAACCCTCCGTGTGCGAGTCCGACTCGTACTTGGCCGATTATTATTTGTTTTAGCAATACTTTTTTACCCGGATGAAATCGGACAAAATTGTACCGAATGAAATTATAGCAAGCTGCTCCAGCTATAATTAATTTTGAGATTACGTCTGCGAAATCCTATCTCAAGATTGAATCGATATTTTTTGATTTATAGTCACGACATGATTTTCCCGCATGTAAATCAACACATACGGGGATCACTTGCCCGGAAAAACCGTTTAGCCGAGAACGGTTTTCAAATAGCCACTTTTCTACGGCGAATTTGCAACGTTATACGAAACCGAGGTCGGGTTATATGCGATTGGTCTTTTGATTTGATTGGATCACAATTTTTTACAACCTCGTTAAGTTGAATTACAAAGACTACAATGAAACGGTCAAATAAGCTCGCCACCAGTGTTAGTAGTAGGACTAGTAGCCATAATCTATGGAATTTAGTTTTTGAAACAATAAACAAGACTTTTATTACTACATAAGACTATTTCGTTCGCACTAACATAGATTTTCAGTGCTTGCTCCTGCTCACTCGGTCTAGTGATTAGACACCAAGTCAGAGCTGAAGCATTTCTAAAATACAATTAAATGGTTTCAAAAATGAAGTTCCTAGGCGATCGTAACACAAATTTAAACTTTGTGTTTTTTTTTTACTGTTAATTTGTTACCTAATGTTAATATAAATAATTATGGTTTCACTATGGAAACTAACGTGGTTTTCGTACATTTTAATTAAGTAAAACACAGGTGTTACTCACGTTTGATTTTTAGTAGGATACTACTATAGTTTCGATCGCATTTGGCGATCTTTCTCAAGGTCGGAGTACTAGCACGCGGGCTCGTCTCGCATAGCACTCACTTTGCACGCATAGCATTGCTATGCGAGACGAGCCCGCGTGCTAGTACTCCGACCTTGAGAAAGATCGCCAAATGCGATCGAAACTATAGTAGTATCCTACTAAAAATCAAACGTGACTAACACCTGTGTTTTACTTAATTAAAATAATTTATGGTTACTTGCACTTTGTTAATATTTTTTTTGTGGTGTACAATAAAGAGTATAGTAATATCATACAATAAAGAGTATCATAATTTTACTATTCAATATGATTATGCAGTAGATTTGTCGATGATTTTTTTCTCCATCTGTCATACTTTTACTTTCAAAATGTAAATATTGCTAGCTCTAGTGTCAGAGTTTTTAAGCTGCCTAAAGGCCTCTGACACGGATTAACGGTTAGAACAACCGGTACTTACAATTTAACGTGTCATCCGAACCACGCTAGCGCTCAGTTGTAAATGCCACCCACGGTCGTCCATCCGAAGACTGACTGTGCCTAACATTGGTGTTCACTTACAAACTCCTAGTCAAACTACGCTATGAGTGCTACAGCAATATACATTATATAACTATAACGAGTAAATTGCGTTTTCGTTTAATTATTAAATTTTTTGATACTTTTGTTTTTTACATATGTATTTCCACGGGATTTTAAGAGCAAAATCAGTGACTATTTGTCTTGAATTTTTGGATAATTGATTAATTTATAATTATTTTTTTAGTTCCATTACGAATTTGTCTTATACAATTAAAGAAAAATTGTGTAAAAGTTACATGATAACGGTGTAATCTTTTGGTTTTCTATTTTCTTTATACTCTTTGGTACTTAATCAAAACCATTTTAGGATTCTAGGAAGTAATCAGGAAAGGGATACTTTCAAGTACAGGAGATAAAAACTTAAGCGAAATTTCAATTTTTAGGGTTCCGTACCCAAAGGGAAAAACGGGACCCTATTACTAAGACTTCGATGTCCGTCTGTCTGTCTGTCACCGGGCTGTATCTCATGAACCATGATAGCTAGGCAGCTGAAATTTTCACAGATGATGTATTTCTGTTGCCGCTATAACAACAGAGACTAAAAAGAGAATAAAATAAATATTAAAGGGGGGAGCCCCCTTAAACCTGACACAACAAACCTGATTTTTTAGACGTTTTTCGCTCAATATTGATAATGGTAACAGGTAGATACTTGAAATTTTCACAGAATATTTAGTTTGATATTCACTTCAATAGTAAAATTAAAATAAACATTTAAGGGGGCTCCCATACAGTACGGAACCCTCTTTGCACGAGTCCGACCCGTACTTGGCCGATTATTTTATAAGTTAACCTTAATATAATGAAATATGGGAGTGTGGAAGTTCAATTTAAAAAATTTGGGAGAAAGAATTATTATTATCATCTTATCAGGATTGTTTAAGTGTTAATGTTTTATTTTGACTATACCAAACGTACCAAATGGCATTATTTTACCATGAATACCTACATCATAACTGTGATATAAGTTTGACAAAATGGGTATAAAAATGTAATTGCATGCAAGACCAGTCTTCGAAAATAAAGTCAGCTGCAAAAAATAGCCACATTCGAGCTGTGGCTTACACTCACCCTATTAAACTTTTAAAATAATGGCACATCTCTAGAGAAATTACAAGATAGCATTTTGAAATAGTGCGCAAATAACTTGGTGGACCCAGATTTTTTCGCCTCTTTCGCAACTTGTAAACTAACCCTAAATCACGGCGATATGACGCAAAATAATATTTAAATTCATATTCAGCAAAGTATTTTCAATGTCCCCCAAAAAGTTGGGTGATATATCGTTCACTAATGTTTTATTCGGGACTCTTTTGCCTTCATCTATATGTAATATCTTATGTAGTGTAGGTTACCTTCAAAGACGTTCTAGTGTATATATAGATTTTGTTAAAGGAGTAGAAAATTATGATGACCGCATTGCTTTTGGCTTACGAGTTTTATCAACTGTATTTTAACGAAGGTTTTATTAGTTTCCGTTCATTTTAATGATCTAATTTGTAACACAAAGTAAAATATCTGATAATTTATTATTAACTGTAACTGTATGTACTGTAACCTATTGTTAAACGCTTGACCTGTTTGCGATAAAAAAAACTCTGACAGTCGATTCGGTTGCAGTATTCAAATGTAATTAAACATATTTGCTACAACAAAATTTAATTTAACTATTTAAATATTGGATTTGGATATCACTACACCTTCTGTGGTAATATTTAATAAACTGCCAAATAATCTAAAAGATAGCGAAAAGGAAAACTGTTTTATAAAACAAGTAAAAATTATTCTATTGTCCAAATGTTATTACACATTAGACAATTTTTTAACGATAATAATCTAGAAAACATAATAATAAATCGTTCCAATACGAATCATACGAATAATAAAATTGCCATACCCTTATCAGGTTCATATGTATAACTATACAAAATATGTTAATTAAGAACCGCATGTAAATTTCATATGTTGCAATAAATGATTTGACTTTGACTTTGGTCTGTGGATAATCTAAATGATTTTTGGGTAGCAGATGTTAAAGATTTATTGTAGTTGATGTAGAAACTTGCCATATTAAAAACAATTTAAACTAAAAAAAATAGTATTTGGATTACCCACAGACCAATGAGGGTCTAAAGATAATCCAAATACTCAAGATTACCTTGTATTTGGATACCAACTAATGGTCTACATGCAGTTTAAGATTTTATAGCAAATTCAATATAATTGCCTCGATATAGAGCTGCTTAGGTTTTCCATTGTCAGTAGCAATCGAGCTCAATATATAACTGTCAAGGCAATGATGCCCTCCTTTTTTTGTTGAAAGCGGAGTTTTTTTTACTTTACTTACTTTAAAACTTTAAACTCTAAACAAAAATAAACTTTTATCATAACATCAGTCTCGATATTAGAGCAAAGATTCCACAGAAACATATCGTTTTATCTCTTTTTATATTACAACTGATATAAGCTTTGAAAATTGGGTTGTAAATTATTGCGCATTTCCAAACGATCCTGTGTTTAAAGTAAATCTTGTAAGTCTTACAATACTGGCGCTAATGGCACACCTCTATGCATAAAAAAGGCAAAAGTATTTCGGATAGGCAAATGAAATAAATCCTAGTTCACGCGCTAGCTACTAGGGCGCCTCTCTTGCAGTGGTCTGTTCAAAAACTGCACAGGCAGTAGCCGAAAGAAAATTAAAGAAATGTAACATCGGCCATTGTATGGTGCGCTGATCTAGTGAAATATGAAACATGTAGACGCTCTGGCGCGCCGCCAGCTGCTCGCACCGCGCTGGAACAAAGGGCTTCATATCAGGAAATTGTTTCTAGAACAATACGAGGAAATAGAGCCTGCTTGTAGTCTCCCGCACTTGGTCTTTGCGGCGTAGTGTAAAGCTCGCTTTTCAGTCAGTTGTGCGCCCGTAATGTTCTGAGACTTATGGATAAGGCTCAGGATTGACTCGATAGTGTGTGTTGTACGTGCTAAACCGGGAATTTGAAAAGTTCTCGTTGTTGATGTAGTTGTAAATCTTTACTAAATTTAAACTGATGTGAGGTATGTAATATACTTAGCAACACTAAGAAAAACTTTCAAAAACAAATCAAATTATTTCGTTCGAAAACTAAGATATTACAGAAAAATCTTCACTTCTGTTTACTCATACTCATACTTTTTTATTAATAACAATTAGTTACAGTCAAATAAATCTTACAATATTTCACTTTCAATTTAAAACATTGAAATTCACTCAACAACGTAAATTAAGTACTTAAGAATAAATACAATCAATTACATATCTCAGTTAAGTTAATCTATCATATCAATGAAAAATAAAAAATCAAATCATTACAACGTCGGGGGTTAAATATTATCATAATTTTCATGCCCATAGAAATTAATACAAATAAGTATGCGAATTGAGATAATATTATAGATGATACCTATAGATTACAAAAAAAATGCGAATATAAATGTCATCAATTGAACTAGTTAGTTACATTTATTTTCTAATATGAGCCAAACCCACCCACTAAAATAATATACCTAGAGTAAAAAGAATTTGGCAAAATTATTCCATTTTCATGAGGCAACAGAGCGCGAACTCAGCGTGAACCTACTTTATTTGTATTTTAAAAGCAATAAAAAGAGCTGGCGTACACGATGGCCCTCGGCCAACTGGCGGCTTAGCCCGGATCGCGGCCACGTTCTTAACTCAATACAACCTGACGCCCGCGCCGCTCGCTCCTGAAAGTGACCACATGTCCTTAATTTTATATTACGAACATTTATCCTTTATTTACCTTAAGAAAATCCTTTATGGATACCACCCCACCCCGGGGGACGCAGGGTGGTTATGTGGGTATCCCACCTAAGGCGGTGTACCCACTAAAAATCCTGGGATGTTCCTTCTCTGCGCATCTGCGTCGGTATCGCAGGATCGCTTGCGCACACTTCCGTACGAACATTTACCCTATAACAACATATTGAAGTACAAGCGAATAAATAAGGGACACCGGTCTTTGAAAATGGATATTAATTAATCAGCTAGCTTCGGTTTCGTAGAGCGTTATTTCTATCACATGTACTACTTACCAATGACAAAAGTCACACGACGTTTGTTGTTGGTTTATCCAATAGGGGATAAGATTGAGATAACGCTATATACCTAACACCGCATCCAACCACTGATCTCCTTATTTCCAGAGGCCGATGTTAATTTTTTATTCACTTTTTAATCGACGAAACGGAGGAGTTTATAACGCATGACTTTTTACAGAGTAGTCCGATTTCAATAATTCTTGTTTTTGTTTGGGAGATCATACTTTACAGGTATCATTTAAATTTCATCTAAATTCACTGAGCCATCCTACTCCTACTAATATTATAAACGCGAAAGTTTGTAAGTATGGATGGATGGATCTTTGTTGCTCTTTCAAGCATAAACGGCTCAATCGATTTGGATGAAATTCGGTACGAAGGTAGCTTAGACCTTGGATTAACACATAGGCTACTTTTTATTTCGGGCTAACGCGGGTAACACGGGCGCAGCTAGTTTTTGATAAATCAACAATAATGTAAAAATTATTACATCGATTCGTGCTAAATATTCGTACACGGTTGCTATTTTATGTGAAAATTATTTATAATTTACTAACAATGTTTAGGTAATACAGTTTGTTAGTATGGCTTAATGTCTATGCTAAATGCCATATGAGATGATTTCCATGGAAATAATAAACATACCCGGTAATGATATTTAGTGACATTATTTAGGTTGTATCTAATATAAGTATGAATTTTATTTAATTTAGAAATTTTTGAATGAGACTGAAAAGGTGGTGTGTATATGAACAAAACAGTAAAAAAACACATTACCACCTACACTGTGGATTTTCCTTCGATACGTACGAAGCGGTTTGACTTAACATTTCTGATTCGTACCGCCAGGGAATGGAACAGTTTTCCTGCTTTCCTGTTTCCTAAGAGATAAAATCTAAAGCTTTTCAAGTTCAGAGTGAATAGGTATCTTCTAGGTCTACGTAGTTCATCTTCGACCACAACGTCGCTTACCATCAGGCGAGTTGGTGGTCAAGCGCAGAATAATTCGCGATAAAAAAGTACACCCTTTTTTATTTTGTTGTTGTTAGAACTAACAACATTAACAAGTCGTGCTTGGGCTCGTTTTACTTATCTTGACTAGCACTCTGCTGCTACTTGATATCCAGGATCTCAAAAGATTTTATAAAAAAAAAAAACATTTTCAAGCTACGTACTCAACACTGAAGTGCCACTAAACGTACCAGCGTTCGATTCAATATCCTCACCTGAGATAATAAACGTAAAATCATAATAAGAAGACACGCGTCGCTCGTTTCAAGCTGAAGTGTTTCCCAGAACTTTGAAGATTTTAAAAGGTGAATGGAAGAAAACGACCTTCACACCTCCAGTTTACGAGACTTTTTGTTTACCTTTATCCATGTTCCACCAGTAATAGCTTCATGGCAGAAGTTAATGAAGTGAGCCGCCAAAGTAATTCGCCTGTATTTTGCATACTTTATAGCCCACGATACCGAAATGAATAACGACATTTCACTTCGAGATACTTATCGTATATTGAAAATTGGTCGACCTCTCACATTTCGGAAGCATCTTAAATGTTTATTATTTATTACGTCACGATAAGTAAAGTTATTTACAATCAATATTGTCAAGAAATATAATAACCGTAAATAAAACGCCCACAATTGCTTTTGTGAAATATGCTTACTTTTAAACGTTGGCTGAACGTGTGCCGGTATAAATAAGATAGCTGTAAAGTATTTGCAGCTATTGAAATAAAACCAGCTTTAATATTATGTAGCAGGCTACAATAAACAAGCCAAATTCCAATACCACATTTTACCTACATTTTATTTATTATTTCAAATGCTACACCGTCACCGTAGGGTGTCTACGCCACGTTGTCGTAGCGATGTCTACGATACAGCACACAGATTACCCTTTTACAGACTTACGACGCAGATCTATTATTAGTAAGTTTCCATGGCTCGTTATGAATAATAATAACAAAAACCTTGCGCATTGTATGCGGACTTTAATGAACTAACAGTTTATAGGATATATAGATTTATTTATTTTGGTTTATCAGTATAATTGTTTTACACTGCGATGTCTTTGAATGGTAATCTGTGACGGTATAGTAAGACAATATTCGCCCGTAGCACTTGTAACAGACAGTTCGTTTGCACAATTTATTGCTATTAGGCATTTTGAGTGCGACATAATAATATTTTAACTGATCCTAACAGACAGTGACATGTGTCAGCTGCTTTTTACCGACTTCCAAAAAGGAGGAGGTACTATCTTCGTCTGTATGTTTTTTTTATTTGTGTATGTTCATCGTTATTTTCGCCAGTTGTAAATTGATTAAAAAAATATTTTTACTTTATAGAGTATACTTCTGAGGTGGTCTCATTTAAAATTGATCGAAACCGGCTGAGCCGTTTTTGATAAATTAACAAAAACGCACATGGATGTCACATCGATTTGCGCAAATCATTCCAATTCTGTACACGGTAAAAGCCGGTGTTGCAATTTTTCGCGAAAAATAAGTATCCTACTTTTTACTAATATTATAAACGTGAAAGTTTGTAAGGATGGATGTATGGATGTTTGTTACTCTTTCACGCAAAAACTACTGAACGGATTGAGATGAAACTTTGCAATTATATAGCTTATACATCAGAATGAGAAAAATAGGCTATAAATTAAAATGATATTGCGTAAATTTTCCATAATATAACGATAAGTTTTAAGTAAGTAGGAAAAATTCTGATATCTGCGAGCCATTCTAGAGTGCGCTTCAACAAATGTAAAAAAAAAAAAACAACTAGAAAAAAGAACAACCGTTAAATGTTTTTTTTTTATTTTCCACCTCCTTTATTAAGGGTGGTAAGATAGGGCCTCGGGTTTGAAAGACGGAAAGTGACATAGTCTTATTTTTTATCCCGGATAAATAAAGGGTTCCCATGGGATAGCACATAAATCAAAATATCATGCGGGCAAAGCCGCGGGTAAAAACTAGTCTCAAATAACTCTAAGGAACTGAAGCTTAAATTCAAATAACTTTGTTCAGCATTGCAAAACATATGATTTAATTAACTCTTCTTTATCTCAACTACTTATTTTTATTCTAAGGACTATAATTTATTACTATAATTTAAAAATAATATTACTATAATTTAACACTTTTGTTTCAGCATTGCAAAACATATGATTTAACTAACTCTTCTTTATCTCAACTACTTATTTTTATTCTAAGGACTATAATTTATTACTATAATTTAGTAATAATATTACTATAATTTAACACCTTTGTAAATATAGTAGCGTCTTCTTGATTATAATTTTAATTACAGCTGAGTGCAGCAACATATAAACTAAAGAAATTCAAATTGAAATTCACAATGTTAATGCTTAATTAGAAAATGTTGTTTTTAAAGTAAAATATCTGCGATGGTGATAAGAGAAAATGTTTTTATGGTTGGACATTTTCAATTAACGCAATCTTATGAAATAAGTAATAAAAGATTAAAATCTGTAAAAGTGGAGTAAAATAAATTTGTAAAAATACAAATGTACTTAGGTACATTTGTATTTTTAAGATTAGTCTTACGTTGTATTTTAAATGATTCAAATCTATTTGACGCTATCTGAAAGTAGATAATATATATAATAGATATGTTAATAAAAGGGTTAATTTATTGCTGTAACGCATTGTTTGTTACTAACACAAAGTACTTATATAAATTCCTTACCCTGAACCTACCTCTGTACCAAACATTCATTAAAATTCACACTAATGTCACGCAGTTGCAACAATGACACACAAACTTTTGCTTACAACGAATATACAAAAAAATGCTGTAAAGTGGTCCATGAAAAGTGTATTGTTAGGAAGCAATAAAGGCCAAAGACCACCTAAAGAAGTACCACACATTTGCCAGTTACTGAACAGCCTAGTAATAGTGAACAAGCATCACTATTATTCCAAATTAAACTGGGCAACATGAAGTTTAAAATCTTCATATCTTAGAATGACGAGCGCAGTTCTGTGCAGTGCGTAATGTTTATCAGCAGGTAGCAGTAGGATAGTTCTCATCATCACTCAATCCAATACAATAAAAGTAATGCTACGATGTTTTGTATAGCTAGACTAAGCCCGTCACCGTACATTTGGCGAGTGCCTTCGCATAATACGTGCGCTAAAATTTAGTGAACACAGTAACCTAGCCCGTCAAGACAATCCGTCTAGCGTTGAACCCGAGCCAATAACATTTTTTGTTACGAGAGTTGTTCACTTTATTGTTTACGACAGTTTTTTATAGCAAAGTTTGTGATCATATATCCACTTTTATGTTATTAGTATTTTCAAATCGAATACGGACATTTATGCCCGTATACGGGTGTATTGGCCATTATTGCGTAATGATGATATCAAATATGTTATTATATTCCTCTTTTATGGAATTGAGGGATTTACTTGCGCACATTAAGATTTTCTTTATGCTTTACCTTCGTCCCGTTTTATTATCATTTAGTAAACGCTTAGTTTTGCTAATAGATTTTTGCGCACGCAGATATGTAATTCGATTTGCTCCACTTTAAAACATCTCTTTGAGTTGTTACAGAAAACAAAAAACAAGTTTATTAAGGCCACGTCGACTTTTCCAGTTAGGTGTTTTAATTGTGTTTGTTTTAACGAATTTTAGCAGGTAAACGAATTTTCATTAGAGTCTCAATTTCTGTGAATATTTCTGTTTTCTAATTTGTGTTGCAAATTACATTTTAGAATGAAAATGGTCCTAGATATGGAATAGGATTGTGCGTAGTAATGTTTACACTGAAACCTGATTTTATCAGTGTCTATGGCAGAATAGCGTAAATAGTATGGTAAGGGTGTGGGAGAAATGAAAGTGGAAGGACAAAAAAGGCTTTGTGTAGTAACCCGATCTACTTGTTTGAGATTAAACTAACCCGAAACTGGAAGCGCGCTAATGCCCCGAAGAAAGCGATGGGGTGTGGGATGTACCTACCGGCTTCCTTCATGTGGCTTATATTATGTTGTTTTGTGGGTATATTGTTGGTTGCCGTCCCAGATTTGCTTGCCGTTGACATTGATGCTTCTGACACAAGCTTAATAATAATAAATTGCACATGTATATGTTATCGCTTCGGGTCGTTAATTTTGCGAGTTTTCCTCGAGCTTGCGCTTTTGGGGACATCTCATCTGAGTTATTATGATAAAATAAGGTTCATGGTAACGTTATGTATCATAATTGATAGTTGTTTGGTCACTTTATGTGTATCATAAATCAATTACTTTATTAGAGCTACGAATTTAGTATCTCTAGTACCTACAACTAAAATAAAAAAAAAGTTCCATTTAGGTAACAAAATATATGAAATAAATAAATTTGACTATTTCTAGAGTTTTTGAATGTTTTACGATTTTCAAACTATATTTCGTAATGCATATAATTTGGTAATAAATTTGTCTTCATAGCTACAAAGAAGACAGAGACTGCGGAAAAGTAGTCAAAGTTGTGCTTTAGGGCTATTGTTACATGAATTAATAAGCGGAATATTTTTCAACTTCAGGTATTTTCCATACATAACAAGAGCGTATTCACTTTCCAACCTATCTTTAGCTCTTGTAATATTCAACTTGCTTCATAAGAATTTCCAGCAAAATATGCGCGGGCGAAATGTTCATACTCCAGTCAAAGTATTCCTCACATCTTCATAGATTCGGCGACTTAATACAGTTTTCCAATACCTTTTATACTTGGGTTATAATAAAATGAAATGGAAATCAGGAACACACTGACCTCTGTGACAAGGATTGGAACCAATTTTCCCTTGAGAGGAGACCTTGGGTGGAACAGTAGCTCGATTATAGTCGACCTATAAGTTAGAGGCCTCCAAGATGGTTACAATACCAAGTGAGCTCGTAGATTCGCTGCCATTTGTTTTACATAAAGGTTGATCTGAAAACGGCCGTTATTTATTTATTTAAATGCTTAGGTACTGCGCTCACTGCACGAATCAGTGTGTTGTAGCTTCAGTGAAAGTATTTCCTAGTATTTCAAGACTTATTTTCTATTTTACACGGGAAAATATGTTTCGCGTTCTGAGTTAAAAATAAAAGTTTCAGAAAAAAATTGCATCTTTATCCATGCTGTGTGTCTTATGATCCAGTTGGCCCATAATTAAAACATTTTATGTATGTTTTAATACATATGTAGTTCAAAAAACAACTGAAACAAAATGACTCAAATTTTCGAAGAATACTGCTGTAAGAGGCATTGATATAAAAAAAGAGTAACAAAAATATACATTCCAACAGACAAACAAGTTCTTCCGGAAGCAAGCTTTTTCGGAAGCTAGTTGACATACCAGAATTAAGATATCCTTCCTTTCAGCCATAGGACGTCCACTGCTGAACATTTCCTTCCTTTCAGCCATAGGACGTCCACTGCTGAACATTTCCTTCCTTTCAGCCATAGGACGTCCACTGCTGAACATTTCCTTCCTTTCAGCCATAGGACGTCCACTAATTAAGATATGCTGTGTAACAATGGTACGAGAAAAGCTTAAGTTTCAGCGAAAATTACAGTCCCGGTTTCTAACTGCGAATGGAAGTCGCAGTCTCCGTTTTTTCCCCATCTACATGGATGTATGGCTGTGTTAGCCGTAACAAATGGTGACGTAAAGATTTAGCTTGGTCGCGATACTCTTTTATGTGGTGGAAAGATATTGGAACTAACGCTGTATTAAATCCTGTGTTCTGCGCAACTCACCCGGAACACACCAATTGTATTTAGCGGCAGCCGACAGAAATTCTCTACATTGTGGTATGAACCGTTGAGGAAAAAGGCATTTAAACCCACGTGGCTCTTATTCCGTTACGTATAAGGTTGGAAGTTTTTTTGTACTGACATAAAACAATATATCTCTAAATTCATCGCAGAAAAGGGTTGAGTGGGAGCCGAAACTCGATAGTGGGCTTCAAAATGTATTAACTGACAATTACCACTACAAAAGCAATCTTTTAAGAATCACGTAAATAATATTTCTGACCAAAATTGAAACAATCTAAACTAAATGAAGCAATCACTTGCTAGCTTAAGGTGATTGTAGTTTATTAAGGCGATTGTTATTAACAAACCTCATTTAGTTGGTAGTTTGATGCGCACAATGTGATCTTGTGGCGACCTCGCAGCTAGCGTCTCTACTTTTACGGCTACATAAAACTTTATAGGCGCTTACCCCGACTTTACTATGTGTTAACTATATACACTCAAGTTGCCTTTCATTCAGCAGATTAATATGGTAATTTTAGTGATTAGTAAATAACAGCATTCCTTTTTTGAGTATTCGAGGTTCGTTTGTAAAGGGCAGTGTAATTAAGGAGGTTAACATAAATCTATACAAACGAGAGAAGCGGAAGAGTCCCTCACGGGCCGTAACTTAGTTAGGAAGCATCGAGTGAGGCCGCCTCACCTCGCCTCACCTCGCCGTAACTCGTAATAAATGTTGTCACTTCCATATTGGGCATTTCGTTTTATTGCTGCCGTCTATTTCGATGGAATGAAAGTTTTATTTACAGCGACCCGTATAAAGGTACTTGAACTAAAATTACCGTTTGTATGTACAATTTTTAACTAATTTTTTAAGGAGACTGAATTGAGTTTTTAAGTTAGCCATCATAGCCTATCTATACCAATATTATAACGAGGAAAGATTTGATTGTTTGTTTGCATTTAATAGGCTCCGAAACTACTGAACCGATTTCTACTTATTTAATATTATAGAAAAAATATTATTTTACTATAATATTGGAAATCTACACTATCTCCAGATGGCATAGGCTATATTATATTTTCAAAAAAATTAGGGATCAGTACTAAAACTCCCTACATTACGTGGTAGGTATATAGGCACAATATTTATAAAATCTGTCTTCTTTAGCAAATCATACCCGGGCAAAGCCGGGGTGGGCAGCTAGTATTTATATACATATGTTTAAGTCAAAGTTTCTAGCTACGAGTACTTTACCGCGATTATTTTTTATTTTATTGATTAATCTTCGTTCGCCAGGTGTTTAGGTCCAGACTCCACTTAAGCGTAACGGAGAAACGATAGGCAGTCTATTGCAGACCGTAAACGCATTATAGAAATGCGAATAAAATAAACAAACTCCTTCCAGGTCACGATTATTTTGATGCTCTATAAGAATTTATGCTCTATCACTATCATCACTACATAGTATAAAACAAATTCGCATCCCGCTGTCTGTCCCCATGTGTGCTTAAATCTTTATAACTACGCAACGGATTTTGATGCGGTTTTTTAGTAGATAGAATGATTCAAGAGAAAGGTTTATAAGTATAATACACCTTTGCGAAGCCGGAGCGGGTCACTAGTGCTTTATAACATGGGATTTCTGCAGTGGGTTTACGGTCTATAACGTTCTGCTGATCTCCGCACATTTCCGCCCGCTCCATTTTTACCCACGACGGAACGGAGCAGGTACGAGTATATGCGTTTAGGGTGAGAGATGTTTGTTTGTGTGTGCGTTTGTGCAAAGTAATGTTCCTATCTATCTTCTAAATTAATGATCCGATTTTGATGCGGTTTTCAATAACGGGTTTGTGTTTGATGAGTTCATGTTCTTAGACAGGTATCATGGCTGTAACTCACTAGGGGGCGCCACAATATTAGTGCAAAACAATGTTGCAATAGAATCAAAACGAAATATCCAATTACGATTCTGTTTTCAGCAATGTGTACGTGGTAGCTTAATGCATGTCCCCAAATAATAAAAATTACGTCTTTTATTCTTTTTCGATGAGATTTTTACCGTCGTGGGTATTTTTCAAAAATTTTAATTTTATTAGAGTTAAAGTTATCTAAGGCGTTTGGAGCCTAGCACCATTCGTCATAGATATAGTCGTAGAAAACGCCAAATGTTCTCATGCAGAGCTGTATGTTCGAGTAGACAGCGGCAGCGACGCGCCCTCACCGCGCCGCCCAACGCACCGTGGCTCCATAAAAGAGGTCTGAGGTAAAATTTACGATAGCACGAGCGTTTTTACCCAATAAATGAAAGTAAACTGCAGAATTTTGAGTAAAATCACATGCGGCTTTGAAATACTTGTATCACACATAGTAGTACCTACTACTTAAATTGTATTGCACTAATTTACGACTTAAGTAGTTATTCGAAACGAGATTTGAAGTGAACTTAAGAAAGTATACAGTTATTAAATTAGAAATATGATCATAAATGCAGTTTATCGTGCGTATCCAAGTATTAGAAAAATATGTACTTCTTGGAACAGTTTGTAGTACTATATTGACTATTTTGAAAGGAGAAAAGTCGTTTCAATTTCCATAAACAGCTATTATTATAAATATTATGATGCAATGGAGAATAAAAAGGTAAACCTAGTATTAGAATCAAAGACCTCGTACAAGGTCTTTTATTAGAATAGTCTATTAAGTTGGCTGGCGTTCGGAGAGATTTCAAAATGTTTTGTTAAGCTAAGTCATCCCCGGGGGCTGTAGTGTCGTCACTGCAGAGCTAGATTGCCCCCGGGCACAGTTACGTCGGTTTATCAGTTAAAACCCGTACATTCAGATAGCTCGCCAAATGCATGGAGCTTGGATTTTTTCCATTTGTGTGGCTAATCTTTTAGGGTTGCGTATCTATGAGGAAAATACATGGAAGGAAGTATCGCAACTGAACCTTTTGCTATCGTTTACGAGAACTGCGCTTTAAGAAATGCGAGTAACAATTTTATCTACTTTTGAATTCTATCTTAGTACACCTAACATTAGTGTAGATGTTACAAAAATACGACATTCTTTTTAATTTTTGTAAATTACCAATACGCTATGATTGTTGGGTAGATTTTAAAATTCTTCAATCATTACACCAGTTACACCATTTCCATTTTATGAATTGTTTTTTGACAGTTCGATGACTGACAAGTTTAGTGATGCCTTAAAGGACGTAATAATCGGTATTGAGAAACGAACATTTTGATTTATTATTCGTTTATTTTCTTTTTACCCATTCACAGCGAATAAATGTTGAAATTACTCAAAAACGCTTGCACTCCCTGACAGCCGAGAACTGGGCAAGTGTGGTGGAGAAAATTACAGTCCGTTTACAGTTATTTTACCTCAGACATAACGTTCTTTTCGTTGTCTCTGTCTAGTCATTACACACTATCGTAAGCTAGACAGCGAGAGACCAAAAAATGTCAGAGGTAAAATAACTGGAAACGGACTATACGAGAGTCGTAATTTCTGATTAGGACCGTGAAATTGTATTTGATAATTTATTCACACAAGAGCTAATCATCAATATTATATTACTGAAGACTCTTCTCATCGGACGAATTTAGTAGGTAAGTATAAATGAGGATTCCGACGCTTCACGTTAATAAAAGGAATTAAACTATTTTAGTTGTAAAACTAAAATAGTTTAATTCCTTCTTCAGTCTTCAGTAATAAGACTTACAAATATTACTATTTGAATGCCTTATACTTATACTACAGGAAAAATAGACGTTTATTTTGGTCAACTTTGCACTAAATTTGCGATCCAAATTGATTTATTCGAACGGATTTATGGCCCATTTAATGAAATTTCATTAAATGGGTCATCACGATCACTAAGGTGTAATCGTCATAATCATCCATGAAGTAAAAAACTTTTAGATGAAATTTTGACTTATTATAATACGAAACTTCATGGGCAAGATCGCGTAACAACATCGAAGAAAAACATCGCTAGGCAACCTGCATACGTCCGTAGAAGAAATTCGATGACGTATGTGAATCCACCAGCCCGCACTGGGCCAGCGTGGTGGATATGGCCCAAACACCCTTCGTGAATAGGCTTACGTCCTGCAGTGAACTATCAGAAAGGTTGATACATTATGATATTGTATACTCATTCGTAAAAATACAATAGAGAATGTGCTGAATAACACATCGTAAGTATGGTTCAGTGTAAACATTTTATACAAATATTCAACTCTTCATTACGTAACTAACAATTTAAAAGTAGAGTATATAATGAAGAAGTTAATTTCCAAAAGTGTGTAAATTCACGTTATAATGGTTGTTCGGGCTTTCAGTGATTCGCTAGTATTTTATACGATATGAAATATAGAGGCTCATGAATAACGAATGAGACGATGAAAACTGGCTGAAAAGGGCGTATTAGGCTCGAAACCGACTGGAATCGTTTCATAATGCTACGTTACACTTGATTCTCTATCGGACATGAGATTTATTCTTAACAACGCACTATGAATGATACTATACCGAGTGAAATTAATTTTTAAACAAGCTGAAACATTAACACCAATAACTTTACACTAATAGCTTTACGCGGATATCTATCGCTTGCTACGCCCAATACGCAATCACTACTACTAATCACTACCGTGGCTGTCATACCAAACATTCCCATTAATTTATCACCCAACTGAAGTACAAAATTATGTCATAGGCACAAATAACTTATTTACTCCAAAACTTGTTTTTGATACATATATTTATACAAATTATCACGAAAGCCATTAGAAACCATTTATTTATATTTTATACATACAAGACTATGAGAGTAACTGGCAGTGGGCGTGAGCATTTGGATTATCTTTAGACCTGTCTGTTTAAGGGTCTCTAGATGATCCAATGCTTTTTATGTAGTAGTAGTGTAGGTAGTTTTAGCATATAAAGTAGTATTGTATTTTGTTGTAGTTAATAAAGGTACTTTTACTCCATAAAAAAGAGAGTAATGTTGGTTAAATATAATAATAGCCATTATAATAGCGTAAATGATAGTGAAAAATATAAGCTAAGATGTTTTACAACCAAAACAGTACTCGTATGTATGAATGTAATAAAATTCAGATAAAAATGTTTATGTAGGTACCAACATTTGATGTAATTTAATTTTTGTGAAATAAATGTTTGATTGATTGAAAAATAATAATAATAATCGGTAACAGATTCAGAAGACCATAGAGAACTGACGAATACATTTTAAAAGCATGAGATAAGCAGTCACATACTTTAAGATTTTTGGTAAAGTGTCAAAGAGGTATGATTCGTTTGAGCAAATACATAGGACATCGTCAGTATAGGCTTGCCAACATTATTTTCAAAGGGCAGCAAGATTTGGCCTTTTCAGGTAGATAAAAAATGAGACCAAGGATCTACGTTTTTACGCGTCGAGTTGACTATAGAAAACGATTCTTTTCAGTCAACTCGTTTGGATAAATTTGGATTATTCATATGTCGATGTCGGGCCGCTGTCACTCCTGCTGTGATCGATGATAGAGCGTATTTCTCAAATTAGATAACGTAACACAACTTCTGCCATCTTCTCCACAAATTGAATTATTTACTGTCTCTGTAACCGAGTCATGGTAGATATGAATTTATCATTGTGACGTTAACTAGATTGAATAAATTACGTAGAGCAGCAATAAGTCATGTCTGTTTTACCGAGTTTTCGTGTAAAATCAATTAGAGTGGGCGTTCTGCAAATGCGGCGATTGCACCGGATTGCAGAGACAACGTTATCTATGTCGGAAATCTTCACGTCCTAATGTAATTAAACTCGGACCCACAGTTAGTTTAAGGCTTAATTCTGAACTGTCCTACTCTGTATTCTATCACTTTGCATAGACATACAATAATTCTACAAGTACAATCTGGGCGGGTGATATTAGAATATGAAAATCTTCTTAAGCTATTATTGTTTATTTAGGCCTTGGTAGGCTAGAAGATATGTAGATTTTTATTAGAATATCACACGAAATTTTAACGTATACTAAAACATCTTTTGTAAACTAGGCAACACAAATATACCTAGATTCATAGCGGTTTCTATTCCGTTAAATAAAAAAATGTCGTGTTATTTATGACTAGCTTATGCCTGCGGCTTTGCCCGCGCTTACTTTGCTAATCTGACCACAAAAATATTTAGCTTATAACACTCACAAATCACAAGGTGCTTTTAACTTAGCTAAGCCTATTAAATCTATTAATTTAAATCTATTTATATTACCAAGGTATTTTTTTTGTAAAAAATAAACTGTAAAGGTTACCTCAACAGGATGCAATTTTAAAGTTTAAGTAAAAGACGAATGTTGAATCTCGAAATCTATTTGAAAAGAACCAGCCAAGCCTGGGGTCGAATGCAAAAGCACAGAATGACAAAAATACGTTCGCCGCTGTCGGACCTGCGTCACTCAAGATTTTCTCGTCGACCCTTTACATTGAAGCTAGCGCTGCGCAGCGCGAGTAGAAAACACGCAAATCATCGTGAAAACACAGATATCATAAATATTGTAGAGATTGTGCCTTTTATTGAAGGAGTTTTGATCATATTCAGGCTGGTCGTCGAAGCAAAACGGTATGAGAAAATGTTTGAAAAATTATAAACTTGTTCGCTTCTTTCGATTCCATTTATTTAAATAATTTACGATTTTCATTAATAGTTTTAGAATAAGATCGATTTTACTTAGAACTACTGCTACTCGTGGTAAATAGTTACGGTTACGTTTTTGAGAAATTTTGTTTATGACATACCTTCGGTGAGCTCAATGCAGAGTTGCTGCCTAATTTATAACTTAATTCCCAGGGTATTCGCAACGCAGTAGTTTTGAACAAATGGTAATGTCGGTTAGTATTTAATATCTGGTGGATATAAGCTATAATTGGCGGAGACTGCGATACTGGCACCCGCTGGGGCGTGGGATGCGGAATGCCAGTCACGCACAGACTATATGAGACTTGCCGCCACCGCAAATGAAGAACACAACTTGCACCGGAACATTGTACAACGTGGTTCGCAGTGCCTCAACTAATACAATACAAGCTTTTGCTTAGCGTAGGTTCTGTGTACTAACTCAATTGAAAGCACTAGCCGACAATTAATATGATAATATTGTTGTCAATTATTTTAATCATGCTTTTGTATCATGCAATAAATATTTTATTTAATTTCTAAAATCTATTTATTAGTATTAAAATTTTAGCAAAAAATCTGTAACTTACAATAAATAATACTAGTAGCTGAGATGTCTAGTCAATAATACGCTACACTTCATGAATATTTGCTGTGGATTCTAGATTCGAGTATTACTCATGAAATGACAAGAAATAAGGATAATTCTAAGCTGTAATGGATAAAAGTATGAATAAAGGACAAATTCTGTCCAGCAAACTTTCTAATAATCTAATGAGTTCGTCGCGTATACGTCGCATATTTTCTAACTCTATCACTCTTACTGCACTATGAAAAATACCTTTCGTAAAATTAAACGAAACCCTGCCAACAATTTTGTGATGCTGATGCCGCAAAAAATGGTTGTAATGCTGATTTGGTATCATTAAGAAATCTTTGGCACCATCATCAATAAAGTTATTGTTGTAACTCAGAATTAGCTTTCGATTAAGTTATTTATCAAGATAAACACAAACAAACCTCACTTCTATTTAGAATTACCAAACCAATAAATCGTAATGTAAATCAGCACGCTAACTTCTGTAATCACGTAGCTTAAGAAATGTCTATCATTGGTTTGTTTTTGAGCCTACCATAAAATATTATGCTTTGTCTCACTCTTGGGTAATACTTTTCATTAGCGTGACAAAATGCTTTACGAGTGTGTCATAATTAATCATGTTGAACAGTTCGAGTGGAGTGTACTTACTAACGTACGTACCTACTAAGCTCTAAACGTTAGGGCAGTCACTTGAATAAACGGAAGTGCCGCGCTTCACAACCGCATATGAATACCAGGACTGAAGTAAATTACTATAGTGCCTCCACAGTGGTTCGAGTCAGTCAATGCCAGTAGTTTATTGGAAAAGCTTGAAAACTAGGACAGGTGACAATACTCCTGATGCGAGGCTCTCGACGTAGCGTGCATGC
The DNA here is from genome assembly GCA_964007245.1 of Hypomecis atomaria. Classification (NCBI taxonomy): domain Eukaryota; kingdom Metazoa; phylum Arthropoda; class Insecta; order Lepidoptera; family Geometridae; genus Hypomecis; species Hypomecis atomaria. Next base: position 11,192,340 of record OZ023281.1, on the reverse strand, counting down.
TAGTCACGCACGATTTGTATGGGACTAGTAGGTACGTTATTGCAAATGAGAAGAAATACGACTGCAGAAAGTTTTAGGGCAAGCAAGCTTATCAGCCGAATCAAGATCGCTGTCTTCTTTCACGGCAACATGCTATTATAGATAAGTTAATATGTACACATTTATTTAGTATTTTTAATCGATATTTATCGTTAAATAACCGTAAAAATATTCCCTGGTTAATATTAATATCTTATGAAAATAATAATTTAAGAAAGAGCAATGAAATTCTGATGATTATAATTTAATATGTACACATTTATTTAAAATTATTAATTGATGTTTATCGTTAAATAACCGTAAAAAATGCCTGGTTAAAAATGAATATCTTATGAAGATAATAATTTAAGAAATAGCAATGACATTCTGATGATTTAATCGCGACACGACGTCATTATGCGCCATACGTAGTAACTAATGTCTAATCTGCGGCAGCGTTAGCTATGGCTATTGGCTATCACGTCTTTCACAAGATCAAAACTATCTGGTCAAACGGTACTGCGTTTAGCAACCCGGATTTTTTCACATTTTTGGTTAATTACTTTTGACGTCAAATAGAAATATAGTTATGCATACTAACATTATTGTAATCATGAAGCTGGCATAGAAAAGCTTCATTCTAATTGTTATGCATACTCCTCATTAATTATAGCAGTAAACGTAAATTAAAACTCTTTCAGTATTTTTGAGATAGCTCTTAGGATATAAACTTCTGCAAAATACACTGTGCCATCTTATATCTATTTCTGTCCATTAATCCAACTTAAGGTAGTTCGTTATCAGCTTAGTTCTCCAATAGTTCTAAGTGGAAACGATTAAATAACATTTCAATTATCTCAAGCTATAATTTTCTATACATATACCCTAATTCCGGATTGTCCCTTGTAGGAAAATTGGCTTATAACCGTTGTAATGGATCGGAATAATGTCTTAGTGATACACGAGTATAGACTTACGTTACTAAGCTCTTAGGGTGATTAAACAAAATAAATATTAATATCTAACTTACAAAGATACCTTTGAGGAAAACACTGTACTAAATATTTAAGGTTTTTGTAGATAATTATACACGTACCTATTAAAAAGTAAATATGATTTTATCAGTTATAAGTATAATTAAGTATAGTATAAAAATTTAAATACGAACAAAAATCCGCTTTATAAAACAAGGTTTTTATTACTTGTATAAGTTGTACAAATGTTCATGACAACAGTATAAATATGTACCCACATGTCTTTCGGCTGAAGCAGAAATTTTAGCAATTTGCATGAAATTGGTTATTGTTAAAAAAATAATTTTTAAATGGGTCTATTTTAGGTAAAAATTGATGTGTTACACTTTTAGTGTTATTTTGTCCCCATGCGGGGTGAGATGAGAATAAGACTGATATCTAATTAAAATAGGTACGAGTATCTATTTACTTAATAAGTGCAGTTATAAGTATTTTAATTCTTTTAATTCTTTGTCTTGTAGATGATGCAAATAAAACATAATACGGATAATATACTTATAGGTATATGAGTTTACGGAGTATTTTCTTAGTGTTTTGCCATCGCTACTCTGTGAGGGGATGCCTCGTATCCTCGCATAGACCCGTGGAGTGTAGAGTGCAGGTAAATTTGGCCACTAAGGGTAGAGTAGGTCAAATAATTGCCCAAGTGTAACTCGCGGACTCGCTCACGAAGGGTTCCTCGTGCGCGAGTCCGAGTTGCCAAATTTACCTGCACTCCACACTCCACGGGTAGCACCGTGTAGAAGCCCCCTAATAAATTTTATTAATTAATTATTTTTTAATAAAGGAATATATCACTTATCATTTGAAGAATCTTCCTGTTGCCTTTATTAATATCGAGCAAAAAAATCACGTTACTTGTGGGAGCCCCCTTAAATATTTATTTTATTTCAATTAATTTATTTATTTTAAAGTGCATATTTAACCAAATAGTCTGTGAATATTTGAAGCATCTACCTGTCACCGTTATTAATATCGAGCGAAAAACATTAACGAATTCAGGTACGGGAACCCGCCTTAAATATTAATTTTATTTTCTGTTTTTGTTGTTCTAGCGGCAACAGAAATAAATCATCTGTGAAAACTTCAGCTTTCTAGCTATAACGGTTCATGAGATACCGCCTGGTGACAGACAGACGGACAGCGGAGTCTTAGTAATAAGGTCCCGTTTTTACCCTTTGGGTGCGGAAACCTAAAAAGGCTCTATAATATTTTCACAAATATCAATGAAAAAATCAGTATTTTTGTGCAGATATATTCCGTACTGTAAACAACAAAGGAAGCAAAATCATTCGAAATCCAAAAACCAATGCGCGCCAATTGCACACATTTGTTGTGTTGTAAAACTTGAGCAGTGTCAAGAGAACACCTATTTACTACACCGTTGATAGTAATAACTTTCAATTTCAGTGTTAGCTAGCTTTAATGGGAAATCCACGCGAATTCTGTTCAGAACTTTTCTCGACCCCGCCGCGTAGGTGTCTGTATTGTGGTGGTTACATACCGTGACGTTGTGGACAAATGACTAGACCAGACCGCACCGATGCACTTTGGAAGCTATGTCCATGTTGGTGGACATGGTTTTATTTAGCTGTAGCTTTATATTCTTTTTATAATCGTATAAGCATTATAATAAGAATTACGAGAATTATGAAAATAAATAATTTAATATTCTATAACTATTTTGTCGACCACTTACGGGATGTGCCACAGCAGAAGAATTACTTTATGTAGTAAGCCAATCCTTTTTTCAAAGAGTATTTAATAAGTAGAAACTATTCCCGAAAAAAAGTTAAAGAAAAATGTGACCAAAATGCTACTGTTTATTTGGCTCAACGTAATTTCATAAAAAAATCCTACTGTTTTTTGTACTGAATATACACACACTTCTGAAGAAATGTTTGTGTTTAAAAACGTTAAACTTTTTTTTTCCTACTGAAACTACGGGCCGTGATCAAAATAAATTTTATAGCACATATTACTTCACACAATAATTGATACTAAGGTCAAGGCCATGATCTAAGCTCGTACCCATTTTTACCTTTTGAACTTTAAACCCATTGAAATGTAACTGCTTCAAATTATGTTTTATACCCAACCCGAAACTTTAAAATGTTTCGCTTTGTAAAAATGTTATTAGATACTGAATCCAAGATAAAATGTTTGAGCATATCATTTTTTTTGTAAAGCGCTTTGCCGTAGATAATTTGCAGTGGGTTAATCGTATTTATATTTCAATTGTATTATGAGGGTAGGTATGGTGAAGTTTTAATAGAAGTACTCACCTAGATTGTTTTTGTTGCTATGTTTTAAGTACTTATGTAATTAGGCTAAGCTTTGATTAATAACGATATTGATATTAATTAAGCATTGCCATTCAGCGTGGCAATGCTGTCACCAAGCTGGGCACGCTGCCAACTGGCTGTAGGCTTGAGCATTTGGATTATCTTTAGACCTTCAAGGGTATGTGGATGATCCAATTGCTTTTTATGTTGTAGTAGTTAATGTAATTTTAGCCTATGTGAGAAGTGTTGTATTTTGTTGTAGTTAATAGAGTCACTTCCCGAAATAAGATTTGTCCGTAAAAGTATTAGGAATATCAAGCGTCGCGTTGTGTGAAACCATCTTTACGAATCGTACCAATTTGGGCACATTACGTAAATGCAGAGCTATAAACATTTTAGCAGCAGGATTAACGAATGCAAATTTTGTAGCGTCCGGGAGTTCACCAGAACTGGTTTACTGGAACGATTGCTCGTTATTGTTTGTTGTTGTGAGATACCTACGGTATATTGTACTTTGCAAGTTAATGAGATAAATACTAGTAGTTCTCCGAACATCAGACGTCGCATCTGTTTAATTGAATCTTCACAAGCTTATAATATACTAGCTGCGCCCCGCGGTGTTACCCGCGTTAGCCCGAAATAAAAAGTAGTCTATGTGTTAATCCAAATGCGTGAAAGAGTAACAAATATCCATACATACTTATACGTTTGTAATATTATATTAGTAGGATTGAAAGGAATTAGAGCGAGACTGTGTAAAAACTCTACACGGTGGCGATTAGCATTGTCTCCAGCACATGATCAACACATTATCTTTAAACATATATATTATAATGCTGCTGTACGTGTGTATATCACTGAACTCCTCATAAACGGCTGGACCGATTTGAATGAATTGTTTTGTATGCATTTGGGTGCGCCCTGGATGGTTTAGATTCACAAATAAGCCCGGCAGATGGCGCTGCAGTGGGTCCGCTAGTATATTATAATGATCAGATGATTGGACGTTCGTTCAACGTTCTTTTCTGTTGTAGAAAATCCAGGCGGCTAAAATCCATCGATAAAATGATACTTGCTGAGATTCCGGATTTCACACCAAATTACCCCAATCTTCTATGACATTGTCAAAACAATAATGATCATGGATATGTATAAAGAATGTAATTCTTGAAAAGAGATCACGTTTTTGCAATTGGATGCTATGATGTGACGCCTGGTTGCCTCGAATATGAATTCCTTAAGCAGTTTCATTAGGAGCAAAGAACATTAGAAGTTTCTATTTTATACCAACTATCTATTAATTTGGGTTGCTGGGTTGCAGGTGAAGGCTTTATATTTTAATCATAGACATTATGATAATAATGAGTCTTTTTGATATTGAGCACACATTTTTATTTTACTCCATTTTGACACAAAAAATCAACAACTCAAATATGATGACCTCAGGGTCTCTTCAGGTCTGAGTGACTCCCAGTTTAGTCCTCAAAACACTCCGTGCGTAAACACAATTTTGAAATACACAATTTCGTAATAGCCCTCTTAAGCCTTGGTTGCGGTAGTGCCGTGGTAAGGAGATCTGCTTCCATATTCTCTGTATACTCTGCATATAAGGCTACTACTCTTTGTTTCTTGGTTTCATAACTTATCCATCCACCACCATATTTGAAAATATATCCCGTGTATGATCGTCTATCCATGGTGCAAGCTGCCTAATAAGCGCCTGCCATGCCATACTACTTCATACCACTTTTTCATATTTTAGTCCAACCTTCTTGGTTCCTTTAAATAACGGATGACCCGTTTCGCGGCTTGTCAATGATTGTTTCCGTAGCAAGTATTAAATTGGCTTAGATACCTTACGGCAAACGTAATATCTGGCCTTGTTGCCACTGCTAGATACATCAACGATCCGATCAAGCTGTGGTCCCACAAGTGTTGGTTTGTTAGGAAAGCATTCGCTTCAGGAATCATAGTTTTCTCGCTTAAGCAATTCTATATGACTACGACTCTTTTGATTTTTTCTCACGATTTACGCACTTTTTTACGAATTATAAATCTGGAGTATTATGGATATCTCGAATAATGAGTGTTTTTAATTATGAGCACACATTTTTAATTTACAAAGAAAATACAAAACTGTACAAAACTACCTACCCATTTTGACACAAAAAATCAACAACTGAAACATCTCTATGGCAACCAAAACTCTATGACAACATATAAGTATGTAGACTTGAAATAACTACAAAGTATGACGCATAGGACTCAATATGGCCGCCATTACATACTAACATTTGGTTTTTTACCAAAAATGGCACAGCCGATATCAATCGTAGGTACAAAATTCAAATAGTTTGCTCAAATCGATGTGTACAATTTTTTCATAATGATGATCTTTCAAAAACAAATGATGAACTGAATGAAACCACAAACCACAACATCGTTAGGTATGTAATTAGTTTATTCTTGATTTTTGACCGACGAACCACCGGAGGAGGTACTCAATTCGACGTGTAGGTATTTATATATTTTTTTATGTGTAACCACGCATAACTTTTTTCATAGTAGTCCGATTTCAATAACTCTTTTTTTATTGTATAGAGTATACTTCGAAATTGGTCACACTTAAATTTTATCGAAATCGGCTGAGCCATTTTCGATAAATCAACAATAATGTGGAAAATGCTACATCAATCCGTGCAAAATATTCGCGAATTCTGGACACGGGTGAAGTCGGTCATGCTATTTTTTGCAAAAAATAATTACAAAACTGCTAAACCTATTTCGTTTTTCGTTATTTATCATTATTTAATATATTTGTTTTTATTTTATAATCTCAAATGAGACTAACTCTGAAGTACCTATGATCTAGCAAACCAAAAAAATAATCAACAAAATCGGTTTATACTTAATTGACCGAATAATCGCGTTGCTAACATACAAAAAAAACATACTTACCACCGAATTGAGAACCTTCTTTTTTCAAGTCGGTTATAAATATTGATATGCACTCATGCATAATGACAATGTGATAGCCGCACTTTCTTAGGTAAATTCGCTCTCGCAGTCACTATTAACCCAATTATTTTCGCAGCACGCAGTATGAATTACCAAAGAAATACGGGAACATATTATAATTAAAGTGTAGGCAGCAAAATGTCAAATAACTTATATAAATAACCTGTGGCCGCCTTCTCTATTTTCTCAATTCATTGATACAATCGAACTGAGTTTTCGAACATGTGTCAAAATAAAAAGTAATTTAAATCAAAGTTATTACTAAGCTGCTAAGGAGTATTAATGTCACCTTCGAAGCAAATCACCCCCAAATTAACTTTTTACTCCTTTTTAACCCCGATAAAGGATGAATTTCAATAAAATACAAAACACGTCTTCCGTCAATTCAATTACATAATGTAAATCCAAAATTTCTAGTCGATTGAACCAAGGAATCACGATGTCTCATAGAAACTTTGACCCCATTTTTCACCCTCTTAGGGTTAGAATTTCGAAAAATCCTTTCTTATCGGATGCCTACGTCATACAATGAACCTACCCTCCAATTTTCAGGCTCCTACGGCCAGTGGTTTAGGCTGTGCGTTGATCCGTCAGTAAGTCATTCAGGACAAAGCATTTTATATATATAGATTAAGCCTATAATTATCTCGACTGTCTCTTGACCAATTTGATTCATAATCGCAAATTTCAATCAAGATTTAGATGTTACGGCTGATAAATAGCGCGACATCAAAGAAGATCAAAGTGGGCTCAGACTTGGTACAGTAGCCATTTTTTGGGCTTTAAAACTAATTCACAGAAAAACAACGATATTTAATGATTAAAATTACAATGAAATTTCTGATTTTCTAATTTGATTTTTGTACAAGGCCGCCCAAACGCCGCCATATTTTACAAGCAATGTCAGAAGATAATTAGATCCGAAAATATGAAATTCCATTAAGTTGTGATGTTTTAATTGATGTAAATTGTTTATTAAAGAAAATAATAGGAAAATCATTTTCCAAAACAAATAAAGCAAACAAGGAAATACTGTATCAGGTAATGGCCTAATCTCGATTTTCCCCCTTTTTTGAGGGAAATACACCTCAATCAAATATCGCTGATGACGAAAAATCTGTTAATATTTCAAGCCTGTGTACAGGTCGCGGCATATAAGTCTAGCGCTGAACGAAGTGTGGAGGGGGTGGCTGCGCATGAGTTTAGTATGGCGGTCAACATCCCCTCTACAGTACCCTCAGCGCTAGACTTACGTGCCGCTACTTGTACCAAGTTTCGCCAAGAGTTGAAAAAAGTGAACTGTAGAGAAGAATCAACAACGGAATTTTTGTCTCTAACGAAAGCAAAATCGTGAAGTCAAAACTGAGACTTCGCTCACTTCCGCTCGGTCAATTGAAAAACAATGTTGCATTTGTAACTCGAGTGCTAAGATTTTATATTTGGTACACGTGACAGAATGTTGAAGCTATTGTAAGGCAATTTTATAACTAGAAGTTTATTTACCTACGTAATATTTATTCCGATATGAAATAAAAAAAATGTCTTCATGGAATATAATGGACACTTGAAATCTTAATTTAAAGGACCTGGAATAAATCACTTAAAGCGATGAGGCCGCCAGTTAGAAACCTATAAATTGTGTTATTTTGTCCATGTACTCTGTTTTTTTTTATGTAATGTGGTTGTCTAATAAAGTGTTATTGTTTGATTGACACTAAAATGTTCTTTATTGTTATTTTTTATGAAGTCTGTTTAAATACCTGTTTTAACGCTTCATTTTTTAAATATTTACATTTTGTGACATCTAATCTAAGTTTAGCTCATTGGATAGAAGTCTGCGGTAAAAAATATTAAAAATTCATTTAACTGTACAAACTACGAGTACACTAACGAACTTTGGAAAGTACCTAATACTTTCAACAAAGCATTTTCAGTACCTTACCGAGACGCTTTGAAAACATTGCTTCAAATTAATTCTTGGTAAAAGCCTTGTGTTTAGTTTCAGGTTTTCTTCACATTTTTCTTGGGGTCGCTAGGGACACAGATACTTATACTATACTACCTATATACGTAAACTTGTCATAACCTAGAATTATGCAAGTAAGTTTGCAAGCAAGTAGATATGCATACAACTTGCAAACTTTCAACCAGCTACAACAATTTTACACATATTGTTGGAAGCTTGAGTACATAGGCATGAGTGTAAAGTGAATGGTGACATAAGTATTCACCACGCCAGCCCAGTGCAGGATGGTGGATTTGCAAGCGCCAGCGTATTTATTTTACAGACGTATGCAGGTTTCCTGGCGATATTTTCCTGCAGCGGAAAGAGTGGTGTGAAAATCTAAACAATTTAGACTTATTAAAGAATAGCTAGTAGTACCTACTACGGTTCTAGTTCAGTGATTAAAAACATCTGAGCTAGTAAATCCTTTGAGACACACAGCGAAATGAAGCTGAAATACCGGAACCTGTTCATCGGTAACAAAGTGCATCAGAATCCAATCCAGACTCAGCACGTCTCATAATACTTAATCATTGCAACGGTTGCCTTTTGCATACACGACTGCTACCTGATTGTTATAATTAATCTATGATGCCTGTCCGTGTGCATTCACTGTGACGTGATTAATCCTACCTAAATAATAGTCCACGTAAAGGATTCTGCCATGTTAGGATCACGGAAGTTTCATAGAATAACAAATTGGAGCAATCAAGCCGAGTACATTTTTGTATCCGAATATATTCGAACTAAAATATCGATACATTTTCTATTAAATTTTAAACTTTATACGCGAGATAACGGTTCAGTGGTTAAACCAAATTGACGTCTATGTTATCTTTTCAATGGACTCTATATATTTATCGGTAAGTACTCGTGTGGACTAGGAAGGTGACGGAATGGATACCAAGAGAACAAAAGAAGAAAAGAGGAAGACCGAATAGACGATGGGAAAATGAATTCACACAAATACTTGGGAAAACGTGGACGAGGAGAGCAAGAGATATAAAACAATGGTCGAAACAGGGGGATTCCTACGCCAATATGGTGACATGTAGATGTCGAACTTGACAGAACCATCAAATTGACACCTAAGTAGTTATAGGATAATCTAAGAGGATAATGGACATTAGTATTGGTTAAAATATAAATGGACATAAATAATGGTATATAATAATATTGAATAATGTATTACTGCATGTATTAATGTATGTAGTTGGAAATAAAGGCTTTTTTAAATTTTACTTTACTCTTCAGTGTTACTTATTGATGTAAAAATCATATTATGCAGATCAGTGATTTTTGGTTAACGGACCATATTTTTATCAGATTTTAAGATGTCAAATTTTAATAACAAAAATACTAGGGTGCCCATGAAAAAACAACAATATTAGGCCAACTGTTATACGAGTACATTGTATTCTCTATTGGAGTTTTTATATTTTTTATAGTGATAATGGGGCCAGTTTTAAAGGCGCCATCGTTAATATCAATATAAAATATTGCTGTTTCATTTTCACCATATGCATTTGAAAGAGAGAACAATATTTAAAGTTGCCATTAAATTTACGATAAAGCCTTTAAAATGGGACTTAATATGTATTTATTTTATCGTTATCAACAAGCAAGGGGCTTATCTCATATTACGCTCAGAACAAAGAAACCGACTTTTCCCAAGAAAAAAGCTATAGCGAAAATTGTTTTGTACAAAACGATGCTGATCCTATTGGGTGTTATAGAAATAGATTTTATATATACAAGGCACTCTCGAGGATCGCTGGAGGGTATATTGCGAGTGAGAAAGGAAAAGATACCTATATCGCAGATCCTTTCAAAGTGCGCTAAGAAAATTGAACTTGTGATCACAATTCTTGCAAGGCAATTCTAGCTCGGTGCTATATCGTGTTATAACTATAAATATGTTAATCGATATTTCCTTATTTGTCAAATAGGTAGGTACATTGCATTGATTTTACTTCGGAATAGATTTTAGAGCTTTTCTTTCCTCATTTCAAAGATAACTAAGATGCCATTGGTCAAGGTGTCATTACTACTAATACTACGAGTATTGTGTAGTGCTATTTAGTAAAATATTCTAGCAAATAATAAAAAAAATAATGAAAAAATTCAGATATCTCGTAACACTGGTCATTTCTAGAATGATTCGCAATTTGTCTACCTCCTATACCCATAACTCAAGGACACAAACTTAAAATAGTCAACGTTTCAACGTTTGAATCAAGACAAAATAATAACCGGCTAAGTACGAGTCGGACTCGTGCACGGAGGGTTCCGTACTGTATGGGAGCCCCTCTGAAATATTTATTTTATTTTATTTTTATTATTGAAGTGAATATACAACTAAATATTCTGTAAAATGTCAAGCATCTACCTGTTACCATTATTAATATAGAGCGAAAAATGGCTAAAAAATCAGTTTTTTTTTGTATGGGAGCCCCCCTTAATTATCATTTTATTATATTATTAGTATTTGTTGTTATAGTGGCAACAGAAATACATCATCTGTAAAAATTCCAGCTTTTTAGCTATAACGGTTCATGAGATACAGCCTGGAGACAGACAGACAGACAGACGGACAGCGGAGTCTTAGTAATAGGGTCCCGTTTTTACCCTTTGGGTAAGGAACCCAAACATCACACAGGTCATTTTTAGAATGATTCGAAATTTGTCTACCTCCTATACCCATTACTCAAGGACACAAGCTTAAATTAGTCAACGTTTCGACTTTTGAATCTAGAAAAAAAAACAGTTGGAAGTTTCTCGCTTTTGTCTAGAAATACAGAAAATAAGTGGAAAGACATAGAATCATTTGTGAGTAGAGAGCTCATTTGCCGGTAATGACGAGGTGGCCGGCCGGCGCCGTTTGATCGTCTCTAGGATTTTCCAACATTCTCTCTGAACAGTAGTTCCTTTCTTATTATGATCTCATATTTGCTGTGGTGATAGAGACTCGACAAATAAGGAAACAGTCCCTTAATGATGGATGTGTAGTTTGTTAATTATTTGCCGAGTAAATATTTGATACAATGTCGGAGAAACAAGTATCTCTTTGGTTTCTTATGGACGGATGACAGGAGATTAAATAGAAAGATAATAATTAGAACAAACAAAGAACAACTTGGTGCGTAAATAATAATTTTTCGTAAATGGCTCAGCTGATTTAGATAAAATTTCTCGGGAGTATAAAAAAATAATAATTCCAAGATAAAAAAAATAATTTGATTCGGTTCACAATTGGCAAAAATATCGTTGAACATAGACAAAAATACATACAGACGAACATAGAACCGGAGGTGCTAATTTGGAAGTCGGTTAAAAATAGATGCTTGTTTTAGTTTTGTCACACCTTTTGTTGCCTATGGGAAAATGTTTTATTGCTTTAAACTTGGCACACATTTTTGCAGTTGCAATGTTTAATGATATTAGCAATGATGAAATTGCTGCCACGGAAATATAAACTAACAATTTGGTAAACTCCCCATAAGGTGAGTTTTCAATTCGAATGCATTTTATATTTGCTTTAAGTTACTTTATCATTGTTTTAACTAATGTAGTACTTTACAAGTGAAGCTATACTAGCGAAATTAATAATTACGTACAAAAATGTGGTGCAAAAATTGCAAAACAAAACTTTGATGTAATTTTTCTACTTCAAACAAACGTAAAATTGCAATATGATCACAGATTTGAAAGTTAAACTCATAAAAATGTATTTATTATTATATTGTTGTACACGGAAATCTGTAGTTGCAAATTGCGACATGTACAGCATTGTCGCAATTTGCCGTTGCCACTCCAGCTCTAGTTGTATCCGTCAATAAATCAACTCGAGTCTTGCGTATTGTTCGTGAGATCCTGCATCCAATACAATATTGGGTAAATAGTCCGGCTGCCGGTCTCTGCCAAATAACAGATAAGCCATATCCGAGGACATCTGCGCACTTGATAACACTCATAAAAAGAGTGTTCCCAATCATTGATCAAATCATTTTCTCGTTTCCCCGGCTTCCTCCGACGTGGATGGTAATAAATGGAAAAAGTCTGTATGGATTGATTCCGGGTGCCGAGTTCCGTTTGTTAAGTTGTTTTGCCACGAGACGCGGCGTAACGACGATTTACGTTGTCTCGGAAGCAAACTCACTTAGCCTAAATTACTTGAAATAACTATTCGACTCGTGGTTAGTCATATTTTATTGCGGGAAAATGATTTGTTATTTTATTTTGGAGATCTAGGGTTACACTGAATAATGATAATAAGTGGAATGGAATGGTATTAATAATGTTGAATACAAAGATCTCCATTTCGCTTATTATCATTGTTCAGTGTAACCCTAGATCTCCAAAATAAAATAACAAACTTACTTTAATGTCATGATTTAATTTTGAATCCGCTAGTAGGAATACTGCTGCACCAGCCTTTTCAATGGTCCAATGCAGGACGTAGGCCTACCCACGAAGGGTGATTGGGCCATATCCACCACGCTGGCCCAGAGCGGGCTGGTTGATTCAAATACGCCATCAAATTTCCTCTACGGACGTATACAGGTTGCCTCACGATGATTTCCTTCACCAAAAAGCCAGTGGTGTGAAATTCTCATAAATTCCAAAGAACTCATTGGTACGGGACTGGGATTTGAACACACGACCTCACGATTGTAAGGTGGGTGTCACTACCTCTTGACCACCACGGCTTCGGCAAGTAGGAATATATTAATAGAATACAAGCATAGCTAAACGTGTATGAGAAGATACTTTACTACGTTAGATCCAATCATTTACTTAACAGTAAAGCAGTGTCAAAGGTCTTCAGGCAATTTAAAAACTCTGTCACTATTTTAACTGACAATATCTATCGCACCAAGTATAATCGTGCAAGAAAACGTCTGCTCTAAAAGAATACAGATTTCAAGGTTGAACAAATATTCTTAGTGAGTACCGTAGCTAAAGGTTATTTAAATGAAAACTTGAAAACACCTTTAAAGGGAAGCTTTTTATTTTCATCCTTATTTTTAAAAATGTTCGTTTTAAGCTCACTTTGATAGAACCATCGTAATGTGTCCATAATATTGTCCTAAATTAAAAATAATAAAAGCAGACAAATTCAAGAGTACTTATAAAGTTACGATTACATCTTTCGGTATCTGTGTTACGTTTGAGCACCATCCACGTTAAGCCCTCTTAACTCTACCAATGTAATAGAGCTCAAGTGCCAACAGCTTAAAATAAGTGCTAATTTTTATGAAGTTGCCTAACGATTATATTATAATACATAGTAGATTACAATCTTACCTGCGCTTTCATATACATATAAAAACGCCGGAAGTGCATTGCTGGTTTTGATATTTACCATTATAAAATCATATTCTTGGTGATGTTTGTTTAACAACAATCAAACTGCACAAGGAATGTAATCAAAGGAAATGCTACGGCGACTTGAGCAAGCAAATGCCGCCAAACAGCCAAGGAAATTCACTCGCTAATATTGTTTCAAGTTACATCACAAGCCTTTATTAACTCCCTTTTGAGCTTTTATCAGGAAAGAGAGAAATGTCTGAGAAATATTCCCATCTATAATTTAATTCACAATTAAGATCCCATTTAGGTATTTTACGGTTATTCGAACAATCCGCAGAGTTTGAAGGAGGTAAGTTCATAATGAAATTTAATGATCCGCGAAAGGAACCTACATTGTGGATTTCATTCCCGGTTTTTGTCAAGCAAACAATTAGATTATGTCTGAAAGTCGGCAGTAATCAACTGCGGCATAAACATCAGAATAAGAGCACTTATGTAACGTACGCGTATGTTTTCCTTACTCAAGTTTAAGCGAGCTTGACAATTAGGTATTTTGTTTTGAGCATCATATTACTTCTGTCGAAGTAAAATGGATCCAGGGATGTTGTACGAAACTCGGAAAAACAGCCCGAGGCCAGGATTCTGATTATATACAAATATATAACAGGGGCTTTTTACCCGTCTAAATATCTATTCATATACGAGTATTATCACGAGTTAGATACGTGTATTTTATTGTCTAAAGCGCTTTTCAAAATTTTCCTTTGAAAGAGGTTGTTGCTTCGAGGAGGCTAATTAATGAATAAATAATGATTTACCTATTTCGTTATTAGCTATAATTAATTCTTTATTAACAAAGTGAAAAGAAATTAGAACCAGTGCGATAAATATTATATTACTAAGTAACGATTGTATTGTAGGTACTTGTACTGTACAAAACAATGAACAAAAGTAAGCAAAGAATGAGTACCTATGTATTATAAATCTAAAACCCTAGACTAAAAATCGTATCGAACATTGTTGTAATATCAACTATTTCAACTTTTGTTAAATATAATTTATCAACTTTTTATTTAAAAGCTTGGCAACTTGGTAGTCTATCATGTTCATCGACTTGTTATTTTTTTGTTTTAAAATATATTCATGTCTCATTTTATTCGCTGCATAGTTAGCTCTACTAAGAATGAAATAACTATGTTAAAAACACATAACTTGCTTTGAGGAAATCGTCATGTTTATTTGAGAGGGTAATAATGGCAAAGCTGGCATTGTTTCAGCGGGCAGCAGTTCACCTGTACACTCACGTGCATTGAATAATATAACAAGTTCTGCCGCTGGATTGAATCTTGCAACAGGTTGCTCTCAAAACGAAGGCAATAAGATACGTTATTGTAACAAATCTTTAAGCAAATTTGAAATTACGTTCAAAAATAATTAATACTGGCGGTGGGCTAGTATATTTCAATTATCTCTAGACCTTCATCGGTTCGCAGATAATCAAACTGCTTTTGTGGGCTAGTTTGAGTGTAACTTGCTTGGGTAGTTACATTGTTTTATAAAAATGTACTTAGTTGATAATTGTTTAGGTAAATTAAATTAAAAATGGATTTTTTTTTATGGTATGCGAGCAAACAACGTAATACTTGCTTGAACAACTTGGGGACTTAGGCCCGAGTTCACCAACACTTGTTTAAGTTAATCGTGCGATAACTGTATTTAAACAACGGTTATACTCGGGTTTTAGACCCGAGTTCACCAACAGATGTTTAATTTATTAACCGTTGCTTAAATTTTAAACGGCTTGCTAAATCAATTTTGCTGTCTAACAAGCAAAAACTGTTGTTTAGAAACAGTAATCACACGTTTATCTTAAGCAAGCGTTAGTGAACTTAAGTAATGAATTTTAACTACGAATTAACACAAATTTTCCTAGAGAGATTATATGGGTATAGGAGTGTTTAAGTTTGTTGCCAACAACTAACATAGTATAATTAAAGTTTGTAAGCACTTTGAATACCAACAAATTTTTATGAATTAAAGATTGATTTCAATTAATGCGTTCTTAATAAAAGGTAGTTAGATTACATCAAAAGCCAACAAAGCTAGTTGGAATACATAAATATGACCAATAAACAAGTGGATGATTTCTAAGTGGCTTAGTATCAGTATTTGCCGACTTAATCCCCTTCTATTTTTAGAAAAGTAAGAATAAGAAAGGTCCTAATAACTTTGAACCACTGAATTTTCAATGGTTCAAAAAATGTTGGGGTTTTTCCTGAGAAAATCGGATTTTTAAGTACTTTAGGCATATTACAAGTAACACTTCAATTATTTTTGAAATGAATAAAGAAATAATTTTTGTCTCGACCGGTGAGTTTTATACTAAAGTACGTTTTTTAATTAATTTAAGTTTTTGGAACTTGGACCAAAATAGAAAAATAAGCTTTAGATTTAAGGTCCAGCCTCCATCAAAGTGGAAAAGAGAGATGGGCGGTGTTGGAAGCAAAGCGTTAAGATCGATCCGGGTACATTTTATAAAAGTTCAAAAAGTTGAAATGGGAGTGGTCAGAGTATAAGTATAGCATGGAGTACTGATGACCAATGGGGTCGAAAAGTTCGAGTGGAGACCATGTACCGGCAAACGCAGCATATGATGTTCACCCACAAGGTGGAATGACGACCACATTAAGACCGCAAAATAATATTGGATGAAGTAGTTTGGATTTGTGTGATCATGTCTTACTGAAGGTACATAAGGGAAGACCTATCTCCTGCAGTGGCCGACCCATGGCCAGCAACAAAATAACAAAATAGTTGTTCTATTCTGTATCTTTGACTTCCATCTATGGCACATTAATTTATTTTCTGGTCGCTCAAGCTATATCTCACAGCGCTAAGAGCGTTTTGCAGAAGCCTTGCTCATAGATTAATAACATCATTTTCACGAGACATCTAATATCATTAATATCCTCACCGATTACAGCATCAATCGATTTAGCGCCACTTGTTTATTTCGTCAAAGCGGCCGTGATTAAATTAAGCGAAGCACTGGCAAAATTTATGTTGTAATAAGAGATGTCGTCTCATTTTACATTAATTGGACGTCGCGCGAAGGTTTAACGATAACTCGTTGTTCACTGTTAAAAATAACCATTCATTAAGATGCCAGTATCTAATATCCTTCCACTAATTCATCTACGTAGAATGTACACCGATTTACTATAAATTGTTGACAGAAAATTTATTGCGTGGAAAATAAATAGAAGTTTATTTATTGTGATTCGGGTTGACGTATTACCTCTGCAGAGCTAAGTAGATTTTAGTACCTGTTTTATGATAAGTTATTGAATGTCAGCTCACTGATTCTGTTGACTGGTAGTATAGTACGGGTTTAATTTAAGTTACATTTAACGCACGGTAGTTTTATCGATAAGTATGTTTAAATAGTCAGTTTGTTTTTTTTATTTTCGTTAAAAGTCTATCACGTCAAAAGTAAAGTTTTCCCATTTAAATACATTTTTATAATATTCATAGAGATTACAGGCATTTCATATTGTAGTATAAACATAATAATAAACTGTACTTAGTTCCAAAATTTTTGCTTAGACGTATTTTTGCAACACAAGCGATGAGAACCGTGAAAGAAGCGCAGTGCATTCTTGACATTCAAGAAATTATGAGTAGCAACGACGTTTAATCGAAAAGTACTCTCCTTTGATCTTTGTCGAGCTGCCGTCGACGGCGCCTCTGTCTGGCGCGTTCGTGCTCGAATGAAATAAGCTCAACCAAAGGGGCTCTTCACAAAGACTTCCTAGAAATTTCCCTTGCACGAGGCAGGATTAACGTTCGATGGTTAATGAATATGAGCCCGTACAACTCCCGCGGATTTTTTCTAAGTAAATTTACGAGCGAAGAATAATTCTTGGAAATTTTCTGCGACGGATCGCACATTGATTTACTAAATACAAATATTATCAATATGGAATAAATTGAAGTTTGCATATGAATATTCAAGTAATTTGAATTCAGTCTAAATTAGTTTTCGTCTAGGTTTCCACCCGTGCCTAAAACCTGTGTCAAAGGGAACAAATATAATGAAGCAATCACAGGCATACAAATCAAAACCTGTTAGGACTAAAATTGAAAATGGAACGAGGGAAGCGGGCTTCGCCCAGACTTCACCAGGATGAAGCAGAACAGACATGACCAGAGCAAGGCAGCATTGTAAGTCTATAAGCCCATTGTGGAAATGCCGTATTTTTTTGCAATGGACTACATAGCTCTGCCTATCTTCGCTTTACTTGCAGTGCAGGTGTAGTCTGGGTCTAGATGCCGAATGTGTGTTAATAGTTAAATGTGTGTTAATAGTAATAATAGTTTGTCTGAATCCATTGTTTTCATTGTACGTATGAAATGCAAACATTCGTACGCTATTCTATAGTGTTAGAAAAAACATTGCGGAGCGACGGACGGCACGCGGCATGCCCATGAATGCGGATTAGTTTCGCCGAGAGCTGCAAACAGTAGTGCAATTAAATGCAAAAAATCGTGTTGGGTCACACACATGCAGCGCATAAATCAGTCAGCGCAATAAATAAACTTTTATCTGGATAGTACCTTCGGGAGTCGGATTTATGAGGTTTGTGAAGCTCAGCAACCGAGCGCCAGTAGGTACTTATAGCTGCGAATTGTAACATACAGCCCGCGGTAAGCTATAATATGTTTGTTTTGAACCGAGTTTGAAAAGGTATTTTCGATAGTATTTGTTTATCGCTTTATTTTTATGGTAGAAACATACCTTCATTTTTTATACAATTTTTCTTGGTAGGTTTTCAGGGTAAGTACTAAAAAGATTACGTATACCTTAGATGTAAAATTAGTCTTAATCCATTCCTAGAGTATCATTTAGTAAATTTGTATCCAAAACATACTCCTTTATTAGTTTTTAGAGTTCTGTACTCGATGATTTTAATGATAATAATTCACAAAATATTAACGTAGTTACAATGTCAAAAATTTAAATAATGCTATGCAAAATCCCATTACATGAACTATAGAAAAGGCTCAGTAATCAGTCTAAAAGCGTTCCCTTGCGCCAAAACAAGGATACAGTGCTGCCTTCGAACTCCTTCACACACCCGTCTTAGATAAGGGGCAATTGTCCATCTGAATAAATAAACAAATCTAAGAGTTTTCGGCTCATTCCGCGGATGGTCAGGCACACAGGTCTGAAGAGATGAACCATGACACCTCGCCATAGTGGGAAGAAAGTAAATCAGTTGCTTCATACGTTTTGTAGAGAGTCAATGAACGTTTTTAACGGTGTTCCATAATTATATCTGAAATAATGGGTATTTTTCGTGATTCCAGGGATTGAAATATACAATGTTTAATTTATATATAAAAATATGTAGGTCGTCCGGCTGCAAGATGGTCGACAATATAGTCGAAATCACGGGTCGAACCTGGACACGATTGGCACAGGACCGAGGCAGATGGCACAGTAAGAGAGAGGCCTATACACAGCAGTGGGATAAACAAGGCTGTAGATGATGATGATAATGACGAATATGTCTCTTTGAAAGTCCCTGCATTTTAGGTATTTTTGCACATATTCTAGGATATCATTGTGGTACTCCCGCGTTATATTGTGTTGTGCTTTCGGACCAATCCTAAAGTCGCAAAAATGCTGTTCCATAAATTTTGTCGGCACTCGATGAACTTTTTTCCGTGATGTCAGAATTATTTCTTCAAGAAAAGTCGGTAATAATGATGACCTACAATGATATCCGAATAATAATGTGGTTGAATATGTTCGACTCTAGAAACATTATCAATATAAGTGGTTTGTTTCTTCTCCACCGATTTCAGTACCCAGGCAGTTCCCCCACACGTTTCCCGCGATATGATCGCCGTAATGCTGTCAACAACTGGTCTCCTATCGCACGCATCTGCCGGGCTATCGTCGAGATTTATACGGACGAAGAAGGACCGTAAAACTTACTTTATTATTCCATCAAACGCGCCGCTGACTCGACGCCTTTGGATTTAATATAACCATAATACGTTATATACCATGTTTACTGTCAGCGGAACGTGCCTGCTGAATGAGATATTATCAGCGGGGTGGGGCGCTATGCATTATCGGATATGTTATGTTGTGGGATGCTTGTAGTCGTTGTTTTAGTGGTACAATAGTTTGTGATACAAAGTAGTGTTGTGACAGAATTTGAACTTAGAACTATAGCAACTTTGATTTCCTACCATTACGTACGTGATCATTTTACACTTCAGTAAAATTGTTTTTATTCAAGAAATAAGCTTTTTTCTCTACTTTGTTCTGGTTAGCCATCGACTTGGTATATTTTTTCTTACATTTAATATTGATGTCGTTAGCAAAATAGATATCATGAATTCATTGATATTACTTTTCATAAATTTTCAATTAGTTTGAAAAATATACCGTAATTAATGGCGTTATAACTAATTTCAAACATTGGTGTTATATATAAATAAATTACTATTTCAATTTGTAAATATTGACTTTTATGCATATTGGTTATCCAATAGTATGGACTGTTGGATAATTTAATCAATATGCAAAAAAGTCAATATTTATTCTACCCTCTATAGAAAATAAACATCGAAGTAATTTAACAATGCAGTATGTTTCTTTAAATGATAGACATATTCTAGAAATAACCGTACAGAACATTATGATCAATACTAACCATAGAACTAATTGTGAAGTCGCTAAGAAAATTAGCTGTCCTAAAAGTTTATTGACTTTTATTATGTGTCTCTGCACACCGTCCTGCCGTTCATCGACCGTCAACCCGTGCGTTCGTAGCACTTCGCAGAGTGTTTACGTAGCAAACATTTGTCTACGAACTCTGGCTACGTGCTACGGCTATTGCTACGATTAACCGCTGCAGAGGTGCTACAGGACTGTTAGATAAATTGGATGCTTATGTAATTAGAATAAAGTAAACATTTGTCTGCCCTTAAAAAGAGTATATTTATAACATATTTGCATAGAGTTATAAACACATAGAGTTACCTAAACTGCCCTTTAATTACTCACTCGCATACATCTTGCTGAATGCAAAATGCCATTATTATTGATTAAATATCAATGGACTTTTATGTAGGTACTAAGCAAGCGTAGAAATGTTTAATAAGTAAGTGACGAAAAAGAAAACATTAATGTGTAAAGTTAATCTAATCAAATTTGTCATTTGTAGAGCACTAAGAAACTTTTAAATGTACTGCTTCAGTCTTCCATATTATATGCCCACTGCTGTTTAAACTTGCTAATCTACTAGGCTATGCCGATAACTTTAGTTCTTCTACAGATACATTTCTGATTTGATCTCGCCGAAAAACTCCGACCATAGCCCTCTCCATATCTCGTTGGGCTACCTGGAGCTTATTAATAAGGCCCATAATAGGAGACCACATTTCTGTGTAAATCATCACTGGTAACACAGGCTGGTTGAATATAATACATATGAATAAATTATTTAAAAAAAAAAAGAATATAATACATCGTATTTGGTAAAATGTAAGTCATCAAAATTAGGAAAACATTATTGGATACGTGATAAATATCCACACTAATTAAATTACTGGCTTTGTCATTTACCGCCGCATACATGAATGAAATTTCAATTATGATTATTTATTATCATGCTGATCGCGTTAATACACCTAACAGAAATATCCGATAAATTAGAAAGATTTATCGACATCCTGTCATCAAGCTAATGTCAATACAGGGGGTAAAGGCACATTCACACCTCCGCCGCAAAATTTCAACAGCCAATTTGGTGTTGCGAATAGCAAAACGGTTTGATTTAACGCAAAAAAAAACTTTCATTATTGTACCTTGTGATTTAAATATTAGTGAAAGTGAAAAAATATATAGATACAAGTTTCGTAGTGCTCTACAAATACATGAAAAAGAGACAGAGTTAATATCTTTATCTTTCTATTGATCCAGGTTTTGAGAATATTGTTATGCTCGTTTACTTTGAGTTCTTGAAAATATTGGTGTATCTGATATATTTTTTAAATCAAATGACAATGTGTAGTTTTGTATGCACAGTAGTCTACATAATTATGTGATACTTGAAGTAAGAAAAAAAGTTGACTTTATGCTTAATTCGTTTCTTTTCAAACATTTCTCGGACTCTGCCGAGCGTGATAATTATGTTTCTTACGTGTTTAAAATTTTTGTTTTTTCATTTGGTTCCGCTGCTATGGTTTCGCGTCGGAGGTGTGACTCTAGCCTAAAAGCTGAGGAACGAGTGCGAATCCTACTTCATTAATATTCATTGTAAAATTATTCCTTTCATTGTCTTTCAGGCAAACGATTCCAGAAATAAAAGGAAAATAAACGTCGCTGTATTAAAACGGCGGTAATGGCATGTTTTGTTGTATATTTATTATTATTTATTTCATACTGCGCGGTCGGGCGCGAGGAGCTCGCGGTTCGAAAGAAAGAAACATAATTTATGTTTAGGAAGGTAAAGAATTAATGCCGGCGGTGGGCGAGGTTGCCAACCCTCAAGCACACGTAGTTCTGCCATTGACGTGGGACTTCGTATGGTTAGGGTAAATAAATGTTTAAAATCATCTTCACTGTACATCTTGCGTTCAGTTGTGAACCGACTACTCTCTTATGAACTATCTACGGTAGTTTGTGCAAGTTTAGTTCTTTTTTATTTTAAAAAGGCACATTGTTTTCCAACCGGATCGTATCCTAGTAATTTGCATACATCTCACGCGTATAGGCGAGCTACAAAACAAAATAAAGTTAATAGAGTTCCAACAAAAATATCACATACTAAGATAATTTCTGCAGGCTTCGCAAAATACGAGTATTAACTCTCTTATTGCAAAAATCTTGTAGCTTGACTTGATCATCATACGAAAATTGTAATGTAGTTTAAAAATCTAACATCGTAGCATTTAGCGTACATAAGCGAATATAATACAGTAGTACAAATCGCGCATTGTCTACAATCTAAATCATCCGCCCACCCCTATCTTACTTCTTTATCGGTCGGTACTGTACACTTCTTCCATTCATCGCTATAATATTCGTCATATCGGAATTCACTCTGTTTACTCGTATCATCATTCACACATTCCATCCATACCTAGTTTTTTAGGCGCTACGGCTGTACTGCACACTAATTTGCTCTATAATGCCATCTCTAGAGATCCACTATATCTTGCGCGCTTGTATAATACTCCACGAAAGAGTACCTAGGTATAAAGTTGAACGGAAACGAGTGTTGATGGTCTGCGGGAGCACCGTTTCCTAATTCAGCTGCACTTGTTCACTTGCGCGGTATTGAACTCTAGTTTGTAGGAAGCTTTAGAGTGGTTACATTTTACTGTTAGCTGCTTTAAATTTACGATGCAGGTGAATTACGCTTCGCACAGGATATACAGGAGTTAATAAATGTACCGAGTGTAAAATGCTATCGTTTTTACCTAACTACCTATAAAAAGAGGGTAAAGAATTTTAATAATTTATTTAAAATGCGATAACTAGCTAATACTTCCCACCTCTTGATTTGTCTACCTCTTTTTCTTTTACTAGTTGTACACGAATAGGATAATAATAAAAAAAAATGTTTGCCGAAATGAATGTTAATTATACTATATATTTAAGATTTAATAAGTTAAGTTTAATGAAAAGTGTAACAGTTAAGTTAAATTAGTTAATTTTAAAACAATTTTAAGTTATAGGCATAATTATAATCACATGTAATATTCATAAGTACAACATATAGGCTTTTTATTTTATTTTTTTATAACTAGCTAATACTAGCTAGTTATCGCATTTTAAATAAAACCATACAGTTTATTTATTTATATTTATTTATTTATTACATTTCTATGGTTATTTTTTTAGCTATAAGTCGTGTTTAAGATGGCAGATTAGTAATTAAAGTCACTAGTCATCTCATCACAAGCTCACTGCTGTAGGTAAACAGACGAATTGATCTTTTTGATGTTCAAAAAGCGAGATCGATCACTAGCAAGAGACGATTTACTCTATCGGACTTAATCTACTTTTTGTTCAACGGAAATCGGCCACATTTTTAGAACAATCCGGTGGTTCTCTTAAAAATGTTATCTTATTACGTAAACGACTGCAAGACAATGCTATTCATGAGATACTTGCGACATGCATATTTCTTGCATTACACGAATACGTATTCTCATCTCGTATTTGCTTACATTTTTCCCTCTCATGCTTACAAACAATGGAAGCACAAATATTTCTGCGGCGGCGGCCAATGCGTATAACAAATTGTTTATTGTTTACTGATGAAAAGAATGATAAGTATCTTTTTAATGGCATATCGATAGTGTGAACAGAGTTGTTTGGTATTTTTCTTCGATTCAGGACAAATAACTATGAGTTATTTGGTTTTCGTGTTTGTTGTTTTATTTTACTCTTACGATTGTGGTATTTAGAAGATGTTACTAAAATATTTAATTTTTATATTGATATAAATAAATACAATTAATATGATATTGATGATTAAAGCAAAGACATATGAAATAAATTGATTTAGTTTTTTTCTTTCAATGAGATAACAGTTAATGGGAATAACTTTAATTAAAAATCCCATTTAACAGTCTCGAGAAGTGAACATATTCTTACTAAAAATACTAAGTGATTCTTCTACCTTGACTTTTGCTACCTCGGTTGTCCAGTGCTTAGTGAACCTGACTTCTTGATCAAAGAGGCGTGGGTTCGATCCCCACCCAGGGCAATAATTTATGTGGTGAACATAGGTGTTTGCTCTGTGTCTGGGTGTTATTTAGGTACTTTATATATAAAAGTATGTATTTAAGAGATATATATGTAGTATTTCAGTCTCTGGCTACCATATCACAAGCTTTGCCTAGTTTGGGGTCAGAGACCGTGTGTAAGATGTCCCCCAATATTTATATTTACCTATGGAACTTATTACGCAATAAAATATGATATAAATTGACGTTTCACTGATGAGACTCGTTATCGCACAAGTGAATCGTCAAAAAAAGGTATATTATAATATCACAAATTTTATTACGCGATAAGTCCCGTAATGAATAATGTGCTCTTCTTACGAAAGTTTAAAATTAACAAAACTAAATGAACATAATTTCTCTACATACCATTGATGTAGTAAGCTACATCAGTATACTACGTCTACTAGGTACAATTATTTACACGTTTACTGAGTATCTCACAAGCAATTATGATACATTTCCGAGTTCTATTATCCACAAAAGCTTTCAACCTTTGTTTAATTAATTTAATTCCCTTCTCAAACACGTGATGGATTCGTTTCAACGCAAAACAAATTATAAAGCCGCACGAGCCCCATTAAATAGCGGAAGGTAAACTCTATTGTGTTCTAAAAAATAGAAAATCATTTTAATTCAAGCTCAAGAAACGAGCCAATTAATTAAATAAACTCTTGTTATGAGATTCTCGAGACTTTATAGAAGGATGAAAGGAATTTGTTTTGCCTTATCGCTTGATATAAGTCATACCAACACAATAATAAAATTAAATTGAGAAGGACGCTGCTAATCGAATATGGAAATATGTACGGATTGTACGGGCATTTTGTTATTTGTTCACTTAATTTACTTTCCCTTTGATTCTGATTTTTGTGAGCGTTCACGTTTATTTATTTATGATCAGACCCTCACTCAAATTTTGAAATGAAAATCGATCAAGGCTTTAAAGGTGAAAGGCTGAATAATTTTGGCTAAATAAAACATTATAATTACGATTAAAGTATTCATAATAAGAAAAAGCGGTTTTAATGTAATGAAACATTTAATCTTAGTGTAAGTTAGCCGAGCATACTCGTACCAAACTCAGGTGCAACTCTGTTTTAGTAATAAAAGAACAAACATTGTTGTCATGTTAGATGCCGCTTTGAATTTTGAACGATTTAACATTGAAATGTGTACATATTTCGCTTCTTAGTAATTCAAAAAATCTCGTCATCATAAAGAAAAACATAATGGACCTGAATTCAAAGCTATTCTGACTAAAGACCTGGCGTTCACTCAAAAATGTTTCCACTCTGACATAAATCAAAGTCAAGTAACCAAAACCGACCGAGAGCCTTCTATAATCTAAGCCGAGAGCTAGGTACTGCCGTCTTTGTAAGGAAAATGATTGTGGAAACGTATATGAAGGATCGGTACAAGTAGCGAGCTGTTTTTGCGTCGTAGAGCTTTTTGGCATCAGTATATGCGACAGGTGATACCATCAGGCTTGCGTGTGCCGGTGAGAGGGAAGACCCTTAGAGTAAATGCAACCAGAGTTAGCGTGTTTAGCTTGCGTTGCTCTATGAAGATAGGAACACAGTGTTCAACTGCTGGATATCTGGACGGCCGAATCTTGAAGGGTGATTGTTTACAAAGGAGAATGTCATGATGTACAAAAATATTCTATCAATATTGATATGCAAGTAGCACCTTCAGTGGTTTATAGATGTTCCAATTTTTTTTTGTAGGAATAATCTTGTAGACTTCGAGAAAATATCTATGGTCATAATCGTGCAAAAAATGTCCGAGCCAAAACCCTGCCCAAATTACGTAGTGGGCAGGCTTTTTAATTAGTCGCAAGGCGATTGCAAGCCGACTAAAACGCAATGCAATGCCAAAGTGCTCGGCACAAGCACTAATTAGGTGATATAAAGTCGAAATTCGAGAAAACCACGTTGTGAATTATTTAATGTAAATATCTAAGTCGGTATGAATGATGGCGCTCGGACATTTTTTTACTACTTTTACTCAGGGACTGTGGCTCTTTAGATATTTGCTCGAAGGTTGTAGTCAATAAAGAAAAATCATCTATTTACCATAATTAGGACCTTTTTTTAATGTTTCTTGCAAAAGTTACAATTAAGAAACACAATGATACTCGTATCGTCATTTTTTTTATGTCTTAAAATTTATATGTACGTTATAACTTGGGTGCACGGGTGTTTTGCTACCGTTAGCTTAGGTTGTTTTAGTGTAATTGCAATACTTAGGGGAAAAAATTGCATAACGTCAAGCGCGAACCTAAGAGCGCATCTCACTATAATTATGCATCTACGGGAGAGTCGGAGTGTTTGCCGCGTAAACACCGGCGCACTGGAGGAGGCGGCAAATATCGCTCGAGCACCACTCTCCTGCGATGCCGTGGTGCCGCTTATTCTATGTTTACATCCCTATGCCAAATATTTTCATCATAAAAACACGACTAAGATTTACTCGCAGATATTCAAAATCGAATTCGCACGCGTTTCGCAATATTATTAACTAGCGACGATCCCCGAACGCTCTTTGTGATTGTAGATCAATTTTTTATAGAAAAAACAAATTAGTATAAGGAAAAGTTTTGTTAAACAGATTATACTGTAGTTGCTTCATTGCGATTTCTCGCCTGTATTTTCAACGCTGGCAGAAATTGTACTGGCAATTTTCTGATTTCGTTTTCTTTTCTCGTATAGATTTTTGTCAGTCTGCTTGAAAATTCAGCGCTAATAATGGACTGCCAAAACAAAGAAATTGGGAAAAATTTTCGAATATCGTTTGGAAAAATATATCCCAGCACAGCGTCACGTTTTGTTCAAACTAACTGAAAAATGAATCATGCTCATCCGCAGTGGCAGTGTGAAATAAATTCATGGATGCGTAAACGAGCACGCATTGTAGGAGACATCTGTCACCGTCGGCTGTTCGAGACTAGGATACGCATTTTCCACTCAAATGGTTTATGCTCTTCAATGGATTTTTACAAACCTTTAGGTGAGATGATTTTGCTTTATATTCCACTCATTTTACACTTTTGTCTGTGTCTCGCACTTAAGTAGACTTTGTAAATAAATCCACTTACCTATAATTCTTATACACCTACGTGCGCGTACGTAGAAGTCAGCGTGGTTAAGCGAGTAAGACGTTCTTTCTTAACAAAGTCAAAAAGTCGAACTAATAAGCAAGAGCGACATGTAGCCTTTTTGCAGAAATACACACGTTGGATGTACGTCGACAAGTTCAACTGGCCTATAGGGAAATAGATGGAATCGGCCATTCCACATTTGGTCAGCTTGGTGAAGAATGGCTTAACCATTTTCTTTATAAAATAAGGCCCGTACTCAGTCCTGAAACAATTTAAAATCATAGTGCTATAGTTTATTTTTATTTTAAGTGAATACCGTGCTCTTTACTACGACACATGGTGATGACTATGTAATTAGTGTTTTGAAAAATTAATAACACGAATAATTAACTAACGAGACGAATAATCAATTTACTAAGACGAAGCCAAGTAGCGCTGGGAAGCAGGTGATTCGAACCTTAATATCGCATATTTTGCATCGCAAATCTCACGCCTCAGGCGACAAATATTTATCTCGAAACTGAAAAGCTGCACTGCCAATATTGTAAATTACAGACATAACACATTGAAGTGAGACGTTTGTGCCAACTCTGTTTGCTGGAAAGCGCCCACTGGCTGGAGATCACTTCAGTATTTCTGTTGTTCATCAGAACGTGACGCTAAACACGGCATCATGGATGTAAAATGTAATACGTAGTTCTGGTTTCACATCCTATTAGTGGAATAATTGGCCAAGTGCGAGTTGGACTCGCGCACGAAGGGTTCCGCACCGTATGGAAGCCCCCTTTAATATATTTCATTTTTATTTATTAATTATTTTTGAAAGGAATATATCGCTCAATATTTCATGCAACTTCCTGTTGCCGTTATTGAGCAAAAAAATCGCGTTCATTGTATGGGATATGGATATCCCTTATTTTTTTTTTTTTTTTTAATTAATAAATTAATTTTAAAGTGCATATATTTACTTAAACATTCTATGAATATTTCAAGCATCTACCTGTCACCGTTATTCGTTGCGGCTTGCACAGCTATAGCCCTTTATGTGTGTGACGGAAAATCTCTATTGTAAGCGTACCAAAGCCTACTGCATATTCTTTCAATGAAAACTTATACGGTGCTACATATTTTAGTGCTTTTCGTTCCTTCATATCTTCAATATCATTAACGCTAAAAAACATTGACATTGCTAGCAAAATTACCAAGAAAATATTTGTAAGATCTCAAAAATAAATTCGCCACGAGTATTTGTCATTAAGTTGAGGAGTTCTGGAGAGCTATTTCAACGTTGTTAGATTCTGGGGCGTCTTTAACGATAAAGTAAAAATTTAAAAAAACTAGGAATCTTTCGGCTTTCCCTTTTACAACGAATAATTTTTAATTTTTGCCTTATAATGTTTTTAGGGTTCCGTACCCAAA
The DNA here is from genome assembly GCA_964007245.1 of Hypomecis atomaria. NCBI lineage: Eukaryota > Metazoa > Arthropoda > Insecta > Lepidoptera > Geometridae > Hypomecis > Hypomecis atomaria. The sequence goes on along the minus strand of OZ023281.1, from coordinate 11,163,327 downwards.
CGGGACCCTATTACTAAGGCTCCGCTGTCCGTCCGTCTGTCCGTCTGTCCATCTATCTGTCACCAGACTGCATCACATGAACCGTGATAGCTAGGCAGCTGAAATTTTCACAGATGATATATTTCTGTTGCCGCTATAACAACAAATACTAACAGAATAAAATGAATATTTAATGAAAGGCAAAAAAAATAGGTTTACTTTGTTGTATGGGAGCCCATACAACAAAGTAAACCTAATTTTTTTGCCGCTACTTGCTCCATGTTAATAACGGAAATAGGCAGACGCTTGAAATGGGGCTAAGGGGGTTCCCATAGGGAACGGAACCCTTCGTACGCTAGTCCAACTCGCACTTGGCCAATTATTTCACTCGGTATTATTCCTTTACTATCAAAAGATACTAGCTAAGAGAATTGAAATGGAATCGACATTAGATACACAAATAGACATATGAGTATGACACACATTTACGAGTTATGAATCTAGGCGACGGCAACAGAGATTTTCTAAAAAATAATTGTAGGTACTTCTCAATACGATAGTGGAAAAAATTTGCTATTCCATACACTTAGTCGATGTTGATAAACTTTTTATGGAACAGTTGTATTTATTTGTGATTTCTGGATTACTCTCACAGTAAAACTTGGTCATCACTATAATAATTTATTATGCATTGTGCCGGTTTCTACCGTTTTTTTAAATTAACATATTATGTTTGTAAGGTGTTTTGTTTTTAAATGAAAATATTAATGGTTTTATTTTGCAAATATCTACATCTACGATTTCCTCAGTAAAACTTTTGCTTTTTAGGCATATACAAACTACAAATGTACGCGGTCTCTCCAAATGTAGTATTGTTCTTGGATATATAATAAGGTCATAAATACTCGTAAATGGATTAAATTTATTAAGCTGAATCGAAAAAATCCAAATTCGTTGAAAATGAACGCAAAATATAACCACGACAAAGAAATAGAACAAGAGAACAGTAAAAGAGAGAGCAATAAAAGTTTTTTATTGCCCGCTGTCGAAACACCTGCTGCATAAATACTTTTGAGTTATTTCACCCCTTGATTGATACAATCTTTCTGTAGTTTAATAATCTTGGTTATAATTGTTGAAGATTCTTTGGACCTTTGATTAAAAAAGGAAATAAACAAATTCAAATAAGTATACATAAGTACGTTTGGTTTTATGAGGTATGTTAGGAGATTTTTGGTTAGCTTTCCAGCTAGGTATCTAATATAATGCTAAATATCATTGGAAGTGATGAAATGCAAGATAATTTGATTTTGAGAATTGCAAAATAATTTTAATTCGTAGTTGAATGATTATTAGTAACTGCTCCCAATGGAATGTAAAACAATAGTTATTTGTTATACAAGAGTGCAAAGTTGCTTTTTAACCGCGTGCTCAATTTCGATGACCGAGCAAGCGAAGGACTCTAAAATTGAATTAGAAGAAATTATTCAAAAATTAGAAGCCTGGGCGTTAGCGAGGGAAATAGAAGAGCACAAGGTAAAAAATCATTGCATACTCAAGTGCAACACGTAACTCTTCATCCTACCTCAGCGAGGAAATAACTAAAGTCGTCTACAGATCGTACTGTTACAAATACTCCTTGCATGTTTGTTGAGAGAGAAGGCTCATTAGCGCATTATTAACAGTTTATACTCAGTCAATTTTGTTGGCGTCAAATAAACTTCCTCGTCGATAGAATCACTCATTTTAGGGTCTTTACTTGCTTAAAAGTTTCTTGTTTTTAACATATTGTACAGGCGTTAGGTTAAATAATAGTCGCCGACTACTAAATTCTCTAACGCCTGACGAAAAACCCAGAGCAATGCAGGTCGTAAATCTGTATTACTCTAGGTTGGTTGCGACTTGACAGTTTTCAGAGCGTTTAGCTACCTGCCAATGGGCTACTGGCAGTTACCTAAACGCCTGATGAAACTATTAAAGCACTAGAGCGTGAGCTCTGAGTGCTGTAACAGTCAAACTGCAAGTTTCTAAAGAGGGAGCCTATCAATCTGTAGTACCTAACATTACCTACAAGACCCTAAGATCTAGTATGACAATGTCAAACTAGTACCTATTGATAGATTCCCTAGATTTCCTACAGGACCCTATCCCTACTAGGTCCTAACTCAAGTCAATACTTACCTATTCCCTACGGTTTCCCTAGCTAAGTTAGAGACCCCTACTCTCCTATACAAGGATACTCACCACTGGGTCCCTAGCTAGCCTACCTACCTATCTATAATACCTAGCCCTAACCATAGAGCGATATATACATATATACAGATAGGTACGGGAAAACCTGTTGCCGGCGACCTAAGGCAACAAGTGGAATGGGGGAAGGTAATAGGGATACGCACGTCGTGCAATGTGCGCAGGGAATGATACTCCACTGCCGTTCACGCAGGCTCACGTGAACGATGCAGATGGCAACGGCTACAAGGTGTCTTATGCCGCAGTGGAGGGAAAGGGTTAGGTCCAGCGGGAGTGCTGGACGGTGCGCGGAGGCTGCTCTCAGTAGCGCTCGGCGTCAGGGCGGAGGTCGGTTCGTCGCGGGCGGACGTGACCTCGTGGAAGGCGGGCGGGCGGAGCAGCGCTCAGCGTAGGGCGGGCAGAAACCTCGTGCAGGGCGGGCGGTGGAGCCTCTGGTCACAGCCGGTTGGCTGGGCGGGCGGCTTCCCTCTGAGCTCTTCTTGCTGCTCCAGGTAGTTGGGTTCTTCTTGGCTGCTCCAGGTGGGGTCTTCTCGGAGGTGGTGAATTAAAACCAGTCTTCGGTAGTAATTGATTTTATTTTAAAACTAAACAACTTATATACTAAAACACTTACAATCTACATACAAAAAACCATATTTGTGTGCCGTATCGGTGTGAAGCACCGTCAGCACACGTGCTCTGGCCGCGGAGGTGTCGATGCCCGGCGTATCTGGGTCGCGGACGGTGTTTTCAGCATGTTGAAGGTTTTGCAATACATACATACATGTTCAATTACATTGAACATTCTGCCAGCTCTCAGTGTAGAATGGCAACTCCGGGTTGTTCTAGAGCTGACATTTCCTATAGTTTTTCTGGAGTAGTTCGGACGTTTTTCCTTGTTCCTCGTTATTTTCGGCTTCGCTCACGGTGCTGGTTGGTTAACCATGCAATATTTGTATTGCATGGTCTTCGCCACTCCAGGAATAGCAAAGATTTTCTTCCATGCATATTCTTTTCATATATTTTTTTGTCGTAGGATTTGTAGGATAATTTTCTTCTTTTACCAATGGAATTTAAATTAGGTGCTCCAACAAGGTGTTTGTCGCTTCGTGGTTTTTGGTATTTGGTATGTTAATCTCCAATCCTCCTCTGCATCTCATTACTCCTTCTGCATTAATAACTGGAATTAGGCTTGGCAGTTCTGACAAATTAGTAGTCTTTTGGTTGTATTATCCATTCTCGAACAATAAGATAGATTTTGTAGCATTCTCTGGAATCTTAAACGTTGCTCCCATAACTCGTTCTCCGGTTTCGTATCAACGGTGATATGAAGTGCTTTGTTTTCTTCATTATAGGTTTCTGGTGTTGTTCGTATCGTTGGAATTTCTTCACGTTTCATCCATTCTGGTCTTCTCCACCATAGTGATAGGTTTTCGAAGTTACTCGGTAATGTTCCCCTTGACGTGATATCTGCTGGATTCGCAGATGAAACTTCATGGTTCCATTTGGTTTTCAGAAACAATCTCTGGACATCTGGTAATCGGTTTGTTGCACATGTTTTCCTTCTTTCTGCATTTCTCTTTGGTATAAATGAATTTATACCATTATATTCATCTGGATCTTTGCATTTTAAGGCATGATACGGTATGTAGTTTTTCTGCTGGTAATTATCGTCTACTGGAACTGTTTTCGTATTTCTTCCTTCTACTCCTTCTAAATCTCGATCTTTACGCAATTCTTCTGTCTTCTTAACTTGTGTTCTTAAATGTAGTTTTCTTGTGGAATTTGTACGTTTCCCAACTTCACATTTTCCAGAAAGTATCCACCCAAACTTCGTATTTTGAGCAATCACTCCTTCTTGTACTTTCTGGAAACCGTTCAGCAGTAACTTGCTATATTCTTTAGCTCCCAAGATTATATCTATGGGACTTCTTTTATTATAATTTGGATCTGCTACTAGTAGATCGGCAAGACATTTCGACTTCAATTCAGGAATGTCTCTGTTAGGTATTGATCGGGTTAATTTTGGTAATATTACTAGGTTCACTGGTAACTTGTAACCAGTTGGTAATCTTGGCTCTAATACAATATTCGTTGAGTAGTTTGATGATTTTGGTATTTCGTCTCCAATACCAGTTACTTGAGTTCTTATTCTTCGGTGTGGGTATGACATTATTTGCGCTACACGTTCTGTGCAAAATGATGCTTGTGACCCTTGGTCACACAATATTCTCAGTCGATGCGTTGAGCCGTCGGCAGCTCTAGCTTGTACCTCTGCTGTAGCTAATAACGTGTCTTCTGTCGATGCGTTGGTTGCTATGTTCGATGTAACTTCTTGATTTGTTAAAGTATATGGTGTGCTATTAGATTCTCTATACGGCGGCCTGTGGTTCTGAGCTTCTTGTTGTATTGTTCGTTCATGTGGGTGTAATAACGAATGGTGATCTGGTGATCCGCATTGAACACACTTGCCTGACGTGTAACATTGCTTGTCTTTATTGTGGTTTATACAACGCCTGCATTTTTCGTTCAAAAATACTGCTCTATTTCGTTCTGTTAATGATAATGCTCTGAATTTGGTGCAACCGTATATGTTATGCATGCGGGTATCGCATAGCCAACAACCTCTTCCAACGGGCGTTGAATTGTAAATTTCTGTTTGATTTTGTGTATAAGAGTATTGCGTTACTGAATGTTTCATGCCACATGCTTCTAATGACATAAATCTTCGTTGTAAGAAGTCCATAACATCTGATAACTTTTGAAGTTGTTTAGGCTGCATTACATGTTGCTCATACCTTACGTTTGTTTCAGAATCCCATTTTAATGTGATGATTCTGGTTAGAAACGGATCCCAAGATTCTATATTGAGCCCCAACCCTTTGAGCGCTTCCAAGCTTTCATTCATGTTATCGTGAAGTTTCTTCAAATTGTCAGCATTGCCCTTTTCTATCTTTGGTAAATGTATTATGTTATCTATGTGTCTTGTAACTAAAATCCGTTCGTTTCTATATCTGCTTGTTAATAGAGTCCACGCTGTCTCGTAATGTTCGTCACATACTGTTAAGTGGTTAATTAATTTGGCTGCTTCGTCTTTTACATGAGTTTTTAAATATTGCATTTTTTCTGTGAGAGATAACGTTTTGTGGTCATGTATGATTTTCTTAAATAGGTCGTAAAATGATTCCCAGGATTCATACGTTCCATTAAAATACGGTATGTTAATTTTCGGTAAGTTCACGGTGGTATTCATGACTGTTTCTTGTTTCTGGTTAAAGGACTGGCTTAAGCTTCTACTTAGTAATTCTTGGATGACTGGTTCTACTTCCATCTGGACATCATCGATGACGTCATTTCTAAAATAATCGTGGCTGACTAACTCTTCTTCTTGCATAAGCACCGCGTGTTGCTTTATTACTTCTTCGAGTGACTGTTCTAATTGTGATCTACTGGTATCGAGTGCTTCCTTGGGTATTTGATCTCTTCTTAACAATTCAGACGATCTGTTCAGTTTGCTTCTTAATATTTTTATCAAGAAGAGTTGTGATTGTATTTTTGCCGGTGTTTTGACTGTTTCTCTGTGTTCAATCTGTTCAGTTTTGTTACAACTGTCTAAGTATTCAATTATCTCTAGGTAAAGGCTTCTCACTTTGGTAAAATAACCCAACGTAATATATTTGTGATTTTGTAAGGATTCTTCATTTTGGAGGACTTCATGGGTGTGAGTGATTTCTTCTATTATTTCTTCCACTCTTTGTCTCTTCGTTTTCACATAGGCGTCAGTTTTTCCATACGATGAATCTTTCTTGATATTTCTGAATATCTGTTGTAATTCTTCTAACTGTTTGTCTTGGCTTCTTAATAAATTGTTGATTGTGGTAATATCCATTGTGTTTCTTCTTTCTTCGTTCTTCTCTCTTGGTTTTTTCTTTCTTGATTCCTATCCCTCCTCCTATCAGCTACACCCTATGCTTCGCTGCGTTCGTCTTATCCTCGATTCGGTACGTGCGGCTTCTCAAAACACCGGTGATTCCCGCTTGTGGGAGGCCGGGGCCCGATCCGCTACCGATCGAAAGCAGCTCAGCGTAAACGTCAGTGCTTATCCGTACAACAAAACTAGCGCTTGGTTGAGTACGCTAGCCTGTAGTACTTCAAAGGTGTTTGTCAGTCAAAATTCATCTACCAGGGACAGGAGGATCGCGAAATTTTCCTACTGGTTCAAAAATTGTCGAAGGACCATATGTCCAGGGCCTTCTGGGTCAAAATTCTCGAAGGACCATATGTACAGGCCTTCTGGGTCAAAATTCTCGAAGGACCATATGTACAGGCGTTAGGTTAAATAATAGTCGCCGACTACTAAATTCTCTAACGCCTGACGGAAAACCCAGAGCAATGCAGGTCGTAAATCTGTATTACTCTAGGTTGGTTGCGACTTGACAGTTTTCAGAGCGTTTAGCTACCTGCCAATGTGCTACTGGCAGTTATCTAAACGCCCGATGAAACTATTAAAGCACTAGAGCGTGAGCTCTGAGTACTGTAACAGTCAAACTGCAAGCTTCTAAGAGGGAGCCTATCAATCTGTAGTACCTAACATTACCTACAAGACCCTAAGATCTAGTATGACAATGTCAAACTAGTACCTATTGATAGATTCCCTAGATTTCCTACAGGACCCTATCCCTACTAGGTCCTAACTCAAGTCAATACTTACCTATTCCCTACGGTTTCCCTAGCTAAGTTAGAGACCCCTACTCTCCTATACAAGGATACTCACCACTGGGTCCCTAGCTAGCCTACCTACCTATCTATAATACCTAGCCCTAACCATAGAGCGATATATACATATATACAGATAGGTACGGGAAAACCTGTTGCCGGCGACCTAAGGCAACAAGCGGAATGGGGGAAGGTAATAGGGATACGCACGTCGTGCAATGTGCGCAGGGAATGATACTCCACTGCCGTTCACGCAGGCTCACGTGAACGATGCAGATGGCAACGGCTACAAGGTGTCTTATGCCGCAGTGGAGGGAAAGGGTTAGGTCCAGCGGGAGTGCTGGACGGTGCGCGGAGGCCGCTCTCAGTAGCGCTCGGCGTCAGGGCGGAGGTCGGCTCGTCGCGGGCGGACGTGACCTCGTGGAAGGCGGGCGGGCGGAGCAGCGCTCAGCGTAGGGCGGGCAGAAACCTCGTGCAGGGCGGGCGGTGGAGCCTCTGGTCACAGCCGGTTGGCTGGGCGGGCGGCTTCCCTCTGAGCTCTTCTTGCTGCTCCAGGTAGTTGGGTTCTTCTCGGAGGTGGTGAATCAAAACCAGTCTTCGGTAGTAATTGATTTTATTTTAAAACTAAACAACTTATATACTAAAACACTTACAATCTACATACAAAAAACCATATTTGTGTGCCGTATCGGTGTGAAGCACCGTCAGCACACGTGCTCTGGCCGCGGAGGTGTCGATGCCCGGCGTATCTGGGTCGCGGACGGTGTTTTCAGCATGTTGAAGGTTTTGCAATACATACATACATGTTCAATTACATTGAACACATATTATGGTTTTAGCTTTATGACGTAAAAATAACAATCGGCCAAGTACGAGTCGGATTCGCGCACGGAGGTTTCCGTACTGTATGGGAGCCGCCCTTAATTATTTATTTTATTTTAATTGTATTATTTATTATTGAAGTGAATATAAAACTAAATATTCTGTGAAAATTTCATGCATCTACCTGTTACCATTATTAATATAGAGCGAAAATCGTCTAAAAATTCAGGTGTGTTGTATGGGAGCCCCCCTTAAATATTTATTTTATTTTATTTTTAGTATTTGTTGTTATAGCGGCAACAGTAATACATCATCTGTCAAAATTTCAGCTGCCTAGCTATCATGGTTCATGAGATACAGCCCGGTGACAGACAGACAGACAGACGGACAGACGGATAGACGGACATCGAAGTCTTAGTAATAGTGTCCCGTTTTTCCCTTTGGGTACGGAACCCTAAAAAGGCGCGCACAAAGAAAAAAAAATAGGTACACCAAGAAGGTCCCAAATCTGAGTTTTTAACAAATTAATTCGGCACCATGGAGGTAGAAGTAAATAGGTTTAATGATGTTTTGAATTCACAAACTTAGTGCGCACGATGTTCTAAATTCAATTTTACTTTATCCTCTAGCAAATAATAACGGCTTTTGTACTCAGATATCGAAGAGCAAAAATACTATACTTTTTCCGAGATGGGGTGATAAAAAATTAACCATCCCGGTCAATTGAATTATCATTTAGTTTGTACATAAAATGTGTCAAGGTTGTTGATAAAAATAAAAATAATTATTGAAATTATATTCTGTTGATAAAAACTGTACAGCTAACTTATGGCGATAAGCTATTAGGGTAGACGCACCGGTTGTGGCCATCTTAGTATCACTTGTGGCCACTTTGAATTTTAAGGATTAATAGGACAATTTTATGTTAAAATAACATTTTTAAAGAAAATTTTCAAACATTTACATTCACACAAACAATATTTATGGTATTACATTGTTTATAATTATCATAAATGCAATAATTTTGACACCAAATGGCCACAACCGGTACACCCACTATACTTCACTAGCTACTCCTTTACGATAATTTAAATCAGTGCTGTCAACATGAACCAATATGTTTACAAGTTTAAATTGTACAAGTTTTTAAAAATATCTTAATGCTATGCAATTATTACCTATACGCACCATTACCGTTGACAGCTTAATTCGGCGTAAGCCTCTTCTCTCTTTCGCCAATCTTCTCTGTCTTGCGCCAGCCGCTAGTACCATTCAAGTGTCACCGATGTGCTTTTGGCTATCGTCGCGCCATCCCTGGATTGGTCCTGGAGCTTTACCCTTTGAGCAGCAACCACTCCGTCAGGGACTTACTGTACTTAACATCACTATATCTGGCAAAGTGTGACCAACGACAAGTTTAATTATTACTATATGTACATTATCCAATATCTTCCACTTTGGTCCTCTACTGGATCGCCATATTTCGAACCCATAGCCTGTTGTGCGAATCGCATCTTGTACACAGTCACCCTAGTGAGCGTCCATGTTTCGGCACCGTAAGTTATTATGGTCAGGACGCATTGTTTATAGAGACGAGTCTTCACGTATTGCGGCATTTTTCGATCTCTAAACACTATAATTACTACCTCCCATAGTAATTAATCTTACCGCAGAGGTCGTATGTGACTATTCGAACTCATATTGTATTTATTAGCTCTCCCTTTCCTCATGTGGCGACCTGCGTCAACCGTTAAGTATTTGCCCGGGACCACGAATCTCGCAGAACATGTTGTTCTAGCGAGGAGCTATGTATAATATGTATTGTAATTTTATTTTGTAATATTACTCATCAGGCCCCTAGGGGAGGCCTATGTCCAGCAGTAGAGGTCCAATGACTGAAACGACGATTTCTCAAAAAAACATTAAATCACTTAATAATATGCGTCCACACAACATTTCAACCTGTAATGTATGTTACGTAAACAGGCATTTTGTGGTGTTTTTACATATAAGTGTCTTGCGCGTCAGGTAAAGATAATACCTCTCTCTTGATTTCTTGGCGTGTGACAGTCACTGAGTTACGGGTCTACTCCCGACTGAATCTGATTTTGTATTTCTTTTACTCGCCGGCGCGGTGGTACCTGCAGGTCTATTTTTGTTTAAGGTGCTGGAATTTGATTGAATGAAAATAGAAATTCTATATTGATTTTACTTTATTTTAGTTTCTGCCGCTGGACCATAGCAATTGAAAATATTATTATTATTGGGATGAATAAGCTTAACTTTATGAAGCGATAATCTAATGTAAGAAAGACGTAAATGTACTATGTCAATGAACATTAAAAGATAAAGTAACAAACTTATTTAATATTTTATTATTGAATTTGCATAAGTACGAGTATTTCCCTATTATTTGATTGATTATTTCATCACCATCTTGCTACTATAAGGTATAATTGCTGACCATTAAACATATTCCAAGGTAAGCAGAAAAACCTACTATCTCCACCATCAATACGGAATGTAAAAAAATACCAACTCGATGATCTCTACCTACTTAATAAAATTCTATTTAGTGACAGACAAGGCACGCCTGAATTAGGTACTCTAGAAGAATGTAATTTTGAACAAGGGTTTCTTAAATACTGAGTAAAGATAAACTTATTAACTCCTATCCTTTTTTTAGAGTTCCGTATTAAAAAAAAACCATAAATTTATCACTCGACTAGGTAAAATTTTAGGTGATTATGACATTGTTATTGGTGTGAATTATAATTATTTAAACATTATTAAAAAAAGCTTAGTAGTGGTTGTACTAGTTGCATCTAGCAGAGCAAGGTGAAGTGCATTTAGTGTACTTACCTATGATTACATCTCGCACTTGCACACAAAAATGGTTATTTTTTTATAGTTGCTCTTTCTCTAAACTAGCAAAGCAAAAATAGAGCATGTTCAAAATAATTTAAATGCACCGTTATTAAAATCTTAAATGTAAACGTAAAAAGCAAGCAAAATCTTTGACATAACGTTGAAATGTGATTCAAAAATTCAAAAAATATTTATGTCCCGAAAATGAAGCAACGAATTTCCATATTTCATTAGGGATTCATATTCACCAAAATTCCGACTCGTCGAGCGGAGACCCACAAATACTTTTTCATAAACAAGTTACCAGTTACGAGTATAATGTGTGTCTGAATTAAATGATAATTGTACCCTTACGTTTGACGCAGGACACTTAAACATTGGATATGGTTATTAATTATTTAAGTAGGTATTTCAAAAAAAGATTTTCTAAAAACTGGCGCATGGCATGTTTCGGTTTGTACTTTGGCGGAACCTTATTTCGTTTTCTCTGTTATATTTGTAGGCATAATATTTTAATTTTACAGTTCATCATAGGACCAGTCCTATGAATTGAATAACATCAATCAAGGCATTGATTTGAGCATTTTTTGGTTTAAATTCCTTATTGAAGAACTAAGTTCTAAACTGGCACTTCGTTATTATCAAAGTTGTTTTCTGTCATCACTACTATACTGTACTCTACTAGCCTTTTCATAGTCCACTGCAGGACGTAGGCAAGAAGGGTGATTGAGCAATATCCACCACGCTGGCCCAGTGCGGGTTGGTGGATTCACATATGCCATCGAATTTCTTCTACGGACGTATGCAGGTTGCCTCACGATGTTTTCCTTCACCGAAAAGCCAGTGGTGTGAAATTCCGTACATAAGTTCTAAGGAATTCATTGGTACAGGACCGGGATTTGAACCCACGACCTCACGATTCTAAAGCGGGTGGTAATGACCACTAGACCACCACGGCCATACTACTACATCACTACTATACACCACTACTTTTTATGAACATCTAAAAAAAAAATGTAGGTATCAGTACACGATGTAAAACATATGTGTACAGTTAAAATTTAAAAAAGATCTTAGGTAGCCTATTTATTTAGGTTTTATTTTATCCTAAAATTATGCACATATTGTCAATTTCATTCATGTATCGCTATTGCATTCATTCCCTTTGCTAGCTCTCTCGCTCGCAAAAGCCCGCCCACAATTGTATTACCTACAAGTCTTGCAACATGGCTAGCAAATAATTTAACCAATTATTTCAATTTTTAAGGGATAATTTTAGGATATTGATTTATTAACTTTTTATTGCATATATATGTTTAGTATCGTGCACTGATACCCCCAAATTTTTTTTAGATGTTCATAAAAAGTAGTGGTGTATAGTATTTCAAAATAGATTTGAACCATAAATGTTGAGTATAATCAGATTATCAGTTATTAAATTATAATTTGTATCATGTTAAACACCTGGTTAAACCCCAAAAGTAAGTTTTAAATGTATGTTTCCCTTGAAATCAAAGACTACCTTCAAATTATTTAATTTTCAAACTTAGAATGCGAGTTACATATCTACCCATATACCTACGAGTGTAATTGATGACTGGTCCAGGGCCTTATTGGTGGTCGGCAGGAAGGTAACAGGTGTTCTGTTTAGCCGTATGAGAAATGACTCCCGTGATGGTTATTACTCTTGCTCAGTAGGTATATTATTTTTACGCCACGAGCAAATTTCAATTGGTGTTGCTGGTTTAATGGGGACGGATGTAGGCATGGTTCCATTTTCAAGGTTGTTGGAGTTGATTTTAAGGTTTTGTTGAACAAGGTAAAAAGTTAAATTGTTGGGTCGATCTTGGAGTGACAGTAAAGAATTTTTCGATCTAATATAAATCTAATACTTTGACTTTGAGTACGTTAGTCTATACTTTTACTTTACTGTGTCATTAGGTTACAGAGACTGTTTCAGAAAAAAAAACATAGGGCCGCGCTTGATGTAAACCTCATATAATCTGGGCCAAAATCTATTGGAGAGGCTTATGTTCTAAAAAATACGTCCCATTTTACGCAGTTGTGAAGTACTTATCAAAATTTAGAGATCATTTAATATCACATTATAACCAGAATTTTATAACAAGATTTGCTTTCAATCTATTCTATATATTCTGTACGTAGATTTTGCACAAAACAAATAGTTCGAATCATAGTTTAAATCCGCAAAAACAAGTACCAGCCAAGATTAAGCTAGGGCTAAGTGAGTTTATACAGCACAAGATCAATGCCACGCCCAATAATTTATAATTACTTTTATAACAACTTTAACATTTTATCATGGACAAGCCATGGCACACAGTTGACAGTTTCTTTCTTCAGATCGTTCGGTCTTAGATTCATCCAACCGTAAACAAATTAACTTTACTTACCTCTTTCAGTTGAATTACCTAGGCAAGTGAAGGAAAGTAGAAAGCGATCGCTACGATGAAAATATCAATGTAATATTAAATACAACCGGGAATATTTTGACCTGAAATCACATTCATAATATCCTACGTTCGGATCTCTATTGACAATAAGGGTCAACATTCAAGAGCCTACTTAATATCAGACAAGACTATGAAAAGATTTATCGAAGTCGAGGAAAAACAGTGTTCATATTGCTGTGGCTGGGGTGTCTTTTCATCACGTTTTGTGTACTCCTTAGGCAGTTGAATGGAACTTTTTCTGGTTTACTGGAGGTTTTTGTTCGAGTGGCTCGAGGGTCGTTGGCGCCCCCTGCCGGCCACCTCACCCCATGTATATTTCCTAGTTTTACGTGACAGCTGTGTGTTATTCCTGACAGTATTTTCACCAAATGATCGTTGATGCTATTTCCGATGAAAAAGTTGGATTATTCCTACGAGTATATCGAAACTTTTTTCGGTAAATAATTTAGTAGTCGTGAATTGGCAAACTTATTCGTTTACACAAGTTATTTTTGGCGACCGTTTTTGCCGAAGCATAAATCCTTCGCCCCACACATCTATCGCTCTGATCGAGTATATTTTATCGTAACACCTAAACCGCTAAAAGATCCCGGCGAGTTTAAGACAAAGAGCTAGTTGCGAAGTAAAACAAAACAGTAAAGATCGATTAATACGATTAGATGGAGTTGGTTTAATGTTGCAGGATTCCTCTGGGGTTCGGAGCTTTGTGAGACGAATTTCTTTGGGAGTTGGCTTCGAGCAGGCGGTGTATCGGAGACCGGTTATCGGGCGACTGATTGAGCGCGCAATAAATTCGGATTGCCTTTACGGCATAGCTCCCACTTCCCATAAGATCACATCGAATAGAAAAGATATTCAATGATCTGGTGTATCCGATATTTCAATTATTATTGTATCAACAACTAGTTAATACTTCTACTTCACCACTGTTTGTGTTGTAGTAAATATAAAACATATTATACTACAATAAAATTATTGTATCGTGGAATTAATAACTGCTAAATGTTTTAAAATATTTATTGTATTATACACATGAAATAGAGCTATCGATAATTTGCAAAAATAATATCCATTTAAAAAAATATTTGTCTTAGTTTGTTAATTGCAAGCAGCTATTGTATGTTTATAAAACTATTTTTTAAACTATTAAGTGTTAAAACATACCTGAAGGTATATTATAAATTATTGAGCTACTGAAAATTATTGGAAACAAATACCTTGTCTAGAACACATTATGCATAAGACGTTTTGTATAAGAAAATTTCCTTAGACACACTTTTCATGTAGGTATTACACTAAAATAGATAAGTACAAAAAATCCGAGACTTAATAACGAACTTTTGGACTAAAAAGGGTGCTTCATTTACCACTTGCGATCTAAAAGCAATAGCCACACCGTCCACGACTGATGTACGTTTCGTGTAGTCCACTCCTTACCCATTAATGGGTTTAACCTTCCCGTTACAGCTTGTACCCTGTTCCGATATGTACAGCTATTCATTGTTAATACCTATAACTCAGACTAGCTAATGAAACTTCTGGGTATAACGGTGGATCGTAGTAGTAAATCCGGCGATCTTTGGGAGAGGGCTGATTGAGATTTGCCGTGACGGTTACAAACTACCTCTAGGAAGTGTATATAATATACATGAGTAATATACACTGATTTATGAATAACTTGTAGTCCGAACCAGGCCTGATTTAGGTATGTAAACCATAAATCAAGTTGGTAGAGTTATCAGGGTGTTATGAATAGGTAATTGATTGAATATGATATTGCTTTGGATAAGGGATGATTAATAGAGTTTGTATCATTTTATTGGTTAAATAGTTAGAAATTGAACTAATATGAAAGATTAACAAAACATTGATAAGGTTCGCGACTTGACGTGATATCTTAATAATTATTTTTCGCAAAAAATGGCGATACCGCCTTCCATCGTGTACAAAACTCGAATATTTCTTTCGAATTGTTTAAAAACGGCTCAGCCGATTTCTTCATAACTTAAATGAAACCACCTCTGTAGTATAGGTACCTTTTCGAACTAAAAATAATTTTTCGATTCGGTTCACAATTATCAATGAAAATTCACAAAAAACACATACTGACGAACATAGTACCTTCTCCTTTTTGAAAGTCGGTTAAGAATTAGAGAAAGGGCAGTTTATTTTTTTAACAGTTTGCCTTTTTGTACTTTTGATCTAAAGAGGTCAAAGTGTATCGTGACTAGATAACCAATTCTCGAAGTTTAGCTACCAGTACCAATCTTTAGATCATAGACCATAGTGGCAATAAAAACTAAACGCTATCGTTGCTTGGATGACACGTTGAATTATCTGACCCGGTTGATTTAACCGTTTAGCCATGTCAGGAGCCTTCAAGCAGATATTTAATATTTATCAATCCCTAGTGCCATGGGACCACAGGTAATTTAAATTCCCCTTAGACCCGTTGGGTTAACGGGTAAACCCAACGTGACCACGGGTAACGACTCGATATCTAGGCTAGCCACCCGGCCTATACGAACTTTATCTGTAGACTTATTAAAACATTTTGTTACGAGTAGTCAGAATTAGACACATAAGTCCAAGTTGCGGCATATAAGTCTAGCTCTTAGCGAAGTGTGGAGGGGATGGATGCGCATGAGTTTAATATGGCAGTCACTATGCGCTGCCATCCCCTCCACAGTACCTTCAGCGTGCTTACGTGCCGCTACCTATACACGTACATTTAGATAAGGAGAAAAAAAATAAGCGGTACTTGTTACACGAAACGCTTACAACATCAATTCTATGGGATAAAACAAAAGTTCCCTGGTTTATATCGATATTGGATATCTGGCGTTACGTTTCACCCACGCGAAACCTCTCAGTATTGATAGCTCCATCAAAATCCATTGCCTTTTGCGTGACGCCCGAACTAACAGCAAACCAAATTTCATCACACGTATTTCTATAGCACGAATACGGGCTTCAGGCTTGTTGAGTATAAATATTTTTTATCGGACTGCACAAAGAAAGAGAGTATTTTAGGGGTGTACCTGTACTGAGTGCTAATTTCTATTAGAATACGCCAAATTAAAAAATCCGTTGCTATTTAAATAATATTTAAAGTTCAAAAACAAATTAATTTTATTACAGTTCGTTCTAGTTTTAATCTGATCTTTATCTTATAAAGAAAAATAGTTTTGACCTGCAAACAATATACATAAAACATTTCCAATACTTACAAAAAAGCTTTTCAAAATAAAAAACTCTGCTTGTATTTGAGTAACACAACAAGAACAATATATCTGTACTTGTACAAAGTTTGTAAAGCGTTTTGTAGTTAAAAGCTTTATGACACTGACTTAGCACATAATATTATTGTTTTTAAGGCAAAAGTACTCACCTAACTACTAAGTAAGGTCGGTTTGGTCAGAGGACAGTTAGGTAGATAGCTAGATGGAAAGGTAAGTAGTGTTTCAGGTTGACACTTTAAATGTTTACCTAAGTAAATTCGTATAGGCTGAGTAGCTAGTCGCAATGACAGAGTTTTTAAGCCGCCTGAAGGCCTTGACTTTGACATGGTTGAACGGTTTAAACAATCGGGACCAATAAAATATAACACATCAACCGAGCCACGGTAGCGCTCTGTTGTAAATTCCACCTATGATCACCCATCCAAAGACTGAAGGTGCCGAACGTTGCTTAACTTCGGTGATCGCTGACAAACACCTCGTCAATCTAAACTAAATCGATCGACATTTTTTTCAAAATCCAATACCTAAGACAACTTTGTTTATGCATTAGTTTTCATTTCATGTTCTAGGTCTAATTTCAATTCCTGTCTCAATCGTCAGGTACGCCACGGTTGTAACTGGTGAATACTACGTCTTGAATGACACGTTAAACTGTAAGTAATAGTTTAACACCAGTTGTTTAATCTCTAGGCCACGTCAAAGGCCTTTAGGTGGCCTAAAACTTTGGGATCGAGGCTAGACACTAGGGATTTGTTAACTCACTTTAGTGAATCAAATGCTAATGCGGCTATTTTGAGGTCAAACCTTATCGTTTTCTTCTTTACCTCCTATGCAGCTTGAGAATAACATCTTTATGACGAACTCCTAGTTAATTAAAAAACCTGATGTATGGATACACTATAAACTTTTTTTGGTATAGGCTTCGATATTATACAGTATATTGAGGTCTACCTCTAGAATTATCTACAACACTGAAGTTCCAACAATAATGTTCTCAACAACGTAAAAATACCGTCAACTTCGTTATTTCTTAAGATATACAATTATACACAGATTGAGTTCAACATTTTCATATCGTTTTAACCAGTAATACAGATAAGATATAAAACCACTTTACTTAGTTTGAGAGGCCTATATTATTTCAAGCGTTTAATTTGCGAGAAAAAAAGTAAAATAAATAGTAGAAGACGGGCCACTTGCTGCAAATCGTCACCGAATGTGCCCCCAGAGGTCCATAAAAGCAAATGGTAATGAATTGAGATGCGCTCCTTCATTCCGCTGAGAGAATTTCACCCTAGAAATGGAAATAAGTAGATCATAGAAATAGTCTTTAGTAATACTCGTATAACTGAATTGATACCTTTACGCAAAAGAGACTTTAATTTGAAAAATCTTTAGACTTCTTTATCAGGTTAAGTACTAATATAAAATTAATAGCGAACAATTGCCGTTTAGTTTAGTTTTGAGATTTGCAGGCCAGAGAATAATAAATACATTTAGAAGTATGGAAAAGAAACGTTCATTTCGATTTGATAAATTATTCAAAATAGAGATTGCTCTGATCACAGATAAAGAGTATACCTATACTTATATTTAGGTTTTATATATCTAAGTTCTGCTCTTCACCCAAAACTTCAACAGTTTTATTCTATAAAATAAAATTTAAGAATATAAATAATATCGAGGCAAAGGCATGTCTTCAGTTATAGCAGAGCGAGTCGTAGCTCGTAGCGCGTAGCTCGAGTCGTAGCGCGTAGCTCGCGGGCAGTGTATGCGTGAGCAAGGAGTATGGCCCCGGCGGGCGGCGGCGTGGTTTGGGCGGGGTGTATCGATCTCTGCGGGGCGCGTGCGCGGGCGGCGCGGGCCGGCCTGCCGCCTGGCCGTGCCGCTCCGGCCGCCCGCGCGCAGTCCGCAGCCGGCCGCCAGCCGACCGACTGCCGACGTCGCACGCACTCCTGCATTTGACAGCGCGCGACAACATTCGAACAACCTCAAACCGCCTCCCTATAAGGAATTGACATAGTGTTATCGCTACAAAAACCACTTCAAAGCGACATCCCGGTTACTTTTCCTCACTCAGACTTTTGACTTCGAGTGATAACTTTACGTCAACATAAACATTTTAAAAATTAAAAACTTCAGTTATCAGTTAAGAACTAGAGTTGACAAACGTGTAGTGTAGCGCATAAAGTTGAAGTGTGTTGTTATCTGTGATCGTGTTAGTGGCTGAAACGCGTGGAGCTCGCGAGTTCACGGGTCGTTAATTCGACGGAGAAAATCTGAAAAAGAGGTCTTCGCGTCCGCTCCGGGTGATATAATTTATGATAAACGGTAAGGAGCGATAAGGGCTGCGGTGGGTTATCTCAACGGGCGGCGGCACACATGCTGCCTACTTCGAGCATGGTGGTTAAGCTCTGCACACTATATTAGACTCTAATGAGTTCTGCTCAATTAGCTGATTCTCGCCTCTGTTTCTACGTCTTTAAACATGTGATTTAGTCGTTAACTTTTGCCTTTATCGTAGGTTACGTCTTTTGACAGTCCTTTGCGAAACTTGCTAATTTTGTGTTTGAACGAAACTTTAGTGATATGGAAATAAAGTCGAGAATAAAATCAACGTTGAGCAGTTTTCGTTTCTAACGCAAAAGTGCGTTTATAGTTTGAAAGCTCCATCGTAAGGGTAGCGTTAATTACCCAGTGTCTCTAACTTAAGTCAAGCCTCTTATCAGACGATGATATATCATAGAGAGCCATCGCCGCCCTCTGAGATAGCGTTGACCTTCCGATGATTTATTCATAGATGCAATTGGATCTCGGAGGATGTAATTACGTCGCTCATTGAGTAACCGCCAGATAATGAACATTAATTTTCGTTATGGTTTCCTTGTTCTAACGAGTTGGGGCTCCGATATTAACAGAATATTATTAGGATCGGATTACTCGTCTTCAGAACACTGGCTTTGATTATAGTAGCGTCGACCTCGATAGCTTCGACGTCATTTTTTAATCTAAATTAAAGAGATATAAAAGAGCTATGCTGATTTTAAAATTCTCAAAAATAATTTGATCTATAGACGGTTATTGAATTGAATGTTATATGTAAGTATATCTATTTATAAATATAATAAATCTCAGTAATTGGATGATTTTAAAAGGTTATTATGTTTTAATAAAAACATCGCATATTAAAAGTTTCGATAAATGTACCATAAGCATCACGATAAAATTCAGTCCATGAACAGTATAATAAAGTACATTCATATTCTGGATAAAAGATGTATAATGCAGTCCATGTACATTTATTACTCAACCGTAATATCTAAATGGCAATTTCAATCGTAATTATATCGTATTACTTCGTTAATAAAAATGCGCAGTGTGTATAAATAAAGTCTAACATCTATATATTACGGTACATGTGTATTATTTATCATCACGAATTCATTTTTGTTAACGCACACCCGTCCCGATTTTTCTCGTTCTATATTCCTAACCGTCCGAAGTTGCGTGGAAGAGATGTCTTTTAGCGATAAGACCATTATTTGTTACATTTGTAATGATAAAACCTATTTGATTTTATCTCTATATTATAATTGTAAATACCCATATACGCAAACAAAAGTTAAAAATTATTGTGAATGTTAACTATAAATAATTTATCTATTATTTATCTATAGATTATTTCATTTAATTTACCATTTGGTACTAAGCTGTATCTGCCAAAAAAAAATGCGCGCTGATCGAGACGTTTCGCCATAACACGAGATATAAGAACTTCTGTTCAGTTACACCATCTTGTTAGCCTAAAAATATTCGTGAGTGCGGTCTCCGCCAATGTCGCTGTGAAAATTCGCGTGAAAATTTATGAGCATGTCGTATGTCTTATCTGAAATATCTAGGGTTTGCCGGCCTCGGCGAGGATGCTGAGACGGTCTCGGATTATTGGCACATACGTAGACGCATATATCCGACTGTTACATAAAGAAATTATGAGCTGGAAGATCCGTGAGATAGTACTAAGACTTGCTCAATATACAAGCAACCTCTGTTTACATGATTGTCCTAAAACCTAAGACCTTTTTTATCTGAACATGAAGTAAGACCGCAATTTTAGTTGAGATCTATTCTTGAATTTAACATTTTAACAGTTTAAAGCACTTTTTATATATTATGGTAGTAAGGAATTGTTTTTTTCCGTTTAAATTGTTTTTTTTTATTCATAAAAGCCACATTTGGCCACCAACTCGCCTGATGGAAAGCGATGTTGTGATCGATGATGAAGTTATCGATGAGCCTAAGAAAATCAATCTAAATAATGATGTCCGTGTTTCAAAATTTACTTATTTAAAATAATAATAAACCTTGTATAGTTTATATTACTGTTCTTTGGAACAAAGTTTACAATGTCAAAATTAAAAAAAAACCTCATATCAGTATTTCATCTATTCTCTATCTATTTCCTATCTCTAGGCCGTATGCGTAATCATGTTTGTCAAAGAAAAAATAACTCGGTGTATCCTTTCTCTGATATTTTTATTCCTAAATAGCATTTTCAATGTAATCATGTAGAAACGGAGAACTGATGGAAGTCGGATAAAAAACGAATAACAAAGTTACGAAAATTGATCAGGATCTTCCATTTCTATATGACGTCTTCTACATATGTGGTTGAATAATGGGTTCATGGATAGGACGTGAATGGCATAAAAATACGACCTTGTTCCGCCATTTCGGGGCCCTGTATTACTCTGTATTAACTCCGAGATAAGAGTAAGGCTGATAGCTATGGCTCGAGTAACGGATTTGAATAATACTTGTGGTGTATTGTCATTTTGATCACAGTAGAATGGAGTTATGAAAATAGCAGCATCTAGAGAGTTAGTGAATGTTTTAAGGCCTCATTATTATGCAAAATTTTATATACGATGAAACGTAGGTATATGATTAATAGTAAGTAACTAAGTGTTTCAGGAAAATAAATTATTCTATTTTGACATCTTTAAAAATAAAATTGTCAATTTATCATTATTTTTCTATCAAAGGTCCAAGTAACTAAATTATGATGATGTTACACATTATATCAGGTGCAATGACATTGTTCACGAAATTGTAAGTGTGAAGCAAAGCTGCTAAAATACAGACTTATGCCTAGTTTGGTCGATAGGGCCCACATAATCCTATGAATAGCTGTTTATGTGTGACAATAAATAATTTTGAATTTTATTTAGAAGGCAATCAAGGTCTTGAATAGCCAACCGGCCTATACGCACTTACTTTATCAAAATATTAAAATTCTTATCAAAATCCACACATTAGTCAGCTGTGTTCTTTACATGGGTAAGGCATAGGTTATGCTAGGGCAATACTAGCATTTACAATGATCATACGTATAATTCTTTTTATACTTAAAATACAAGCAGTTATTTCAAGTATAAAATGAAATTTTACTTGATTTTATTTTTGTATTTAACTGTTTATTACTTTCAAGTTTTAACTTTTTGTTCTAAACACTGATTTGATTATATTCGATCAATAAGTGTCAAAAACAGAGAATCTATTTGAGAGGTCTACTTCAAACTTCAAACAATGGTAACAGCGAGGGACATAAAATACCTCATTATTTTTTATAACTTTGAGAAAATAAAAGAGAGAAAGCTCGAGGGAGCACGAAGTTTTCATCAGCCGAGCTCGGTATCAGCTCCGAGGCGTTATCTGTAGACGAGTCGAAGCATGTCCACTGAATAAATCGTCTGATGACGCCCTGAGGTTCAATTTTGTGTGAAAATTACCGATAGACTACCTATCTCAGAAACGTTCTGAACAAATAGATAGCGCCGAGCCGAGTATGCAGTGATTCTCGTCACGTCCCACGAGACCAACGAGTATTTTAAAAATTCCTTCCCCGACCTTGGCGGGATGACACTGTACCTTCGACCTTTTTGAGGGATTTTTCTGACCCCAAATATTTTTCGTGAGTTATCGATGTGGTTATCCATATTGAATAATATTCATATGTTTACTCGTATCATGCGTTGAAATAAATTTCCTTTTATGAGTTATTTAGGGTCTTGTACCTAAATGTACCGCTTTAAAATTCTCTGGAGGCGTCCGCAAAGGCTCATTTGTTTTATTTTGTGGCTTATTAAAAAAAAATTCTGTAACGTTTATATATACAGCTATTATAACACAAAGTTCCGCAATGCTAAAGAAATTACGGCACCCATTCAGAGAGTTCAATAATGTCCCTAATTACGTTTCTGCAATCAAACCGAGTCAGCTTTGTGTGCGTATTCGCTCGGTTCGACCATTGAATCTTCTCCCATGAGGTTTCTCTACGTTATTTTATTCAGGTCGTGAAGCGAGCCGTAAGAAGGTGTTAAAGAGTGAATTGGCAAAAGGAGCGAATGAATGGAATATGCGAATAGGTTTTCATCGGATCGGCGCAGGCGTTCGGCGTTGAATAATGAATGGGTCGGCCGATAACAGTGAGCGCCGCGACCGCGGCCGGCGCCGCGCTGGGACACACTCATGTACTATTTCACAAAACGGACACCGCCGCGAATCACCACAATAGTCACAAATGTAGACAACTCGCCCGGGAATTCACTACATCCACGATTCCAGATAACTTTGTTTCGGACTGAAATATTACAAGTACGGGTGATGTCAGCGTGTATTGAAAACGGGTGATCGGCTTTTATGAATTTGTTGACTAAAGAGCTATATTATTCGGAACGGATATTGAGCGCTAGCTAAAACTAACTTAGAGTACCTGACAAGAAGTTAAAGAAGTTAATTTTGGTGAATTACCCTTCGATAAAGCAGAATACTATTTTTTTTTACTAGCATGAACAATATTTTAAAATACTAATATACTGATATATCTCAAAACCATTCACCAATGCTTTTCATGCGTTCAAAAACTGAAGGAAAAACCTTCAATGCGTTGTGTAATAAAAATATATTAACGACATAAACGTCCGATATTATTTGAATACGACTTGGCAGGTTATAAAATATAGGTCCCGAAAATTACAGTTAAGTTTTTAACAGGGGTTTCTGAAAATAATAAATGCAGCGATATTTTACAAGTGGGTCCCTTCGCTGAGTGAAAAATTACAGGTGGAAGAGTTCAGAACGGGAGTGAGTGTGTGACTCGGCTGTGCTATTCATCTCGAGGGCTTTTACGGGCTTTGATCCCTAGCAGGATTATAAATTCGAAAATATATTTGTTGCTGTGTTTTCAGAGTTCCATACCACAAGAGAAAAAAACGGAGTCGCTAAATTAGGTTTGAACTTCGACATAAAATTTTCGATGGTTCTGATAAAAGTGTGATGAACTTCATATAAGTCTGTGTTTTGTTCATGATAAAAAGTATTTCTTAACTCATAATTTAAATTATAAATATATTTACTGTAGCAACATAATATGGTATAAAATGAAATACATTTTAAAAAAATGTATCTGTAAAAAAAGAAAAGTCAAAAGTGAAATAAATATATTATTACATTATTATTTAAAAAAAAAGTTTTTTATTGAATCAGGCGTTACTTTGCGGAAGTTCATCTTCAAATTCTTGTTTTGAATAAATATTTAGTGTATTTCCGCTCTGTCGTAGTCATATAAGTTAAGGGTACTATTCAAAATCCAAATTAAATCACAAACAAAATTAGTAATTAATCATCAAACTGTATCATGGTTCGACTATGGTTAGGTCAGGTTAGAAAAGTTAGGCTTAGGTATGTTTACAAAATATGAATGAACCTGAAACAAAATTTTTTAATTAATCCGTTTAAAATAATAATAATAATAATAAAAAAAAAAACCTGTAACAAAAATAGTGATAAGTAATCTATTTAAAAAATGTAGTAAACCTGAAAATAATATTTAATTAATATGTTAAAATTACAAATATAATTTATTTATAAAAAATGGTATAAAATAATTGAAAAAATACTTAGTGAATAAATAGCACCCCTATTCTTACTGTACTCTATTCGACACGTGTTTCGCCTCTAAACGAGGCATCTTCAGGACGTGTTGACTCTTCGAGCTCACTCGCAAGAATGACGGCTCGCCGCGCCGGCGCTTCTTATATACTCGTCGTGACGCACCGCAGTAAAGGCGATGTGACGGAAGTTTGATCGTTCAGCAACTCGTTGTGTGTGTTTTGATGTTTCATTATTTCTAAATGCTCCAAAACATTTAAGCGAAAACCTTTTTCACATACATGTAGAATTTCAAAAGTGTTGTTGTTATCCAAATCGTGTCCAGTTTCTAATAAATGTTTCGCAAAATTCGACTTCTCTGGGTGATTGTTTCTAGATGCAGCTAAGTGTTCTTTGTAGCGGGTTTGAAAACTCCTTCCAGTTTGTCCCACATAAACTGCGTTACATGTGTCGCAGGTTAACTTGTATACCCCCGATTTCTTGCTTTTTTCTAAGGAGTCTTTCCCATTGCACATTCGTCTCATGTTGTGATTCGTTCGAAATGCCACATGTACATCATTTCTCCGCAGTATTTTTGCAATTTTTTCTGACGTAGTCCCTAAATATGTCAAACTACCCACATATTTATTTACTCTCACAGGTGGGCAGGAGTATAACATAGATCTTGCTATGTTTCTATTCTTATCTCTGACTAAATTGTTTATCATTTTCTTGCTGTACCCATTTGTCACTGCTATTTGATATATTGTGTTGAGTTCCTTGTTGTAGGCTTCTGGAGATAATGGGACTGTCATTAATCTATGTACATAGCTTCTAAACGCAGCCAATTTGTGCTGCATGGGGTGATTTGAAGACTCTGGGATTGCTATATCTGTGTGTGTGGGTTTGCGATAAATTTGGAAGTCCAGTTTGTTCTCTTTTCTCGTAATAGTTAGGTCTAGAAAATTCAGTGACTTGTTATCCTCCTTTTCTGTCTTGAACCGTATCTTTGGGTGTATATGGTTGATTCTATCCATATATATGTCCAGTTGACGCTGCGTTCCAGTCCAACACAATATAATATCATCCACGTACCTGTAATAAAACAAGATATTAGGATTATTGACCATATGTCTACACTCAAACCTGTCCATGAAGTACTCTGCCATTAATGGGCTCAATGGTGACCCCATTGCAAGACCTTCTTTTTGTGTGTAGTACTGTCCCTCAAACTGGAAGTAGTTCTGTTCCATACATATTCTTGTTAACGTCATTATATCTTCTCTTTCTCCAGGATGTAAATGTCATTTTTTATAAATAAATTATATTTGTAATTTTAACATATTAATTAAATATTATTTTCAGGTTTACTACATTTTTTAAATAGATTACTTATCACTATTTTTGTTACAGGTTTAATTATTTTTTTTTTTTTTTTTTTTTATTATTTTAAACGGATTAATTAAAAAATTTTGTTTCAGGTTCATTCATATTTTGTAAACATACCTAAGCCTAACTTTTCTAACCTGACCTAACCATAGTCGAACCATGATACAGTTTGATGATTAATTACTAATTTTGTTTGTGATTTAATTTGGATTTTGAATAGTACCCTTAACTTATATGACTACGACAGAGCGGAAATACACTAAATATTTATTCAAAACAAGAATTTAAAAAAAGTTTTGCAAATCAAATAATAAAATCTTTATTCGATTTGCAAAACAGAGAAGATTATGAGTAAACTTCTTCTACATAAATAGAAACATATCGTGTGAATTTTTTGAATTAATTATATTTTCTGCTCGAATTTTGACGAAGATCTGTTTTCTTCTTCGATAAACATAGGTCAGTGGCTCATCATAAGCAACAAAACACCGTAATATGTTATAGTATAACCGTCACAGAATTGTATTAAAACAATCACATTTTTTTTTAAAAGTTTATCACGAGTAATATTTCCGCTAAAATGATTGGATTATTTGGAAACCCTAGCATATTATATCGCGCGCTTCAAAGATTTTCATCGACAAACAATTTAGCTTAAACTATCGGTGTTTCCAAGCCACGTCTATACTTAATTGAAATTCAATGTAGACTCCGAGATAAAGTTAGTGTTTAATCTCCCGTCAACCTGAAAAATGTATACAGAAGTGACATTTTGCACTGAATAAAGTATAAGTAATTTCTAAACGAGCAAAAACTTGGAGTCGGTTCGGTTTGCTCGTGAATATTATGTACGAATTTATTCCAGTCACGAACATCGTCGCTGTTTATTCACATTCGTTTTGGGTCACCCGAATAATGGGGTAACTTGTACTCGCACGTCTGATGCACGAACCATTTAGATTAAAAGGAACCTTCTACCTACCACTATTTGTCCTTTTCTCTTTCAATAATGTTATCGATCTCGGGATGGAGTCGTGTAACTTTCTAATAGCGGTCACACAGTCATGTAATAGATAGATCTCAAAGTTATGTTAGCAAAATTTATTTCGAATGGCAAACGAAAGCTTAAAGAATAGTAATATTATATTTTATTATTATTAGATGTATATATTGTCACAGATAGATAAGAAATCTATTTTTTTGTCAGGGTAATTTAGTTAAGTATTATTAAGTATTATTCTCGGTTTAATAATTATACACCATCAAAGTAACCTTGTGTAATTAGAGCTGTCATGTGCCATATCGCAATGTAAAATAAAACGAAGACTAAAATCAAGACCTCTTACGTATTAAGTGAGCTTGAAGATAAACTTACTAACATAATGTTATTGTACAAATTGTTTACTTTACGTAACATTGAAGTATTCAGTCAACTTCCCCCAATTTGCTTTGTAACCTAGGTTTACCCAGGCAAAGATCGGTGAAACCTGAAGCGAGAGACCCCATTTTTTGCAGACGTACACCAGCGAGTCTGGGTAATTATCTGAGGATTACCCTAGTAATCTCATGATTACCCGCCCTTCTAGCTTAAGGCCAAGATTCTATCATAGCGAGGCGGAGAGAATATGTGCGGAACTGGTCAAGGAGCCAGTAGTCCGTGAGTCACTGCATAAGTACCATAATTTCTTAGCAAACGACTTGTTATCGTCATGAGCGGAGAAAAACTATGTTTTAATCTTAGCTAATCAAAATGGCGATTAAAATAAATAAATAAAATAAGTATTAGGGGACATCTTACATATGGTCTCTGACCCCAAACTAAGCAAAGCTTGTGTTTTCTTGTGAATTGCAGATGCATTGAATACATCGCCTTGTTTTGTCGCTTTTTTCGCCCGCCACAAATGATTACTCGTACTCTACAACGTTTTGGTGGAACCTAGGCATGGCTTATGTAGTACATGAACTCGTTTTAGTTAATTAAACAATTCCCTAACATAGTCACTTATAAATTTGGTTGGTCTTACTTTATTTTTGAAGTAAATTAAGGTACACAACTTTGTCGCACGCCGCAATTAAACTCTAATAAAGAGAGAATTCCTTAAAATTTATGGAAGTAGATGTTAAAACAAAGAGCGTGTCTCATAAAACTTATTAGTCAAAAGGGGACTCTGTACAATGGAAGAGGTACGTAAATGATAATAATAAGGCAACAAAAGGAACTCTATAATGAAATCCTTGCTTTGCGGATGTGCTCGTATTTATACACTTGTATACTTGCGTTTCCTATGTTTTACTCGCCCATAATACCGGCTCGGCTTGGCATCCGAATACCTTAAAATTGTGTCCATAAAGATAAGAATTTTTGCGACTTCGTTTCCCTGGTCTCGGGGTTCGCTAAAAATTTATGATCACGTTTCATGACTTTGTAGGACTTCTGTTCGTTTTCGGGAAGAAAACGAGGATATTGGGCGTATCCATTACGTCTAAGTAGTCAAATTCGGAAGAAGCCCCATCTTACTCAATAAATGTGCAAATTATTTTTTGCTATTAGAACTCGCGGCTGCTAAATGGAATTTTGCGATTGGACGAGATTTTTTCCCTTTGTGAAAAAAGTAGGAACAACTGGAAGGGAATTCAAGTTTTATATCTAGGTAGAAATAAAATGTATGACCTCATGATGCGAGTCTATCTATTACGAGAAAAATAATTCATACTATTCAAAGTATTCCTATGATAAGAATCTAACTATTCATATCTCTATTCAACGAATAAAAACCTACAAAAAACAGTAAAATAACATTATAGGTATATTTGCCGTAACCTGATTTTGGCACCGTTCTACGAAGTTTCGTAGGCCGCCTACGCAATTGTCTACAAAATATCGTAGCACATATGATGCTGGAAAAAGTCTCCAAAATAATATTTTTCCTTGGCCATTCAAGCTTATATTTTGTACCGTTAAAAATATATTACATGTAATTTGGTACAAACAATACAGTTATGACCATTTGTGGCGACCGCGGTTTCCTTAACGGCTACTAAAAAGGGACCGCCGCTAATTACTTTGAATAATGCACGTATAGTTACGTATTCATTGGCGCTTCTACAGCAGAATGAGTTTGCGTTTTATTCATTTTGGGTTTAGTTTCTTTACCCCAGATAATATGAGTTCATAATATTGCCCTTAGTTTTGATGTTCTTTGGGAAATTTTCTTGCAAAGATTTTTGTTGGGTGTTTATTTTACTTCGGAAATATCCGTAAGTATGTAAAGGTCAAGTAGTTTTAGTTACTGTCTATGTTGCCTTAAAATGTTTACTAGCTTAGTGGCTAGACAAATTAACTAATCATTTAATTTTTATTTGTGTCTTTATATTTCTTTTATTATAACAGTTTTTACTAGCGTTTTTAACTAAAACACAGTTAAAAACGATACGAATCCAAAGGCTGACTAAGCACTGTTGAAACAATAAGTCACTTCATCGGAATAGGTCTCAAACTCATGAATTTCGGGTCGTCAATTTCGTCCAACTTAAGATATTAAGACGGGACAGCGGAAAGCAAAGTTCAGGGATCAATTAGCGCAATCACTTTACATAATTCATGTGTCTATATACCAAGACGTGTGCTGCTGAGACTCGCCTCGCTAAATGAGGCGTATCATTGACGCTACCCCGTAGTTGAACACAGGCTTACGCAGCAAATTCTGCAGAGGATTAACGACTTTAATAGCAGTTTATGACACGTGGTTTAAAACATTAACCGGTAAGTTCGTTACGATGAAGAATTATACATTTGCAAGATTAAGATTAAGCTCATTATTTACTAATTGTAGTAGTAAAAATGATACTTCATATAATTAAATTAACCCGTGTGAATAACCATGATGACTGGGTAAAAAAAACATTATTATAATTAGTCCGTAAGTTAGATTATTAAAAAATATTGGACTCGTATTTTTCTTTTGTCAATCAAAGAACTAATGACAAAGATAAACCTTATCAAAATTTGGGAGAGACGGTCGTGACGTCACCTCTCTCACAGAAGTCTATACATTTGTATGGCTCTTGTGACGTCACGAGGAACTTTAACTGGCTATATCTTCATCATATTTTTAATAATTGAATAAAAATACGCGTCTAATATTTTTTAATAGTCTATTTGACGAACTAGTTATATTTTTAGTCATCATGTCCATTGAAGTCACATATAATATTCATAAGGGAAGTAGAACGCATGGCGGGTTGGTGATTAAACATTGTGCAATATACATAATATTTTGTACTTATGTTTATTATGCAGTAAAAATATTTATTGCGATGTAATTTTTATTCAAACGCTACATTTTTGTGTCGAATTGGCTTCAAAACATAATTGATAAAATACCAGTCATATTCAGTTCACTTTAAAAAACCCAAAAAAAAAAAAATGTCTTTTACAATCACCGGACAGTGATAGTTGACTAGTTCTTAGAATATTAGAAAGGTTATTTATAAATTAGTCTTGCCTAGACTTGCTTCCGTGAAACGCAATGAAGTGAAGCTAATTGGTTACTGAACTTTGCACTCTGCTCTCAGTCATATGCGTCCTATGTTCTTAACTAGACAGTAATGGAGTTATTTAGCCTGTATGCTTCATTTAAGTTTTAATTATCTTTAAATGAGCTGTATTGCATACTAACATACTTTTGCTCTAACTATTTGTGTATTTGAAATAGAGTGCCAAAATAAAGAGGTAGGTACCTATTTGGTTTATCATGCATTTCACTATAAGACATTGTTCCAAACAAAACCTAGTTTTGTACAACTTTAGTTTGCAGTCAGGGCAATAACTTTAATCACTATTCAATTCACCATCAAATTTTTAATTTTAATAGTAATAAGTCGACTTTTTCATTTAAATGCAAGCTTAAGTTTTAAGATAATTCTTGAAGCTTTCAATTGTTTGCAATAAAAATGTTCAATTTGACAAGGTTTGACCCCAAACAAGTTATCAGAGGTTTCAGTATATCATAGGGTTGACTGCAGATGAACGGGTAAAGTAACTGGAACGGAAAACCAGATAAGTTGCCCGTATGCCGTATGTATGTAGGTTCAAGTTCTGTTGATTGTCGAACATTTTAACTTTCTGTCACAAAGATAGGCTTATACAAAACTAGCTTATAACTCGTGGCTTCTTTCCGCGTTTTATTTATGTAAAATAATAATTTATTGACGTTTCATTAATTTATTACGACATTTTTCATTTTAAAGGCACTGTATTTTAAAAGAAAAATTAACGTTTCAATAAAATGTATAATGTCGTAAAAAATGTAAGTGGAGTCTCTCCGCGCGGAAAAAGTGATATTTCGACGCAACAGTGCTTTCATACCACCTTCATGGTAGCGTTAAACGTTTAAAGCAACCTTGTTGGAAGTCGTGTTAGAAGTTTCACTTCAATAATATTTTCGGTATGCTCACAACTCATGTTGCTCGCCATACTTTTTCTTCATTTCTTTACCATATTTACTGCCATTTTGCTAGGTTATCAAATTTAATATCACTTTGATTAACATAGAGGAACCGTAAGAATGTTTCGATAAAAGAAAAAAAGGAATTTCCTGGTTAACATTTCATGTATTAACTAGGTATATGTGGATCTGCGTATATCTTTTTCTCTTCCATAATTGTGTCGGAGAGGAATAACAAGTACCTATTCACATAACCACCGTAGATTCAAGAGGAGTTTTTTTTTCGCGATTCACGTGTGTAATATTGTCTGTAGATCCAAGTGGCAGCAGGGTAAACATTGATATATTTTAAATATTAGTTACTTATATAACCACTTTGAAATCCATATCCTACTTAGTCCACTTGATAGGCGCATGAATTATGTAAGACGGCAGGTCTAATGGAGGCCTGAACTTTGCACTTCCCTGACCTATTGCCCTCGAGCGACATCTAAATACACTCCGCACAGCTGATTACAGTACATTACTGAAGTTATAAACTACTTAGCGCCTGTAAACTGTTAAGTTTTGTTTGCACACGGTTTGAACATTTGAACAGGAACACACTAATAGTCTGGTTTTGCTCATTAGACAATTTGTTGGGAAAACAGCAGCGGTTTCCAATTTCGTGCAATCGTAAATTTTTGGTTGTTAGTTTGTTTCTCTTTCACACGGCAATGGAGCATTTATTACATTGGATTGACTTGATTTTTCGCATGGATATAGTTCAAAGGTGCTAAAGTGACTTATGCTAAAAAATAAAAGGTTCCAAGAGGGGTACAAAAGTCAAAATTTCATTCGGGCAAAGCCGCAGGCAAAAACTAGTCATTTTATAATTAATTAACCGCGGGGCAAATTTTACTAGTTTTGCCAAATAATTAGTTAATGACTTTATGAATTATAATTATTGTCTCTACCTTGGCTAAAAATAAAAATATAACTACCACAGAATACTGTTCGTACTATAATGCGTATTTTAAATTATATTTTCGACCATTGTTGGCAGCTTTACCGTATAATTAACCCAGTAGCCCAGAGTATACGATGATGAGACATTTCTTGCCAAAGAACATAAAAACATTACTTTAAATTAACTATGATGTAAAACAGCTTCGAAGTGTAATAAAGACGTTATTTTTAATAACCATAATTATATTACTCAACATCATTCTCATAAACATAAAATAAATTAACAAACGAAGTTTGTCAAATGCGAGCTCATGTGTGGGTTCAAGGTAAGTTACGAAGAAGTGGATTATTTTGGCTTCTGTTCCGCTTTTTTATGAATAATTAATCTATTTGTCAAGAAAGTGCAACAAAAAGTAATTAACTTTACGCGATGTTACTAAGGAGAGTCCCTCGATATAGCCATTAATTGTTTGG
This sequence comes from Hypomecis atomaria, assembly GCA_964007245.1. Taxonomy (NCBI): domain Eukaryota; kingdom Metazoa; phylum Arthropoda; class Insecta; order Lepidoptera; family Geometridae; genus Hypomecis; species Hypomecis atomaria. The sequence continues at coordinate 11,130,810 of OZ023281.1, read as the reverse complement.
AAGCTCTCTCGAACTTTTTATGAGCACAATAGACCTAAGGTTCTTAGAAGTTGTGCATAATTACGTGAGCCTTATTTGTGTTTTACTTTCCCTCGGAATGAACCTTTGTGAGAAAGAATAAATATTAAAAGTTGGCGCAGCGCAGTAAGTACACTCGGAGAAACCTGCTAATAACTGTTTAGAACAATGTTTTGGGGCCTTTTGTACAACATTGTTGGCTGTTAACATTCTGGGGAGGTGATATAGTACTTTTTTTTTAAAATAAAAAACCAGTATAAATACACTTCCAGGTGGTTATTTCATTAAAACGGTTTTAAAAGGAAACATGGATACATAAATATAATCCAATATATCCCTATGTACAGAATAAAGCTAATAATGGTTGAAAATAAAAAATATAAATATTTGTTGTTGATATTGAATAAAAATAACACTTAAAAACATTTACAAAATTGTCTAAGACTTGTTAACGTTGAAGTAGAAAAATATTCGCTTTCTTTTCATTTCATACTTCGCTATTAAATGACAAACAGTTTACGTGCTGACAAAAGCTGAAGTTCCCAAGCGCACACAGATTGAATCAAGTGAAAGAAAATAGTATATACAAAGTGCTTGTCGATGTTTTTTCAAAGTACTACGTCAAGTTACAAATAAGAGTATAAACATACATTTTCTCTCACGTTTTCTCATAAACTAGTTTACTTTTTCGACACGTTCCTATAGCGTTAAGTGAAGTATGCGTTAAGTGTAGGTGTGTGCGTGCATGCGGAATGTGGGATGCTTTCCTGCTTATTACCCTCTCGGCGTCGCTTATAAATCATGTATTTTGCTCTTACACCGTTATTCACTAGCTTTATAGCACAGCCCTACTCGCGTGTTTGCTAAAAATTGCAATAGAAGGTGTCAGATGTTTGGAGGCGAGGGTTAACGCATGCTTTGACAAGAGTAAGAATATTTTATGGTGGGTTTCTGATACTTATTTATATTCTGACCATATTTTTATTAATAAATATTGGGAACATCTTACACACGGTATCTGACCCCGAACTAAGCAAAGCTTGTGAAATGGTTGCCATAGACTGATAAACTACATTATACGCATTTTTAGGGTTCCGTACCTCAAAAGGAAAAAACGGAACCCTTATAGGATCACTTTGTTGTCCGTCTGTCCGTCTGTCAAGACCCTTTTTCTCAGGAACGCGTGGAGGTATGAAGCTGACATTTATATCAATTACTCAGGTCTACTGTCCCTTGAAGCTGTGAAAAAATCAAACTTCTAAGCCAACGCAATCAAAAGATACAGCCGTTTATGCCGCAAATTTTGAAACTCGCAAGTACTATTAAATATCACTATCAACCCGTAATGTTGCAAGCGGGGGAGCCGGTTGCAGCACCACAGGTTAAGAGACTTCAGAGAACCTAACCAAAGAGTCCTACCTAGTGGATAAGATTCCTAACGGTTCGGAGATTAAAACAGAAAACTAACCTTAGTATTTACACATTTATTTACACTAACACACACTGCACTTATCGTCTATAAAGTCTTCAAGAAGCGGAGAGAGAGAGAGAGAACTTTGAAGGAGTCCTTGGAAAGTTAGCCAAAAAGGAAGAGGGTAGCACTCGTAGAACCACGCTGGAGGCTGGCCGAGGATTTTCTATAGCCTGAGCTGGACCCGCCGATAGTGTGGCGCCAGCAAGGTAGCGCTAGGTGAGCGCTAGCGTGGAGACATCTGTCGACTGAGGTGGAGGCGCCGGCCCAAACCGGCCGACAGGCGCCGGCCCAAACTGGCCGACAGGGTTCGAAGTCAGCGCCAGCCCAGTGCTCCAGGGTAGGGGTCAGTGGCCCCAAAACAAGAGATCCACCTGGAATCAAAGTCAAAGGGACCGGAGCCTCTCACCCTGACTGTTACTCGACGCTCATGCCGTTTACAGGACTCGTCCACGCAAACTCAAATTTACATCTTTATAAAAAAATGGCGGGGCTCGTCCACACAACCTCAAATTCACACAGTCACATCTTTATAGGAAAAAAAAGGTGTCTTCCAGATCACTTCCAACTCAAGACTGCCCAATTTTACAAAACAAGGATCGCTGATCCTGTCAGAGATAAACATTTCAAAAATTTGAATAATTTCACAATTAGAATTGTTAGTTGGCAGTGTTATCGTTAAAAGAGTCTAAATGTAGAGAAGCTAACAAAAAGGTTAGTTTCTCTACAATATAGTGGCCAATTTTGAAGGCGACATCGCAAGGCACAGCTCATTGCCACACACCGTTTTAAATAAAAAATACTAATGTATGTTTTATTTTAATTCAAAACGTTGTGTGGCAATGAGCAGCGCCCTTATAATTAAATATGTATACTAATTAGGTTTACTCTTCCCTGTGAAACATCAGAAGTAGGTATCAGAATACTCTGTTAAGTATTATGTTTTGATATTGTAACGATCCTGGTCGCGAAACCAAATTGTAACAAACCCTAGCCTAGCCTAGCCGAAATGTAACCTGCCTAGCCTAACCTGCCTAATTAACTTCATTTATAAACCTAAGAAAAGTAGAAACTATTTTAATAAATCTGTCTAAATTAATATGTCAGAGAAAATGATTATAGAACCTTGATTTGCTTTTAATGAATCCTAGATTTATGTCAAACTAGCTATGCATCCTGATTCCACCTAATTGTGAACAAATTATAAATTGAACCTCATGAAAGAAATATCCTAAAATATTAAGAATACATTAAATATTGATACAGATATTCAATAAGATCACAGCTTACTAATTGTATTGATAAAAAATAAGAAATGTGAATTCTAAAATGTGAACCTCTCAGGTTCAAATTCTAATACTTACTCCTAGCGCCATCTGCTTGATAAAAGACAGTCTACATTTAGATACTAGTAATCAGCAGTGTGATTCCTAATTTATTATTCTAATTTATTTACTAATTTATACGTTAGTTTGGCCAGTGTTCGTGTAGTGGTAGATCCTGCGTTATGGACCGCATAAACCCTAGGTAAAGGTGATTCGAAATACCTGCCTAATAGATTACCTAAGTTCAGAACGAAAGCCCTATATTTTACCTATTTCGAACTTTTATGAACTTGAAAGTATTTTACTAATCTCTGAGTGAAATGCAGTACCTAACTAATGTCTCAAGAGCTATATAGAAATAGTGATTCTAGAGTTTCTCTGTTATATATGGTGTTAATTTAGAATATTTGTGTATAACGTAAATAAGCTTCAATAAAGCTAGGTATAAAATATTAATTTAGTTGCTTAAGAAAATATTAGACATGAGATGAGAAGGAAATTCCATTAAATTAGTACTTTAGAACAAAGAAACTCTATTATTAAACTAATATTATTATCAAACTACGAATATAATAAAAGATTGCAATGCCAGAAAGAATAGTATTAATTTATTTCTGACAATTAATTTTAGTATTTTAAATTTATTCAATTTTATTTAGGTATCAGAGATTTATTTTATTTTATGTTTATCTCTGATTATTTAGTCATGGCGCTCGAGAGAGCTGAAAACCATGAAAATGACTCTACTCTGCTTTCGTAAATCTAACGCCATCCTGGGAAAAGAAAGCAGGAAAGAAAACCAGGAGTCGCGAGTGTGTCAGTCTATAGTCAGATAAACATTACTTCATAAAGTCAGGAAAATCATAAAACTTGCACGAATTCCAGAGTGTTCACAAGAATAGCTCCTAGATTACTATAAATAAAGGTTCGAGAATCGACTTCGCCTCATAATATAATATTTAAATCAATAAGCTATCAATAGCTTTATTTCAAAGTGATCAGAATTTACACTCTTATACGGACACGGGAAATCCCTCCATTTCGGAAATGAGAAACACTGGCCCAAGCTCTATCTGGCTTCAAGAGTTCTGCACACTAATGAAAATACAGCATTGATCGAGTAGCACTTACGGCTAGTATTAAAATAATGAGATGTAGCAATAATAAGATATAGCAATAGTCGACTCTTCAATCTCCATAATATAAATAAATGACATTTTATCTATGAACACTCTGTCCTTCGCAAATTGTACGAGTAGGTAAAGCACGTCATGTCTGGAAATTTCTCAATTTCTGGAGATTCTCAATCCGCATAGAATATATAATATCTTAAGATTTTATGTTCACAAATAGTCGAAGCTGAAAAAGACAAATAATTAAAACATTTGTAATTCATACATAGAATCATAAAGGGCGAGTGTTAGAAGCTTCTATCTTCTACTCGTGAGTAAATGTTCGATGAAGGATAGTTTCGTCAGTAACATACTTCTATAGAGTAGGAAACATCGTAAGTCAACTTATGCAAGACCGCCATTAGAAACCTGAAGATGTATGCGTATTTATCAACCCGCAACAGGTCAGAGTAGATAATATTGCCTTGTTTCTGTGGTGTAGCGTAGCGTCGTAAACAACTCGTTCATACTCATAAAAGAATAGATACGTGTGAGAATCCTCCATACCGCATCGTTTCAGTAAGGCGGATATAGGCCTATATTTCTATGATAGTTCTCCTCTTTTCATCTGATGTCCATTTGTACATTAATACAACAGTAAATCATCCAAAAGTCCAATGCAATACTGATCTGGCCGACTCGCAGGAACATCATCTGCTGAACAATTCTATACCTACTATGACATATCTATTTAAAAAGTGATACGATTATACGAAACCAAATCCTCTAGGAACATCCTCGTCCTTCGATCGAAAACAACTTTCTTCCAACTTCCACTTTTTAGACCAGGAACAAAATTCTCCTAGTTAGTAAACTCTTCTCTGCTCTTCCTTTCTCTGAATCTTGCGGTACAAAACTAAAAATATCCTAAAAAATGAAATATTCCAACATTTTTTCTATAATTTTCTAAAGTGAAGTCCCTGCTGTCAGTCCCGTCCAAACCTTCTTTTTTTTCCTCATTTTAAATTCTCAAATTCTGCAAAGAGTTTTCATACCTAGATTGAAGATCTGTTGCTTTTTTATAATGTTTTTATTTACCTGATTGTTTGAATATCATTTGAATGAAAAGTTTCTTTAGATAATATTAAAAATAATGATATCCTCATGTGAGAGACTCCTGACCTACAAGAATGCCTTTTTCCTATGCCTAGTTACTCAGATGTGGACGATCAAACCATCTGAGGTTTGTTACAGCACCCCCCAAAATTTTCGCAGATGAAAAGATGTTGGTAAACATCTAAATCGAAGTAAATTTTCCAAAAAAATTATAATAACTTTAAATTTAATCAAGTGCATAATTGTATTTATCAAAATTCGAGTTCCAACAATGAAATTATATGTTTCTAATGTGAATGTATCCCTATTACAATATGCGAAAATGTTTTTATACCAGTCTACAGATAATCGTCTTAAAACCTCCTACTCTCAGTTTGATTACATCTCTACCATGAAGAAAAATCGCCTTCCCCACTAAATTGTTATAATCTGCAAGGAAGTTCTGGTTCGGTGACAGAAACGGAGCCCTCGTAAGGGAATTCTGTTTTGAGGTAGAACCGACCTGAATGGTCGCATGTTGAGTAGTCTCAGCGAACCAATCTTCCGTTCGGAGATTTTCCCAACACACCCCTTTCAAACCACACGAATTGTCCATGAAAAAGGAAAATAATTCCGCATGGCATCAATGTCCCGCCAAAAGTGAATAGTTTAAAATTCAATTGTCTATAAACTGGAGCATGTGCAGTGTATCAATTCAGAGTTTCCTACCTTGTAGAGTAAAAGATCCTTATGAAATCAACTTACGTTGATGAATTGCCTGCTGGCCTACTCCTAACACCACACTCCTTCATAAAGATCTATTTGTTCAAGTGATTGCCAAAACTCGAACCCTGACAAACCGCTTCAAATCCCAGCAATGCTATTGTCGTTTAGTTCCTCTTGTACTGATTTAATTTTGTCAGTCATTGTCAGTCATATTAGTAATAATATTCTTTTTTTACTATTTGTCATCCCTCTCGCAAAACGCCTTTCACTATCTGCACGCCAACTTCACGACGTAGCATCACCTTTTGAACTCAAAGCGAGCCAATATTTGCACATTTCCCTTTACACCCCAAAGTAAAATATTTTAAATACATTCACACCCTCGTAATAAACTTCTACCTCACTGTCCTTACTAAAATATTAACAAGTTAGAGGTTAATTATTATTTGAACCTCGGTAAAATTTTTAATAATTTTTTTATCCCGATTTAACAATGTTCAAATAAATATCAAGATGTTCACTAAAGAAATTTAAATTTCAATTTTTTTTATAACAGCTACAGCTTATAGAATGGCTTCCCTCACTAACAAAATTGAACTAAATAATAATGTGTCAATATGCCCAAGTTTCCAAGTAAGTAAAATTTACACTCTACTAGTGGAATGGATCTCTTCCATATGGTTAGAGAAACCAATTCCTGGCGCGGCATTGCTTGGCCATCAGAGTTCTACCTACTCGAATCCCGACATATCTCCACGCGTATAATTTTTGAAAATGATTAATATTTTGAAACATAAGTTCAGCCAATCTATTGAGCTCACACTTCCTTCAAACCAGCAAATCATCTTTGAATTCTTTAATGAACATTTGAAATTAATTTTTTTTTTTTCAATATTACATGAATTTGATTTTTATTTTGCAAGTCTTTTTTTTTAATAACGTGCTATTTTTATTTTCTAATAATATTAAATTTTCTTACATTGGTGTAACTGATTTCTAAACATCTAGCAAAAGTATACGAAATAACTTTAATTTAATTTGAGATAAAGAAAACTATTTATTGATTTATTTAGTTTAGTTTTCAGTATTATTGCTCACTTCTAAAAATAAAATAAAATTTGAATCTACATTATTGCATTACATTCACTTACTTTAGCTTACACTGAAATATCTTAAACCAAGTAATCTCACAACTATGTTTTAACCCGTTTAGTAAATAACTAATCAGTCAAAGATACGCTAACAACATGAGTTGATTTGATTGATGATCGACCATAAAAAACCCAGCTTACTTTACTCACTTTAAGTGCATTAGCTATTATAGTTTACCTGATTATTTAGATTTTGCATAATTGCTTTGGATTTAGCTAACACCTGTTTACGTTGATTAAAACTGATGTCTAAGAACAATAATAAGGTTTACCTACTATCTGAAAAGATTGAGCAAATGTTCCACCCCCCTGACTCTTTAATTTATAAATCTATCTTTTATTTGCTCAAATTATTCGTCCCTTTTTTTTTAAATCGCAAAAAGTCTGCGTTTGACCACCAACTTTCCTGATGATAAACAACCTCGCGGACGCAGATGAAGCTTACTGAGCTAGAACATACCTATTTACACTAAATACTACCATTTTTTTTCATATATGTTATATTACTTGGGTTTTAGTTTATTTGATTCATTTTATTTACTAAACCCAACTTTTATCTCTTTAAAACCGATCAATTATTTGACAATACAACCCCCCCGTTTAGAAATCTCATTTTACTTTACTACTTATATAAATAACTAAATTAAACTTCCTTTCACTACGCCTTTCTAGATACTACTCTGACAAATTATCTATTCTCCCAAATCATCTTATTTTAAATAAAATTATTTAACAACTTAAAAATTTTACAATAATTATTCAGCTTTTCATAATCTCAAACTATAACTGATAGATTTCCAATAAAATACATTTTTAACGTACGAGTAATTATCTACTATTCGATCTATTATATTTTTGATGCATGAGAAATAGACCTCTAAATATTTATGCATTCCCAATTAATACAAGTACACAATGTAGATTAGCCCAATGTTTATTTTATTTAATAACATCTCTAATTTCCCTGTATGCAATTTAGTAAAACAGCCTGTTTGTTAGATTGAATTATTAAATTGATCCACTTGCTAACTTTCTGTGTCAAAAGTAGTAAAATACAAATGTCCAAAAAATCAAAGTCATTGCGTAACCTATTAAATCAAATCTAAAATATATTTCACATTTTATTATTTTGATTTACAATGTCGATAGATTTTTAAGTTTACTCTACCCTCGGTTTTCTAGTCTGCAATAAAATTAATTGACCGAATCAACTCTCCGACTTCCCTATTTTATAATATTAATAATATACTTTGCTTTGTCTGTATAATTACTAATCATATCTTTTATTATAAATTGAAAATATTTACTATCTACTATTATTCAAACTATACCTATACATAAAGCAATAAATTATATTATAAACACTAAACTACTGTACCATGTCTACTGCAAACACATTACATGAGTGACGAATGATCCTTGGCTAAACCCCTTATTTTTGTAACCTAACCGAAATAATTACCCATGATACAAAATGCTTGCTATTGTTTGCAGTCTTTTTTAAAACAAATCACCCCCCAACGTTTTAATCTGTTAATACCCGAAGATAATGATTAACCTGAAAATTGATGAGATAAACGTTACCTTGTCTAATGAACTCGCGATTGAAATTATTACGTAATCCTAGTTATCACTAACCTATAAATTTCGAATCACCATCGTCTCCATTTCACAGCAACAAATTGTGTTCAGATAGTCTGACTTCTGAACACAGTCCTATAATAAACCTAAATTGACTTGCCTAAACAAAGTTAAACTAACAAATCAAATATTTATGAGTTCCGACTATATTATATTGTCACGAAAATATTTACACCTATTTTTATGATAAAACGAATCGTTTTTATTGCTAATCCTGGTCGCGGCCAACAAATTGTAACGATCCTGGTCGCGAAACCAAATTGTAACAAACCCTAGCCTAGCCTAGCCGAAATGTAACCTGCCTAGCCTAACCTGCCTAATTAACTTCATTTATAAACCTAAGAAAAGTAGAAACTATTTTAATAAATCTGTCTAAATTAATATGTCAGAGAAAATGATTATAGAACCTTGATTTGCTTTTAATGAATCCTAGATTTATGTCAAACTAGCTATGCATCCTGATTCCACCTAATTGTGAACAAATTATAAATTGAACCTCATGAAAGAAATATCCTAAAATATTAAGAATACATTAAATATTGATACAGATATTCAATAAGATCACAGCTTACTAATTGTATTGATAAAAAATAAGAAATGTGAATTCTAAAATGTGAACCTCTCAGGTTCAAATTCTAATACTTACTCCTAGCGCCATCTGCTTGATAAAAGACAGTCTACATTTAGATACTAGTAATCAGCAGTGTGATTCCTAATTTATTATTCTAATTTATTTACTAATTTATACGTTAGTTTGGCCAGTGTTCGTGTAGTGGTAGATCCTGCGTTATGGACCGCATAAACCCTAGGTAAAGGTGATTCGAAATACCTGCCTAATAGATTACCTAAGTTCAGAACGAAAGCCCTATATTTTACCTATTTCGAACTTTTATGAACTTGAAAGTATTTTACTAATCTCTGAGTGAAATGCAGTACCTAACTAATGTCTCAAGAGCTATATAGAAATAGTGATTCTAGAGTTTCTCTGTTATATATGGTGTTAATTTAGAATATTTGTGTATAACGTAAATAAGCTTCAATAAAGCTAGGTATAAAATATTAATTTAGTTGCTTAAGAAAATATTAGACATGAGATGAGAAGGAAATTCCATTAAATTAGTACTTTAGAACAAAGAAACTCTATTATTAAACTAATATTATTATCAAACTACGAATATAATAAAAGATTGCAATGCCAGAAAGAATAGTATTAATTTATTTCTGACAATTAATTTTAGTATTTTAAATTTATTCAATTTTATTTAGGTATCAGAGATTTATTTTATTTTATGTTTATCTCTGATTATTTAGTCATGGCGCTCGAGAGAGCTGAAAACCATGAAAATGACTCTACTCTGCTTTCGTAAATCTAACGCCATCCTGGGAAAAGAAAGCAGGAAAGAAAACCAGGAGTCGCGAGTGTGTCAGTCTATAGTCAGATAAACATTACTTCATAAAGTCAGGAAAATCATAAAACTTGCACGAATTCCAGAGTGTTCACAAGAATAGCTCCTAGATTACTATAAATAAAGGTTCGAGAATCGACTTCGCCTCATAATATAATATTTAAATCAATAAGCTATCAATAGCTTTATTTCAAAGTGATCAGAATTTACACTCTTATACGGACACGGGAAATCCCTCCATTTCGGAAATGAGAAACACTGGCCCAAGCTCTATCTGGCTTCAAGAGTTCTGCACACTAATGAAAATACAGCATTGATCGAGTAGCACTTACGGCTAGTATTAAAATAATGAGATGTAGCAATAATAAGATATAGCAATAGTCGACTCTTCAATCTCCATAATATAAATAAATGACATTTTATCTATGAACACTCTGTCCTTCGCAAATTGTACGAGTAGGTAAAGCACGTCATGTCTGGAAATTTCTCAATTTCTGGAGATTCTCAATCCGCATAGAATATATAATATCTTAAGATTTTATGTTCACAAATAGTCGAAGCTGAAAAAGACAAATAATTAAAACATTTGTAATTCATACATAGAATCATAAAGGGCGAGTGTTAGAAGCTTCTATCTTCTACTCGTGAGTAAATGTTCGATGAAGGATAGTTTCGTCAGTAACATACTTCTATAGAGTAGGAAACATCGTAAGTCAACTTATGCAAGACCGCCATTAGAAACCTGAAGATGTATGCGTATTTATCAACCCGCAACAGGTCAGAGTAGATAATATTGCCTTGTTTCTGTGGTGTAGCGTAGCGTCGTAAACAACTCGTTCATACTCATAAAAGAATAGATACGTGTGAGAATCCTCCATACCGCATCGTTTCAGTAAGGCGGATATAGGCCTATATTTCTATGATAGTTCTCCTCTTTTCATCTGATGTCCATTTGTACATTAATACAACAGTAAATCATCCAAAAGTCCAATGCAATACTGATCTGGCCGACTCGCAGGAACATCATCTGCTGAACAATTCTATACCTACTATGACATATCTATTTAAAAAGTGATACGATTATACGAAACCAAATCCTCTAGGAACATCCTCGTCCTTCGATCGAAAACAACTTTCTTCCAACTTCCACTTTTTAGACCAGGAACAAAATTCTCCTAGTTAGTAAACTCTTCTCTGCTCTTCCTTTCTCTGAATCTTGCGGTACAAAACTAAAAATATCCTAAAAAATGAAATATTCCAACATTTTTTCTATAATTTTCTAAAGTGAAGTCCCTGCTGTCAGTCCCGTCCAAACCTTCTTTTTTTTCCTCATTTTAAATTCTCAAATTCTGCAAAGAGTTTTCATACCTAGATTGAAGATCTGTTGCTTTTTTATAATGTTTTTATTTACCTGATTGTTTGAATATCATTTGAATGAAAAGTTTCTTTAGATAATATTAAAAATAATGATATCCTCATGTGAGAGACTCCTGACCTACAAGAATGCCTTTTTCCTATGCCTAGTTACTCAGATGTGGACGATCAAACCATCTGAGGTTTGTTACAATATGCTGTTGCTAATCAGCGGGGGCAGCGATACGTGGATCAATTACTAATAGATTAATTACTTTATGAAATGGAATTATTCAAAAGATCATGTTTTAGAATTTCTTATTCAAATGTAATAAAAATGCCGTATTACGAAGGCTTTATGGTCCGTTCGCCGGTCTATCTGTCACGACTCACTGTATCTTTATCTAGACCAGAAATTTCATGGGGAATAATTTCATGGAAGGTACTTACTATCAAATCGCAACAACAACCCTTTCACAACGACACTGCTTTTTTCGAGTTTTAGCCATTGTTTTTATATATAATTTTAGGTAGGTATTTTATATTGTGTAGTTTTTTTAATGGAATATTATTATTTTAAAAGAAATTATTGACATATGTTAATTTTTGTAAAATGTATGAATGTTAAACTATATGAAAAACATTGTTTGTTAAGCCCTAATTAATCGCAATTGTAGTTTACAATGTTAAATTTATATTCTACGATGGTAACAAGATTCTTTGAGTGCAAGCCCAAGGCCCATGTGTAACAAAGGCAGCACGTAACTCTTGTACAGAGGTATGATAATAAGTCAAAGATCGAAATGCCCGTGAACTCCAGAAATACTCCAGTGCTGAGGCGCTGTGTATAATTAACGTGTTTTCCAAGTAGACAACAACATTGGTTTTCCATCATAAATCCAACCAGAAACTTACCAGTTCGGACTTCTTCCTACCTACCTATTGAGCGAGGTACTATCTGACGCTGCATATAAGTAGTTACGGATTTGCACTGATCACGACAAAGCGGTAAGCGTTTGGTACAATAATAATTTAGCTAGAGGCACATCGTCAGCTGTTTGATCATCGGCAAATCAGATTACCTACAGCCACTATTATTGCCATCTGTAGATGTCTGTTTGAAAAAGTTATTACTGCGTCTTGTTTGACTTGCCCACCCGTGTTTATTTTAGGGCGACGTGTTTCAATTGATATAAACGCCTTCGAATATTTGTTATTTGAACAGAGTTACGATCAGTGTAGGTACAGTATATCAGGTACAGTATCAGTGTAGTTGGCTTAGAAGAAAAGAGATTAGAGAATGAATCGGGTGTCATATTTAAGAAATCGAAATGACTCCGCCTGATTTAAGATCCCTTTTACATTATTATAAGAACGCGACGTTAAATTTATTTAACTATATCTTTGACGTTTATCCGATTCAGTGATTAGCCTTTTAATATTATCAAACACTAAAAAGTTATTGTGCCAGTATCAAAGCAACCTCCTAAACTTTTCACTCCTTTGATGAATAAACCGTAAGATAATGCCAAGTTAGAGACGGGCTGGCTTATCAAACTTATTTCTGGCAAGACGGCTGCCACGGCTGCCTTTCAACTTTCTCTTTTCCACTTGATTAAATGAGAATAATCAATTTAACAGATCTCTTTTGTTACATCAATTTAACTAAGATACAAAACTTACCATCATTAGGAGTTTAGGGAATCAAACTCGCTACTGAAACCGCCAATTTTTAATATGAAATCTGGCTCAGCATCCCTATATTCTTTGAATCATTGAATTTTTGTTGTAGGATTAGCACATTTTTAAAGTTATACCTACCAAACAATATAGCTCGAAAGCAAGCGCCTAAAATCAAACGCCACGATAGGTGTTAATTACTCCAAAGCGGTGAAAGGCTTGGATTTCAGCTCTTTTGTGGAACAAAAGATCGCTTCGAAATAAGAGAATTTCGTTGATCGATTAAAGTCGAAAGGTTGGGATTTCGACGATTCAAAGACTCGACTGCCTCCTAATACAGCTTGGGTTGTTTGAAAATGGCCCACGGGCAGCCAATTAAGAACACCTGCAGTTCCTCTCGTTATATCTGGTGTCTATAGCTTAATATTGAACTAGTTTTCTACCTATTGCTTTCTTTACATACGTACCATTATATGAAGTGTTTAAAACTTTAGTAATTCTGTAATCCCACATGTCAGGTAGGATATTATTTATTATGAACAACTGTTACTTACTTACTGTGCACTTTATAATTACTAATAAAGTAAATACAAAATCATGAAAAATAAATGTCAATAATGTCAGCAGCTAAACATAAAAAGTTCATTCAAGTATCTACCTACAGATAATGGTAAGAAAAAGTACATTGTTCACCGAGAGGAGAAAGTGACCGATGACCGTCGAGGGTGTCGTTTGAAGCCCGAGCCGTAGGCGAGGGCTTTAAAACACCCGAGATCGGGAATCGCACTTTCTCTCGAGTGATACATAGTGCTTTATACTACACCTACGAGGAAAATAAAAAAACTAAATCTTTACTAATTGAAATTTATATTGAAATTGTTGCAGTTAGTGAAGCTTAATGTAACACTTGAAAATGGCGCCAATGGCGTCTGCAATTTTCACATGTTCTTTTTTTCAAATTGTTTGACACCATCCAACACACAGCTAGTGGCCAGTGTCATTTTGCGAACTTGGAGTTAAAAACTCACTGTAAAAACTTTTTGGCTTTTGATATTTAGGTTACCAGCGCATAGTCTTACCCAAAATTAAAAAAGAAAGACCACGTAAGAAATGGATTTTCATACACTTTTCTCTCCCGCTCAGATGCGTTTTCTCCCCGCATATTTGTTCGATATGCAATGACGTACTTTCTACCGTAAATTTGATAAAGTATCAAGGTACTTTCCGAGCAGGTGTAGTATAAAAGGCTTTCGCGATTTAAGGTTTTGTACTATTAGAGGTATTCAATTACTGGTTTCAGTATTACTACACCTGTCGCAACTACGTTGTAAATATATTTGCAATGCTGTACGGTATCCCAGATAGACATTTGAATTTGATATTAAAAGTTTTCATGCCTTGGAAATTTTGTGGATACAATAAAGTGTTTTTCATACCACCTGCTCGAAAATGACCCGTTGTATGTCATAGAATCTCAACGTAAAACGAGTCATTATTATCTTAACACAATCTCGAGGGCTATGGCAGGTCAATAATGTTGTATGAAACTCCCTATAGGTTGAAGTGATTTAAATTTGGAACGTCTAATTCGTATGAAAATCTCTCAACTTAGAACATTTGAGGACATCGTAAAGAGATTTCATTATGCTAAATCATATTATATAACCTCTTTACATTGTACGGCAACTGTCATTGTAAGGAGGCTCTACTCGACTTCACAGAATAAATCCTCTTTGGTGCCCGTATCAGTTCGATTTTGTAGAATAAAAAAAATATCTTTGCAATGCCCGTGTTACGCCATGATAATCGAGCTGGCCATGGTCTAATTTTTTTCATGTAGTATTTCCATTTTCTTTTTTATTATAAATTGTGTGCTATTCTATAAAAAAATCGTAGGTACATTCTAATCTGTTTTAATTTATTGTGAAAAATACTGAGTTGCCTAATGAGCACCCTACACTTAGTGAATATATGACGTAAGTATTACTCATATTCTTGGGATTATATTTTCTCGCAGGATGTATGGACCTCTAGAACCAAGTTTGTCTTCTTGAACCCCTCGATTCACTCAGGACTCTAAATAATACCCTCGCTTCGCTTGGGAATTAACTTAAAACACCTTCGTTGCGCTCCGGAGTTAACTAAAGAGTCCGCGCTACGCTCACGGTCCAATTGTCGCCCGTGACATAAGATACCACTTGGTTCTCTTGGTACATAATCTACTATTGTTTACTCCATACGATGATAAATACCCGTGGTAGCCAAGAAAATGTATATAATAATAATGTCTTCAAATCGCGAAAGTTTAAAAACAACACATGTATTATTTTTCTTTTTCAATAGTCTTCTTTCAGCTGGATGCACTTGGTCCGGTAATATTCTAACTTCTTCAAGGCATCCAAAAAATAAGATTTCTGGAATGCAAAATAGGACATTGTTTCGGCGATTATTTCTTCATTTGATGAGAATCGCCTTCCACTTAGCCAGTTTTTAGGGTTCCGTACTCAAAGAGTAAAAACGGGACCCTATTACTAAGACTTCGATGTCCGTCTGTCTGTCTGTCACCAGGCTGTATCTCATAAACCATGATAGCTAGGCAGCTGAAATTTTCACAGATGATGTATTTCGGTTGCCGCTATAACAACAAATAAAAACTGAATAAAATAAATATTAAAAAGGGGCTCCCATACAACACACGTGATTTTTAGGAGTTTTTTTGCTGGCTATTAATAATGGCAAGAAGAATGGGGCTCCCATACGGTACGGAACCCTTCGTGGGCGAGTTCGACTCGCACTTGGCCGACTTTTTTTAAGTTTGGAAACAATACGAAATCGCATGAAGCCAAATAAGGTGGGCAATTCGTATCATAATTCGGCCAGTTTTGATGTGGCGATTGCGGACGTGTGAGCGGGTGCGTTGTCGTGGTGAAAAAGGACTGCCAGATAATTACGCCTTGATGACTTTCAACATCTGTCAAAACCAAGCGGCTCGACAAATCTGTCAAAAAAATTGACAGTTATCCACAGAGCTAGTACAACTAGGGAGATAGCGTTGCTTTCGCTTGAGGCAATCCTCAACCACAAAAATGTATGGAAAATCGTGCTTAGCGCTGTCAAATATGTATTGGATTTTGACACTACTGAGAGAAAAACACTACAACTAGCCACTGAATCGGGGTATTTTATATGGCTCTTTTTAACTCATGCCATATTAAATCACTGCATCTCTTTCTTTCTTTTCTCGATCGACCACATTATCCCTCTGGTATCTCTGTGCAGTTATCGTTGTAAAGATGAGGCTACATGACGGCATATAAATTTTACGGCAGTGGTGCCATCACACGGCAAACACGGGTACTTATCATACAGCCTAGGTATACTACCCCAAATATCGATTGGAACGATATTGCGTAGAAATGTTCCGTAAATAACTTCGGGCTTGTATTAAAGATGTTAGATCGCTATAAGATGTAGACTGTTGCTAACCAAAAGAAGAGAAGAAATTCGAGCAATTTACCCACACAAAAATAAACCTTATATCTATATCTATAGCTGAAATTTAATAATTTATGTAGGTATTGTACCTAATAAAAGAAGCCTGGCGAAATACACTCGTAAACCCAGCTCCTAATATCAAAATTTATAGGCATTTTGCTGGAATCTACTATGTTTATTGCCTGTAGTAAAAATAACTTCATTTCACAGTTTCGGCACTTTTTGTTTATTCATTTTGTTTGTGGATGAACTTGACTGAAACGATGTGTCAGTTGTTTAAAATAATAACTCTCTATCATCTTATTAGATTAGGGTCTTAACATTGGACTAGGTTATAATTGAAAATTAATTTGTCATATTGATGATTTACTATCATAATAATCAATTATGAATTAACTAAAGCAATTTAGTTTGCAAAAAAATTACAGGTTATTAAAATCAGTTTGCTCAATAGAATATTAGTTATTTGACACTTATATTAGTATTTATACATGTAGATGAGTATGATTATAATGGTGTAATCATATTTTAATATTACACGGTATTAATAATACAATTTATGACATAGTGGTCAATTTATCCAACATTTAATAGCGCATAACGCATAGATCTGTATAGAGCATGCTCCCAAAACATTAGGTGTTTATTCGGAGATTTGATTCTGAAAATAGGTTAAAACGAGATTGCAGCTAAAATTTTCCGGTAATTTAGATAGTATCTCGCAAATTTATTGCCTCGACTGTGTACTTGTTAGCGTGGTACATCAGCATTAATTATTAATTTGGGGAACGTGTTCTTAAATTTAGGTTCCGCTGGTAATTTATTGCCTCACGCCCGTAGCACACCTCCGCTACGAAACTATAATAGCGGAACCGCGATGATTTCGCCAATCACCATGTCTTGTCCGTATGTAAGAGAAACGGAACATTAGCGAAACTGCCTGTTCTAACGCATAGATTTCATTAACTCTATATCTTTTTGACTATAAGTTCCACGGCCAGGCACACTTCCGCGATCCGGCCGAGATTTTCTTGTGTTGCCGCGTTGTTTTCGCACGTATTTGTGGCAGTCGACAAAATTAAAAAGGAAACTACGACATTTAACTCCGATTGCCTCAAATAAACTGACTCGCATGACGTTTCGACGCCCATTTGCGCAAGTCAAACTACACTTGATCGCAGCGGAATTCGTCCAGCGGTTTTGCTACTTGTATTTCGCAGCGAAGGTGTGCTACGGGCGTCAAGTTACGTAGCTAGACGGCTAATTGTATTGAATTAGGTTTCGAGTGACAGGTGACGTTTTCCATGAAACTGTATTATCAACTTTATTAAATCCAATTACTTTGTGGACAAGAGACATTTATTGGATAATTCAATAAATCTTATAATTATGTTGTAGTCTTGAAATTTACTTAGCCTTAATTTTATGTCTATATTATGTACAAGTAGTTAAGAGTGTGATAAGAATGTACCTAAATGACGATGAGTTATGCGGTTAGATAGTCGCGTACTGCACAAACATTGTGGATAACTATCATAGATGGGTTTATTGTTTAACTCTCACATAACAAAAAGCACTACCGTTGATTTAGTATTTTTTCATATATTTTATTGAAAAAAAAAACTGCCAATATGTGACCGTACTACGTTAAGAAAACTCAATCTTAACTATATCGGTGAGTGGTGCTCAGGGGTTCTGTGTTGACTAATGGGTTCAATTCTTCTGCACCTACCATTCACGGGTAGGGGAAAATCAACAATTGCACGAAAATACGTGTACAAAGCTATTCTCTTCGTCACTCCATTATTTGTCGCCCTACTTCCTGACCTCAATTCATTACGGGATTTCAACGCGAGTTTTTTTTCTCAGTGTTACCCAAACAACATTTTTCATTTGCTAATAAGAAAAGTAAATCAATTTAGCTCCTTTAATTACTATCAGAAGTGATTCAGTTAACATAAAGAACCGATATTTCTGAATGTGTTTTCTTCTAGTAAGTTTATTGAAGAAATTATAATAAAAAAGGATTATTATTCGAAGTTGAAGCTAAGTCTTTTTGAAACGAAAATAACTTAGTTCTGCAAGAAAACTAAATTTGTACAGGATGGCGCTCGGGCTCCAGCAGTCTTCTTGCTAATCTAGTTCGTTCAGCAAAACAGCAAAACGGATAAAGATATTATGGTAATCGCTTCCCGAATGTTGACAGACAAAGAACAAATTCATTTAAAATTTCAATTAAGAAGTTAGCGTACCAATTAAAATTCAAGAGAGCGGTGTTAGAGAAAGAGCACAGTTAGAATGCGATTGTAGCAAAATAAATGTCAGTGGCCGCTAACGAAGTTAAAGATCTAATTTCAAGTTCGATCCTAAAGTGTCGGGACGGCTCGTTATTCGTATCGGATAATGATTTCGGATCAACCCGGATTGGACGTTGCAAATCGGACTCCGGTTACATCTCCAGAGACGCCGTCCCTTTTCAAAGGCCGTTACATTTAGCTGTGGGAAGGCCGCGCTCCTCGGGGACCGCTACATTTACATTTGTTTAAAATGCTGTCACGTCAGCCACATTTAATTTTGTGGCGAAATGTGGAAACATGACTTCCATACCAATCGGCACGACTATTTGCTGGCTCGTGTAGAGCTTATGTAACGCGCCCTACGGCTCCCGCGTGTGTATTTAATTATATTATGTCTGCGTAAATTAAACGTGCTAAGTGTTATGAATGCTCTCTTTACTTTTATTAACTCGGATATTATTACTCGCGCAGAAGACGACGGCGCGGCGGTTACGCAAAGAGAGTATGAAAAAATTCATTCATTAGTAAGACAAATGGCAGAAAGTTATTTAGCAAATTCCGTTTCAGCTGAAGAAATTTTCATTTTCTGTTTCATTAGTAAAATTTAATCTTATTACGGGAGAGGAGGAAGGCGCTATATCTTGGAAAAAAATCCGCGTAGGGATGGAAAATGTTACTTTTTGCACCGTTGTAAATTCGTACTGGGAATTTACGCAGGGAATAAAATTTACAAACACCATTGGTGGATCGGTTTTATAAATACTGTGCTATGTCGAATAAAACACTTAAGTTTGTTTTAATGTTACTTTTTATAGCTTAGGTGCCTAGACCGATTCTAATTTGCGAGGTGTCATTCGATTTATATTTATTATCGGCGTGACAGAGTGAAAACAAATGCCTACAACTACTATTTTACCATATATTTAGGTCTTAGTAAGAAACAGCGTCTAATTTATACAACACTCAGCTTATCTAGATTTTGTACACACGTACAGCTTTTGGCGATCAGTTGCTCAGCTTGTTGTGATAAGTATTTTGTATTGTATTGTATCTTTGTATTTCGTTAAGAAGATATGTCGTTTATGTGTTAGACAGGAGAAATAGATCAGGTGCGGGCCCAGAGGGATAATCGTGAGGGTTTTAATGAAAGCAATCAGTCACGGCACCCTCCCATAGCCGCAGCTACCGTCATCCTCTGCCTCGCTACTCGTACATATACTGTGTCCTTTCTTATTAGTTTAATAAAGGACCTTAAATATTTTATATAGGTTTTGCTCGCTGCGTTGCTTTTAGTACCATTAGTTATATTTTTAAATAAAAGGGCGGATAAATAAATATATTCTTCTTTACTCTTTATTTATTATCATCAGCAAAAATGTAAAGACAAGAACAAATTAAAACTATAACAATTTTAACGAGTAGAAGTGTAGTTTTCATTAAAATGTCTATGTTGTTTTCTGTTTGCTCTTTATCGCCATGTCAGAGACCTTCAGGAGGCTTAAAAATTCTGACACCAGGGCTAGCCACCCAGCCTATATTAACTTGCTTTGAATGATGGTAATTGGTATCGCATATTTTATCAAACATAAAAAAATGTTAGTTCACAGAATAAATCTCTATTGGTAATAGTGTCATGTGGATAATGACTGTGGATTAAAAATGTTCATAACTCTTTGCTTGTCTATGTATTGTTCAGTAAAAAAGTGGGTGTGCATAAAAAGTTCTTTTAAATACTGCTTTTATCAGAGAAATGATAATTTACTGCAAAATACTTACTGGATTTATACTAATCATACATCAGAATTTTTACTATTTTCATTTAATTATATTTTATTGAAAACCTGGTTAATTTTCGACCCGGTTAAGGCTCAATGTAAATGATAACTTTATTTTTTGGTTTCGTTCTCATTAAGGTTAATTTTAAGGATTGAACAAAAGTTAAATAAAGTTCGCATATCGGTTAAACGGAATTAACCGGTTTAGAACAGATTTTTCCACCGCGCGCCCCTTCTTCACGCCTTCAATGGGCCACGCGACGCGAGGGCAAGAAGCGAGTTAGCGCGTGTCTGTTACTCGCCCCCCGTACCCTGCCTATATGTATGTACCTACGCGCCACGTACCGTGTGACCTCTCGCAAAATGAACTGGTTTGTAAAATTTTTAAAAACACTTTTTTTATGGTTACGCTCCGAAAAAAAAATCAGAGAAACCGGTTTTTACCGTCATCATTCTGATTAATTTTAAACCGCTTTCAAGCCTTGCTAACCATACATCAGAACTTTTACAATTTTCATTTAATTTAAATGGTTTTAAAACCGGCTTCTCTGATTTTTTATTCAAATAATTCACTAAAATACGCAGCATTTTATTTCTAAAACGAAACAAAATAGAACCACTTTACATAGTCCAAGTATTGTTTCACCGAAATGGTTTGGTTAAATCTTTTAACAAGTTCCAAAATTATCTTTGATGTCTGCGACCCTTTTTACCTTTGACCCGAGTTTATTCAAAGGTCTAAAGGTTTACTGTCCAGCGACTTCAAAGAGTTCAAACTATCCATAAGCTAGGCCGCGTTTTGTGCTTACTAGTTGGCACTTCGCAAATAATTGGTAAAGCTGTTATGTTCTTTAGTTCCTAAGACATATAGTAAAGTTTCTAGGTTACATAAGATAAGATTTATTTACTCATAAATACCTAACCTAAACATCAAACAATAAAGATTCAATTTGAGTACTTATTAATTAAACGAAAAATTTACAATTCAGTTGGGACAAGAAGTAAAAACACAAACTGAAATTTACAAAATTACGGGAGTAGGAAGGTAGATACTTAATAGGTATTAACATCGTCTTGTTTTACTAGTGGGCCCCAAACTAGGCTAAGCCTGTGTCTTGGTGACCCAAACCGTGAGGTAACGAGTAGAATTTCGCGCGACTACGTCGATGTGTTAGTAGGTATATACATATACAGTATTATACAGTATGCCTATTCTGTAAATTTCTTATGTGCAGGAGTATTACAATATGTATAAGTACAAAATACAAATATTAATGTGGTGTACCTGTATGTATTTTACATCTTTTAGTTTGTCAGTATGTTTGATTATGTGTATGTATGTATGAGAGGGTTTATGAGTGCGTGCGATGTTTGTTGTTGGAGCTTTTCGCGAAATAAATTATGAATTGAAATCAAACAACTTACTTATTCATACCTAAGAGGAAGTTTCAAACTCTTTGGGCCAAGTTTGTATTACTTTTCACATAAGTTTTGAACAACATCGTAGTTTAGAGTTTCACCGCAGAGCTGTGAAGTTTTCCAAATCAGGTCACTAAACAGCTTTGTCTAGTGAACGCTTTGGTTAAATTACCCAATCAACATATAGAGTGGCTGCTGAGCAAATGGCTTTTAGATCCAGTCAGCAGAGACGAATTAATGTCTCTGATGAGACGCTATATATGAGTAGCTAGAGCGAACTATTGAACTGCTGTTTTCTAGTCTGTTTGGCTTCAAATGATAGGAATAGTTAATTTTAAGTACGAGTAGATGTAAACGGTATTTCAGTTATGTCAACAATAAATCATTTTCATTGTAATACTGGAGCAGTACGTATTTAATATACATTTAGATGGGTAATATTCACTCAATTGTTATTTAGCCGCTAGAACCAAAGTAAATAATCTGCTAGATATTGTTTTGTATTTTTTGGTTTCTTTGGAAACAAATTAACAGGTTGATGTGGGAAAAAGCCGTGGTGGTCTAGAGGTTGTAACGCTGACCTGTCATTCTTGAGGCCGTGGGTTCAAATCCTGGTCCCGTACCAATGACTTTCTTTGGAACTTATGTACTGAATTTCACACCACTGGCTTTTCGGTGAAGGAAAACATCGAGGGGTAATCTGCATAGAAGAAATTCGATGGCGCGTGTGAATCCGCCAACCCGCACTGGGCCAGCGTGGTGGATATTAAAAAGGCCGTTACAGTGTGTTGTGGGGCAGAAACAGATAAATAATACATATCAGCTCGAAAATACGCCCTAAAAACTGAAGTTCGTAGACTTCAGACAATCGTTTTTTCTTGCCTTGAAAAGACTTGAAAACAAGCATCAGAAATATGGCGTTATTTACGATTTTGTGATCGAAATATTTTATTCTCTTACCTACGCATTACCAGTATTAATATATCTTTACGTAGTATTATTATATCTTCTTTGGCATTACTTAGAGATTTTGTACACAATAAATGTATAAATTAGGTACCTACCAGTACCTATTAATTATACCTGTATATTTACCATTCAATATCATATTATTTATAGATCTAGATAAAAGAGGCTGTTTAATATTGCAATAGTGGAAAATTGTTTAAACATATTTGTTTAAATTATGTATTTCTGATGTCGATGTCGATGGCGAAGACATACAATACGTTCACGAATACATCTGCCTTGGCCAAATAGTCTCCTTCTAGGCGAGACAAAACCAAGAAATCTCAAGAAGAACAGAGAACGTCTGGAGGAGCTATTGGGCCATGAAGAAGCATAAGAAAGGAGACCTTTCAATCATAATAAAGCAGATGATTATGGACTAAATAACTAAGTCCAAAAATCCAAACTCAAAGTTTGCCAAAGGGCGATGGAGCGTAGTATTCTCGGTATCCGCCTAATAGACCGAGTAAGAAACACCGAACTGCGTTCCAGAACTCAAATTATATGTTGCTTTCACAGCCGCTAAACTAAAGTGGCAGTGGGCCAGGCACGTCAGTCGCATGCTAGAAGATCTCTAGGCAAAAATCACCACCAAATGGAGCTCCAACTCGGTGCGGCCTCGTGGCAGACCCTCTACTAGATGACGAGACGAACTGTATACCTTTGGTCCAAATTCGCAAAAATCAGCACAATACCGACAAAACTGGAAATCTCATGAGCAGGCCTTTGCTCAACAATGGGACGATTCAGGCTCATAAACAAACATTTGTATATGGCTATTTGTGAATCTCTACTAGGTATAACATTCCATTAAAATAAACAAGAACTCTATTTTTACATGAGATTTTGTTATTAAAAATTTACGATGTAGACTAATTAAGTGACTGAAACTTAACTTTTAAGGTAGATTCTACGGTGGGATACTTTTCGGAAGATGATGCGATATCCTTTGGGATTTTTTCAAAGAAAGTGGAATAAAAGTATAATGGATCGTCGGGTCGCGGGGTGAGACGTGCGAGGGTGCACAGGTCCGCCGCCATAAACGTGTTTGCCATCCTGAGATATTGTGTTTCAGCATTTTCCTTGTTGCCACATAGGAATAAGTACACACATTGTTTTGAAAATAGAAAACAAAATATAGATGGTTATGAACAGCCAACTAGTCGAGCGGGTTGTTCGCCAGTCAGTACGAAGGCGTGGTTCCGACGAATTTGCCAACTGAGGCAAACTGATGTGGTATAGGTGGAATTTATTGAGCGCTAGCGTGCCTCAGAGTATACGTTAAATTCTTAGATGCAATTGCTTTAACAGTTTCTATGTATAGGTTTTCAGTAAACTTTAAAAAATCTGACACTAGGGCTAGCCATCATATCTGTACCATCTAATTTTACCGGCTCAGACATCTGGTCAGATGTTTGTACTCTATAAGAACTTTTCTAAGGAATTGGCACAGAAATTGCCAAAATAATCAATTGTTTCAAACAAAGAATTAATTCACCCTATATAGACTAAATGTATGTGGAATTCAAACATGATTTCTAACAATGAAGCCGTTCTAGTAGCTTAATTAAGAAAATCAGGCGTACTGGTTGTTTCGCTGCCTGGTATATATATATATTCAATGTTTGGAATTTCACTTTGTAACCACTATTACCATAAAATACATTCATTCATAGCCATGAATGTTCAAAAGAGCATATAAATATAAGTTTTCCAAATAGTGCTACAAAAAGCAGTTGACGTGAAAAACTGGAAAATAATTATTGTTAGTGGCCATGTCTCACCCGAAGCAGGTAAAATAAAAGCTATGAAAGCTTCCCATTCAACAAAAGCTGCATTTAGTTCCATAGTTAGTAAGGAAAAAGGTGAAAAAGAAACGATATGCAAAAATACTGTTAAGGTTTAGGCGAAAAGTTTTGCCGCAATGATTTTCCGAACGGAAAGAGAGTTCGTGGTTGGTAGAGTTTTAATTAATATCTTTAGGCTTTTTGCTAGTTATTCAACCGACAAACTCTACTATGCATTTATTAAATTGTATTATTTTACCGTAGGTAATGTTAGTACCTAAGAAACGAAGCCCTAACGCTACCAAAGCGGGGTTGGGTCAAGCATTGTAGTCCGTAAGATAATTGCCAATGCAATAGTTGCTTATTGAAAAACAAAACACATTCACTCAAGCTCGCGCAATAAATCGCTCACCGAATGAAGCTGCGCTTCACTCCGCCCAGCTTTGGTGAAGTCTGCGACTAAGCGCCAGACTAAAGAAAAATTAGTAATTTAGCCGTACTTTTATAAAATTGTATCTACTGTTGTATCGTTTCAATCCGAATAGTTCGCTCGAATTAATGTAAACAATTTTTAAGTTATTATCGACATTTCAAAAATGGCTCAGCCCGATTTCGATAAAACTTAAATGGGATCACTTTTGAAGAATGATTGGAATCGGTTCAATATTGACGGAGCAATCACGTAACATACATACAAAAAATATTCAGTCGGATTAATAACCTCCTTTTTTAAATTCGGTTAAAATAAGACCGAAATAAGGAAAAATCAGTTAGCCCAATTCCCTTCTATTCACACAATCACGCCCTAAAACCACGTCGAACTTGACGTGACGTGTAATCTGTTTTCAACATTTCGCAGTGGAATGAAATAAAGTACTGTAATGTCCGCATTTTAAGCTCGGGTCCACTCATTGTCCACCGTGGGCGATTTTACAAATGGAAGCTCCACCCGTATCGCAGCGGATAACGGACGCGGTAATTACCGCTCGGATTTTATTTCCCATAGATATCCCGAGCCGAGCACAATGGAAACAATGGCGACTTCCGATTAATCGAATTAAGCGATTATAACGCGCTCTCGATTTCCTCGTTCTTTTGGTGGCCGCCGCCACGGCTTTGATTTCGTGCCTTTTTTTCGTCACTTTAATGGGACAAGTGGTGGAAGTCACGCGCCTAGGACTCGTATGTCAAATAATGTGCTTTTTCGGTTCAGTTCAGTCTTTAAGTCTAAGATGGACTCGATTCAAAAACAAAGTAGCATTTGCTAGTTTAGTCACGAGTAGAATACGTGACGTGAGCGTATGTTTCGCTAATATTTAGGGTTCCGTAGTAGAACGAGGAACCCTTTTAACTTCGTTGTGTCCGTCCGTCCGGCTGTCCTAATATTACAAAGCCTTATAAATACTACATTTATGAAGCAATTTTAATGGATTTTGAGATTGTGATAGTATTTTAGTATAGGTTTCAATTTGGAACAAGTAAATATTTTAAAATGGTGTATTTAAGGGGTAGCTCTCATACATGTAAAGTGGGGATGAAAATGTTTAAAATGAATGTTAGAGTTGATTGATATTGTTTTTGTCACGTGTTCCATTTAAGAGTTAAAGGTCGCCAAAGTAGAAAAAATTGTGTCTCCCTTAATTTCTAAAGTATAAAATATAGGATCTTAAATCTTTCCCAGTCATAACCATAATAAAAACTTTCTTGTAATTTTTTTTGAGTACTATGGAATAATAACTTTATGAGTCATAAAGGAAAATCAAAATTTCTAACCTTGCACATAGCTCAGAAGTCATTGACCCCACAAAATGTTTCTTAACCAATTATATTCTTTTTGCAGTCAACCATCCAATGAAATAATTAAAATGGTTTTTATTATCATTATAATCATCGTCACCATCAATAGATGAATGATACACGTGTATCAACACGCACTTAACAACTTATTAGGTAGATACATACAGCCAAAAACAACATTACCTTATTTTAAAATGTAATCTTTCAAATTTTACATAATAACCAAATTTAGATATCATCTACTAGAATCTTACTATCGAAGTCAAGTCACGTAACTTCTGAGTTTCACCGAAACTTCACAGAATGCTACAAAGTAACAACTAACGAAATGTAAGTAATTACAGAAGCTGAAGTCGTGACTCCTGGATGCTGCACGAGACCAAATTTATGCTAAATCAATAACCGCTTTCCGATTACGGTTGGCAATAAACATTAAATTCGAAACTATAGTTGTGAAGCTCGTTATTCATGTTGCAAGTTGCACAGTGTTCATTAATGTTCGACCATTCCCGATTTAGTTACTTTTATAAGACAGAGTTTCCCATTAATCCAGCATTGAAAGGGTTTTTATCTACTTTTTAATTTCAGCTCTCTATTTGTGTTAGAAACTTATACAACACGAATACTTATAACCTAAAATTTCCAAGAATTTCATGCAATATGGTAATGGAAAAAATATCTTGTATCACGGTAGATATATGAGTTTATCTTTTTTGTTTAATATTCAATATTTGCAATGGTGCACAGTATAATACAAAATTAACAGAATTAAAAATGTGCATAGATTTTTTTGTTATTACTAAAGAAGTAACTTGTTAAGGTTCTAATACTTATTATATTTTTGTCTACCTTTTCTGTGAATAAAATAGTATAAATTATATTTGGGTCTGTCTACATTTAAAATTTAAAAAAAACTTATTTTTTACTAAGCTTATTATGGAGTTGTCATTACCTGTCTGCGTGTTGTATTTTTTTCGGGAAATCTTTCAGGTATAAGATAAGATATTATAGTTTCTAGTTAGTCATTAACAAATAATATTATACTATTATTTTGTCAGTTGTATGATAAAACTAAGTAAGTAAGTTCGTATAGGCCGGGTGGCTAGCAACGGTGTCAGAGTTTGATACATCTGTGTGATAAAAAAAGATGGCTCCCGAACAAAAAAACATGGCCGCCATACAAAATTGAAACGTCAATAGCTCGGAAACGGTACAACTTGTACGGGGAGTGTTTGTGTCAATGTCATATATAGTTACTCACAACTACCCATATTGAAGCGAAGTATGTAAATTAAAATCTATGTAGGTATATCGATTGATCGTTATTTGAAATTAATTAAATGCTCGAATATTCTATGGAAACCATATTTAATGTTTACCTGTGACATATACATAAAATTTATATAATAGGTATTTTGTCAAAAGCTCAAAGGCATCAAAGCTAACGAGTCTACCTCTATTTTTAGGTGCAATTTTGTATCAATTTATGTGTCAGTTATTTGTCGAAACGATGTCAGTACTAAATATGAAAATTTGCACATCATTTATAGCTTTTCTATTAACTACGAATGAAATTATACTCCAAAAAAGAATTTGGTGCTCGGTAGTTAATACTTAAGAGAAAGCCATCTCAGGTACAATAACAGCCAATTTTACCGGATTAATTTATTTTCCAAAATAATTGTAAAAGATTAATATTTTATCCTTCAATTTAATGTCATAAACCATACCGTTACCATTTCAGAAACTACGATTCAATAGAAATGGTAGAAATATGTATGCTGTTAATCGCATTCATTTTTACCTCCACTGCAATCTCGAGAAAAAAGTCCAAAAGTGTTCATCGACGGTTTGTGGAGTCGGGCGCTCGGTCGTTTTGTATTTTTTTTGCATTACGGTTGTTTCAGTTAACAGTATTATGTGATAAATGGGAAGTGGACGAAAAAACCCGGGGTTTGTTTGGAATCTGTAAAAATACCATGTGAAACGTAATGGTCTGGAAAATGGCGATGCCGATGGCGTAAAATTCAATTTATTTTGGTAATTTGGTCTGTTTTGAACGTTTTAAAAGAATGGATTGGGGTTGGATTTCAAACATAATAACTTATTATAATAATTTTTATTAGTTCTATTTAATTAGCTGAAATAATTTTAACTTGGCTGGTAGGCTTAATCTGAGACAAATTTGTTATATAAAACAGCAGCAACACGTTTGTTTAAACTTATTCACAGACTTTCGGTAGGTACCTGAAATAAATAATTGGACTCTCAAATGAAAATGTCTTGCTCAAACTTCAAAAAATAATAATACTAAATCATGTCTAAGCACGGAGATTTTTTCTGCTTTTAGCGTGAGGTACTCTAATTACCTTTAGCAAGTCTCCAAATCTAATACTAGTATTTCTGTCCTAAAAGACGTTCCAAATGATTGTACACATTGAAATGACTTTTAAATTAAATAAGTATATTTTCCTTTCTTCTAACTTACACTGCTGCGGGTTCTGTGTGTATGAATATTCAATAAAGTATGTAAATAAATAAAAAAGTTTAGCAAATTTTCGGCTTTTTACTTTTCGAGCCGACATTCGGGTTGAAACTTCGGATTTTGTGGAGGCTTTTAACGGTAAACAAAATATACTTATACCTTCAAATATTGGACTTTTTAGAATATAGGGGTTATACGACATACGTAGGTAATACGAAACTCGATGAATTCAAATTCATTGATCTTCAATTTTTATTAAGGTGAAACTTTTGTATTGCATGTTTGTCTTTATATCAGAAAAATTTTTCATTAATGTTGGCAACTTTGTGCCATACTTTGCTACACGCATATAAGTATGTGCAGATTATGGGAACACGCTCGAGGGTGTACCTACTTTCGTTTGAGCAGCTCTCGTTGCGATGTTCTGTTTGGTTATCAACTTGAGGTAAACATCTATCTTATCCGAGGGTTTTCTCTATCATATGCTAGCAATATTTGTGTTTTAGCAATATATTGCTCTACAAAAAATATGAGATGCTTGTAAATGGAAAATAGTATCTATTAACATTGTGAAATGTTTTGCCAGTACTAGTAAATTATATTTGAGTTTATTATATCAAACAAGCGACCCGCCCCGGCTTCGCACAGGTGGCACAGGTTATACACATAAACCTTCCTCTTAAATCACTCTACCTATCAATTAAAAAAACGCATAAAAATCCGTTGCGTAGTTTTAAAGACATTTGCATACGAGTTTAAAGGGACAGACAGACAGGGAAGCGACTTTGTTTTTTACTATGTAGTGATTGATAAAAGTTACTACAAGTAGTACTTGTGGGACGTTGTAGTGACGTTTACATGTTATTTATTTAGGTTTATAGTAGTAGAATGTACTTTTAATGCATCTATATACTAAAACCAACAATTTCAGTGTAAGTCAATCTATGCAGAAATCTAAGCTTATTACGATTTGTATCATGACATTATTATTTGACCGCTTTTTTTTACAATTTATTCATCAACAATTTAATGAATTTACGATGAGAAATTGAACTGTAATTGGCTATATAACAAAAAAAAATAGCGTACCGACGAAATGTTGCACCTTAATGCAAAGATATACGGAAGTAACTACTCCGCATACGATCACAGTTTAGCCTCAATTCCAATGTTCTGTAGCTTCAAATAAGTGCTTAATAGGGCCAAGCTAATCCAAACAGTTGCCAACATAAGCGCACATTAGCTGGCAACATAGTTTTTGGACGACAACATTTGCAACTATTTGAAGCCAAGGCAATAATAGTACATATGATATAAGTGCGGTAATTTTCAAAGCGCACGTATGTCATACGACGTTTTATGACATATTTGCGAGGAAATTAATAAAACTCTGACTTTGAGTGAAAGTAGCATCGTGCGGAGTGAAAGTCGTGCATCAGTCGAAGCATCGTGCGTTTTACATTACATTACCGCACAAGTGCCGTAATGTCTCTCACTCTCTTGAGTGAAAGTAGGAGAAACGAGACCACAGAGTTCCGCAGTCGGTGGCGGCGTGCGTTTTACATTACAATAAAGCACAAGTGCGTAATGAAATACATTACGATAATGAAATTGGTGTATTTACAGCCACTTTACGAGCAAATATGTTTTAAATAAATTTATTTTGCATATAGGGTATGTTTCGGCCTGACCAATTTGGCAACTAAAATAATTTATAAATATTATAGTACTTATCGTATAGTTATTTTTTAATAAGTTCAGATTTATTGGATTGAAATTAATTAATTAATTAAAATAAGTGAGAGATTCAAATCAGAATAAAAATCTTTCTAATTTCTTATGTTCGTAAAGTTGAAATGTTGAAATTGAAATGTGCCAAGACTTTATGAAGAGTTTTTATACATCATAAGACGTCGCGCCACATCTCTTTAGCTGAATCTTCATGAGCCTATATCTCGACTCACGACCGATTTGGTTTACACTTGCTAATTCTATTAGCAAGTGTAAATTTAGATACTAAGCAATCCTGCAAAATATTATCAAAATCTGCTGATAAATAGCGCGACAGCAAATTTCCTTCCTTTATGAAGGAAATACCAACCAAAAACCGCCGACGACAAAAAAAACATGTAAATGAAACTTGTGTCCCAAGTTTCGTCAAGATTCGTTGAAAAATGCCTGTTAAAGAAATCAACACCCGGACAGACTAAAGCAAAATCGTCGAGTTGAAGCACAGACCTCGCGATTTGGTCAACTAAAAGTAATTTGAAAATAGCACAATCTGGTGTCAATCACACTAAACTTCTTGTGTGCAATTGTGTGCTTTTGACCGTAGCTAAACAATGTAATCTCATTCCTCATACTCGGAGAGTTGATCAGCCCTCTATTTAAAGTGTAACTATAAAATAATTGAAAACGGAAAAAATTAAGTTGCAAGAAATGCTATGCGATGGCTACGTGACGAGGAATGTATAACTTTGTAATTACAATAAATTTTAACCTGTCTGTTCTCCGCAAAAAAGTGTCCCTTTGCACTGTCGCCCATGTTTCTAGAGACTCCTTTAGCAGTGACATACCGCCTTGAACTGCTGGGGCTAACGCTTACTCCCACATTGAACTACGGCACGTAAGCTGGTTATCCTGAACAAGCTTTGGCGGTATTTCACACCGGGACAGTTGCTTACTCTGTATCAAGCACAGATCCGTTCGTGTCTGGAATACTGCTGCATCTTTGGGATGGCTCGGTTAAGTATCAGCTCGAGGCCTTGGAATCGGTGGACCGGCGTGCTGTTCGGCTTATAGGTGATGGAAAGTTAGTTTCAAAAAAACTTCATGGCCTTTAGCATCGCCATAGGGTTGCGAGTCTGTCCATTTTTTATAGGATTCTTTTCGGAGAGAGTGCATCTGAGCTGCACGACCTTATTTTACCATCCACTTTTTACTACAGGACAAGTAGAAAGACGCCACATTACCACCCTTACATTGTCGATTTTCCTTCGATACGTACGAAGCGGTTTGACTCAACATTTCTGATTCGTACCGCCAGGGAATGGAACAGTCTTCCTGATTTCCTGTTTCCTAAAAGATATAACCTAAAGCTTTTCAAGGTCAAAGTGAAGAGGTATCTTCTAGGTCTGCGTGCTTCTTCTTTGACCACAACGTCGCTTACCATCAGGCGAGTTGGTGGTCAAACGCGGACTTATTTGCGTTAAAAAAATGTTTTCCACGAAATTTTATGAATTTTAGCCTTAATCTCAAAATATATCCTAAAGTAGTAATTGTGACTGCAGGCAGTAAATTAAAATTATATGTCAGTACATCACGAACTGACTATACTTTCTATATACTTAAAAATAATTGCTAATGATTATTTATTCCTTTAGTTTCACCATATTCGAAACGCAAAGCCCACTATTTATTTTTGCCAAAATATTTATTGCACATTTGAAATATACGTGCAAATGCTTTTAGTATACCTAAGATATTTTCGTAGATCTTTGTATTAAATATTATTTTATGCAAAGGTCTCTTTTTCCTGATAACTAATGAAAAAAAAATAATAGAAAAAATAGGGTGTACTGTTCTATTATTGTTTGTGAATCGTTAAAATAAATTTAATAGAATACGTATGCTAGGGACTACGAGCTCTATTGATCGGAAGGCGGTCCCAGTAATTTTCTAGCGATATTTACATAATAGTAGAGCCTAGCCTTTTGTTCATGGTACAACTGAGATTTTACATGTATAATGGAACAGTATGGGAATAGACAAGTAAAACATTAATACACAGATTCATAATACAATGTATCTTATATGTACAACAATAAGAAAACTATATTTGTTTGTCTTGTTTGCATTACTTACTTGTGTCGGGGACGTCAGTCATGAAACACTAACACAATATGCAAAACAATAAAATAACATCCAGACTCCAAAATTATTTTTCGCAAAAAATGGCATAACTGTCTTCAAACGTACACAGAATTTGAATAGTTTGCATGGATCGATGAAGTATTTTTTTAGCACTATTGTTGATTTATCGTAAATAGCTTAGCCGATTTCAATAAAATTAAAACGGGACCATCTTTAAAGTATGGTCTACGAAACAAAAAAAAAACTTATTGAAATCTCTATTGAATGAATTACTCTGTAAAAAGTTATGCGTACATAAAAAAAACACGTCGACTTGTAAACCAAGGAGGTTTACACGTCGACGTGTTTTTAAACGAAATATTTCGTCTACAGAACAGCAGACTCTATTCTGTAGTTTCGTCTGTTAAAAAGATATCCCTAGCTGCATTTTTCATTACGTCTATTCATTCAGAAACCAAATTTCGCAGCCTTGAAGGCAGACTTACTACCAACTGGGTAAATTTCATCCTCATTTTCATTACTATGTCGATATGCGAAAAATAATTATTACAACAGCCCTACTACTGTTGTAATAATTATTTTTCGCAAAAAAAGGCAAAACCGCTTTCCATCGTGTAAAAAAATCGAATATTTCGCTCGAATTGTTTACATTATTGTTGATTCATCAAAAACGGCTCAGCCAATTTCTGTAACATTTAATTGAGACCACTGTGGGAGTATACCCCTTCGAACTAAAAATAATTTTTCGATTCGGTTCACAATTGGCAAAATTATCGATGTTCATCGTGTACAAAATTCGGATATTTCTCTCGAACTGCTTACAATATTGTTGTTTTTTTCAAAAACGACTCAACCGATTTCTGTAAAATTTAAATGGCACCACCTCGAGAGATACCCTTTCAAGCCAAAAAAGATTTTTTTGATTCGGTTTACAATTGGCGAAATTATCGATGAACATACACAAAAAAATATACACACACACGAACATGTTCTGTGTTCGTGTGTGTGTATATTTTTCCTCCTCCTCCTTTTTGGAAGTCGGTTAAAAATATTATAATAATATGAGTATTGCAAGTTTGTAGCTATGTTCAAACAGTAAAAATATTAAGTGTATAGGTCGAATCAAACTGCTTGACGGCTGTGAAATTATCTACGACCTACGCAAAACACAATCCTGACTGAACCAACAGCTGCGCAAGGATTGGGTTTCGCGTACTTAGCTTGTAGCTAACTTCACAGCCGACAAGAGGCTTGATTCGGCCTATAGTAAGCAACATATCTCATACTGTATATGAACTGTAATAATCCTGTCTAGGTCTTTTGGCCGCTAAAGATATGTTGGGTCCTGCATAAAATTTGCATCTTAATGGAAGTAGGTTCAAGGTTGCATGTTTAGCCATAACGATAAGGTTATATGCAAATATTGTTGTAGTTAATTTAAATTTAGTATCCTTTCATTCACTATGTACGTAAACAATATTTTATCCTTTACAGCTTTTAGAACCCATTTTATGAGCATAAATGTATTGTGTATGTTAACTGGTATATCAGTGTCTTTTCACAATTTACAGTATGCTATATAGTGATATTGAATTGAGTGATATATTATGTACCTACCAACAGCTAAGCCAATAACCTAAGGATGAACTTCATACCTTAAAGCATATTATGTACACAAAGTATTTTTAACTATGTATACTTTCGTGTTACAAGTGTAAATAGAGGGTGCACGATAATAACATTTAACTATTGGTTTCAATTTTACACCCTTTCTCAAAACAATTTCTCAACAAACAACATTCTACTCTTCACTTCATTCATTACTTTTATTTTTCAAAATAATAATAAAAAACACTTTCATTTTATTTTTATTTCAGAAATCTGTGGAAAAAACTCATTAAACAGGTCCTAAAAACAAGTAAATTACAAAATACAAGACATTGGATGAGTCCATTTACTTTAAGTTAACGAAATAAGCGGTAAAACCTTTGGGTATACCCGGTGATAAACCATGGTTAATCCATGGATAATCTCTTTGAAATAAATGTTAGGTTGTCCCACTTCGTAATAAATTAATCAATAAAGAGTATTCCAACGTAAATGTATAAATGTTATATAAACGTATTACTTATCTATTTACAAATATTTGTAACAAACATTTTGCAATTATCACGAAGTTGGTCCGAGTTATAAAAAACCTGTCATGACAAATGTATGTAGGTCTGATTAGACAGAGGCGACACTGATAAATGACGCTGAGAGGCCTGAACATCTGTTATTCACAAGAATAAGATAAATACTGAATGTTTTTGTTACTGAACCCTGTTTAGGTACCCGAGCCTAATTTGATAGACAAAAGATCCTTTTGTTTGGCTCTTTTATTATCCTTACACATAATTGTATTTTATAATGACTGATGAAAATAATATTACAGTAGCTGATGACAATTTTACAGAAAACCGTTCTAATTTCGTTGCGTGTTATTGAAGAATAACTTGGAAGTTCGTGAGTGACATAATTTTCTCTCACAATTGTATAAACTTAGTTGTATAGGTAATTATAGAGTTACATAACTAGGGGCGGATTTTGTTCTTTTTAGGGTTCCGTACAGAAAGGGTAAAAATGGGACCCTATTATTAAGTCTCCGCTGTCCGTCTGTCTGCCAGGCTGTATCTCATGAACCGCTAAAAAGCTGAAATTTTCACTAAAGCAACAAATACTAAAAATTGAACAAAATAAATATTTAATGGGAGGCAACATTATAATTATACAACAAACTTGATTTTTAAGCCGTTTATTGCTCGATATTAATTACGGTAACAGGTAGACGCTTGAAAATATTTAATTGTGTGTTAACTTTAACAATAAAAATACATATTTAAGGGGGGCTCCCATACAAGAAACGTGATTTTTATGCTCGATATTAATAAACAGCATCAGGTGCTTGAAATATTTACAGAGTATTGCGTTGTAAATTCGCTTCAAAAATAAATATTAAATAAAATATATTAAGGGGGGCTCCCATACAGTACGGAACCTTTCGTGCGCGAGCCTGACTCTCACTTGGCCGATTATTTTTACTGCATTTGGCATGATAAATTTATATTTTCTCCTATTTGATAACGGTATAAAGTGTGGTAGTAACTATATAGTCGTATTTCAACTGTTAAAACCAGCATATTGGTGGCATATGGTTTCATGTAGCGTTCATTGTAGCTTTGAGAGTTCATAATAAGTTCAGCCATACTGGCACCAAGAAAACCAGCAGTATTTTAATATTTATATGGCTTGGCCGTTTTGTTACAACAAGATCTATTATAATTATATTTGTCTGTCTTCGGTGCAGCGGTGAGCTCGACACTAGGTACTTGTTTTAAAATAGAAAGGTGCGTATTGACGTGTGATTCATGGTAGGATTTTATTGTCACCGTATATAGGAAATTCCCTTTGTATTTATATGATTCAACAATTAGTATGAGTATTTATAAGATAAGTGTTTTCGATATGACTAAAAAGATTGTTTCAAAATTTTGTATTTATATATTAAATGTTAACTTTAATACATTGGCATTTTGTACACGTAATTTTTGACGCGTTGGAAGATGTTAGTGCCCAGGATTCAGATTTTCTTGTCTGGGTACTAACTCACATTTAATTTAAGTATTTTTCTTGTATGTACACAATAGCTTTATCTTATTAATTTACCATACATTAATTCCTGTATGTGTTGTGTACTGAATTCAATAAAGTATTTATTTATATTTGTATTACCGAAAAGTAATGAACAGTGAATATATTATCACATTTCGCCGATATGAAAGTAACGAAACAAATAAGCCGCATATATTGAATTTGGTGTAAAATTTGTGAAGTAATAGCTTTAAGAGTTTAGTCCTAAAGTTAAAAACTTGGACCTACATGAGATCTGATAACTTTCTGATAGTGCGAACTGTATCAGTCGTATTTCAACTTTTAAAACCAACAAATTAGTAGCATATGGTTAATGTAGTGCATGTAGTGTTCACTGTAGCTTTCAGAGATAATAATAAGTTTACCCATACTGTAGCACCAAGAAAACAAGCAGCAAAGATTTGGACAACTAAAACCTAGAGATTAAAATGTAATGTCTGATTAAATTTTGATGAAGCTCGTTATCCTACTAATATTATAAACGCGAAAGTTTGTAAGGATGGACGGACGGATGGATGGATGG
Source organism: Hypomecis atomaria (assembly GCA_964007245.1). Classification (NCBI taxonomy): domain Eukaryota; kingdom Metazoa; phylum Arthropoda; class Insecta; order Lepidoptera; family Geometridae; genus Hypomecis; species Hypomecis atomaria. Next base: position 11,093,683 of record OZ023281.1, on the reverse strand, counting down.
ATGTTTGTTACTCTTTCACGCAAAAACTACTAAACGGATTGAGATGAAACTTTGCAATAATATAGCTTATATATCAAAATAACACATAGGCTATAAATAATAATGTTATTGCGTAAATTTTCTATAATATAACGATAAGTGTTAATTAAGTAGGAAAAATTCTGTTATCTGCGAGCGCAGTATTCTATTCTACAGTGCGCTTCAAGAAATGTCAAAATAAACAACTGTAGAATCGAACAACCGTCAAATTGTTTTTCATTTAGTTTCCACCTCCTTTATTGAGGGTGGTTAGGCAGAGCCTCGGGTTTGAAAGACAGAAAGTGACATAGTCTTCTTATTATCCCGAATAAATAAAAGGTTTCCATGGGATAGCACAAAAATCAAAATATCATGCTTGCGAAGACGCGGGTAAAAACTAGTTTAAATATGAAATATATGCCCGGCTGCGAATCAAATCCGAAAGCAAAGCTTTGAAGGCATACATAATATCTACGTTACGAAGGTATCCATTTCAAAATGTATATCGATCGTTACGTCCTAAAAAGCAATATAAAAGTCCATGATCATAATATATTAATGAAAACTCTCGTTACTCATACATAAGCCCAAGTTGCCAAATTAACAATATTACTTTTCAATCCGACAAGCGAGACGAGTGCTTACATACCTAACCTAAATAAAAAGTTTCCACATTTATGTCGGTTGTAGGCCGTAATGGTCACAATTTGTGGAACAAATCGTATGACGTGCTTAAACATCGATTTCCGAAGCCTTTCCGGCTGGAGGACCTGCGGAGCAGATTTTTTATTCCATTGTTTCCGGAAACAGGCGGTAATAGTTTTTCCATTAGATGGAATGGCGGTACGAATGGTAGTTCTCTTCCGGAACTTTTTATTAATAGGTAGGCAAAGTATTCAAGTTTCTTTAAGGTTCTTCGCGATGAAGCTACGCGAAAGATTGAGCTCAGACTATATGGAGAGAGTGTCGAATTTAGTATAGAATCTATCGATTAACTCTTTATAAAATGTGTAGGTACCTATTTAGCTCGTGATGTGTTAAACGACCCTTACAAAACGATGATGCCTGCATTTGTTATTTTGGTAGTGTGTGTACGGTTCTGTTATTTCTACGCGTATTTACACTGAAACCATTCGACGTTTGTTTCTTTTTTGTATTTTATACCTACATCAACTGTATGAACCGTATAAAAAATATAGTAGCAATGTTCAAAATATCAGTACAAGAAGTAAGGTTGGTCTAAGGAAAGTATAAAACTCATTTTGTTAAGGAGATTTATGATAATGACCATTTTCTAATGACTTGTTACTAACATAACTTTGGTTTTTATTTTTACACAACAGATGCGAAACAGAATCCTTCTGTGCAACTTTAAAGTAGTGAATAAACCTGAGGGTCAGTGCGGCTCAGAGTAGCTTTGTTAAATTGATTTTACGTGTAAATCGCTCGAGTTTGTCGTCGAGCGCTTCTATCTGGAAACTCTTGCCGGAGATTTACTGAACAGTAAGCAAAAAACACAAATCAAAAGCAGAAGTTGGTTATGTGTCATACAGGCTTTGGGCATCTATCTGTACACGTTTTTATTGAGTTTTATTTATAGCTGGTGTAGTGATCAAATGCATTAAACCTAATATTAGAAAAAATTCTGCGTTATAAATTGCGTATTAAGTGTATTTATTCGGTACTATTTTAAAGCTGAACGGATCTAGCAATTTAGAAAGCTAAGTTTAAAACCTGTTAAATGAAAATACTCCCACAATTTAGATCGATTCTAGATTGATTAAACTAAATTCCCCACAAGCTTAAGACGATGTTTTGTTTGTGAAATAGCTGTGAATTTTAAGGATTTTCGGGAATAGATTTTGTAAACATTAATGATCATTAATTATTTTATAACATATTTGCTCGTAAAGTGGCTGTAATTACACCAATTTCAATATCGTAATGTATTTCATTCCGCACTTGTGCATTATTGTAATGTAAAACGCACGCCGCCACCGACTGCAGAACTCTGTGGTCTCGTTTCTCCTACTTTCCCACGACACAGGCTACCCTAGTGTGGGCCCCAGTGTACACCGATTGTTTAAATATTACCTAATTTAAGTTTCAGTAAACTGTATTATGTTTTAATTGGTGTAAGTTTTTTAGTACTAAGGTTTATTGAATAAATATTTTTATTATTATTTTTATTATTACTTTCACGCGGCGAGTGTGAGAGACATTACGGCACTTGTGCGGTAATGTAATGTAAAACGCACGATGCTTCGACTGATGCACGACTTTCACTCCGAGTCAGAGTGCTCCATTCTAGTGTCTTCTAAGAGTTTTATTCATTTCCTCGCAAATATGTTATAAAACGTTGTATGACATACGTGCGCTTTGAAAATTACAGCCTATGCTTCCTTACAGCCCTCTAGGGCTAGCAATATTGCGTCGGCTGTAATTTTCAACTTACCGCACTTATATCATAATGTACCTACTATTATCGGGCTGCGTGCAGAATGATTAACATTATAACATTTAAACAATCTAATTATTGCGTAAGGTATATTTTTAATTTTGGCTGTAGTTGTAATTGAAAATCTATCGCCAAGTACTGGAAATGAACTTCAAGGATCCGCTGTATGTCCGTTCGTTTATAAGTTTGTCACATTATTGCTATTTTTTGAACAATAAAATGTAGACAATAAATTTTCACACAGTATATATGACCAAATATGTTCACTAGAATGAGAAAGTAAATGACATATTTTCCATAAATGAACCGTTTTTTGAAATGTTTTTTCCCCATATGAACCCAACAAAGTACTTATGTAGTATATTGAACGATAGTAAGGAACCTTTTTTGCAGACTGTTTTTATTGTTCTTACTTACTCAGACTTTTATAATGATACTAATTTTCTAAGAGTAGTTCTTTCTCGTTAATATTCATTAAAATATAAGCAAATTTTCGCTAAATTGATTTACCCAGCTTTCCTTCCACATGACTCCATGAAAGGAAAGTTTGTCACATAGTTACAGGTTGCTATTTTAGGGGGTTACTAAATAATTTTGGTATAGTTACATACCCACAAAGCAAACTTTTAGGTTGTTTACATACCTATAACTTCATCCCTCGAGGTACGAATAGCTTATGTTGAATTAAAACTAGCCATAATTGATGTAAAGTCACGTCTGAAGCGGTTTGGATATGTAACAAAGGTAAGTTCGTGAAATAATAATAGGTTAAGGAGAGTTTGCTATTGATTTTGCCCCAGTTTCCTCCTTCGTGGTATAGTTCGATAGGGAGGTTTTGATTTAAGGTATTTTGTTATCAGTTATCATGAATTCGTGGAGATAGTGCTATAGATTTACGCGTAAAGTTCTCCTTTAAGGCTGGTTCTACAGGAATTTTCTCTTTTGCGTAACCACTTCACTAAAGATTTAAATTGACTAAAATAAAACATTTGCCATCAACTTGCGACAAGCCAGGTCTAAGGCTAAAAACCTTACGTCACTGTGTCCAACTGGCTCAGACTAATTTAATTATTAAGCTATCTTGGGTACTGGTTTTAATCACATACCTACTCGCTCTGTGACGTTATTTCTAGCAGTTGCTCGTGGAAGGCTACATTTGTTTTTTTAATTCACTTGATTAGAAAATTTTGTTGCGAGAAATTGCTAAAGATAAAAACTCACGATATATTGTAAGACGGCTTACACAACAAACTAAACTTACAAACTAGAGAATTATGCCATGCACCGAATTCAACTCAAAAGCTCGCTTTGTGACGTCACTTAGCGGTTGCTCCGAAGATGTTCCATTTGTTACTCCCAGTTCGCTCTGGTTTAGTAGCTAAGTATTTGAGAAAATTGTATAAAATGTCGATTTGTGACGTAAGGGCTAGAAGACGAGGTCGGCGAGTTAATCTAGTTTTGTCGGCGGGTCGCAGCCGGAGGGCGCTCGAGGGCCAGCGCAAATAGCCTCACATTTCTTCGCCAGCCACTCGACTCGACAGCCAATATCGACCGCCCTACCTTTATGAGACAGCCACTGGAAAAGCCAATGTTAACATACCGTCATGTAAATGTTATAGCGGTATGGGGCTTATGGGACCTTTTTAATGCGGGATTGTGACTGTTGTTATCCTTGTAGCTATTGTGCAGGTGTGTTTTACTTACTGGTCATCTTATAGGTAGATAGATAACTCGTTTTAAACGACTTCCAAAAAGAGGAGGTTCTATGTTCGTCTGTATATAGTTTTTTTTTTTTGTGTATGTTCATCGATATTTTCGCCAATTGTGAACCCAAGGTGGTCCCTATTTAAATTTTAACGAAATTAGCAGAGACGTTTTTGAAACATCAACAATAATGGAAAAATTGTTTATATCAATTCGAGCTGACTATTCGAATTTCGTATACGATGGAAGTCGGTTGTGCCATTTTTGCAAAAATAATTATGTAATTCACAATTATAACTACATTCACTACACAAAAAAAACAGCTAAGTACGTTTATGTGATAGTAAGCCATTAAAACCGTTATTGAATTGATCTGCATTCGAATTTTGTTTTAACATTTTCCATGATAATGAGTGCCTATAAAAATTTAAGCTCAACCCACAAAAGGTATAAATAACATAAAAGGAGTTTCGAGGCGTAAAATAAAATATAATAGGATGTGGAAGTGGCACAGTCGAATATAAATGGTTCTGACGTTATGAGATTTGATTAATGACTGCTCCTTCGGAAAAGCTATTCCGAGAAATTCTAATGATACACGAATTTAAACGAACCCTTCTGCAAGCCACATTATGAAGAATTCTAAAGTACAATAGGTACTTTGGCGATGAAGTTACTAATTAAAATAAAAATTGACTTGCACAGTACCGGAGTTAATGAATTATTCCGTACACAAAACTTTCTTGTTTGTTTAAACAGAGATTATTATTTTGTCCTACTGTTTTTGACTCTTCAAAGCAGAAGGGTGCTAAAGTTTAATGTGTATTTTTATAGTATCATAGCTATTAATCAGATGAATAGATTTTGATTGGAAAATATAATATTGAAATTATAACTAATAGTCGTATGCATTTCCTATTTATATATCTAGCCATTCTTAGAGAATAACTGCTGTCGTAGGTTTTTAAATTTTAAACATTCCACTTATACGCATAAGTGCATGTGAACCATAAATGTTAGTGCTTACGGAGCGCAATGTTCATAATGATATAATTTGACAACCTTAAGTTAAAGGCTGCTAGCTATGTTTATATATTTGTACAAAATAGGTAGATATGTATATTTACACGTGTGCCATTGATAATAATATCTATGTACAGTTTAACGTACAACCATAAACTAAGACAAGCAAATTACTTACCCAGATAAAGATAAAGAGATAAATCTTGATACAATTCCCTTCTACTATTAATAATAGCCCAGAATCCGGCACGAGAGAATTCCGTATATGTTAGGTATAAACTCTATTGGGAATTAGAAACCGCGTCTTATCTCTCTAGCACCGCTTAGCAATTTACCGCACACATGAGACACGACATGACATCTACGCACATCATTTATTACCACAGCCGTCCCAAATGGTATGTATATATCCGTAGAGATAACCTAACGACAAGGAGTAACCAATTTGGATGTTGCGGCGAGGCTTAAAGCCGCTCAGATTTAGCGAGCTGGTGTCCATTAAGAGCCGCCGACAGTTAAACTTAAACCGAGGAGACGCTTTGAATTTTCATCAGTATTTGCTATGCAAATGATCTATAAAATTCTCGTAGATTTTTCAAAGATTGTATTCGCTTTACTGACAGTCATAACTTAAAAGTTTTTCGTCTAACTCACATTAATTGCTGCAGCAATTAATGAGAGTTCTCACTGCGAGTCAATATGTTAAATAAGATGTCATCCGAAGACGCAAGGTTCGAATCCTGCATCCGCGACGAATTTTTGAAATGTTTATCATAAAAAGTAACTCATTGAGATAAACCTAGTGTGGGATGCACTATAAAATTAAAATCATTTCAAGTTGTCATGCGTGTCGAAACACGCGTATGATAGGCTTCCGTATATAGTGACGATGATTATGATGATGATGAAAACCAATTTTTACGATGTCATTAGATGGTTGACTACTAGAAGAACGTAGTTGAGTATGAAATATGTTTGTGAGGTCAATGAGCTATGTGCATGTTTAAAAATTTCTATTTTCCTTATAACTCAAAAAGTTATGATTTCACAGTGCTCAAAATAACTTTCAGGGAAAGTTTTTGATGTGGTCTATTTTCTCTATTTCGACCTATATCTCACCAATGGTACATGTGATAAAAATAGTTTTTTTTTTTCAGTTTATGTACGGCCAAAGCAAGCACTGACAGAAAAAAAAGTATTGGAAACCTTACATTCGTTTTAGAAACCATATTTAACGATATCTCACATGAGGAGGTGGGGTTGAAAAAAATGTTCATCCCCACATTTCATGCATGAGAGCTACCACTTAAATACACAGTTTTGATATTTTTAAGTATTTAAAATTGATATCTATACTTGAACTATCATAATATCAAATTTCATGTAATTTGGTTGATAAATGTAGAATTTATAGGGCTTTGTATTAATGGGACGGACGGACGGACGGATACAACGAAGATATAAGAGTTCCCCGTTTTTCTTCTACTAGGTACTAATAAATAGTGTCAAGTTAAAAAAAATAGAAGCTTTATAGCAATCACAGATAATATTTCAATGAAACTAGTATAGTGTGTTATTTGTGGATTAGACATAGGTTTCTAGGTTGGAAAATTTTACTTGATAAATGCATGAATGCACGATATTTAAATACGTCAGATTTTGTGTTGGCCACAGTACGCAAGTGACACCAAATCAGAGTGTAAGTGAAGCACGTTTACAATTTGAAGTGAAATGTAGAAAATACAATTTTTAGTATGTCCAACAGTCATAATAGAAGGTTTTGTCCAATTTTCAACTAAAAATCTATCTGAACAAACCAAAAATCTTTGATTAGATTCCATGAATGTTTTGAACCGTGACGCGCTGTAGTTGAATATCAGTATTCGATAAGCAACAGATGCATAGGCACGATGAAGGGATAATGATGAACTGCAAGCTTGCCGGTGTGGATTAACCACAATATCGTTTGATAGTAAACGAGATTAGTCCGAAAATTCCCTGCAGCGTTTAATCGATGTGGAGTTGATCAGGGAAGCGTGTCGAGCGGCTGGAAGACGAGCGTGCAGCCATTAAAGCTCTGCGGCGGACGGCTGGCTCGTGATTGATGACGCCAATTCGCCACTTGTCCGGCTCTCCGGCCCCGGACCGGCTCTCCCGGACCCGGACTGGTCGCCCAGCTACCGGCACTATACGACTTGGCACGCTCTATTCCAATTAATTAGACATTTTTTGCTTAAAACTTTGGTGATTGAAATTTTAAATTTAGGGTTCAGTGATCTAAATACTTTTTTTTGTTTATAAAACGACGACGGACATTCTTTGTGAGTGATCAAAGGATGTAAACGGAACCGTATATGTTAAACTGTATCACATTTTAATTATGAGGTAATAACATATTTCGATAGTTTTTTAAAAGGAAAAATAAAACTTGTAAAATCATTTCGATTTTACATACGTTGACTGTTACATTGACAATATAGACATCTGAAGTTTTCATGGAGTACTCGTATTAACAAAACTTAACGAGAGGTGTAGTTTAAACAAATGATTATTCTTTTTTCTACCTCTATTGTAAAAGCAGCATACAAAAAAGCCAAAATGAGCCTAAATGACGGGTATGACAAAGCTTCTTTATTTTTATCAAAAAAATCAATGATTTACTACTTACCAATTTTGTTACGGAACCCGCAGTAGGTACGGGAGTTTGTCGCGTTCAAGACTAATTATTCGTTCGCTATGCTTCCTCAAAACATCGAGTTCTGTAACCGATATTAAGCCGGAAAGTATCATGACTGCTCACTGAATTTTAATTTAAGCGACCCTTCGCGCTTTTAATGTTTTACTCATTAATTTAATTGATTACAGAGTGTAGTCGGTTCCTAATGAAACCGACGGCGGTACGTTGCTCTGGAAAGCGGGACTCGGTATTTGTCAATTAAATGCTACAAGAAATAAATTCACCGAAACATAAATTAATTAACACTTTGTGAGCACCTGTGCGAGTTAGGGACACGAGTTAAGTAATCCAAGTTTGTACATTCGGGAGACATTGAAACTTTGCTAAATAAATTGGGACGCCAATTAAATGTGTGTTGAACAGCAGTCAGACCATTATGTCACTGAATAATGACTATGAGCGCCTAATGTAAGGTATTACACAAATAATTTAGTTGGTTTAATTATCCAGTAGGCTTAATGCGGACCTTTGTAATGTTGGGAATCTAACATTTGGTAGTATTGCAAACAAAATTTTTATGTGACAGTCTAGTAAAATCTGCAGCGATGCAAACGACGTTTTTCATTATGCTGGATACTTTTGGATTTGGTTCTATTATATAAAGTGTAAACTTTGCAGCACTCGTGTACTTATAGGGCTTAGAATTTTGTGAATGACTTTTGAAATGCTATTATGAGAAGACATACTTTTTAAGTCTACACTTAAAAATAAAAATAAAACTATACATAATTACGTAGGTACAAAGGTACGAAAACAATTAGGTAACATTTTCCTAAACGCATTGAATATATTTTCCAGATTGTGATTGTTTAATAAACGTATGCCAGTGATCGGCTCAGCGGGCATGACCGATCGATCATGGGCAGATCCACATGCGAAAGATAGGTGGCATCGTGTTATCTTCAACGGCCTGTGACAACGGGGCTCAATCACACTTCAAAAGATTAGGATAGACGCGGGACCGAGAGCCCACATTGACGTTGACACTCTAGAAAGATTTTAAGCTCGACCGTATTCGATTAATAACATAATATCAGATTTCCAATAAGTGCTCCAGCTCGTTAAGTCTCTAAAATTGCCTATTACAGTAATGGAGTTGTCTACAAACTTGATAGGTTATAAAAAAGCCAATAAACTCACAAATTTAATGGCAACGTGCCTATGCAGAGAAACGATTTTAAACACAAAATTTAAGCTCTCCTTTGAAGCGAGATAATAATTTTGTTGCAAAGAAAGAGGAGTTTTATGTTAACAATAACCATAATAATTTAGTTTCATGATACTTATTACAAGCGGGTTGAGTTTAACATCTAAAAGTTTACACGAGAGAGATATTTCTTTTTTACATTCTCGTGGAAATTTATAAAATTACGCTTTGTTGTAGCTGTAACTTTATATTATGTGCAATAGTCATATTTGGCGAGCACGATAGTACATCGCACCTATAACTGTCATTAAGATACCAGTACTTTTACTAAAGGACCATCCCTACAACCGACATAAAACAAAATTATTATCGAAGCAATTATTAGCGCAGCAAAATTTGTCTCTGCTTTCTTGTATCATTATGATTTTTTAAATAGATCTTACATAATACTAAATATTTATCTCACTTCGCAAGATCTATATGCGAACTAAATGTTATTTCTGTTAGCTAGTACTCCACGTAGCAAATACTCCACGTGTCCAAAAACGTAAGGTCACCATGCTTTCTGCTTCATCACGTAAATCAATTACGACGACTCCGGCATGATATTTTTATGGAGGCATTTACATAACGTTTTATTGAAATATTTTATTAGAGGTCAAAAATACGAGGGTATCAGTGTCTGCAACAAAATGCGGACGGTCACAAAGCTTGTGCATGTCACGCGGGTGATTGATGACCAATCCGGCGACCCCTCGCTGCTTTGTGGGCCGCTTGCGCAACTGCCCTGCATAAATGTCACAACGTGTCACCTACTAACTGGGCTTAGTCTGGCAAATATTCGACAGTTTGAGACCTATTTTTTTTAGGACTTGATGATTTCCTGGCTCAGTTGGGATTCCTACTGCCTTCGATGCAGGGAGTCCCGGGTCTGACTCCCAGCCTGGCAGCTATTGGTTGCTTTTTTTAGACGACGAACATAAATTCATTTCATATATTATTTTGTCAAGAGCTGAACTTTATGTATGTAATAGCTAGATAGATAGTTTTTTTTTTCGAAATTTTATTGTTTATCCCATAGTAGCAGTAGTAACAGTAAGTAATACCGACAAGTAAACAATGATGTCCTAGCATATATCAGTCGTCCAGAGATACTCCAAGGGCACACCAATCATTTGGGTAATAAATTTTAATATCTGTTCTGGGTCTGGGATTTAGATGTCCTTGTCACTGTGTGTGTGGTCATAGCACCCCCGACACAAGGATTCCTTTTGGGGGCCTAAAAGTGTGAACTGAAGCATATTGTTAGAGGTTACCATATATTAATAAATGTGATATAGCTGTGAAAGTCATAGCTGTAATAGAATGAGGAAATTTGAATCGTTATGTTTATTTTGGTAACAGTAAAGTAAACTTCCTTCAACGCGACGTCCGTTTGACCTTGGCCTTTTCAAGAATTTCCTTCTATTTCACTCAGTCTACTTTACTTTTGCCAAACAGTTTTCCTGACCATATACGAGTATATTTAAGAATTCTTCCACGCAATTTACTCAATGTTTTTTATGTCATCTTTTAGGATATTTCAGTCGTCGAACCCATTCCGAGATACTTTAGAAAACTCTTAGCTTCAGAGTGAGTTTATTACTTCTGTTTGTTAACTAAACTATTTCGATTTGAGAAAAAACATTAAAGACGACTACGTGGTGAATATAATTGTAGGTGATATAGAGCTCTAGATAGATAACCTTGAAAAGCTAGAATCACCATGCATAACTGCATCCAATATTGAATTTGTACTTAATTAAACTCAATCACCCAAACAGAATCGAAACCAAGGTCAAAGTAACATCTTATTTTGTAACTTTAGGGCGTTAAGTGATCCTTTTACATAAATATGTTTACGATAACGGAAACGCCAGCTAAGTCCAATGAAAACAACACATTTATCTAATTGCTGCGATAATCAGTATTTATGGCTCTATAAATGGGGTGGAAGTAAACGCCTGAGCTCGTACCATAGACTTCACGCGAGGTTGAACGGAATCGTGTCAGCTTTTGTCTTGCTTTTTTTCCAACCGACAGAGCGAGATAAAACTACAGGGGTTCTATCGAGGCTCTCGTTAAAACTCATGGTACTAGCCCTCAGGCTTGCTGGCATTCTTTTTCGAGAAAGCTTGGGCTGAATAGTGGATTTTGCTTAGCGATGTGATGTTGTTGTCGTGTTTGTATTACATTAAATTACGGAAATCGAGCTAGGACTGTATTGTTCGCCAACTGCGCGTTCCACTTCTGTCATCTGTTGTGATTTCAGTGTTTTTTTATGATCTATATCTGCATTTATCTGTGAAGACGCGATCTAGAAAAGTTCTGTTGTCGTAGTTTTTATGTTACTGGCATTGAAATTAAAATAAGGTTTTGTATTGTTTCAGAGCAATCCAATGATTGATTTTAAGGAACACATCGATCACAAATCAAAAACATGATTTGGGTAAGTATTTGAAATGCTGATAAATTAACAGTTTTTCCAAAACTACTTATTTTTTGGCTAGAGATTTTTTACTGTGCTGCTTAAATTATAGCCCTCGTGGTTACAAAATATGTTTACTTAAGTTCTAATTTATGTGCTATCATCTACCTACTTATTATTAACTAGCCTATTTACTCGTATCATAATGTTACCAAAACTATACGTTGTATACTACTTATTAAAAAAGGTAGTTTAAGAAACAATAAATTTCAGTGCATGGCACTTTGCCCGAGGGAGGAGTTTAGTAGGTACTCGTAACTCTTACAAAAACGGCTCAGAAGTTTTGTAATTGTATTGATGATGGTTGTTGTATGTAGTGTGTGTCGGCAGTGGGCGCGCGTACGCGAGAAGGGCGCGTCGGGATGAGCGCGTGGGTCGGGCGCGTGCGCTCGGCGCGGTGCGCGAGCGCTCGGCGGACGGCGTGATGCGCGGCGGCGCGCGCGTAGCCGGCGGCGCGTCGCCCGCGCCCGCGCCCGCGCCCGCCCCGTGCGCGTGATGCACGCGCTGCTCGCGTGGCTCGCGTGCTGCGCCACCGCGGCCGCGCTCTCCCCGCACAAGTACAGCACGCGCGTCGTGCGCACAAAGTACGGGCCCCTGCGCGGCATCGTCGTGCACGCGCACCCGCAGGTCGAGGCCTACCTCGGCGTGCCGTATGCTACGCCGCCTCTAGGTAGCCTTAGGTGAGTTAAACCATACAATAGGCTTGTGTCCACTAATAACAAAATGTGGCCAATCACGAAGGCGCCATCCTAAATTTTAACAGCAATTTAGAATGTTGTTCTCTCTTGTAAGCTCATTTGTAAGCTCATTTATTATCATCTTAAATTTAATTAATAGCTAAGTACAATAAAGTTTTATTAGTTCTCTGTTGTATTGCATTATAGTGAATAAAAAACAGCAATATTCAAAATAGCTATTAAATTCAGGATAGCGCATTCATAACTGTCCAGATTGTTTGTATTATAGTTTCTACTTATTGATGTAGATTTTTTTAATCTGATGATGTTGATAAGAAAAATCAAATCATTTTTAGAAAATAATTTCTAGCACAATAGGCGTTAAGTTGTGGGACAGCGAACACCAATCAGAAAGGAAGCCTAAGGAACCTTATAATATTAAATATAGGTATACATCTAGATATATTCGAATGTTCTGTAAATTTTAACATATAAAACCAGTTCTAATATTCAATTTTAAATTTAGAAATAGGTACTATTAGCACGTTTTTCTAATTATGATATTTATTTTTTACCTAACTGGGTTCTGAAAACATGCAAATTTATAAAAACCCTCATACACTTACATTATAAAACGCGTCAGTGCCATGGCGCTACTCAGATGGGTCTCAATCCCCTCCAAGTGCCTCTAGAGTTAGGAAACGCCGTTGTCAGGAGTCGCGTCCTGGAGATGCGCCAATCCATTCGCGTGGATCGACTTGTCACCTTAAAGCCCCTGATCGACGTACAAAATATAACCACGGTTTTAAAGTTTTCTCTGTGATTATAATGTGACGGTATAATGAAATAACCACGGAAAACATTTTAAAACCGTGGTTTTATTTTGTACGCCAATCAAGGGCTTAAGTACTGTTAGTGGCACATAACAGTAATTGACCGACGAAACGGAAGAGGTAGTCAATTCGACGCGTATATATTTTTTTGTGTTTTTTTTTTATGCATAACCACGCATAACTTTTTACTTAGTAGTCCGATTTTGATAATTCATTTATTATTGGAAAGAGTATACTTTGAAATTGGTCCCATTTATCGACTGAGCTATTTTTAATTTTTCAACAATAATGTGAAAAATGCTACATCGACCCGTGCGAAATATTCGCGAATTATGTACACGGTTGAAGTCGGTCAAGCAATTTTTGCGAAAAATAATTATTTACAAAATACGTGTGGTGTAGGTATATGCCACCGGTGACGCCGTCGCAGTGGCGCACGCCGCGGCTGGCGGACGCGCCGGGCCCGGCGTGCCCGCAGGCGCCGCCGGCTGCCGCGCCGCGCGACGACGCGCTCTTCACATACCCGCGCGCGCGTATCCGACACCTCGAGCGCCTGCTGCCCGTGCTCGCCAACCAGAGCGAGGACTGCCTCTACGTCAACCTTTATGTGCCTGTCAATGGTAACACCTTAGTAATATTCCACACATTTTCGTAAATATAAGTAGGTGGTAAGAGATACCTACTCTAGCACCTAACCTGTGAAATATAGTGCTATGCACTCAAGTGCGTGTCAAGTACATATCCCGAGTGTCTACTTTCTGTGCTCATAAGCCAGAGCAAGGACTGTCTCTACGTCATCATCTACGAATCTCTCAATAGTAAATTCCATAATAATGTCAGTTCTATAAATAATACTCGTAAATACCCTATATTCATTATGAAATAGTATTGTTGTATTAAGATTTCTAGCATCTAAGAAATACATTAATTTACATACAGGGTTATTTCTAAACAATATGCATCCTTTTAGAGGCTTATTCTGTACATCAGAACTACTTGTATTGCGACTTTTATTAATTCTAAAAAAAAAATTGTTGTTCTACAGAAAAATATCGTTCACCTTCGACAAAATGTATGAAACAGCTGATTTTTTAAAAAGTTTTTACAAAAGTCGCCGAACAAAAGTTGTTATTTTTGATGTCCTGAATAAGCCCCTAAAAGGATGCTAATTGATTAGAAACAACCCTGTATAATGCCAATCATATACATATAATGGTTCAGGGGTCAAATTTTATAATATTTTTGTGCCTACGACACTAACAAAACATTTTTGAATTTCCAAAAATATCGAAAACTGAGGTTATCGAGCAGATTTTGATTAAATTTTCTTCATTTTACTCTTATTTTTACATCAAACTCTACGTCTGCAAGATACTTGATAATTCATAGCAACTTAAGTCTGAGAGCGACTTATTTTAATTTCTCAGACATTTAATTCTTATCTTATCAAGTGGTTAACTGCTTTAATTTCTCAGCCATATAAATTCTTCATCTTAAAAGCAGTGGCTATGCATAAATGATTCGAGTGCTACTTAGCCGCTTAAGAAAACATCTCATGTAGCTTGCAGGGGGCTGCTAGCTATTATTAATATAGGGGTCGCTGTTGCGGTTACCGCGGTCGGCCGGCGATTCGCTAATCCTTGCAAACAGTTACCCTATAATTTATACACGTAAATGCGTGGCTTTCTGGGTACATTGGTATAAATGCGCTTTTAAATGTATTATTTACTAAAAAGTTGTGATATTCTCAACGGAAACGCAAAAAAATACGTCACCACAAAGTTATGGGTTCAATTTGTTTTATTTTCATCCGCTGGAATATGGTGATAGTTAAAGGCAAATGATAAATTATACAGAACGCGGCTTTATGCTCAAAATTACATTAAAAGTTTAATTCTACATTTGTTATTAAAATTGTAACGCTGTAAACAATTTATAGCAAAAAAAAAATTAAAAAAACTGTGCGTAGTTTGGTACGTTTCATATTGTCGTAGCAATATTCGTAGATGTCCTCTACGAATATTGCTACGACAATATGAAACGTAGCACATAACGTATTGTTGCGCAGTCTAATGATAAATATGTAGAAGAGCTACGTTATCATGCTTAAAGTTATAAAGTGTGAAGGTTTATTTGTATTATTATAGTAAAGTATACGTATGCTTAATTTGCGAATAAATAGATTAAATATATTACATAATACATTTTGTTTACTAATTCGAGATGTTAATGTGATCATAGTAATTAGTGAACAATACAAAGGATATTCATCATAATTATTGTTTTGAATATAATAACAAGTTACCTTTAAAGGAGTAACACTTCAGATACCTATTAAATAGTTTTCATAACTTGATATTTTTGTATCATAGTTCAATTCAGTGCTCACTCAGTGTCTGTCGTTTATACTATCTGTACTCGTAACAGTGGTACTCGTACATATTTTTTATGTATTTTTATAAACAAAATATATTGAAATATTTCATTAAGACCCAAATAACATCAAAAAGAATTTTTAACAAATAATATTCTCACATTCATTTTATCGTAAAATGAAACGTCACATCAAGCGAATCATAAATATTTTTATTGGGTTTTGATTTATCAAAGAAAACATGTTTGTGTTTATCTCTTGGGTAAATAATATGCAAAAATTTTTTATGTATCTAAATGTTGATAAATGTAGATTTATGCTGAGTTTGAAAGAAACAGGAACCAAAACGATCTCATGTTATTTGCAAACTTTGGTATTATTCCTCTGAAACAGTAATGCAAATTCTTAAGCAAATATGATTCAAAGGTTTGTACTCGTGCTTAGAGGAAATTAGAATCGTGGAAATAACGATTTACATTTTTAGCTTCTATTCATTATTGGCTTTATTTGATTAATATTTTCTAGTATGTTCTGATCAAATACTCAAACATTTGGACGGTTTGCTTATGTTTGAAATAGTAATATAATTAATCATCATTATCAGCCGTAGGACGTCCACTGCTAGACATAAGCCTCCCCTATGGATTTCCAATAAGCCCGGTTGGAAGAGGCCTGCATCCAGCGCGTTCCTGCGGTCTTAATAATATCGTCGGTCCACCTGGTAGGTGATATAATTAATACCCTGCATATATGAAAATTAAAACCTTAATTAATCCTATCAAACTTTTTCATTAACAACATGTACGAGTATATACTCTGCTGGTGTTCCATTGCTTTTTTGTAATTAGTTGTAGCAACTGCGTTGTGTTGTATTTTGTTGTAGTTAACTTCAACAAATTTTAGCTTAAATACAGCTAAAATGCTTAAAAATAGTATCTAGGCAAATGGTTCCAACTAATAACAATTCCTTGATATTTTTCCATGGATTATGAGGAATTATGTTTTATCAAACTTTTTCATTAAAAACCTGAATATGTTCTGCAGGTGTTCCATAGCTTTTTATGTAGATATTTACTTGTAGCAACTGCATTGTGTTGTATTTTGTTGTAGTTAACTTTAACATACTACAACAGCTTAAAAAATTGTATCTATGCCAATGGTTCCAATTAATAACAATTCCTGGATATTTTTCTATGGATTATGAGGAATTATGACGCAAGTAACAAAAGTGGTTCCGTTTGAAGATCTTCTAACTATTATTGTCAAAATGTTAAACAATTAGTTATATTTCTTCTATTTGTTTTATTATGAATCTATTACAGAATATTAAAAGAAGTGTGAGAAATAGGAATATCACACTCCATAGTATAAAACAAAGTCGCTTCCAGCTGTCTGTCCGTGTATGCTTATATCTTTAAAACTACGCAACAGATATTGATGCGTTTTTTAATAGATAGAGTGTTTCAAGAGGAAGGTTTATATTTATAATACACCTGTGCAAAGCCGGGGCGGGTTGCTAGTAAAGTATATAAATATAGCCAAGGAATCGAGAAGAGCCAAGATGGATACGATCAGAAACAATAGGGTGCCAAAGCCTCAATTCCGTAGTGCATTGCAGTGCATACTGCCCCCTGCAAGCAGTGCGGAAGTGAGGCGGAGACACCCGTGATCTACAATGCGGATACATCGGGAATGAAGACACGAGGAAGCCGGAGAAAGAAATTTCAAAATTTGATTTATTGGGAGAAAATATTTAAACGAAATATTTATGTTATATAGTAATGTGGTAGAAATAAGTAATGTTTTAATAATACAGACTAAACATTAGTAATATCTGTTTATATAGAGTTTATATTATCAAGGGACATATTTCGCGATTTCATTATTCGTATGGTGAGTTTATACAGTCTTGTAAATGATATGAGCATTTCTGATAGAATCTGTGAGTAAAAACACATTGTTTTGATTAATACTGACATTAAAAACTAAAAAATGACTGATTTTATAAAATTAAGTACCTACAGGTCAAGTGAATTAATGTCATGTAATGTTTCCCGAATTTTCAAAATGTGTTTATCGATATTATACACGTATGTAATAAATAATAAGATGAAATTAAGTAATTGTAACGTTAAGAGGTGTTGAAATAAATTTAATTTAACGGATTAAAACGATTTAAGTGTCAAATTAAATGACATTAATTACATTTTTAGGGTTCCGTACCCAAAGGGAAAAACGGGTTCGGGAAAGACGGATTCTTATTCCTAAGACTTCGATGTCCGTCTGTCCGTCTGTCTGTCTGTCACCGGGCTGTATCTCATGAACCATGATAGCTAGGCAGCTGAAATTTTTACAGATGATGTATTTCTGTTGCCGATATAACAACAAATACTAAAAAGAAAAGAAAATAAATATTTAAGGGGGGCTCCCATACAAAAAACCTAATTTTTTAGACGTTTTTCGCTCTATAATAATAATGGTAACAGATAGATACTTGAAATTTCCACAGAATATTTATTTTTATATTCACTTCAATATTAAAATAAAATAAATATTTAAGGGGGGCTCCCATACAGTACGGAACCCTCCGTGCGCGAGTCCGACTCATACTTGGCCGATTATTGATTTAGTACGTACTCAGGTTTAGTAGGTACCTATAGCTGGCTAGCTATTTGTCGTTAATTAAAATTGAAAGGCACGAAAATGTCTCTAAAAGCATTTTTAAATCTCACTCTAGGTAATTTAACATACTTGATTAAAATTAATTGAGCTATCGAGGGCACTTCATTCGTTAGCAACAAATAATTCGAAACCAGCTTCATCACATGGTAACTGATATCTCAACGGGTTTTACATTTTATTTGTAACATGAGGCTCAAACATAAACATTACTCAGCAATACGATGATGACAAGACAATAATAAGGTGTATAGAAAAGGTAGACTGCAGTGTGTGTTTAATTTGTATAATTAAAATCATTTGAAAACATTGTAAGTTTAATTTACATATTCAATGTTTCAAAAGAAGCTTATTATTTTTCTAAGGGCTTGGTTATTTAAAGACATACTAAAAAAATTTTGATCAAGAAAACTACCCACTTAGAAAATAATGCATTCTAAATTACTAGTTGGTAAATAGATAGACTACGACCAAAATATATTTTAAGATACGAGTAGGTACTCGTCCATAAACTGAATCGATTTAATCATGACTTCCTAAAAGGTTGATCACCAAGAGCTCGCACTCAGCATTGCTTTCTTTTTGATAAAATAATTTATCTGAAAATATAAAGTCTTTGTCCGTCATACTCTACGCCAATTCGTAAGCAGGACTTGTAAGCCACAGACTCAGCTGTGATGCAACCACAACGTCACTTACCATCAGGCCGGTAGGCGTTTGAAAACGGGTTAATTCCTGGAAAAAATAATTAAATGTAATTTTTGCTTGAACAGGAGGCGAAGGAGAAGGTAGCACGGGCCTGCCGTGCCTTGTATTCGTGCACGGAGAGTCATATGAGTGGGGATCCGGCAACGCATACGACGGTACGACGCTCGCGGCGCACGGGAACATACTCGTAGTCACTATCAACTTTAGGTTAGGTATATTGGGTAAGTCTTAGTCATGATCAGTTAATTAAATTGAGTATAAGGCTTAGATTATTTTCCTTATCGACACATTTGTGTGATAAAACCGGTATGATGGGTTAGTATGATGGTTAGTTAGCCGCTGTACTTATGGCTATCGTGATTCGTTTTTGTGCACGGTGAGTAGTATTTCGACTGGAGCGCCGGTGACATGTTTTGCGTTTAACAATTTAGTTTAGTATTGTGAAATACTCGTATTTGCTTCAATTTACTCTATTTTTGAGTACTTGGTATTTATTCTCACTGTTTATAGACAAAGTACTTAATAGCTGCACTGCGAAAAACGTCTAAGACGGATAAGCCAGAAAATTCTTGAAATAGAAAAAAGCATGCAATCTTAATTCATGATATGAATATTACATGTATTTCTCTGTATGCGTGTGTTCAGTGGTTACTTGCGTCGGGTAACAATACGTGACTTTTTCGCATTGCATGTAAAGACGTAAGGCACACCAGGGCCTACAAGTTACGTGCCTGAAAACACGTAAGACAGGGCACGGCGACATGTCACGCTAGGCCATGTTTCTGTAATGGATACAGTGGCGAACACATGAAGTAATTATTCAACAAACTAAGCTTATCATTGGTAGGTACATAATTGATCAGTATTTTTCTGTTAACACTCTATTTTTGAAGTACTTCATTACATCTGAAACATTTGTTCTAACAAAGTACTTATAAGTAACAAACGATTCTTCGTGTTTTCATTCCTATTATATTACATTAAATTTCAAAATTAACGTTTTGTAATTGTAACTGTATTGTGTCTCGTTTAAGATTTGAGTGTTCTATTAAATGCTGGTACTATAAAAGGGTTGTTCCACTGTTTGGGGATTCTGGCACAGCGCTACGGCTCTCAAATTCGGTATGGCATTTCCCTTATTGTAAATACGTTACGTTCAGTCGTGACAGTCCTTAGAGAGTTTTATTCATTGTTCATCGTAACAATAAAAAGAAAATTACGCCAACCGTAAAAATAAATAAATTCAGCAATTCAAAGACAAAATCTCGGACATTTTCCTCAATATAATTTGTTTTTGTGAAAGACGGGTTTGATGCTGTATTGATTGGTGAGCGGTAAACCCCTACTTCTTGGGCTTGAGAGTTCTTCAAATAGTTGTGCATTACGGAACCAAGTAGGTAGTTTGTACTGAACTTGCAGTCAAAACTTTGCACTAGAGTGCGCGGATTTACCTGAGTAACTGCTTCGTCAGTTTGCTTAAAGCTTGTAATGAATGAACAGACAAAAACTACTAGGTTAAACGAGCTAAAGTTTGCAGTGATATGTTGAAGTGTTTATTTTGGAGATTAATATTTTTGTGAGGAGAATAAAAAAATTGCTTACTCTGTTTTCTTTTGTTAAAACAACAACAATTGTTAAAATAACAATTATAAGTTATTTAAGATTTAAAAATGCAGTGTAAAATTTGGTTTATTAGTTCTAGAAGTTTTTATTGATTCCATTATTTATTTATCAAATTCTTCCACATCATTTTTAAAACGACATTTTTAGTATTAATATCAATCCGGTACAATAATTATCGATGACATTTATTATTATTGGTATCGTCTGATGAAAATTCAGTGTAGCGCTCAGCTTCAAGTTGGATGGTATCGACATCGAATCATTTCCAATCTTCGATCTGTCAGCTCCAGGCTTTTATTACCTGTACAAGTAGCTCGCCTCTCGCCATTGTTTCGGTGAAACAGACCCGTATTACGGCTGATTGAAATTATTGCGGCTCTGATATTCGTTTCTTATTTGTGATATCTTACAACGGCAAAACAAAACATTTCTAGAAATATTACAGGTACAAATATATTTTCATTTTCTCTCGAGTGTCCAATGTTGACGATAATTGCGTAATTACTAAAATAAAAGATAATATTATGTAGCAAAGATGTCTGTTAACTTTTGGTACAAATCACAGCTAAAGTACAGTTGATTGATAGGTTTCTTAGCAAATTGTGATTATTTGCAGAAAAATACTTTCAAAATATTTTCTTCACTGAAAATTTACTTGACACATGGTTATCCTACCTACGAGTAACTCTATGTTAACTAAAGCGGGTTTGCGGGTTGACTGAAGTCCGGCTTAGAACGAGTTTTCTTGTCCGCAAGGACGTAGGAACGTTAAGAGCAATTCTAAGAAAACTTGGGCGTCTGTCATATAATGTTTGTTCGCAGAAGTTTTCTAAGATCTAACTTATAATAACTTCCAGCCTCGTGTTTACAATAGGAGCTAGGTTTCTGAAAGTGGAACTTTTACCTTGACGTTTGCTCAAGTGTATATCAAGTCGTTCCTAACAACGTTCCGTGGTTTGTTGAGATGTTATTCTAAAACTCTAACTTTATGAAATACGATGATATGTTGTACCTTTGTTTATGTTTTCTAAGAATATTATTAAAATTACCAATGTGAGTATTAGAACTAGCAAATTAATGTTTGAAACATTTCTTCAAAAATTCAAACTTAAAATCTAGTTACCTAAGCATTTCATTTCACAGTGGCTTAGAAACATTGTCTGAATAAAATTTTTATGATTGTTGTCGTAATTTATTTTCTAAACAATTAAAACCGAAAAATAGAATTACTATTTCACTTAATAAAGTGAGTAAATTCGTTTAGATTGAGTAACTAACCTCGGTCGGTGACAGCGTTTTAAGCCACCTGAAAACCTCTGGGCCCTATTTTATAAAATTACAAGTTACAGGCTACAGGTAAATAACTGGTAACATTGACGGAATCCGCATTCGTGATTGGTCGAGACTGCGTCATTAGTGACAATTTACCAGTAGAATTGTAACTTGTAGCTTTATAAAATTGGACCCTGATATCGCTAATAGGTTAAACAACCGGGCTTATAGTTTAACGAGTCATCCAAGCTACTGTATCCCTCAGTTGTAAATTCCACCTACGGTCATCCATCGAACATAGTGCAGTTTGAGACTTTTTGAAAACTTAGCACATTCTAAACGACATCACCCACATAATATAATTTACTAATTGTCTTGTTTCGACTTTATTTGTTTTTTGTTGTTTGCCTTTATCATCATCTTCTTGCCCTTGCTACTAGGTGGGGTCCTAGTAGGATAAGGGCAAGAAGATGATGATAACTTTACTGTTTGTCGGCAGGTTTTTTAAAGACTGGTAATAAGGGGTCGGCGCAGGGTAACTTTGGTCTGATGGATCTGGTGGCGGGGCTGCACTGGCTGAGGGAAAACCTGCCTGCCTTTGGAGGAGACCCGGAGAGGGTCACCCTAATGGGCCACGGGACTGGCGCTGCGCTGGCCAACTTCCTCGCCGTCTCGCCTGTAGCTAGAGGTATGATCAAACTATGATGAATATTATATTTTAATTATCTCTTATTTTAGAGTCGTTCCACACGGAGCAGTATGGCGCATAACACCAGGTGCCTTATTGTGTAAGCGCTCTGACGTTCGGCTTTGCGTTTCCTCCCGCTCGCTCTCATGGCGTGAGTAACTGGCGCGAGCAGGAGAAAAAACGAAGCCGAAAGTCAGAGCGCTGTCACAATAAGGCCCCTGGTTCCTGATTCGCTATCGACAGAAACATAAAGTATCGTATAACGTATCTATATCTAAGTATTTTTTTATTTTCACGAATGTCGTTTGGAATAATGTTTTCATTGTAACAAATCAAATCAAATCAGCGCGCTAGGCTGTTTTTCACTTTTTAATGTCTAGCTGTTCCTTCTTAGGTAATAGCTGATTTCAATGCTGATATCTGTATTCTATCAACTCTGAACACGATACTTTAGGTATTTATTTACATTATTTGAAAAGTAAGAGCACGCGAGTATCCAGTACAATCCTAATTTAATGTATCTACATAGTATAAAAACACAATTTGTTATAACTTTTACGTATGTTATTGTACGCTGATATCTGTATGACACGTTCATTATTAAAAGAACCTACGTCAAGACACACACAAACGCTATATATAAATCCTAACGAGCAGTAAAATTAATTAAAAATATATTTTAATTAACTGGCTAGCGCAAACATGTACAAGACCGCGGATCCCACAACAACTTCCGCTCACTACATAGGTATACCCATAAGAACGGCTAACAATACTTTCATTAATACAGAGAGTTCAGTAGGAGATCTTCTAACAAGACTTTGTAACACAGCTTATATAAATACCATAGCATAACATACCATATTCCAAAGAAATCTGTATTCCGAATTTGTATAATATTTCTTTAGAGACGTTTATCTCCATGAAGTTATTTTGCGAGTGTCTCGTAAAATAATAACTGAACAAACTCAAAAAACATAACACAATGGAACATACTGAAAACAATGGAACCAACTGAACAGTCGGTATCCATTATTCGACAGCCAATCTTATTTTTCAATGGATCCCTGCTGTTCAGTTGTTATATTCCATTGTCCAAGTGCTTGATTTTTCTTTTCAGTTTTTTTGTTTGGTAGGTACGTAGTTTGGTTCACATTTTACGCAGTCGTGTTTTTTGAACATATTTTTTTATTCTGTACTTTTTAGTTCTAAGTAGCCAGCTATTTACCAGACTGGATTTCCTATGAGCATCAGTACTACATCACAATTGCACTGGAATTTAAGTCATCGTAATGGAAGGCTCAATGGACGATTATTATGGTTGTTACGCAACTTTAAATCGAATCATAAAAATTGCCCAGGCGTTTGGTCTTTATACTGCTTCAAAGGAACATACATACATAGGCTGATAAACACATTACCGCTACTTTACAGCGCCGTCGTGTAAAAAATTGAATCGAGCGTCCTAAAAAAAGTTGTGATCTAAAGTATATCAAATGGATTAATTAAAATGATTTTATTCTTCTAGCAATATATTGACAGCCAGAAGTTGTAATTACCAAAATAATTATTGATGAAGATTTATTGCATGCTCTGCTTCGAGCAAATATATACAGAGACACAGTACCTAAGTGAAAGTAGTCAAAAAATAGCGCCGTCATACATCCCGACTTAGATATTTATATTAAATATAGGTAATTCACAAAGACCCTTTTTCTCGAAACTCGACGTTATGTCCCTAATTAGGCATCGCGCGGCGTTATAGTCGGCTTGCAACCGACTAAAAAGCCCACTTAGCACTCCACTCCACGTAGCATGGGCAGAATTTTGTTTCGGACACTTTTTTTGCACGATTATGACTCTATTGATGTTATTTGCTCGAAGATGATCTGGCTTTCAATAAGTTAACCTTTAAATATTAGTTTACTGTTTTTACTTACACTCTAGAATTATGTGTACTAGCATAGCTTGTTTCATTTACCAAGTTCTGTTTCGTACCACCGAACAAGTTTATCTGGTCTAATTCAATTTAGACTCAACAATTTGTACTGGTTAGTTTATGTACTGTGGCAAGGGACTGGTATTGTCCGTAATTATGCCGGCTACGGCAGATTTCATTATTTCCTGTCACCGTCCTCAGATCCTTCGTCACTTAATACGATTAAAAGGGTCACATCAGACATGCACAAGAGGGAGGCTTTCTAGAAAGTAATTTAAAAATAAGGTCTACGCCGCACCCGACGTTCTGAACTTCCATTATAAGAGAGACCGGAAAAATGTTTTTCTCCAGGCGAGATTTCATTATCGTCCGTGATCCTGGTTCGAAATGACGAAATTAAATTAGGTTATCTGTTTCAGAACTACTGAAGCGCGTCATCTTGTTAAGCGGGTCGGGCTTGAGCTCGTGGGCGCTGCAGAGGGAGCCACTCACGATAAAACACAAGGTGACTTTCCATTTGTAAATATTGAGTGTAGAGCGCACTCCAGTATGACCAGTGTCGAAAAAGAAAACCAAGAATTACTCGCATCGAGGAACAAATTGGAATTTATAGAATGACAAACGTGCTTTTGTTTGAATAAATGTGGATCGCTATGATATTAACAGCGCTATTTCGAAAAAATATCACTGTCATAGGATTATAAATATCTGTTTACAAAATTGTGCTGAGCTGCCACTAACGCTTTTTTGTTTCATTTCGATTATTGAAAATATTCAGCCCAAAAGATAACTAGGTCACTATACCGCAACATTTCAAAAAGTGATACCTACTGTCGTCGAATTTATCGTCCATGAAAATCATTGCTCAATTGTACCGATTGTGAAGCATCACAGGGTGACTAAATTTTGGTTTGGTATTCAACAGAACAAAATAAAGTCACCGTTTAGACGACTCACAGCGTTTCACACATGATGCCACTGTTTTTATCTATTGAATTACTTCACAGGTTGCACAACAGACCAAATGTCATGGAGATGATGACAACGACCTGGAGCACGACCTGGCGCCGTGTTTGCGAAACAAGCCCCTGTCAGAGCTGCTGGCTGTTCAGATCGAGCCGCCGCGGTTCCTGCCGGGGTTCGCGCCCTTTGTTGATGGAACCGTCATCGTCAATCCGTCCTCTGTAAGTACCTATGATCTTAAAATCTCTAGTGTACGTTGTGGAGATAACGACTAATACTATAAACTATACAGGGTTATTTCTAATCAATTAGCATCCTTTTAGGGGCTTATTCTGTACATCAAAACTAACTTTTAAAAATAACTTTTGTTCTGCGACTTTTGTCAAAATTCAAAAAGAAAATCAGCTGTTCCATACATATTGTCAAGGGTGAACGATATTTTTCTATGGAACAACAATTTTTTTTTGAGAATGTATAAAAGTCGTAGAACAAAAGTGGTTAGTTTTGATGTACAGAATAAGCCCTTAAAAGGATGCTTATTGATTAGAAATAACCCTGTATGCTTCTAAGATTGTATGACGCCAATTGCAGGAATGACTCGAAAAATGCTTACATACACTCGTAAACATTAGCTACTTATTCTTCTTGAATAAAACATTACTTCAAAATTACGAAACAAATACACAATACAGTTAATAACCTGTTTAAAAAGCAAAGGTTTATAATATACTGCAGTAACTATTAAAGTTAAGGTATACATGTTACAGCTTATTTCACATTTTCCTTAGATAGCATTTCGGATGAGATGAATTAGTAAAACAGCAACCAATTCATTTTATAGTCATGCCAGGACGCTGGAATTCCCTAATAACGGTCTACTTGCTATACCCATCCATTTTAGGATTTGTGGGCGGCCCTTCAATTAATACCCCAACTTTGGTTGCGTAATATAAATGCTGAATCAAACAATTCGTTGTTCTGGATGTTCATTTAGACGAAGGACACATTCGAACAGGGCCGGACCGTGAGTTTAGGGGCCTTATGCTAATACTACTTAGTTACCACCTAATTACTCATAGTATAGGATAGCAAGATAGAAAGAGACAGACTCTGAGAGGGAAACAGGCGAGCAAAATCGAGATCAAATAAATATGTAATGGCTGCCGAACAGTTCGAAGTACAACACCTAAACGTAGATATGAATTAAATGAATTGAATGGGTTTGATTAATCGCAAATCATCGCCTGAATCAGCTTAAGAACAACAAGGCGCCGGGTGATGACGGTATCACATCAGAGCTCCTGAGAGCGGGTGGAACACCGGTACTAAAAGTCCTCCAGAAGCTTTTTAACACCGTCGTCCTCGAGGGCATCACGCCAGAAGCATGGAACAGAAGCGTGGTGGTGTTGTTTTTCAAGAAAGGTGACAACACCTTATTGAAGAACTACAGACCCATCTCGCTTCTGAGCCATGTTTATAAGCTGTTTTCAAGGGTCATTACGAATCGTCTCGAGCGCAGGCTTGATGACTTCCAGCCTTCCGAACAAGCCGGTTTCCGAAAGGGCTTTAGTACCATGGACCACATTCATACGCTACGGCAGGTTATACAGAAGACCGAAGAGTATAACTTGCCACTTTGCTTAGCGTTTGTGGACTATGAGAAAGCCTTTGATTCGGTCGAGACTTGGGCTGTGCTCGAGTCTCTCCAACGATGCCGTATTGACTATCGGTACATCGAAGTGTTGAAGTGCTTGTATAATAACGCCACTATGTCGGTCCGAGTACAGGAAGAGAGCTCCAAGGCGATCCCTTTAAAAAGAGGCGTAAGACAGGGAGACGTAATTTCTCCGAAACTGTTTACGGCTACTTTGGAGAACGCCTTCAAGCTCCTGGAATGGAAAGGATTCGGCATCAATGTCAATGGCGAATACCTCACTCACCTTCGGTTTGCCGACGATATAGTAGTCATGGCAAAATCGATGGAAGAGCTCAGAACGATGCTCGAAGGCCTCAATCGGGTTTCTCAACAGGTGGGTCTTAAGATGAACGTGGACAAGACGAAAGTTATGTGTAATTCCCATGTTGTACCCACCCCGATCTCTGTTGGGAACTCGGTTCTTGAAGTCGTTGACTCGTACGTCTACCTAAGACAAGTAGTCCAGTTAGGTAGGTCCGACTTCAAGAAAGAGGCCAATCGCCGAATCCAACTCGGCTGGGCAGCGTTCGGAAAATTGCGTAGCGTCTTCTCGTCCGACATACCTCAGTGCCTCAAGTCGAAAGTTTTCGACCAGTGTGTGTTGCCAGTGATGACTTATGGCACAGAAACGTGGTCTCTCACTATGGGCCTTATTGGTAAGCTCCAAGTAGCCCAACGAGCTATGGAGAGGGCTATGCTCGGAGTCTCTCTGCGAGATCGAATCAGAAATGAGGAGATCCGTAGAAGAACCAAAGTTACCGACATACGGATTGGCAAGTTGAAATGGCAATGGGCAGGCCACATAGCGCGGAGGACTGATGACCGATGGGGTCGAAAAGTTCTCGAGTGGAGACCACGTACCGGCAAGCGCAGCGTAGGACGTCCACCCACAAGGTGGACGGATGACCTCATTAAGACCGCGGGATCGCGCTGGATGCAAGCCGCTTCCAACCGGTCTTATTGGAGATCCATAGGGGAGGCCTATGTCCAGCAGTGGACTTCTTATGGCTGATGGATGGATGATGATGATGATGATGATTAATCGCAGGATTCGCAAAGCTGCAAACCTTTCGATCTGTTTTTTCGCATTATCGTCAATTTTTGACTTTGACTTGACGTAGGCCCCTGGAATCCACATGGCCCTGGGATGAAGCCCGAAAAAGCCTTATGATAGATTCGGCCCTGTATTCGAAGATTCCACATTAATCTGATTATTATGTTACGAGTATTATGTAATAGTAGTGTAGGTAGTTTTAGCATATAAATTAGTGTTGTATTTTTTTGTAGTTAATAAAGGCACTTTTATCTAATTATTATTTAGTTATGTTGAGGTATAGAATCCAGTAATATTGATTCCGATTTGATTATGAAAAAAAAAACCGATGCAAGTGTTGCGGTGGCGTACGCAGGCTGGATTATCCTGCGTTTTCAGAAAGTTGGATGCCGGGAATGTTTTTGCTGGAGGCACGAAATGCTGCATCAGCCATACAGTGTTGATCGAATTTTTAATTACTTTGTTACATACATGCCAACAGGTGAAACCGTCCGGTCTTATTTTGTAACAAACATACTAGTGGCCTAATCTGTTAAGGATTTTTCATACTGATACAATGAAGTCTTCAAATCCCGAGTAAATAGGTATCTTCTAGGTAAGCGTGCTACATCCTAGACCGCATATCTGCTCTGCAACATCAGGCAGTATGTAGTCAAACGCAAACCTATATGGAATAAAAAAAAAGTCGCGATATAGAAAATGTAGAAAAACACCGACTCAAAGAAATATGTATCACTATTACTGACATCTGGTTTATCATTTTAGACACCATTATAAATAACGTAAAACCAGATTTAGTTGGCGACGAAGTGCACCTACCTATTTATGAAGGTTTTTTGTGATTTTGTAGTAACTTTATTTCAGTTCGTAACGATGATTATTATAATTATTTCCACAAAAATATCTGTTATCTGTAGAATATTTTTATAATTTAACCTCGCATATATGTTTATTTGTTGTCAAGTATAGTAGTTCTTAGCCGTTCAATAGATAGATTAATGAGGCTCTATTATGTTTTGGTCATTACAGGTCCACATGAAAGGTTCCCTTTGTATTCTTGTAACTGGAGATAATATAGTTAATTTAGTATTTTCATGGAAAATGATAGTTGATATATCAAAAGCCAGTGCTGGTTTTGAAAATTGATAGGCACACGTGTATAGTTACAAGAAATGAAAACGAATAAGCCACTAAATCTGTGTATGTAAGTATATATTTTTGTACTACAGAGCAAATATCAAGTAGAATTGAAGTTTTATAATATGAGAAATGCTGTACTCAGCGCCAAAGTCATTAATCCGCGTTAAAATCGTAAAAACGCGTTGAAGTGTCGCTAAAATCAAGCTCGGGATTGTTAAATCGAGAAACAGTATCAGTGGAATCGTAAAAGTGTTCAGTAAGATAGTGCTTTTCTTTGAATAGTTCTTACTTTACGACTTTAGACAGTAGTAGTTGCGGAGCGCAACTTGTGAACAGAATTAGCATTCACAGAAAGTTGCAAAATTCAACTAACTGCACAGCAATATGCACATAAATTGCACAATGTACGACTACAACATGTGGCGTACTGCACGCGGAATGGAATTTAATCCAATCCTCGGTATTATTGTTGAAAATAAGTTCGGTATTTTGTTTTTCTATTGTAATATTTTTGTTGTTTTTAAGTTTTCGCGATTTGAACACATTATTATTATTAAACACTACGGGACGTTTTGAAGAGAAATGGTTATGGTGTGAAAATGCGAGACCTAGGTAGACGCAGGATTCGGAAGAACGGTTGTGACGTTGAGAGGCAGCCGGCTTTCATGCCTTATGTTAAAGGAGTGACGGATAAGGTGGGGACTTTGCTAAAGGATTACTCCATCAAGACAGTGCATACTCCCTTATCCAAACTACTGGGCCAAGTCAGAACGCCGAAGGATGTCATTCCATTTCAGACTCCTGGTGTATATAAGGTGGATGGCAGCTGCAGTAGTTCTTACATAGGTCTAACAAACCGTACTATTGCTAAACGGATCAAAGAACATATCGCGGCAGTCAAAAACCGCCAGTTACAGAAGTCTGCTATAGCTGGGCATTTGCTTGACGGAGGTACTGGTCATTGGATCGAGCTTCACGACCCAAGTTTAGACCGATAGGCATTATTTTTCAAGAATAGTTCGTAAAGCGGTGGAAATCAAAAAACATAACAATTTCAACCGGGAGGATGGATTTAAGTTATCGGCGTCGTGGAATCCTGTTATCAACAAATGTATATCGCGTAGTTAGGGTATTGATATCTAACAGTAGTATGACTCGGCCCTGTCCTTGAGATATATGCCTACAGAGTCACGTGGCCTCGCGGACCGAACCACGCGCTAGGGCTGCCCGACTTCAGTATTTTAATTTCATACTACTTACTTATTACCTACTTTAGTTTCTTTCTAGTTTTGTTTATTAAATTTATGACACTATCCTATTGTACTCGTACCTACCTGTAATGATGCAAATTTTTCATATTTATTATTGAAAAGAAATTCGTGGTGAATGAAAAAGGAAGCATTCAATAAAAATACATATTGTGTTATTTGATGTTTTAGGGTTCCGTAGTAAAACGAGGTACTTATAACTTAGCTGTGTCCGTCCGTGATTTTTTAACTTTTAATTCATAACTTTTTTTATTTGTCGTTGCAGCGCCATATGCTTGGCTGGCTAACTAGCACACTTAAGTTAAATATCTATTATCAAAAATTTAACAAGGTGTAGTGTAACAGAATCATTTGAGAGCCACTTTCTGTAATGACTTAGGAAACTTAACATGCTTGTTTATATCATTACGCACCACAACGCCAGTCGTAGGCTAACATCATCGACTTGGATTTTTTTCTGTTTTATTGATGGCTAACATCTAGTCAGGCAACAGTAAAACGCTGTACTCTTCAATAATCTAAGGCCCAATGATAACACGTCAAAGTTTAAATTACCGCTAGTATTCGATCCTAGTTATTGTTTATTGAAAACTGAGATGCGTTCAAGCTGCATGGAAACATTGACGCCATAGCTGTCAGGTCATCAGTTCATAGTAGAGATAACGACATTAACGACGTCCTCTGGCCATCATTAGTCCTGATTTCACAAGGGCCTCTCTGCGAGGTACACACAAATACTTTACGATCAAAGCAAAACAGAATCCATTTCGGTCCCTACCTACTGATTGATGCCAGATAATTTTGTTTGCATAAACCAACGCCGGAGTCCGTTAAATTTTATTATCAGCTTTGAACAAACTTTTCCTTATTTGTAAAAAAGGGATGGTGTATTAGTTTTCCTGTTTACCCTGCCAGATGACGCGCTTATGTGGGCCTGATATAATGGACAACTCACTTGTCCGTCTAATTTTGGGGTGAGCTGAAACTCCCAACTCCATAACCGTAGGGTTTTATGGGAATGCTTCTGCTTCAAACTGATTTACTGTGGGGTTTATTAGGGTTTTAATAAATTGCTGGTGTAGTAATATTTTTGATACTCTCACCAAATATTAATCCGTTGGATTTTAAGAATCTCTAACCGAATGTGATAAGAGCTAAAAAATTAAGACATCGCAGGTCAACAATTTTATTTTACTATTTTTAATAACAGTCTGATCTATTCTAATTGTTCATAACAAAGTTGTATAGCATTATATTCCTACAAGGAGAGGAATAGAATGTTTTACAAGCTCAAAGTCATAATAATAACTAATTGTCCTCAAAATACAGGTAATTAAATTGGCAACGATTGAAAAACTTTTGACAAAGTTCTGTTACAATGGAAAATGTTGACTAAAACTAATAGATAAAACCTTTATTTCAAATTATAAATTCAAAACACAACTTGTTCTCATTGCTAGCGCAAATTCAAAAACGAACCTTTCTATTTTTAGCAAAATGTACCTATTTTCATTTCAATTACAAATCATATCATCAAAAACGATTTATTAAGTTAGGCTAAGTAGTTTTAAAAAGGTTTAGTCTAGCAGGTTTTAAAACTTAAATTTAAAATGGATCATTTGCATGGTCGTTTTCACCTTTGTAATTTGGTCGAGGATCTAATTTGACTCTCTTGATCTCGATATAATGGGTGTAATTCCACCATTAACGAATTCTATTACCAAGCTTTAAATGGAGATAGAATAGGAGCTATAACAGAATTAAGTAGTCGTTTTATGCTTTGTTTTTAGAATGTTCGTATTGTTCGTAGTTCTAGGTATTTCGATGAATAAAACATGAGAATCATTGCTAGAAAGATATCGAATATTTGGAATTTATTTTCGGACAATTGTAAAAGTTGCTCATAAACAACTTTTACAATTGTCCGTCATTGTATTTTGTGCAATGCATAAACTAATATTAACTCATAATAAAACATCGATACCAACGTGATAACTCTTTAGCGTTTTTATTCGTGATTGTGCTGTTACCGCTTCTACAATGGTAGTCCTCGGTAAGAAAATGTTCATAAGTAAGTTCGTATAGACCGGGTGACTAGTCCTACTGCCAGAGTTTTTAAGCCATGAAGGCCTCGTACATGGCTAACAAAAGTTTCTTGTAAATAAATGCATTATGGTGCATTAAAAAAATTAAAATAGTAAGGATACTTTTCTTCAGCCTAACAAAATTGGTATAGAGGCGCGGTTGATTTTGATCTTGTAAAGGTCGGAATGCCAAGTCAATGTTTGGATGATTGGCAACATACGTAAAATATACCATTTTTAAATAAGTTTCTGACAGTTTATATCTAGCTATATAGTGTAGACATTTTATAACCAATGACATTATTTATTTACATTTCCTTCTACATTACGCCATCAACACTGTAAAGTAGTAAAAGACAAACACTACAACTAATTTGGCGTGAGGTTTAGAGTGTCACCTACATAGCTTAAAAACAAAAGGATGGAAACCCGAGTATCAGTTTCTTCAGGTTCAAATCCTGCGCATACGACAAATTTTTGAATTGGTTATCGCAAAAACAACTTATTAACTTAGAAAATCAAGTCTAAAAACTATCATTAGAATCCTAAAAAGATTACCAAATCTGAATAAAGGAACGTTTAGAACGGCTTATAAACCTATCCACAATACAGGTAGCTCGCCGGGAGTAGTGGCTGCACGAGTTTGCCGACTTGCCGCTTAGGGAGTAGTTATCGCGGCTTACCTACTACAAAAGTAAACTCCTTAAGCCCTGCCCCATTTACTTTTTAGTATAAACACCTTTGCACAAGGCAGAGATTTTAAATAGATTTTTCGTGGGTCCGCGGTCATTTCTGGCCGTCTGTTTTATAGCTACGGCTTACCTAAACGTATTTTTGTGAAGTATCTATGGCCTTTTATTTATGAAACGGAGTTGTTCGATTAAATTATTTTCCTTAAAAATTTTTAGCTTTGGTTCATAGATGAATAATTGGTATCGCTCTAGCGGAGCTATTAATCATCTATTTTTAGTTTATAATTATAATAGACCTATTGAAAAAGAACACATAGAATACTCCTGTGTATCCTATGTGTGGACTGTGTCTCGTAGTGTGAAATTCAGCAAATCGTTGCGAAACCAAACTTATCTACCACACAAACAGAGGTTCATAAAAATTCAAGACTAACGACTTATTTATTGACTTCTGGCAATTTGCATCCTAGTTTTTTCGACTAGATAAGATGAAAATGCTTCAACAATACAAGAAAGAAGACAATAAATGAAATGTAAGTAGGTAATGTACAGGTATTATTTCAATTGTAATCTTTAATGTATTTAGTTGGACATTCACAAGTATACATAATTGTATCTATGTTGAGAAATAAATGAAATGAAATGAAACAGCCGGCGACAATATTACAGATTCGTGAATATGATCCAGACTTTATCCGTCTTACCACAAAAAATTTAAACACGGTTTAAACACTGTTTAGTTTGTAATGGTAAACATTGTCTGAAACGAACGTAAAGCTTTTGTGGTAAGACGGTATTATTTTTAAAAATCTAGCATTATAGGCGGCCCACCATGTAAAACAAACTCATCTCGGCAATTTCGTCATGTACGTAACTATAATAGAACACGATATTAATCGAAATTAAGCCTACAGCCGTAGAATGAATGCTTTGAAACCAAACTTCGTAGAACACATTTCAATTCTGCATACTTAACTCTACCCAAATCCAATGAATTCCCAATGTAAGGCCAGCCCATGTGCGATAATTCACGTATAAAATCGACCAAGTGCGAGTCCGACTCGCGCATGAAGAATACCGTACCGTATAGGAGTCCTCCTTAATATATGTTATTTTAATTATTTATTTTTGAAGTGAATATAGGTACAACTAAATATTCCGTGAATATCTCAATTGTCTACCATTTACCGTTATTAATATCAAGCGAGAAACGGCAAAGATTCAGGCTTATTCTATGACAACCCTCATATGAACCTATTTTATTCTGGTTTTAGTCTTTATCGTTACAGAGGCAACAAAAATACATCATATCTGAAAATTTCAACTTTCTACCTATCACGTTTCATGAGATACAGCCTGGCGACAGACAAACACAGACGGATAACGGAGTCTTAGTAATAGGGTCCCGTTTTTACCCTTTGGATACGGAACCCTAATAAATGTGTTTGCTTCAGGCGCCACCCCCCACGGACAGCTCGAGGCTGGGCGCGGGCGCGGCTGCGGTCGCCAACGCGGCCGGCCATGAGCTGGCAGACTTTGCACATAGAGAACTGCTATTTGGACTCACCACAACTGGTATGTAACCAAAACAAGAAAGCTTTAAAATTAGTGGACAAAAAAATCAATGTTATTACTTATTACCGACTTCTAAAAAGAAACAGACTATGTTCGTCTGTATGTATTTTTTTTTGTAGGTTCATTCCATATTTTTGCCAAATGTAAACAGATTTAAAAAAATCTTTTTGGTTCGATTAGGTATACTCCTAAGGTGTCCCATTAAAATTTATCGAAATCGACTGAGTCGTTTTTAATATATCAACATAAATGTACATGGATGTCATCGATTCGTGCAAACTATTCGCGGTGGTAGAAGGTGGTGCCATTTTTTGTAAAATAATTATTGCTTTTAACCTTTTGCGATTAGAACATGTTATTCTTATTGGCCGAGTTAAAATTCTTGGCGGTTGTGATGTTAGCTACTAGCTGCGGAAAACCCAATTCTGACTACAGCTCACTCAAAAACAGCTGCGCGAGGATTGGGTTAGGTTAGGCAAATGCAAAATGTAATATAAATTTTGATATTAAATTACAGAAGTTTGCGTAAAAGGTTAATTTTGAACGAGTAAATGTTCCTAATAAAACTTTTAGAAATAATTAGTTATGCTTAATTAAAATATAAAGAAAAGCTCGCATATAAGTAGCTAATTTAATTAATGTCTGCACTTTATTATATTACAATAACAAAACACGCTTTATTATTTTCAGTCTTTTTAGTCTTTACTTAAAGTACGACATAAATATTACATTTAAGAATCGTTTATTTAACCAACATATTCTGATTTGTACAATTCAGAAAGTCTTTATTCGAATAATAGAAACCACGAGCGCGACATGAAATATCATCATACTCGTATACTCCTACAATAGGCTATGTCAACTAAGAGATTACTTGCTTCAAACAAGACGACATTATAAATCTAGCTCTAAGATGAAAAAATGCTCCCATTCGAACTATAACGTGCTGAGAATATTACTACTAAAATAATCTGTAGGCATTTGGCATTGATAGAAGACCGCCTGATTATCATAATGCTCAACGGCGGAGCTTGTCCTATCCAATTACGTGTGGATTTACGGCCTCCGAGCTGAGCTATTAATTCCACTTCTTTTTATACGCTTTGACTATCGCGTTTTCCCGGCAAGCCGCTCAGTCAAACAACAAGAAGTGTTAACATTCTGAATAATTCGAGTAGGGAGTAAAGTACATGCAAATGAAGCGAGTTTCGTGAATTGCAGAGTCTTACCTCGAGTTCAACGCGCAAGATTTGGAGTTCGGATTCAACGAGAGTCGTCGGGATCGGATCTTGCGTACGTTCGTTCGGAACGCGTACTACTACCATCTCAACGAGATCTACTCGACTTTGAAGAACGAATACACGGACTGGGACAAGCCCGTGCAGAACCCGCTCAGCGTTCGCGACGCGACTCTCGAGGTAACAGAATAGATAAAATAATGACTTCTCCCAACTGTAATTACATAATTTAAAAGTTAACCGCGCGCGGAGTTGTTCGCGTCTGTATACATTTTCATTATTTGTTATGCAAATGGTGAGCGGTGTGCGCTTGTTTGATATGGATTGCGGTTTGGTTCGCTGTTTTGTTTCATGTGGGATTTGGAAAGTTTGCTGACTAATTATCATTGTTGCTAAATTATGCTGTTCGCCATTTAATGAATTGATAAACGTTTTTCGTCATTAGTCTATACCACTTCTAGCTTTTAATGGAACGTGTTGAAGCCTGAGATTGAGTTATTTGGCCAATTGGGTGAATGAATTAAATTTTTTATCTGATAATTCCTGAAAAGTGCTAGTTTTTATAAGATTATAGAATAAAATTAGAAGCATAAAACAACCTTCATAGTCCACCAGTCCGGTTCTTAAAGAACTGGATTAGATTATATCATAATCTTACTGCGTCATCAAAGACGAAGCTTAATAAATAGGGTACAGGCACTTACAGGCCTGGGGTTCTAAAACTAACTTGATCGTGATACTGGTTTGTCCTTCTTGATAACATAGAAATGCTACCTGACAAAGCTCCATTCTGCAATCTGTCCACAAAGATGGCGGATGACGTCAGTCGACATGATAGTTCCGCAGGCTAGAAAGAGATTGTATCAGATGATCTCAATTTGGCTCCGTTCGGGACAAAAGCTCGCAGATTGTAGAATAGCCCTCTAAAGTTATTTGGGCCACGGCAGCAAATACGAACTGTTGATAACTTGACAAAAGAAAAAAGTTATTTTTTGTATGTTAGAGGGTCACATTTTTATAGTTTGCCTTTCCATCCTTTTTTTGTTAAGTGTGACAATGATATGACAGCATTATGACTTGAAAGTATACTTTTGCAAGCTCAACTTTTATAAAATTGCTGTATCATGATTAATTAATTACATAGAACCTTTATTGGCAATATAATTTAGTAGGAAGATATTTGAAGTTATCTTACGTATTTTTGTTATGTGATATTTCAATGATTAATAAAAAGAAACTTTGTAATATTTTCTTCATTCTAATTTAACAAAGGAAAAAAGCAGGTCACAAAGCTGTCAAAAGTTATCCAATACATGCTATCCGTAATTTATCTACGATAACTCTGTACTATGCTTCCCATATGCGTTTAGAAAAGTAAGAGAAAAGTCAAATCAGAATTACCATAATGTTTTACAAATTTGATACTAGGAAGCCTCAGAAGTCACTTAGCTTAATAGCTGGCAGTACAGCCACCCCGGTAATCAGCCAGTGATAAGGTAACGAGTGCAGCCGATGACGTCAGCTAAGCCGTCGCTCCGCGGATCGTATCAGACGATCTCAATTTAGCCTTCGAGTGCAATAGCACTCGACTCAGCCCCGCCGCCGACACAAAGGAACTTAATGACGCTCGCACACTGAATACACGCCTACACCGAAAGGCTTTATTACAAAACACTTGAATCGTTCGCGGAGAAATTAGGACGTTATTATTGGGGATGAAGGTGTCGTTATCTGTAAAGGCTCGGGCCATTTTGATTATGGTAACGTTACACCTACTGTTACGCTCGTCTGTTTTATGCTAAGAGCAATCAATTGAAGAGCCCTTACTCAAGCGATTGTAATTAGTATTCGTCATTTCCGGGCTTGCTGTTATTGTAATTAAAATTACGATTGTAAGTCCTGATACGAAAATTTCAATTAACTCGTTGAAATTTATGGATTTCGCAAATTGGTGTTTTTTAGTGTCTTTTTTTGAATACAATTTAATTATACGCTGTGTGATCGTTAAGTAGTTAAGAAAGGGTTAATATGCTGCGTTGACGAAAATTTGCTTTGCTAATGTGTTTTGTTTAGGAATTCATTAAGGCCCCATTTTTTGGAAAAATGTTTCGGTTTCTTCGATTCATACTTATGTTATAGTATTATAATTGTAAGAGCTAATATTGCTATTGCCAAAACATTTACATTATATTTATCTACCTGATATCATACTAATTTTGGGCACGTAATTGAAGAAACCACATAATTGTAAGTCCCTGGATATTGTTAGTTTATGAACATATATTTCACGTGAATACCACAAAAGCTAGCCTAGGTCTAGGATACCCGATCCATTCTCTCGCACGTAGGCGTTTTCAGGTGGCATTTCATTAGTTCAAGTATAAACTATTATGTTAAAGCAAACATCCAATTTATATTAATGTGGTCGACACCCAATTTGTGATGTTTGCTTATCTTTGTTTTAATTAACATAGCACACGTGAAATTGGATATTTCGTGTTACAACTAAATATTTCATTGGTTAACGCTTCATATCACGCAATAAGTGATTTATAAATAGTGACGTCAAAGGCCATATTGTAATTACATTGATGTTGATTCTGGGGCTATTATTATATCTTACTAGCGACCCGCCCCGGCTTCGCACAGGTAGGTGTATTATACATATAAACCTTCCTCTTGAATCACTCTACCTACTTAAAAAAACCGCATCAAAATCCGTTGCGTAGTTTTAAAGATTTATTCATACAAAAGGATATAGGGATATAGGGACAGATAAAGCGACTTTGTTTTATACTATGAAGTGATAGTGATTTTGAATTTATAATTTGGAGTATTACGCGTTTTGTTTTCTGTTATATTGTGGTTTTATCTTAGTGCTCAAAGTTGAGAAAGTGACTTTGGCTTATATTGAATTAGAATTTTCCACACCAATTACCTGTTAGTTCTTTGGTCGATATAAGATTGTTACTTACATAGTCCAAATTACACCAACAGTGTTAAGGGTTTAGTAAGACTAGCGAGAAGGAACGCAGAGCATAACATTTTCTTCATACATCTTGTTGATTCTCATTAGTATTGCTACCGTCATTTTCTCGGTTGTCACGTTATGCAATTTAAGATTTATCGTCACGATATGTTGTTTGTTTAGGTTTTGAGCGATGGTCGGACAGCTGCGCCGTTGATACGACTGGGGTACCTCCACGCTTTGAGAGGGGGCACCACCTACTTCACGCATTTTCATCATCTCTCGCAGGAGAAGGATTACCCACAGGTAGTATAATAACATGTGCATATATGCACCTACAAGGTTTTACTTTGTAGTTTTCCTTTTAGATAGATATCAGGACGTGCACTCATCTTAATATATATTTTTACTAGATTTTGCCCGCGGCTTCGCTCGCATGATATTTCGAGGCCCTACCTTATCACCCTTATTAAAGGAGGTGGAAAATTAAAAAAAAACAAAAAAAATCGATTTGACATTTGTTCGATTCGACAGTTTTTTTTTTTAATTTCTCGGAGCGCACGCTAGAATAGCTCGCAGATGTCAGAATTTTTCCTACTTAACACTTATTGTTATAATATGGAAATTTTACGCAATATGATTATAATTTATAGCCTATGCGTTATTCTGATATATAAGCTATATAATTGCAAAGTTTCATCTCAATCCGTTCAGTAGATTTTGCGTGAAAGAGTAACAAACATCCATACATCCATCCTTACAAACTTTCACGTTTATAATATTAGTAGGACTATGAGACCAACCCTGCATAAGCAATTAATCAGCTACATCTCCAAATAAATTTAGGCAGACTTTAAACTATGGACCTACTTTATCGTGTTGAGTCTTTGTAGTAATTAACTTATTTATACATGACATTGACCTTTAGTTAGTAGCATTCTGTAAGTACAGCAAACTTAGATTTCGGCTAAACATCGGCCGACTTACCACATAAGTTTTACGCACGCTTTAGACTGAGCAGTACAAATTGCACGGCTAAACAGTGTTTAAGTCTTTTGTGGTACGGCAGTGGGTCCCTAAAAATAATAAATTTAATTAAATATAATAATCATTCAATATTCTAATCTAAAATTATATTCCTACGAAGAACAACAAAAATCTGACAACACAAATCATAGGGATTTTCTCGTAATTGGCGTTTCGCTCACAAGCGGCCAGTAAGTAAATCATTATTAACACCGAGCTACTGAGTGGCCGGCTAATTAATCAATCCGGTAATTAATAGGTAACGACTACGGTGTAATACGTGCTCTCGTACCTGGACAGTGTTTGATGTGATTTATGTGAGAAAATTAAATTTGACTGATGTTACTACCACTGAAAAATCGTTTTGTTACTTGACGTTCGTAGCGAGTGAGCATCCGAAGGTTTTTAAGGCAACATAAAATAAAATGCATATCTCAGTACAATTTTGTGTATTTAATACTATAATTTATGTATAATTTAGCTAGCGTTACGTTTAAAACGGCTCGTCTCGTCGTTTATTAGGGTTCCGTACCCAAAGGGTAAAAACGGGACTCGATTACTAAGACTCCGCTGTCCGTTTGTCCGTCTGTCACCAGGCTGTATCTCATAAACGGTAATAGCTAGAAAGCTGAAATTTTCACAGATGATGTATTTTTATTGCCGCTATAACAAATACTGAAAACAGAAAAAATTAATATTTAAGGCCCCAATTTAAATATTTATTTTTTTCCCATACAACAAATCTGAATTTTTAGACATTTTTTGCTTCATATTTATAAAGGTGCCAGGTAGATGCTTCAAATATTCACATAATATTTTGTTAAATATATGCTTTCAAAATAAATTAAGAATTGAAATTAAATAAGTATTTAAGGGGGCAACATTAACAAGAAACGTTATTTTTTTGCTCGATATTAATAATGACAACATGAAGATGCCTGAAATGTTCATAGAATATTAAGTTTATATTTCCTTCAAAAATAAATGATTAAATTAAAATAAAATTTACTAAGGGGGCTTCCATACTATACGGAGCCCTTCGTGCGCGAGTGCTACTCGCACTTGGTCCATTATTCATCTTAAAACCACATAAATTTGCAGTCCAATTAAGAAACTCTTATTATTTTCATGATCCATCCATCAATCGGCCATAGGATGTCCAATGCTGGACATAGGTCTCCGCCATGGTTCTTCAATAAGACCGGTTCGAAGCGGCTTGCATCCAGCGCGATCTTGCGGTCATCAGTTCACCTCGAGGGTAGGCGTCATACGTTTGCCGGTACGTGGTCTCCCCTTGAGAC
This sequence comes from Hypomecis atomaria, assembly GCA_964007245.1. NCBI lineage: Eukaryota > Metazoa > Arthropoda > Insecta > Lepidoptera > Geometridae > Hypomecis > Hypomecis atomaria. Next base: position 11,052,271 of record OZ023281.1, on the reverse strand, counting down.
CTTTTCAACCATATCGATGATCAGTCCTCGGTACTATGTACCCTGCCCACTACCATTCAAATTAACAATCCGTTGGGCTATGTCAGTAACTTTGCTTGTTCTACGGATCTCCTCATTTTTTTTTATTTTGGATTCGGTTAAAAATATGTAACATAAACGGTATTCTGTGCAGAGACCGGGATCGGTCCATGGCGAGGATCTGCCGTACTACTTGGGTGTGCCGCTGTCGCTGACGCATCATCAGCAGAACTTCACGCAGCAAGAGCAGAGGGTATCCAAGCTCTGCATACACTACATCGCTAATTTCGTTAAATATGGGTGAGTTTTTTTATTTATGCACAAAGTTTACAGCCTTTTAACTATTTCTAACCCACCAATCCGCATTGGGTCAGCGTGGTTGATATGGCCCAGTCACCCTTCGTGAGTAGGGCTACGTTCAGTAGTGGACTATTAAAAAAGGTTGGTACAGTACAGTAACTGTTTTCATTCACACGTTTTAACCACACTTAAAGTTAAAATCTGTTGAAACTAGCACTTGCAAATTTTTCACTGTGATTTTGGGTTTTCGTAATTTTTTCATCAGCCATGCTTACGGCGAAGCGGATGATAAAAATATATTCAACAAACTGCTCTCGAACTTGATTGTTTATTTTTCCATACGTGCTAGTTTTAACATAATATAGTGTCGAGATATAGACTAGGGCAGAAGCCTTTAAAAATAATAAAAAGTGAAAAAATAATAATAGTAGGATGAATTCTATTAGAAAAGGAGGGTAATATTATAAAAATGAAAGGAAAAATAATTTACGGGCGATCTGAGGTCTGGAAGGGGTGGGGCTGGGGGGGCTTAAGGTTAAAAAACGGTTTTTCTCGATTTCCGGCAAAACTTAAAGTCCTATCGAAAAAAGTGAAATGGCAAAGTTGTAGGTAATAAAAAGATGTAAAACTTTTGTATGTACACTTTTTTCACATAACCTCAAAATTTATGTGAAATATTCAAAAAACCTAGTTTTTGAATTTTTATTTTTTACAATTTTTTTTTAACGAAATTTAGTGACTCCTTACCTTTTTATGTCCCAAATATGCTGTAATTTATTTGATTAAAAATATTTATTTTTTCACCTTATTTTGAATTGATATCGAAAAAGCACCCTAATTTTCAATCAAAAATTCACCCGTCAAAATATCAGCTTTTTTCAAAAAGTTGGTATGTTTTCTGTTCGTTGAAATCTCTACTTTCCGATGGTGAAAAAAAAATGTTACTATAGTAAATTTTAATCTTCTCTCGTGCTCGCTTCGTGCAAACGCTCACAACAACTGTTGTAAGCATAGTAGCAAAGTAGGACTTGCACTTTGTCTCTACAAACTTCTTACTTAACGAAACTGAAATTGATTCTGATATTCGTATCCGTGCCATACTTTCCCACTCTTTTACTTAAAGCACAAAAGAAAAAAGTCAGATAAATCTACATTGATTTAACGACTTCACAAAAAGAGTCGAATAGGTTAACCGTTATAATTTATAACGTAAAGCAATCGCAGTTGAAACCAAATAGCCGCCCATTTGTTCTAACAATTTTGGTCGATTAATTGCGGAGGAAGTTTCTTTTGATTTGGATCTTAAATTTCATACCCATTAATGTAATAGAGATTAGGTACGACCTTTAATTTGAAATTGTGCTACCCCATTCGGTCATTATAGCAGTCGGTACGCAAAAAGGAGTAAAAAAGTTTTTTGTCTATTGTATTAATATGGATCAGTTAGATTATCAAAATATAATGGACATGTATTTTTTCTTTTGTCATTTGAACAAGAAAACATTTATTTATAGCCTGTTAAAGTTCCGCATGGCATCACGCTTAGGTAGGTTTTTTACCATATACCTAGTAACGTCACTCTCGAACTAGCTTTATCTTTGCTATTTTTTGTTTCATTAACAAAATAAAAAAACGTGTCCTATTTTTTTTGTAATACAACTGACGCAATAATAAAAACAATATTCATACTATGCAGTCATCTGGTCTATTGTACCAAATCATTTTTTACCGACTTCCAAAAAAAACTGTGTTCGTCTGGATGTATGTTTTTTGTATTTCATTGATATTTTTGCCACTTGCGAACCGAATTAAAACAATCCTTTTATTTCGAAAGGATTTACTCTCGGAAAAAATCCTTTTAAATTTTAATGATATCGGCTGAGCCGTTTTTGTTAAATCAACAATAATTTACATAGATGTCACATCGATTCGTGCAAACTATTTAGTGCCACATTTTGCGAAAATTAATAATATTTTCTTTGGTTTCGAAGAAGTTATAGACATTTGATAGTCACAGAATTAGATGATAATTATTTTTATCATTTAAAACAGAACCCTAAAAATATTAAGTAAAAATGTTTCGGTAGGAAAACTTCGTAGAGCCCATGTTTTTCTTTGAAGGAAATTAGGTTCCTAGAAGTAGACTCGGCCCGGCATCCCAGCGACGCTCATCCGAATTCCAAATTCAATTTGCTAGGAATTCTTTTTTGTTAACAATAAAGGTTTCGCTCTAATCTGTTTTTGGAACATTTGGAGGAAAATAAGCACCTTAACTGCCTGTAAAAGACCCTATAAAACAAAAGTTTCCCCGTTTTAGTGTCTGCTATCCTCCGTTGATTCGCTTAGTTGCTCATAATAGGTAACTTTTGGAATGGGTCTTCAACAAGTAGCAATCAATTCTGTCGCAATCAATAAAATAATGTTACGCGGAAACAGGTTTTATGTAACCTAAAAACTCTTTCACGGTCTATTTGACTGATCTTGAAAGGTTCCCTAAATCATTTGTCACGGATTTGACTATGGCCAGTTAAAATACGTACTTTAATTTAAAGAGAGCGGTGAGTTAATAGGGAGCCAAGCTTACTTAAATTTAAATCAATGTTCTTGTTAAGGATCTTTTTGTGGTTTTACTGAATGCTTAGGCAAACGTAAACAATAATTAAAATATTCACATAGCTGGTTTCATGTTGGAAATATGATTCATTTGATGCCTAGATTTAAATTATAATTCGTTTGGATTTATTTTTGAGATAAGTGCTTGGAGTATATTATGTAGTTTTTTTATTAGACAGTTAATACAGAAATAGCGACCTCTAAAATAACTTAAAATAAAAAATACGCTTGCTTTCGATGGTATACGAGTATAATTATTTTGTCCACTTTTCTCTTGTAGTGTGTAGAATGTACACTCAAAAAAACTTTGTTAACTTTAGACTTATAATACCTACATCTATTTCTTTGAGCTCAAAATTACAGTGGTAACGAGTCCTTCTTTTTATTGTATGAAATATCTGACTGTGGCACATGAAGCAAGATGATAAACTACTCTAAAGCAATCTCTATTCTTCTCAAAAACATTGCAATTTCTCTACCATTACAATAATGATTGTATGATGAATGAGGGTCTGTATTGTGTAGGAACCCCAATGAGCCGTCGGCCACGCCACCGCCGGCGCCGCTGTTGGGCGACGCGCCGCGCCTCGGCCCCGACCAGACGCCCTACTGGGACACCTACGACACTATCAACCAGCTCTATATGGAAATCAGTGCGTATATTTACATTCTTACAGTTTTCCGCACATTCACCCTCTATACAAACAACTCCCCCGCTCGCCAGGGGCGCAATAAACGGACCCCGTTTAAACCCGTCACTTCAGGTAAACTTATTATGTATAGAAATGGAAACTAATACTTAATTATGTGTGTAACGTATATTTATATTTATATATATTTCGAAGCCGTTCTATTTACAGTTAATTAGGGTAAACTGCCAAAGTGCGTCTGTACAGTACGGTTCATTTAAAGTTTCGGGTGGGTCAGTATACCGTGTTTGGGGGATTAATTTGGGTCGTTTGTTTCAATTGTGGGGTCGCAGGTAGCAAACCGGAGATGCGCAGCCACTACCGCGGCCACAAGATGTCGCTGTGGCTGTCGCTCATCCCGCAGCTGCACCGGCCCGGTTCCGAGCTGCCGGACGCCGCCATGCGACACCATCACTTTCAAGACGATAACACTAACGCCAACTATTATGAAGGTAAGTTTACTTCTCTAAAATGTTTTTTCTAACAATTAATATAGTGATTTTGACTAACATCGCTTTCACTAAGTACTTTATCATTTTCGTTAGGTGCGGTGCGACCACAGTCGATGTCACGAGCCAACATCCCGCACGTGGTGAACATCGATTCAAGCTCCGGCGATCCGTCTCGAAGCACGGCCCCGCCTCGCGTGGTGGCCGCCCGCCCCTCCACCGCCCCCGCAGCTCCATCCACCGAGTGCCCTCCGAACGCTACCGCGACACCCTCGCACTCGGACGATGCTCTTTTGCGCCGCCTTGCATCTTCCCATTATCAATCGTATACGGCAGCACTAACGGTCACGATAGCAGTTGGATGTTTTCTCCTCTTATTGAATGTGCTGATATTCGCTGGCATTTACCACCAGCGCGGATCCCGTCCGCGCCGATCAAAGGACGACCTCGCCGAGGCGGGGAGCTCCTCGTCTTCCGATAACTACGACGGAAAACTCGACTATGAAGTTCGAGCCTTCGACGGGAAAGGATTCGGTTTCGAGTGCAAATCGGCGCATGTGCCGCGCGGTGGCTCAAAATTTGATTTGAGAACTTTGTCCGATTGCGGTGAGCCAACATTCGGTGAATACAGCTGTTACGACGAGAAACATAGAGCGGCAAGGAGCTCGATGCCCGATGTGAGCGTGGGCAGCGCGATAGAGGCGGGTAGCGTAGTGTGCATCGATACTCAAAAGCCCGATATCCAGAAGGTGGAGGGCTGCGCGGGAGTGAGTGTGGGCGTGGGCGGCGCGGTGGGGCGCACTAGCACGTTCGAACCGCGCACCACGGCCGACAGCTCCACGCAGGTGAAGTTCGGCTCCGAGGCGGACGGCACGCCCGACTCCAACGGCGAGTCGGAGGCGGGCGGCGCGAGCGGCGCCGGGCCGCGCGTGCCGCCCGCGCCCACCACTCCCGCGCCGCCTGGCATCATGAAGAAAAGAGTCCAGATACAAGAGATTTCCGTATGAGGGTTAATGGAAGGCGACGCCGCCGAACTCGTTGTCAACAAACGAACTAAACTGTGATTAGTGAAGTTAGTTGTGTAAATAGAGTCGATGTGTCGAGTCGTGTAAATATAGGGTTGTGAATGTGTGCAGAGAGATCGAGTGTGGCTGACGTGACTCTTGCCTTATGTTAGCATGGTCGCTGCCGTGCGCCGTCTTCATTTTCCGCTCTATTTGCTTCGGAATTGGAGACGTACGAACGCAATATTAAGCTGATGTCGTGAACTGTGAACGGTTGCTTGTGATCGAAGACAGCTTCTCTGAACGCGCGGTGCAAGTATAAGTTTACAGACAGCCAAATCGAAACATTCCGGGAGCACCGTAAAACTTTGTGATACAAATTGTGTTTTTATCTTAAAAGTTCTGGCCTACCTTCAAATTAGAAAGTTTAGCGTAAGCGAATTTCTGTTCGGAACTTCATGATTATTTTATTTCCCTTTTCGGGTTAGTGTGAACTTGTGAAGGAATTGTAGTTTCTTGTGAATATATTCGTATATTAATTAGTGTGAATATAACAATAAAACTAGTGACAAAAGACTAAAACAAACCCGAGTTAGTTGTACATACTAATGATATCAGATGAAGTGTTTCAGATACTTAAATATTGCTTAGGTAAATAATAACTAAGAGAACTATTGTTTAAAATATCGTATGTACGTTGTAATTTTTTGTAAAGTTACTTTTAAGTAAATGGTATTGATTTTGAGTAGTTTTTGATAAGTAAATATTGAGAAATAATTACTGATTGGACGAGTAGCACATTTATTATGTTGATTTTATTCAGAATGCTATCAAAATGGTAATCAGGGTAAAGCAATCATCGGGTATACCTGGAGCAATTAAAGTTTATTTCATCGACATGAGCTTTTGTTTCAATATTGACAAAAATTACCTGCGGGCTTAGCATAAGGACCATAAAATAATACTATCGACGTGTCAGAGCGTGACAGAGTTATGACGAAGCATATATCTGTCACCTTTGCACACGTTGATAAACTCTTGTCGTGGTCTTGTATGGTAAGCTTGCAGGAGGACATTGCATCGCCGTTATATTATGTCCCAGATTTCGTTTTTTAGATTTTTTAGTTTTGCAGCGTTCAGTCCAACAGTTCATTTATTTAGCAGAAAGCATTGGTTTTTATATGACTATTTTTAGCCTATCATCAGAGCAATACAATACTTACTATAAATATTATAGTTAAATAAATTATTTCTGAGACATTCAATGCGTCATGCAATGTTCACTAGATTTCTTTTAAAATTAAAGTTTCAGATTAATAACAAAAGCCCGTGCTTATACAAGTAGACTATTTAATTTCTCAATTAATGAAATTAAATTGTTATGTAATATTTTATTGACTTACTAGTGTGAACTCGTCCATATTTTTATCTTCACAGGAATTGATGATTACTATTGACGAGTGATTAAATACGTCTTATTACTTATGCCATCTTCCATATTGTGACAAAATGTTTGTAATAAAATTATTTAGAATTTATGCGTAACATTAAAATGTTAATGATGTTGAGTTGTTAAGGATTAATTCTTGTTTGTTAATGTTTCATAGAATAAGGATTGATTTGCTATTACACTCATAGAGTAAAAAAATATTATGAGTTTTAAATTCGTTACATTTTCATACTTTTATCTTAGGTTCATGTAACAAAAATTGTTTTTTTTTTTGTATGATTTCACTTTGAAAGTTTTCGTATAATGGGCTAAATTTTGGAGGATAAAGACAGTTCTCGACTTATTTTAGGCAAGGAGCAAACGTGGACACTTTTATGTCAGATACACGCTACAGATGAGTTATTTAATTTCTATAGAACCAGTATGAAATCATCCACTCTCTGCGCATAGGTGAAAGTTTTTTGCGTCCAGTTGCTTCCACTTAACACATACTCATTGACGATCAAAAAGTGTTCGGTGTCGGTAACTGGAAACTAAAAGTTGTCAGTTGAAGACACAAGCAACATTAACAAATTTTCTTACAATTGTACTGAATTACGTAACGTTGTGTTTTATTCCCTGTGATAGTGTGTCAACACCAAAAAGTGTCTACGTTTGCGCAGCGCCTTTATGTTTTAAACTGCGGAAGCTTAGAGCTGTCAACTAAATCTATACCGACCTTTTAATAATCCACTATTGAGCATAGGCCTACCACAAAGGTTGAGTTGTTGTCTAAGGTCTTTAGAATCAAGTTTAAATTATTGCTGGAAACCTCAAAACGTTACATTACATTGGTCCTAAACATTTATTCGTTGAAATTGAAAGGAATTGTCTCAGAATTAAAGTTTTAAAAACAATTTGTTTTTATTGACAATACAACTTATCTAGATGTTGTTGGTTATTTGTCTCTGAACTGTTACGATTGAATGTTTATTTGTTTAGCATTTTGTTACAATTTGGGGTTTAAATGGAGTGCATAATATGGTGTCAAATAAAGAATTGAAAATATATCCAGTTTTTATTTATTCACATATTTTATAGAAAAATTCATAAAAATTGAGATATGTCAAAAGTCTTTACATATTCTGATTCATTATCAAGTAAAATGAAGTTGCTTCATATTCGAAAATGCTGGCAAAAGCTTAACGAGATTAAAGCCAAGCTCGAGGAAGTATACTGCAATTAACAATTTCTTCACTTACATAATTATATACGAGTAAGTAGCTATTCTATCTCCTTAACTCTGGCTACTGTGAAAGCGTTTTAAAGGAGCTTAAGTCACGCGCTGCGTACTCCTAAGTAAATTCTTGAGGATTAATAATAAATTGAACTGAGAAATGACGAAAGAGAGAAGCGAGGAGCAGGATGGAAGTTAATGAGAGTGCTGAGTGTAGTGTGTCATGATAATGCATTAGCTCATTCAGTTACTTCGCAACAAAGCTCCCAAGCTTGCGGAGTCTGCGTGTTTCAAATTTCAATGGTCAAATTTGTGCCAACATTTGTAGCCGAGAGTGATTAATTGAAGCGCGGAACTGAATGAATCAGACCCGCAAATTGAACGAGACGTGTGTGATGGAGAGGTCGTTTTGTTCGATTCACGTCTATTATTTGTACTGCCTTTATTTGGTTTACAGTAACATTATAAATCTATAGGTTTATAATCATCTATGAATATCCTGTCTAGTATCGCTTTCAATAAGTACATACCTAATGCAATATTTCAGTTAAATAGACTTAAGATAATCTTACAGCCTTGCAAGAACGAGAATATTGAAGGGAAGTGTAGCTAAGAGAGCAGTTCTAAAAGACGTTCTGACGCCAACTCTGACCAATAACACGAAATGCGAAGAATTAGTTCCGACGTGAAAAAAATAGGCTCATCTCGACGTCCAGCATGAGTGAGCTAATGAAAGAACGAAAACACAAGCAGCGTCAATTAACTAGGTTCATACTTTCAAGTCAAAATGGATTTTCTACTCTGTGCACATTACAAGATTAAGTAAAATCTTAAACTGATATAAGAATCTTAACTTGTCTTAATCACGCGAGTTTGTGCAGTCTCGAAAGCGAGGGATGTTATCGGATTAAGTGCGCATGTAAGCTTGTTATGTTGGCAATATTGGAAAAGTTTACCGAAGAATACAGGATTAGAAAAGTTCCAGACATAGTGCTGAAGCGACGGACGGTCCGGCTAACTCAATACTTATCGTATTGTACTCGAAGAAATTGCGAAAGTCTTATAACTGCATTGATTTGATTACCTACTTCTCCTACTGTACCATAAAATATGCATAATGTCTTGTTGTTTAAATTCATAGAAATACTTATCAATTTTCAGCTCGCCGAAAAACTTAAATTTATTCGTAAAAGTTCTGTGAGCTGAAGAGAGGAAACTTTTCCAAGTAGGTAGTTATTTCAACTTCAAAATAATTCTTCTCGGCACTCTACCTACCTCAGAATGTAGCTACCACAATCTCCGCTTTATTTCAAGAGTTCGTTTTGGGTTGTTATGAAACTATCTTCTAGAGAAAGTGGATTTCGCTCCTGCTTAAATGCTTTAAGTGGCCAAGTGAGAACCCTATTGTATTGCATTTGCCGTCCTTTTGTATTTGCATTATTGCTAGAGCCAGAATAAACACTGAGAAGAGTTTTAATTACTATTTACTTTTAATACCGCTACAAACATGAGCATGTAAAGTAAAAATCTCTTTTAGTTAATGCAATGCCACGCACATGCGAAATGAGAAAGCTATGACTGTGCCGGAGCGACGTTATCAAATTTTTAATTTCACGTCCCACCGCTATGCAAATACGGCAACTTCCATAAACAAGCCACCCAGCAGCGATAAACATTTAAACACACCGAGTTACGGCAAGATAATTGCGTTTCCATTCGGATATGTGAGCGGGTCCAGCTTGTAACGAACGGGGCGAGCGAATCAAGCGGACCGCGAAACCTTCAAATTGAATTTTAAGCATCCAATTTGTTTGCGCGATGGCGGCACCAGGCGGCGACGCAGCGCAGGAAACGCGCGGACATCATCGCCGCCTCGCCGCCGCCCCGCCGCCGCTCCGCCGCCGCCCGCGGTGTACGGGCTCCGGAGAATCCCACACTCGTAAAGCAATTTTTGCCAGTCCGCGCTCCCAGCTCCAACCGGATTCCGATGAATTATTTATTTATGCAACCCTGGACTGACGTAACAGTAGGTAAATATTTTTATCTGGATTTGCGCTAAACTGTTCTTAATATATGCAAGGACATCCTTAATTATTCCAAAATTGACGGCTCAGCCTACTCCAATACAGACTCAGTATTCATTTATTCCAATCGTATTGCGAATCGGTGTCATTAACAGAATTGCCTATAATGAGAAATCCGATGAGAGTAATGAAAAATTCCGGAATAACATTTCCAGAGGGATTAACTGTTTAGGTTTATTTCCAGTCAGAGTATTCGTGTGAAGGTTCTGGTATTTTATATATCTCGCAAAACTATTTCACGCTTCCTCGGAATCTCGCTCCGATATCGCGTATTTCCGACTCTCTACTCAGTTAGCTGCAAACATGATTACACGAACATGGATTGGGATCTTAACGCTAGGCACATACAAATATTTGCCTACGTGAAAATTGTTACATCTGATCTCTGGCTTGTTTTTTCCTGTAAGGTTGAAAATATTTTTCTACAAATCGGCTTAAGGATTTATGTAAACGCATGACTCTTCGTTCGTGAAATCCGTATGGAGAGACGTGTGCGTGAGTTCAAGCGGAAGGTCGTTAATTAGTTTTAATTCCACAGCGCCGTGCAGTGTGTGTAGAAAGTCTGCAAAGAGCAATCCTAGGGTAGAAATGAGCCCGCGCATGTGAGCAAGGCTAGACGGGTGGCGCGGTGTTACATAATTTACGCCTCCTCAAACACTTACTTTTATTTCACAGCTTACGCGAGACGCTTTTGATGTATTCAAGAATTTATCTCTAAAATGATTTACAGGGCAGAACACATTCACATCGTTAAACATTGTGCGACTCCGCCGATTCTTCGCATTCTTTGTGCGCAGTCCATTTTCCGCCCATTAAACTTTTCAAGGTATATAAAGTACGTTTATAATAAATAGTTGAAGTTTGTGTATTGGAATGAGCACTTTCAAATTTTTAAACTGGTAACAGTTGTATTCACCAAGATGATATAAATAGGATTTTGTCGAAATACATGACAGAAAAAGCTTCAAAATAATTTTAAAGTCTCCAAATTTTCAGCCTCTCTGTTGGTAATAGTAAAAAAAAAAAAAAAAAAACTGTGTAAATTTTGTTCTGTGTCTTCCTTCTTCAGTTCCTTGACTTTAGGATTTCGATAAAATTAAATGACTCTATTGGTTAAGGTCGTTATAAATTTGCCAATTCCAATAAAGCTGCTTAAAGTGATTTAAAATATAATTCGAAGGAACGCAGCCAGAAAAATCTAACTTACAATGAAACGAAGTGAAGGGTAGTTTCCCTTGGCTCGTTTTTCTACCATCCCTTGAGAGGTTACCCAAGATCTCGGAAGTTGTAAGGGCACGATTGTTTATGTATAAAAGTATTAAGTTGAATGGTTATTTAACTGGAATGAAGTTTTTTGTTCACATTTTGTACTAAAACGATGACACTGTTATTTCTAGAATGAATATTGGAAAATATGCTCTAATAGTTATTGCTTGTAAGGTGGTAAGAAAACGAAAGATTGCAAATATCCTGTTTAAATATTAGTATTCTTATATATTTTTAAACATAGTTACTACATGTTAGGTGGTAAGAAAACTTAAGAATGATTGCAGTTATCCTACTTAAGACCGCAGGATCACGCTGGATGCAAGTCGCTTACCATCGGTCCCATTGGATGTCTATATGGGAGGCCTATGTCCCATAGTGAAATTCTGCACCTGAAATATTGATGATGAAGAAGATTCACATACCATAATTTTTAAATATTGTTGAAAATTTAAAAACGAATGGCACTTCTCTCTATATGCCATCTGTGATCCGTTACTTGCGATGTGTGATATTAAGAGGGCTATTACGAATTTACGAAATTGAAATGAAACCAAATAAAATAAAATTTATTCGACATTATTTACACAAAGTTACATTAACACTATAAATCCAATACACGACAGAAATGTCGAAAGGGATGCTGAGTTCAGGTAGCCTCTTACACTCAGCGCTGGTTTTCAGATGAGCCCCTAACTTTATATGGTGATCTCAAAATCGCAGTGCTATGTGGTCTGGGATAACACTTTTTTAATTTTAATTTGCAATATTCACACTATGCCACTATCATGGAATTTAACGGTATACGCATACATAACATAATGTATCTTAGAAAGATTAGTGATCTACCTACAATAGTACTATCGAAGCCGTGATAAAAATAAGCAAATAACCATCAAAATATGAACTTTCTGATATCGTCAGAGACATAAACAAGGTCGTCTAGAGACATAAACAAGTCTCTAGACTGAAAACTGACCTCTGCATATTTTAATGCTCAATTATTCTATTGTTGTACAAACATCGTCCATATTTTGGTCGGTTTACATTATATCGGTTTATATTCCAGTCCATGGATGGAATCCAGCGCTATATTGCAACTGAAATAATGTATTTGTAACACTCATAAATGTACATTTTGAGAAAGTATACACTTAACCCGCCATGTGTAGTCGCATAATTATAGAAAAAGAGAAAATAATTAAAGTTGAGTAAAGTTGCTTTTTAATCGCGTGTTCAATTTTGATGACTGAGCAAGCGAAGGATTCTAAAATTCAATCACGAGCGCAGCGAGATTAGAAAATTAGAATCCTGAGCGTTAGTGAGGGAATTAAAAGAGCACAAGGAAAAAAATCTTTGCACTCGAGTGCAACACGTAACTTCTCATCCCACCTCAGCGAGGAAATAATAAAGTCGTCTACTTACGTTCGTACGGTTTCAAATACCTACTTTTTGTGTGATTGTTGAGAGAGTAAGCTCATTTGCGCATTATTAACGGTTTCAGTCAATTCTGTGTGTGTCAAATAACTTCCTCGTCGCTAGTAATAGGAAATAATAAAGTCGCCTACTTACGTTCGTACAGTTTTAAATACCTACTTCTTGTGTGATTGTTGAGAGAGTAAGCTCATTTGCGCATTATTGACGGTTTCAGTTAATTTTGTTGATGTCAAACAAACTTCCTCGTCGCTAGAATCACAAATTTTAGCTTTTTTTCGCTTTTTTTCAAGTTTCTTTTTTTATATAAGGTATAGAGTATAATTATATAACATAAGGTTTTAACAAAATGACTCGAAAAAAATGGCGCACGCAAAGCAATTTAAAAAAAAAATTACACCAAGAAGGTTCCAAGTCTAAGTTTTCAAGAAATTAAAAAATGTTGGATGATAAATTCGGCACCATGGAGATAGAATTAAATAGGTTTAGTGATGTTTTGAATTCACAAACTTAGCGCACACGATGTTCTAAATTAAATTTTACTTTCCCCTCTTGCGGATAAAAACGACTTTTGAACTCAGAAATCGAAGAGCAATAGTACATTGTTCACCGAGAGGAGAAAGTGACCGATTACCGTCGAGGGTGTCGTTTGTCGCCCTCGCCTACGGCTCGGGCTTTAAAACACCCGAGATCGGGAATCGCACTTTCTCTCGAGTGATACATAGTGCTTTATACTACACCTACGAGGAAAATAAAAAACTAAATCTTTACTAATTGAAATTTATATTGAAATTGTTGCAGTTAGTGAAGCTTAATGTAACACTTGAAAATGGCGCCAATGGCGTCTGCAATTTTCACATGTTCTTTTTCCAAATTGTTTGACACCATCCAACACACAGCTAGTGGCCAGTGTCATTTTGCGAACTAGGAGATAAAAACTCACTGTAAAAACTTTTTGGCTTTTGATATTTAGGTTACCAGCGCATAGTCTTACCCAAAATTAAAAAATAAAAACCACGTAAGAAATGGATTTTCATACACTTTTCTCTCCCGCTCAGATGCGTTTTCTCCCCGCATATTTGTTCGATATGCAATGACGTACTTTCTACCGTAAATTTGATAAAGTATCAAGGTACTTTCCGAGCAGGTGTAAAATAAAAATAGTTTTTCCGAAATGGGGGGATGAAAAATATTAATAGTAATTAAAATTAAATTATTAAATTAAGTAATTAAATAGTAATGTACTTAAGAATATTGTTTTCCTAACAGATTGAGCCATTAACTGGCTTATACTGATGATGTTGGTAATGAGTACGACGAAGCTTCGGTTGTGTCCGTCTAATTGAACACGCCGTATGTAGGTATTAAACAGAACATCGATAAATTTACGTAGTTTATCGGCAATAACATCAACATGACCAATACAGGAGTACTCTGATTAAATCTATGTTCGACATGCACTTGTTGATTTATTACCATTTAACTAGTAGCATTAAGTATATTCAGTGAGAGGAACACTATTTGGAATATCACAGAAGATCTCGGATCTATCTAACTAGAGATAGATCTTGCAGACAGGAAAATGTAAGTACGTTTCTATGTAAGTATCTATACTTAGGTATGTGACTTTTTTCAACTGAATCCGTTAAGTGATTATGGTTTGCCGAGGTGTCATGAGACTATAATGCTTGTATTCAGCAAGGTGGATTTAATTTAAGATTAATAAAATTTTGTGGACTTTAATTTATCGCTTTCTGATTTTAAACTTGTTGTTTTGTGATGTTTGTAATATCATAATCTCTACAATCACAATAATTTGGTTCATATTCGTATCGTACCGCTGTCGTTCCTGAATTAATCTGTATCTCCTGATGACCTGATCTAAAAATAGACGCTTCACACAACAACAAAAAAGGCAAATAACCGTGTAGATGGGCGGTAGCAATGTCTTCTAAGTAAGTTAAGATACTATGACAGCAAAGGCTAGAATAACATTGCACAATATTATTCAAAATTTATTTAGTGATTAATTATTTTTCGCAAAAAATGGCATGACCGACTTCACCCGTGTACAGAATTCGCAAATATTTCGCACGGATCAGTGTTATATTTTTCACATTGTTGTTGATTTATCAAAAATGGCTCAGCCGATTTCAATAAAAATTTTATGGGACCAATTTCGAAATATACTCTTTCTAGTTAAAAAAGCATTATTGAAATCGGACTAATACGAAAAAAGTTATACAATGTTATACATAAAAAAAAAATACCTACGAGTCGAATTGAGTACCTCCTCCGGTTTGGTTCGTCGGTCAAAAATGGACAGTATTCAAATAAATGAAGAGGGAAGAAATATAACTTTTATGATATGAAAACCTTCAAAAAGATCCATTGACGGGCGAATTCAGGATAGCGTCTTGATTAATGATGAGCTTGACACCAGCCAATATTATTTCATCGTCTGTCTATAACGCAAAATTGGAAGGCCTTTTCCAATATTTACTTAGTACGATAATTTTTTAATTTGTGTTCTGACTTTTTCAGTGAAAAAACTCTTTTTACCGAATTAAGGTCGGTTACGCTCCACCTATGCATGTTTTTTAATCGCACAGTAGTTGTGTTCTAATACACATTAATGAGCATTTGATTGCAGCAATATTTCCAAAATACATTGTGCATGTAGAATAACACAGATTTACAAACAATAGAAGAAACAAATCTTTTAATTTGTCTCTACATTTGAACGCATTGTTCAATTATCTATACCGAGTGTTTGGTAGAGGGTCCGACAAACTAAATGGGCGTGTTCGGGGACCCATTTGAAAAATACAAGTTGGCTAAAAAAACTCTGACCCCCTATTTTTTTAAAGAGTTTTTGTTGTTGTTGTTATTATAAATAAATAAATTGTACATCAAAGTTGAACTTTGATGTAAAATTTGTTTCGTTTTTCACTCTATGAGCTGTACATCAGTAAGTTAGCTCTGGTTTGTATCAAATTTTACTTTAAGTGGCCTAAAGATGTATCAGAGACCAAACTCAAGTACAAAAATCCTGTGTAAAACAGATTTTACAAATGTTATGAAGGTAAAGTAGGTAGGTAGGTACAACTTTGGTGAAAGCCGGAAAATTATCAAAAATATTTAAAAAAAGGATCTTCAGGGATTTTTTGGCCAACTTTTATTCTCCAAATGGGTCCCCGAACACGCTTATTTGGTTTGTCGGACCCTCTACAAAACACCCTAAATATTTTTATTACAACCATTACTTTTGAATTTAAAATTCGGATCTTTTGAACCATTACAATGGTTTTTAGAAATGAATAAGATCGTACTTATCAGATCTCCTTCTAAAAACTGCCCTTTACGCACATTTTATGGGTATCAATTTCACTTGTCAATTGTGCAATAAAATCCCAACTGGTGTCTCCTATCGCATTTGGTTTAAGCTCACTCCTAACGAAATTGTTCCCTTTCATTTTATCGCTTTTAACGGCAGAGAACGTATAAGTATCGGTTTATGTGGCTTTAAAAGTATTATGAGTTTCGCTTTTCAGTGACGTAGCGCGAATTTCTTACGTAAGGAAAAGATAATCCTGTGGCCGCACTACAGTATTCGTTAAATTATAATCGTCACCATTATATTTGCCATATAGATGTTGGACGTTGGCCCGCCTTTGAGCCATGGAAGGTGTGGCCAGTACCGTAGTAGGAAAACTTCTTTGTAACTGAATATAGCTTAGTTGTAGAGTTTGGAGCCTTCCTGTTACAATCCCGACACTTTCACTTTTACATATTTAAGACGTGCGTAGACGTAATTTTGGGCGTCCCCATTGCACTTTCGAGTCTTTTTAGCAAATTTCACCCTGCAACAAAAATATCTACCCTGAAGATTCTAAAAAAAAACTTATTGGCAAAGTATTGTTAGTAACTGTGCTTGTTAGTAATTATACATTGTGCTTGTCGATACATGGTCTCCTTTTGAAAACTTTTATCCATATAAATAATCTCGGAGTTCACAGCTTTTTAACTAAAAAATACGATTATGTACTGAAATAATTGGACGCATCTATGAATGGTATTTTTTTTTATCTAAAGTGGCTGAAAAGCGTTACTATGTTGTTTCGAGCAAACAAAATATAATTTTTGTAGGAAAAATTAGTAATGGTTTCCATGTTAACTTATCGGCAATCACGTAAAAATCAGCCATTCTATTCAAATCTTTGATTAGCATTCTCTAAGTACCTATAAGATTGATTTTTGTATGATAAAGTTAGGCCATTAAGAGTCATTACTATTGAAGTCTATTGTGAGAGCTGAAAAGCTTTTCAGTACAAGTAAAGGTCGTAGACATAAACTTATGAAAACGATATAAATATGTATTTTTATTCATCATCAACCTTGGGTGTATACGAGTATATTTCAAATATAAGCTTTTAAGTAATCTTAATGGAATGACTGAAAGGCTATGTCGTAAAAATAATAAAGTTTTAGGAAATTATGTAGCCAGTTCTTTCGGAACGTTACTTAAAAAAAGCTTCCATTACAATTTGAGAACGCAATATTAACGTAGACTCGTAAAGATATTTTGTGTGAATTTGCTATCAAGTGACTGGAGTTCGTAAACTTTTATGGAGGTTCTAAATAAACGAGTCGCCTTAAGTTCCTTTTTAGAATCTATTAGAAAAGAAAGTTATAATATCCGATCCCAAGCATCTTCGCCGTTTACTATCACTTAACTCATTTTTATATTCGCCATTTTGGCTTGCTGTTGGCCCAGATTCAATATGAATACAGAGTGAAGCTTCTATGATACGATACACGCCCTACTTTTAAAAAGGACCTTCAAAGTGCCTTCGATATTTACTTGTGTATTCTTAGCTTCACTTCCTCCTAAAGCAAGCTTCCCTCTTATTCGCCCCTTTTAGTAAGTTTCTTAATCAGGTTAAAGTACTTTTGGGTGATTTTTACGATTATATGTAACGTGATGTGCGCACGTAGAATTTTGGTTTAGTACATAAAAAGCTTTGAAGTATCGAGCGAAAGATCTATTTTTAGAATAAACACACGCATTTAAGAACCTTTATCGCCTACCTGAAAATATAGGCAGAAAGGTGCGGACGGAATTCTCATGAGGCTATTGTTTTATGCAGACATTGGCACCCATAAATTCTTATAATCCCACTTGTATGTAAAACTGAGGGTCAATGACTACCGCGCCGGCGAGGCCGAGGGAAATGATCGTGAATCCTTCGTAAATCTTTCCTTACCGATAGTTTATTGAATAGTAAGCATTGGAAGTGAACCGCCGGGGTTCGGCGTAGAGGTAGGCCGCCGAAAGCGGCGCAATAAGCGCGTGAAGCGTCCTGGCCTTGTCTTAATTGTCAATAACCGTGAGTCCCGGCGCGCCCGAGCCTGCTCCCGACGAATAATTAACGAACTTCCGCGATTTTCGAGTTTGTAAATTGCCTCATGGTCTCGTCGGCCCGCGTCGGTTTGCTGATATAAATTATGTGCGCAGAAAATTAATCTTAGTGATTTAAGAACACTCTCGCTTTGTGGGTTTTCCGTTTAATCGTATTCTTACAGAAGTTCCCTGATGTTTGATGTGATTCAAAGTTTGACGTGCGCACTGCCTCGAGCCAGATTACTCGTGGCTTGCGTACCTGTTTCAAATTACAAAGTGGAGTTTGTTTGAGACGTTATTATCATACGTTGTACAAATGAAAGTATCTCTTTATAACGACATAGCGGAGCGTTTCTACAAGTATTTGCATATAATGACAATCAACATTTGCCCCGCAGACAAACTTGTTTGTGTGTAGCATGTTACGATTGACGTGATGTTTCAGAGGTTTAATAAACGACAGTGCTTTCTCGAAAGAGTATATCGTGTTTAATTACGAAGACGCTCGCTCGAGATGTAGCTTTAATAAGTGCTTTGCTCGGTGGAGGGAATTGCGGGTTCGAGTTGCGAGTCTCGTTGCGAGTGCGAGCATAAACACAGAATTTACAAACCCACGCGTTTCATTAAAATGTAAACAAGGTTCCATATAATTCGTGGTGCGTAAATACATCAGCGGGATCACGGAGGCGGGCGAAGGCAGCTTGCAGGATGTTTATGGTCAACATTAACCACGGAATCATTGTCCCTGGGAGGAGCTCTTATCCACACTGAGTGTACGAAACCGACATTTGCATTTTCCCAAAGCGGATTCTCGATGATGATGAGGATTTTGGGAATAATGTTCCAAACTGTAGGGAAATATCTTGGATCGTAAATATTGTTAAAATCACGTTAATATGCAGCGCGGGCAATTATAAAATGATAAATGAAAATTAAATATGGAGCGAACGCAATGAGAGTAAATGTATGTGTTTTTTGCGCTTAAGAAGAATAAAATGCGGCTTGTTAAGTAGATAAATTAAGACCGCTTAGGAATTAGGAATTAAAGAATTCAATTAAACTGTGTTCAATAGAATTTTTAAACATAATTGAGTCACCACCATTACTCGTAGTTATAGTAACTAAATGTCTTGACTATCATAATTATACTATACCTACGAATGACTTACACAGTCATGTCGCACAGGTGAAATAGTTGCTAGGATAAAACCGTGAAGTCTATAAATTGCCCCACTGACACCACAAGAGCTCAGGGTTTAAATTATGAAAAACTGAATTGAAATCTGCCATACCTATAAAAAGGATATTGCTAGGCTTACAAAGATACATGTTAGGTAATTTAGTATCAAATTACCGTCCAACCTAAAGTTGAGTCGTCCATGTCCAGGATTACTCAAATATTATAAGACAAAAATATCATCAAAAAACTGAGATGACGCGGTCCGTGTTGCGAGGAAATTGGCCGTGCTGATCCCAAAGAAACGGACCTTGTCCCAGTAGTTTGAGGTAAAGATAAGGCCCAAAGATGATTTTGATACGGAGAATGGCTCATAAAATCTATCCATTACTTTCTACGCGGCCCGCATTGATAAAAAAGACAATAAATGCTGTTGTTTTTTGTACGTTGCCCCACTGAGCTATTCCAGGTTTCGAAGCCAAACCTTCATCATTTTTGGCACGTAGCAATCGGTTTCAGGATTTTCAGGGCACAGAATAATGTGTTATATCAGATACCTGAAGTACATTATGAGTGTACAATACCTCAATTTATGATGATATCGTATATTTGTTTTTGAATAAGTATGTATATGATATCAACTGTATTATGACTACGGGTCTAATTTTGAACGCTTTACTTGTCAGTTTTAATAGTAGATTATGTACCAAGAGAACCAAGTGGTGTTATTACGTCACGGGCGACCTTTGGATCCTGAGCGTAGCGAGGGACTCTATAGTTAACTCCCGAGCGCAGCGAAGGTGTTTTAAGTTAGAATTAATTCGGATTTTTTTATCTATTTAATTTTTTAGAGTCCTGAGTGAAGCGAGGGTTTCAAGTCGCCCAAGACGAAGACAAACTTGGTTCTAGAGGTCCATACTCTACTTTTCATACATCGTGTGAGAAAATATAATCCCAAGAATATGGATAATATTTACGTCATAAATTACATGTGAAAAATTAACTTAACACACCCTCGCTGCACTCGGGAGTTAACTATAGAGTTCCTCGCTACGCTCAGGGTCCAACTGTCGCCCGTGACGTGAGACACCACTTGGTTCTCTTGGTACATTATCTACTATTACATCAGCAGGCGTTTAAGTAGAAAAAAGTTTAAAACACAGAATTGGGATACTATCAGAAGTGTTTGGAGATTCTATAGAAGAAATATTAGAGTGTGCAAGTATAGTAGTGAGAAAAAGATAATGCTGCCATATATCCTCACACAAAGTAATAGTTTTTCAAACTCGTATCTTGTTGGTAAGTAGCTCACAAGTACAGTTCTTAAGTTAACAAACAGCATTCAACTCGCACAGAGTGAACTATTGTTTGTCGTTTGACATGTTTGCTTTTCTCTTTGTTGTCTAATAAACTTTTGCACGATTCGCTTTACAACACAACACTAGAGGAAGTTCGGCACAGAACGTTTCAAAGGCAAGAACACGCTACGCTTGCGTATACGGCGCAGCGCCTTGTTGTAAACCCATTGTCGTAAACGTAAGCTAAGACTAATGAACCGCCACGCCTTAATTTTTTTAAATTGCATATTATTAAGCCCGAATTTTTACCGACTAAACAGGGTTATTTCTAATCAATTAGCATCCTTTAGAGGCTTCTTCTGTACACCAAAAC
Source organism: Hypomecis atomaria (assembly GCA_964007245.1). Taxonomy (NCBI): domain Eukaryota; kingdom Metazoa; phylum Arthropoda; class Insecta; order Lepidoptera; family Geometridae; genus Hypomecis; species Hypomecis atomaria. The sequence continues at coordinate 11,031,496 of OZ023281.1, read as the reverse complement.
CAACAACTTTTGTTCTGCGACTTTTGTCGAAACTCAAAAAAAAAAAATCTGCTGTTCCATACATTTTGTCAAGGGTGAACGAGATTCTTCTATGGAACAACAACTTTTTTTTGAGAATTAATAAAAGTCGTCGAACAAATGTTGTTAGTTTTGATGTAAAGAAAAGGAATAGAATACATAGATGGATGCTAATTAGAAATAACCCTGTATACATCGTTGGTGCCTATGAATACTAGTCAGAGGAAAATGATTTGGCGGTCAAAAGGTTAACGAATATTTTTCCCTTATCAAGAAGATATAGATAGATGTCAGACTACGATTAAATAAGACCACATCCGTTTTACATAAACCAAATGTATTTTTGAGCGAGCTGCTTTGCAACATTTTAAACGTATCTAAAGCATTGTGGAAGGTTACGTAGAGTTTTATCGCTGAAAAGCCTGAGTTTTACTTGCCATACGGTCGGTGCAGTTATGTTTCTATGCAAAATTGCGGTTTACGCTAACTTTATCGAGTGCGTAATACACTTGACAAAGTCATACGAGGAGTCTATGCCTTAATAGAAGTTTTGCAGTAAATCGATACAGTAGTTTTTTATAAAAACTTATACCGATAGTGACTATAGTGACGTTGAGCTAATGTTCATACATTTACGATACTGTTTAGCAGTTTTAGTTAAATAACTCGCGATACGGTGAAATGATAAGGGGATATCATAGTGCGATCGTACCCTAATGGAAGCAAACTACTCTGATTTATAGTCACTGCAATTTGGACAAAGTGAGGGAGTTTGTTCCTAACTTAATAATGTAATTAATACCAAAAGTAGCAGGTCACAAATGTTTTAGTTAATTACTCGTGAATGAATTGTGTTTACATGCTTCGTGTTATGTGTAATAATCATGACACTGTAATGTTGAGAAGCTACTTTTATCTGGCTATCTATTGAACTGTTTCATAGATGAATACAGCATACAGCCTCTACTTATTACAAGAAAGGTCACAGTCCACCATGCTGGCCAAGGGTTAGAATACTTCAGGCAACTTTGAAAATGTAAAACCTCGCAAATAATGTACACAATAATTCACACAGGGTTATCCAGAACTGGTGTTCTAAGCCGAAAGGAGGCGAGTTAGATCATCATTATGAACAACTTTTACTAAGGGGAAAAACCGAAATTCGTGAAAAAAACACTTGTTTCAAACATTTTGTCGATCCGAGGTGCAGTTTTGTGCAGGTGTTTTTTTTTTCGAAATTTGGATTATAGTAAAAGTTGTTCTTAACGATGGTCTTAATCACTTTTTTTAGCTTAGTAATGGTTAAGCAATAAAACAAAGTTGATAACTTTGTTTTATTCGAATGCTTAGCTAGCTTTGTCGTAAAACGTTTGTGAAACAACAAACAACGATGTTTCCTAATATTTTATCAATATTATATTCAATCCATTAAATTACTTCGAAATCTCGAATATTTTTTTACAATATCGAAACTCAAAGTAAGTATAATCCACGAAAAGGCTCGTGACGTTATATGATATATATCAGACTTAGTGGAGCTGCTGGAGCTCAGTGGGGTGTAACCGACCCCGTGTTATCGGTATGTCAAGTAAGCAGTGCTACCACCATGCGGGTTCTCAGAGAACATCTTATCCATAGATCTCGCGAGATGAGATATATCGTCTCCACCAAGCGGGGATTTAATTTCATGAAACTCTGCTAAAATCACGCCTACGCGTACTCGTAAACCCAATTATTATGTACAGAGTACCGCAAATCTCTAATTCATATGCGTTCACCCAACACTGAAAACTCTAACGCCAAGGCTAACCACCCGGCCTATACGAAATTACTTACAACACTGCATTCTGCAATGTAGGTATTGTATATTTCATAGACATGCATTTTTTAGTATAAGCGTATTTGCTTCATATAAGTGACTTGCGCGCCGGGTAAAAACAAGATCTCTCTCTGTCTCTATGATCTAACCAGTCAGATTATCATAAAGCAGATATGCTGCATATAGACAAAACTGCTGAAAGTAGATCTCTAATGATGATTGGGGTGTAGTTAGTGCATTTGGGAGATGACGTAGGGTGTGTTTAAAGGGTGAGTCCGTACTATAAGCTTAAATTGTCTCTAAAGAAAAACGTCAGGTAAAAGCCATTCCTTGTTTCAAATTTAGAATTCAACTATGACAGCGAAACCAAAAACATATTTCGTTTAAAAACGTGCTGTTTAATTAAAGTAGTGGTGTAGTCACCAATAAATAATATCAAATCACTATCGCCAAGAGCTTTTTCCTTAGTGCTTCTGCTCCATCTGCGCCTTAACGCGTAAATAAGCGCGCTAATTATACCTAAGTCAGTAGGTAACGCTTAGTGCTGCCAGTCTAAGGGTTTCACGCGTTAAAACGTTGGCCGCTAATCTACGTAACTGCATAATTAACGCACTAATTTACGCGTTAAGACGCAAATGGAACACTAGGATAATGCAAATAAACATTCTTCTTTTTTTTCGAGTCGATGTATCCATATTCGATTTCGAAAAAAAATATCGAAATAAACATTAATGTCTTCATTTACTTTGACGTAAAAAAATAGTTTCCAGAGATCATCTACTTAAGTACTAAATAATCCATATCGCTTCGTGTCTATTTTTTTGCCCGAGCTGCTCGAAATTACATTTCTCGCAAAACTTTCCGGAGAAATGGCTCTTAGGTTTGCGCAAACGCTAGAAATTAGCCGCATGGCAAATTGTTTTACACACTCGCCGACCCTCGTCAGCCTCACCAAATTGTATCTGAAACAACTTTCATTCCCCAACAAGCCGAATATCTTGATACGATGTATCGCGCAGGATTGATTTCCTGACGGTTACCTGCTTTACCTGCGTAAATAGGATCGTTTTCATAATACGCTTAATAAGACAACTCATTGTTGCAGACTTACGATCGTATGGATGAGCGTGTATTTCGAAGAAGATATTGCATGGTAAGACGTTTCTTCCGCTCGTGTTTTGACAATAACAAATCATTTAAAATCCAATTTCTTACGTGACATTTTTGCGGCATAATCCCGATTGATGGAGCGGAAGTGTGCTATGGGAAGCTACTTCACAATTGTCATGAGGATGAGTATTACTTTTCCGCCGGAGCTTTTCTTTGTTTCTGACAGCGTTTAGTTGACTGGCCGAAAACACGAGTTTGCTTTTAATTTATTCATCCTTATTACGAATCATCGACAAGATTTTTGTCATATTTATTGACGTTACATTCTTTTTTAAACATGGGTAAAAACATAAATACATTTTATGATTACAAATATTAAAAAAAAAAAAGAAAGATCGTTATTATTTGTAATTATTGTATTACACATGATAGTCATAATTTTCATCATATTTTGCAGCCTTTTCAAATTACCAAATCAACATACTTTATATTAAGTACAGAAAGCACAGCCACTCAAAAACTTTACTAAGTGCGAAGTCTATTTAAACTTTGTAGGTCTTGATTTTCCGACCTAATTTAATTCCGATAAAACATATAACTTTGAAGTTTTTCAAACGCAGCTTATACAGTAGGTTTCATATGGAACTAAAAATAAATGTACAAGTAAACAGATCGACAAACTCTTCCATTTAAAAGGAAACAAGACTGCCTCGGTGGCTCAGTGGTTGGTGACCCTGACTTCTGGATCAAAGAGGCGTGTGTTCAATCCCCACCCAGGGCAAACATTTATGTGATGAACATAGTATTTGCTGTATTTGCTCTGTGTCTGGGTGTTATTTAGGTACTGTCTATATAAGTATGTATTTAAAAAATATATACATGTAATATATCAGTCTCTGGCAGACATATCACAAGCTTTGCTTAGTTTTTGTTGTTAGAGACCATGTGTAAGATGTCCCGTAATATTTATTATTAAACCCACAAGCTGACATTTCAAGTAAGTATTTGCCAATTTGCAACGAAACCCCAACTTCATAACCTTCCAACTACCAACTGTAGTAGTTCTAAATTTAAATAAAGTTTAGTGAAACTCATTCTGCTTAAAATGTATTGTACAAGATAATGCTGTATTCAGTAAATTTAAAGGTTAATATTTAGATATTACTATGATAAATGCGATTTCATCGCAGCACAAAGCGGGGTTTTATACCTAAATTCGCATGTGGTTTGCTCGGAGTCACTTAATCGGGCCGAGGCTTAGTGGCTGCTTTATAGTGACTCGCATTAATTTATTGTCTTTGTACTTTATCTCTTTGTGTGTAACCGAAGTAAAGATTCAGCCATTTAGGATGCTACTTGGAAGCTGAACAGTGTTGCCACTTTTCAAGTAGAAAAACTTTCAACAAACACTTTTCTAGAGCTTTTGACTGTCTCTCATAACAGTTTAAACCAGGTATAATAAGGGACAAATAGGGGTCATTATTATGGACAAGTTTTTTATGAGTATAACACTGAAACTAGTTGAATTTCTTGCTGGTAATCGATTTCTCGATCTTCAGCGTGTAAATGCTCTACGGAGTCTACGGCGTAAACGTGGCGTAGACTCTACGTTAACATTTGAGCTGTAAATATAAAGCATGAAGAGAAAAATGATAAATTAAAAAATACTTTCTCATTATTCTTTAGAATAAATTTTGAGAATTTGTTTTTACTCGTATTTAACATTAACTATTAATTCATGCAAGGTAGACAACGCTAATATCGACGTATGTATCCAATACCTATATAGTTTCAAAATTTGCCAACACTGAAGTAGATACAAGACACTTTCAGAATATGAGAACGTCGTATAACTACGGCAAATGAAGGACGAGCTGATTGAGGTCCCGTTTTGGCAAACGTAATGGAAGTGACAAGGGTATCCTGAACTGATGGAAGGAATTCCAAGGGCTTCTGTAAAGAGGCGTTTTATGAGTCCCAACTGGAGATGTGTATCAGTCATCCGTTCAATTTGATATCCCAAATGTTTCTGTGCAGAACGGACTGTGGTTCTGAGGCATACCTAAAGCCTCTTTATTGTTGTTACCGGACTTTCTCAGTTTATCCGTCTTTGAATAGGACTTATGTTGCTCTTTGTGATAAACATTTCGTTTTATAGGTTGGTGTTGGATTTTTTATTTGATTGTATGTTAGTTCACGACGTCATCATAATCAGAAGTTTCTACGAAACTGCTAAGCAAAGAGCTGAAATAAACCTAGACTGTAGTTTCACAGTTCGTGCGAAAAAGATTTTTGAAAACGATGCAGAACATTTTGGAAAGTTCAGGACACGATGTTTGAATAGTGGCATGCGAACTAGTTTAAAATCCATTTAACAAAATAAATCACGTGAAAAGTGTGGTAAAATTTAATCACAAAACGTGTTTCGAAATACAAATGAGTTCTGTTCATACCAAAACCGGATCTCAATGTTTATATTAGCCGCGCCAGGAAAACAAAAACCCGTGGATTTTTGCGCACAATTTGGTTTTGTTTGTACAACACAAACAATTATTGCAAGAACGCAAAGTAATTATTTCGTTGTGTTCAACCCGTTAATCCTATAGCCGTAGTTGGTGTCTACGCCTAAGGGAAGGAATAAATGAGCCTATTGTCTCCGCTTCGAGCTCTACGTACCATTTGAAGATAGACAATACCCATTGTCGCACAGTCAAATAATCCTAAATTTGTAGGGATGTCTTTCTTCGCTTCAAAGTTTTCAGACAAACCAAGCAATGAACAATTCCGCGCACACTTTTATGAGTTTGTGATTTGATGATTAATGCGATTTGTTTTATGAACGGGTACGAATCAAAGTTTTGATGATCTATATAAATTAGAAGTCGACGAAACAAAGAGCTTGCATCAATAAAAGCGCAAATTGACGCGTTGGTAAAATAGTTGGGGGCTCTAACTTAGTCATAAAAAGACCTCTTTTATAGCGACTCGCGAACTGAGCTCGTAAACTAGAAAAGAAGTGCAAATACAGGCCTAGTAAGCAACCAAACTTAAATGCACGAGACTTTTCTCTTTAACCATGTGAACGTTTTAACGAGACATTTTTAACAATATTTTGTGTAAAATTACTTTCCTTCGGAACGAAAGTTATCTACAGCCTAGGCACATTCAAAGTTTTGCGTACATCTTTAGGCCGCTGACGCTCTCATTTCTAAAAGTACTGGTAGGTAGCCGTAGGTTGGACTTCAACTTTTCTCTTTTTCCATTGGCGTCAGACTTTAGGTATTCAAAAATAACTCAAATATTTCGGACAGAATTTAACTCATCCACATACAAGCTTTGATATTGAAGTTTTTGTGGGTAAATGTTAAAATTGGCGGTGTGGTATGATTTGCATTAACTGACGAGATGGATGACGAAGAGACGAGAAAATTCCTAACTTATTATTCGTGCTTGCTTAAAAGTCGATATGTCATTAATAAGTGTGGATTTCTTTGCATGCATTTGAGCAATAATACAAATAGGACAAAACTCATGCTTAATAAAAAGCAAATATGAAATACGTGGGAACGTTCGTTCACGTTCTCAGCAAAGAACAACTTTTGCATTGATGGCTAAAAATAATAATATATTTTTTTTTTTTTACTATAGAAACACCAATTTTTATTTTTCGTGCATGCATTTACTAGGTAATTTTAATTTCTTTTTTTCACATGTTTATATTGATTATGTTTGTCTCTTTCAATTTTCGTCGTTCAAGCTGAATAATCTACGCTATTCAGTTCTTTTAGAAGTTCTAAATCCTTCTCAACAACCCACAATACTGGTCACCCTAAGATAAGGTTGTTGCGTTGTTTTACTTAGATTGCGACGCAGTCTAAGTGTTTTAATTTAATTGGTCAACCTTAGTCGGGTTCAAGAGTCCAGCGCAGTATCAGCGCGCTGCACCGTTACTTAATTATCCCGGTGAGGGCGAACCCAATATAAACATTTAAAATGTTGAACGAACGCTCAACGCGGAGTAAGCAACTGAACCGTGCGAGATAATAAGATAAAAATTACCACCCTCCGTCGGATTGCCGATAAAATGGCGATGAAATGTACTGGTGATGCACATTTTGCGACAATTTGATCGCGGTCGGTCATTTACCAAAATTGATGAGGCCAATTTGCACGACTGTTAAATTGTAACGGTATCTAGAGCCTGTCTACAATTCACAAGTTGGCACTTTTAGTGCTAATGATCCAATCATTGAAAAGGGGCTGCTGAAAATTGCAAATCAATATGTTTTACTGCAGCCAAGATGTTCTAAATTGTTATTCGGGTTCGCATGTAATTGATGAGAAAGCGGGTCGAATAGTTAACAATTTATTAATAAGCAAGTGCATGTCGACAACAGAACCAAGTAATAATACTTAAAATAGCTCGAAATCTACAGCTTAGGTGAGTTAGGAGAGCTATGTATTTCCTCTCTCTCTCTCTTCCTGGCTAGGTATCCCACATGGTGATGGGGTCAGCTTTCCTCACTTTTCTCCTCCACTTCGCTCGATCTTCGACATCGTCTTCGGAAACACTGCACTCTCTCATGTCCCTCTATCTTGTCTTCGGTCTGCCTCTGGTTCTTCGACCCGGGATAGAAAGTTGCAGAGCCAAGTTGCCTACGTAGTCCGGTGGTCTTCTCTCAACGTGGCCATACCATCTCAGCCAACTCTCCTGCATCTTGTCGGCAATGTCGCGTACGCCCAGACTGCCTCGCACGTACTCGTTTCGGATTTTGTCGAGTCTGGTGACGCCGCACATCCATCTATGAGAGCTATGTATTTTATTTTCATAAAACTACAAAGCAAAATCTGGATTTATCATGATGTGTCGTATGGTTGAATTATTGTTTAGTACAATACCATACATACAATATTATCAAATTTGCCCTATGTGATAACAAATACATTTCCGTACTTCTGCTGTGCGCTCTTTGTTCAAAGCAAACCACATTGACGTGACTTTTATTTACTTTCCAGTTGAACATAAGTGACTTCTAATCTCGATTTAATAGGTTATCTACTATGTAAGCGTACTACCCTAGACCGCATATCTGCTTAACTTTAGGCAGTATGTGGTCAAACGCAAACTTATATTGAATAAAAAAAGTTAAATGTTAATAAACTATCATTACTTACTCGTACTTCATATTGAACCTTCAAATCGTTTGAGAACTCCTAATACGATCTACGATATAATCATAAATGCTATTTCAAACCAAGACAAAAATACAAATTCCGCAATAAATTAAAATCGTAATGCAAATAACACAATCGTCAAATCGGGTACAAATCTGAAATTCTCCAAATACGAGGATTTAATGACGGATCGACAGGCGAACATCAAATACTACCCACGTTCAAGGATGTCGTGTCGTCGCAGCGGCGCCGAGGTGCGGCGCGTGCAGCGGCATAACCTCAAGTGCCAAAGGCTTAGCAAATACAGGGAAAGATCTAGACGTCTAGGGGATACTTCGTTGTGGTTATAAAAACGTGTCACTTCACCAGATAACAATTTCGTCACTTTTTCTGATAAAATTTGTTGCAGAAACTCTGATAGTGCGCGAATGCGTGAGGTGCGTCAACAAATTGCAATCTATTTTGAGATGCCGATTTGTTTTTGAGGTCAGTTATTAGATCTATCAGTTCCTAATGGATTTTTTAAAACTTGTATGTTGATTTATACCTACATTATATATAAAGCGTCATGACAAAAATGTGTTACAAAGTTATTTTTATCATGTCAGCAACAGAAATGTCTTGTACGATAAAATAAACATTCTGTATTACATTTTTTAACATAGTTTAAAATACCTATAAATAAATAATAAACTATTTTAAAGTGTTAATTAACAGGTTTGTAAGGCTATCCGTGTTAAAAAAAGTTTTTCATGTCAGCCCCGTCCTTCCGCCGGCCCTGCAGCTGCATACGCCGCTCGCTGACACTGACACGACGCGGCGGTCTACGTGACCGCGCAGGCAGCGCTACTGATCTCATTTCAAGACGTAAGAACCCTAAATATAAAAACTTTTTTTGAGTTTATTTAGTTTTATAAGGAACAGAAATGTCTAAAATATGTTTAAAAACTTATGAAGAATTTTAATAAGATGTATTTTAAAAGGATGTCGTATTTGGTCTCTAAAATAAAATAAGCAAAAAATGGAGCCTTTATTTGTATTTTATTGTTTTAGAAGCAACAATTTTTTTTTTAAAGATATGTTTTATAAAACCATGCCCTAATTTAAGCCTAAAATTAACTAAGCCATAATTATTGTTTTCATGCATCACTTATTGAAAAATCTTGTCTCATTTTGTCTTCAATTTCATTATCAATCAAAAGCTGGATATTTTTCAAGTTAGCCCCCGTCCCTCCTCCGGCCCTGCAGCTGCATACGCCACTCGCTGACACTCGACACGACGTCTACGTGACCGCGCAGACAGCGCCACTAATCTCATCCCAAGACGTGAGAGCGCTAAATATAGAGCCTGAACTGGGGCTCTTATACGTACATCTATGAAAAACTCTCAAACTTTTCTTTCTGTACTTAGTAGAGGACCGAGCGAAGCGTCTATGTTTTGAGATTATCAAAAACAAATTATTTGTTCGTAAGTTGGTTCTCCTCTACAAGTCATATTTTTTAAGAATCTACTTGGAACATGGAACACAGATTTTGCATGAGTATTATTGGTTTTCTTTCGTCACGAGTGATTTCCTCAAAAAGGGGACACAATTATGTAGCGTTATTTTATAGGCAGTTCAAGATAATATTTGGCTAGATTTTGAATATCAAAATCCTAACATGATTTGCGAGTATGTATCAAATCTATCAAAAGAGCGAGTCGAGATATATGTTTATTAAGATTCAGTTAAACAGTTGCGAGGTCTACTGGTCGGAGATGTACTAGTTATAACATGAAGACCTTTATAGATTTCCATACTCGTACATCCACTACCAAGGTAGATTAACCAAAGATTGAAGATGGCGTATGTGTATTCACTAACGTGCACTGGCCCAGCATGATATACAATACAGGGTTATTCCTAATCAATTAGCATTATTTTAGGGGCTTATTCTGTACATCAAAACTATTAACTTTTATTCTGCAACTTTTCTCAAAATTAAAAAAAAAACTGCGTTTCCAGACATTTTGTCGCTGGTAAACGATATTATTCTAAGAAACAACAATAATTTATTTTTTTTGAGTTTTGACGACAGTCGCAGAACAAAAGTTGTTGGTTTTGATGAACAGAATAAGCCCTTACAAGTATGCTAATTGATTAGGAATAACCCTGCATATGACCCAATAACCCTTCCTGGATTAGCCTGTGTTTAGCAGTGGACTCTTTAAAAGTACCGGTTCTGTATGAATAGACAATATTTAAGTCGCCTCGGCATAAAGCTGAATGATAAACACGACTATAGCAAGATTTGGATACATATTGGTAATTTCTATGGGATGCATATGTCTAATAGCAGACGTTTGTATGGTTTATTCATAAGTAAATGGTATTTTTGTCAGAAAAGAACATTAAATACTTCGTCAGTTCTTCGAAGCATGTGCTGCCTATGGAAACTAGAAAATACTCACTATAGCACTACTAATTTACGAAAAAAAGCGATAGTCTAAAATGTCTGCTTAGAATAAACCGATGTACTCTCGACTAATACTATAGTTTAGAGGTTTGCATAATGCGAATGGAATCTAAATTATACACTTGGAATAACACAGTTGAGTATTTTGATTTAGTACACAAACACTATGATAAGATGTCGCTATTTTGTGTTCCTGGCCTTTCGTAAAAAGGTTAGAGGGAATCGGATCATGTAGATTAGATGCACTCCCCGGGGTATAGCTGAAAACTGGCAAAGATTAAAATGGACTCACGTGCTAAGAGCTCCGAAACTAGCTTTTGGTTTCGAAAAAACTCACTAAAAATAAGTAGCAAAATTTCAATGTTTTACTCATTCTACTTGGCAATTTAGACTCGTACACCTAATACCAATAGAAAAGCTCAAAGGTTAAAGTAATAAAGTTGATTTTATTTTACTGAACTGAAGCTTAATTTTTTATATTATTTATTTTCAAGAGGTTACTATACTACGGACAAATAAAGTTCCTTAGAATATAGTAATAAACTTAACAAATCCTACTAATAATATAGTAAGTTTGTGAGCTATGTATGGATGTTTGTTACTCTTTACGCACAAACGGCGAAACTGATTTGGATTAAATTCAGTATGGAGGTAGCTTAGATCTTGGATTAACACATAGGCTACTCGGGCTTTCATCTCGGCTTTCATCTCGGGCTAACACGGGTAACACTGCAGGGCGCAGCTAGTTATATCATAAGACAAAGTAATACAGATCGCAAATGTTTCTAATTAGCAACGGAACCCCAAAAATGCTATATAAACATTTCCCCTAGAGCGACTGCCTCGTTCGAGACAGGGTCTCAAACAACGTCTCAATGAGACGAGTGAGAGTACCTCTCACAGTTATAATTCAAGTTCCAAGTCACGTACCTAACACGCTAATGCACGGCTTGAACTTTTCTGTGCCCCTTTATCGATGACAATAAGACCAAAGGAAAAGTGAGAAATAAATGGCGTTGAAACGTCGGATCGCGCTGTTTTTGTATTCAAACTTTGACACTAAATCAAAAACTACTTTGTGAGCTCAATAAGGGCCATCGATTTTATGATATGAACGAAACAAATAAATATACCTACTTGAGGAGCTGTATTAAATTTATTGGATCCGTATTGCTTATCGTATTTCTATCTACAAAAAAATATTATCTTGACTGACTAGATTGTTAAGAATGTTTTTAAATGTATCTCATAATGCTTATAGTATTAGTTTTCCTAGTATAACTTTTCGGAATAAAGCAATGGTCTAGAATCGACAGTTAACCAATTTTAAGTTTAGCAGCTGTTACTGTGATACATCTCAGTGCAGAACTCTAGTGCAAATTCAAGAATATGACAGCTGTCACTTTTGACATCTGTCATTTTTAACCCTAAAAAACGATGTGTTGAGAAAATCCTATGTAATATTCAACGCAATGAAATGAAGGCGAAATGTTCTACGATAGAACTACCGGTACAAATTGGTTCCGCTAGTTCTAAAGTAGGACTACCTCATTACTAGTTCATTATTTGTAAGTACTAAGTAGAGTAACATCGTAATAAAGGCTTTATCACGATGTTACTTAGTACTTACAAGCCCAGAAAAATAAATTAAGTATCAAATAGACTTATGTCTAGTTAACTCGTTAACTGAAATAGAGCATCGAAAATAATAGCATAATACGTAAGTATATATACGAGTATTTTAAGTTTTGTCAATGAAATATCAAGACTTTCTGCGACTCGTACGTACTCATATATGTGACCCTACATAAACTCGAAGCCTTCGTCACAATCCTAAAAAAATAAAACCACGAAACAAACAATTCCAATATCAGATTCTACAGTTTTACATGTTTTATATGTATTCGGGATCCATTGATGTGGACTGCCTACCCGAGGTAACCATAAATTGAACGCCTCAAAAATTCGAAAAAGGAAATATCTTTGTGAAATCAATTGTTAATAAATCTTTATTATACGGTTCTTTGGCTCTAGCCCACTATCGAAGGTACGGTTCTGACTCGCTCCACGACAGAAATAGGATCCTAAGATTTATGAATAGAAATGACCGCCTTTGTTCTGTATTTGCGTCTTGGTTTATAATGCTTGATGGGAGTGCTGGCTTTTCCTGTCAAGGGGATTCCGTTTCATTGCATTTTTTGTCTCGTACACTACCCACGGATTTTTCTTTTTAAATTGAGCTAGATTATGAAATCCTTTTTATATATAAACAATCAACGATGAAGTAAATATTTAAAACTTTGATTATCTATGTGTTAGATAAATAATCAAACATTTAAAAGATAGATCTGTGAATATGTTTATCTGTGGAACTTGTTGTGACTTCATGGATTCAAAACTATGGAGTTGAACACAATTTTGGAGTGCCAGTTATGATTTCATATTATAATTGTGTTTTTATATAGGACTTACTGTGGCAAGGATAACACGGAAAATAGTTACATCAAATTTTGAACCCACGGCTTGCAGCACATGAAGCCTATGCGCCCACAATTGTGCAAATACCCTATAAAGTATCATGGTACGCGTTTTTACTTAGTGAATAAATTCGAATTGTATTAAAATCGTAAAACATGATACCTGCGTCTACAAAATAACTTTCGCCTACACATTTTCTACCCAATTGCAGACTACCTCAACTAAAACTAGCTCTGAGTAGAAAATCTACCTCCAAATCCTTGACTGTAAATATCGCTTAAATCGAATTCGGTTCTCAGCATGAGCTAGACTAGACAAACAATCCCATTGCCCAGCAATCGATAAAGTCGTAAGTAAGTGCTAAAGTAGATATATATCTTTACTCGTACCTAGCTACCCACCACGGATTGGTAATGCAATAAGACAAAGGGCGTGAGATATAAAAGCAATTTCAATTAAGCGAATCCTCTTGAGCATTCTGCCACGTCGGAAAGAGTCGAGATATGTCCGATTCTAAAGGCTTCTTTCGATGGAAAGGCTTTGAGCAATCACCTTAAATGACTTTCAAAGAAAGAATTTTTATCATCGACCGAGAGAGTGTTTGAATATTAATATTCCAGCTGGGGAATTTAATATTTGACGGAGGACAAGAAAACCGGCGGATTCCACACCTGAATTTTGCGCGTGGTATGGACGCGCGGTATCCTGACGACTGGGATAAGCACGGAGCAATTCTTTATGAGTTCTTTGCATCGATGTATACATAAGCATAGATATGGAGGTCAGAATATTGAAACCTATTCTAAATTTGAAAAATTTATAAATTCCTACAGATATATTCATGACAGCTGTTTAATGGCCTTACAATAAATAGAATGCGAGCTGTAAATAGCCGATAGAAGAGCATTTTAAATATTTAGAATCGATGAGTTTCTTCAGAGTTTTTCGTAACGATGAAAGATTAATTTAGTTGTTGGTTAGGGAAATGTAACCTATTATCTTAGTAAATAAACAGTGATACGGATGTGATTTATTTTTTGAAATAGTATATACTCATATTATTGCGTCGAGTTGTGATTTTTGGTATATAAAGTTTACAAATTTTGTGCCCAATGTGCCCTTATTACTGAAATGTACTGTTGCAAATGTATTGCTGATTTTGAGATTTTATCAAGCCAAGTCCGTGCATAACCCTGGATTGCTTGCCACCGAAATTTATAAAAAATACAGAATACATTATGCACCATATAATCTATCGGCGTATTCTATCGTTTATTTATTTATACCATGTCAGTATCGAATCGTATTTACCATGTCCTTACACAGGATCTTATACATCAGTGGTTTTTCCAGAAATTGTAGGCTCACATACTGCGTATTTAGAAATATTATGTCAGACACAAACGTCCTCAGAATTTCTTCAGTTATTTTATCACACGATTCCGTAAGAAAATATTATAAGCATCCTTTAACCTACAGCCCCGATATACGCTCGAGTACATGAATCACTTGTGTTTATGATTTTGCCCGCTGTAATATTTCTTGCTACGTCGTATTTCTTAGCTAGATTAACTCATAACTACACAATGGTCCTCTAGTGGGCGGTTTAGATGTGTGTTAGCGAACAATAGAGACGAATAAATATTGTTAAAGTTGCAAGCACGTAGTGAAACTACTGTAGTAGCTCTCAACACAACAGGTGAGACTATTCTTTACTTGAGTGTCTACTTACATAAAGGACCTCTTACGTGGACACTATTCATCCTTATTATACTTTGCTTTGTATGTTTGCGCACCGGCGTTCACTTGCTTTAGAAAATTAAGGACAATTTCAGCTAAAAGCGATATGCTAGTATAGTTATGATAAATGTTTACTTCATTAATTTTCTTTATTTAATAAATTAATATGAAAACATAACTTTAAAAATTACAAGTTTTGAGATCCTGGATATCATGTAGAAGCAGAGTGCTATCAAAGACAAGAAAAACTATTGAAGGCCTATCTTGTTTAATACAGAAGATCCTATGGCCACCTTAAGACTCCATCATCAGATCTGCTCCATGATACCATATTATTGCATTGTCACGCAATATACATATGCGTGCAGAATTTCAGCTCAATCGGAAACCGGGAAATTGGTCAAATTTAACTTGCAAGATTCCACCCAAACTTACATACATACATAGTTGCATCCATTTCAAGTTAAATATAAGCTTGTAAAAAGGTTAGTATCCACCTACTTAGTGTCAAATCATATTTGTGAATATTTTTGTGAAGGTAAAGCCAATTAGTATCTGGTTTTCATAGCAAAGTTTGTTTTTTTTACAAAGATCGACAATAAATTATTTATTATCAACGAAAACATAGATACTGGTTGCTGTCGGGTTAAATCTTTTAATTCCAAGTTCGATTAATAAAGTTACCCTGAAATATTGCACTTACGTAATAAGTTTCAGATGCGAAATTGAGACGATAACGGCATCAAGATAGGAAATACCGATGCCATTCAAAAACAGTCCTAAGCACTGCGAAATACAGGCTATTGTGTAGAGCAGAGCCGTCTCGATGCGGTATTAATTTCGCATTAAAAACTTTACTAAGTCGCAAACAGACAGCAGCTCGATTACTCAAAAGGCAACCCATTAACGTACTCGTATCTCATCGAAAAGTGGCGGCGACATTAACTAGGCGAGGCGAGTGTTGGGACCTCAGAAGAATTACAAGTAATAGAAGTATTGCTAAATTTTACTCAAATAAAAATTACGTTACAACTGTCTTTTTCATATCTGGTTATATAGCATACCCGAGAGTGAGTGAAACAAAAAGAAACGCAGTGTATGTCGCATACGTAAAAATCACCAGCTGGAATGTCAAAATGGTTAAAATTTGGTTAGATTAGGTAATTTGTCCTTTTCGGAAATTTGAACTCTCTAGTTCCAGTAAGGAGTTAAGGTTCAAATTTCTGATAATTTTACCTTCCTACTTTTTACCTTTTTGAATTTGGACACCCGACATAGCTCATAGCTAGTTAGTGACACCCTTCGAAATTACGTAAGTTCGAGTGTATGTGCATCTTTACCTAACACCTTTTAAATTTCATATTTAAAATGGGACATAGTGATGTATATCTCTTGCTTTTTAGTACTGTTTCTAGTAGTTTGTTCTTATTCTATGGTTGGGACTAAACCAAATCGCTTGCTCTCTAATTTACGTAGAAACTTCGGCGGCACGTGTGTTCTATTGATTTGGTCTGCTGTCCTCCAAGAAGACCCATCGGATCCTAACTTCTGTAACGAGCGGATCTTGAGTTACGTGCCCCGTCTGCTTCTCGTGGAATTCAATTAGACAAAAACGTTTACCGGCTCTGCTAACACGTTCGTAAATTAATTTAGCTGTTCAGCATCTAACCACATTTTGTGATGTAAGGTAATTGATAAGTACAAGGTAAATGAACCGTCCGGGCTAAAGAGAAATCACACACCTACTGTAGACACAATTATGTTCTAGTTCAAACAATATACCTAAAGGTGAGTAAGTACATAGTGCGGAAGATTGCGCCTAAGGTTTCTAAGAACCGGACGCGTGTAATGAGCCTTGCACGTCGGCAGTAGCTTACTGTGAATGCAGTATTGCATATTTTGCACTAGGTATTGTACTTTGTAATTCTAAACTTTGAGGCGTATTACAATGTGGTTTTTGAAAATGTTATTTGTCACTTACAAAGAGCAACTAGCACATTCGATCTGTTAAGGTGTAAAAAGATTGTAAAAGACCCAAAAAATACTAAAAGCTGTAAATAGATGATGTCAAAAAGTGTGTGGACCAGAAAAACATTTCTAAAGGAGACAAAATATGTGTGAAAATAGAATATCACTGAAGAAGCTAAGTCTTACATAGGATTATTTCGCCATAACATTGTTTTCAAAATTATTTTTTGAGGTTGTGATACAGTGTTTATAACACCACTGAGTATAATTTATATTCAATTAATATAAATAATGTCTTTCCTTAATTGCTTGTAATATGATGTACAATGTATACTATTTATTGATACCGTCTTAGTTTACATTACATTACGAGTCTAGTAATTTACAAAAGCGTTAACATTTACAAAGTTCTAAGATAATACGGTTAGCAGAGCAATAGCAAAGCAGAACAACTCAATATTTCTATTATAATCAATCTAAGTTAAAACTTGGTCGTAATTCCATTAACGTTAACCGAAGTAACTGATTGGGGTATTTGACCTTTTTTGCGGCGGGTACTTTAGTAAGTTGCTTGTCGTGTAAGCCAGTGGATTACCTCGGGGAGCTGAAAAAGGCAGCTTAAGAACCTAGTGAAAT
Organism: Hypomecis atomaria; assembly: GCA_964007245.1. Taxonomy (NCBI): domain Eukaryota; kingdom Metazoa; phylum Arthropoda; class Insecta; order Lepidoptera; family Geometridae; genus Hypomecis; species Hypomecis atomaria. Next base: position 11,014,095 of record OZ023281.1, on the reverse strand, counting down.
CTTATCAAGAAAATAAAAAGTAAAAAGACGTAATACAACGAGACCGCGTAGAAGTCAATAAAATGTAAAAATTGTAATTATGTGGCGAAAATTTACTTGGTTTTCAAATTTAACAATGTTTTTACTATTATTATACTATACTACACGGGACTTATCGCGCAATACAACTTGAGATATGAGCTAATTAAGTACCTCTTTTTCTCCTCCCGACGTTTCGACCAAGTTGCATTGGTCGTGGTCACGGGCAGACTAAATGCGACGCCGTATCACTCAAATTGAAATTGTCACCGCGACACACCACACTGACAGTGTCTGTAAAGGTCTTAATGCCTACACCATGCAGTTTGCACTTGTTGACTACAGGATTCCACAACACTGATAGTTTGAAACCATCCTCTCGGTTGAAATTACGATTGCGCGATAAGTCCCGTGTAGCAGTATAATAATGTGTTCAAATCGCGAAAGTTTAAAAATAACAAATGTTTTTACTAGTTCAAAATAGGTACTTAGTGTGTTATTAAAAAATATTGCCTGGTTAGTCAAGTCGTTACTATATTTTATTTAGTGGTTAGCTTTCATTCGCTAAAATAATTACTTGCTAAGGTAGGTTGGTAACCGTCGTTTATGTAAGAACAATTTTATTCTTACAACAGATAGAGAATTTTATGAACTAAAAAGAAAATGTAACTTAATAACTTGTTACTACCAGAATATCGCTTACCATTTTCGTGAGCTAGTTGTATCAAACTCGAAGTGTAACGGTTTAAGTTCCTATCATGCACTATTACTTGCGTAATGGAAGTGCCATTGGCGTTAAATTGCTCATGTAAAGCTTCAATACAGCAAGTAACGGTTGACTGGATGCGAGACCAGCGAAGCTCGGCGACACGTGCAAGTTTGTTTTCATTTTTGTTTCTAGAAAATTAAGATTCTCGGAGCGGCATCCGCGCTCACACCCGGGTAATTTCCATCCGCCCCAGATAGCCGGAGCAATATTTCACATAGCACATGTCGTCGTTTTCAGACTAAGCTCGTAATTAACAACTTTATTTACTGCCCTGGGGTCCGGCGACGTTGAATGTGTGGGCAATAACAATAGACGATTTCATCCCAGGAGCGCGGTCTCGTAACTTTGACCCATTGACATTTATACTTGTAGCTTTTTAAGCTGCTAGGAATCTATCAAATATAATTATTTTTCGCAAAAAATGGTAAAACGGTCTTCCATCGTGTACAAAATTCGAATATTTCGCGTGAATTGTTTACATTATTGTTGATTTTTCAAAAACGGCTCAGTCGATTTCTATAAATTTTAAATGGGACCACTTCGGGAGTAAACTCTTTCGAACTAAAAAATAATTTTTTGATTCTGTTCACAATTGGCGAAAGAATCGATGAACATAAACCAAAAAAAAAAATACATACAGACGAATATCCTCCTTTTTGGAAGTCGGTTAAAAATAATAATATCGTTGATATTGGGTATCTTTGTATGTCTACTAATCATTTTTTTATTGCAACGGAAATATTTCAAATAAAAATCTAGATTGCGTACCCCGAGAGTGGGTTCCCGCTTTGTCGTGGCGGGGGGGGGCTTAGTAGCCAGGTCTTGCCAGTCTGGTGAACCAAGAGGAACCCGAGGTGGGGCCGGCCTCCCCAGGTCTTGGGCCTGGACAAGCCCGTGCGGAGGCTGGCCAGTAGGTCGGCTTGCCGACTGAGGTGGACTGCGGTGTCGCGCTTGTCGCGATGCCGCGGCCGAGCCCATCGAGGCAGGGGCGGCGACGGGTGGGACGGGCGGTGAGGAAGCCGCTTCCTGTCCTACCTGCCAGCGGTCCTAACGGGTGCCGCCAACGTGTTGGAGGGGGCGGTGGGGCTGCAGGGGAAGAGGAGTGTCGGTATCGCGATGGCCGCTTTCCCTATCCTCTGCAGCCGTAGTGGCAGGCGCGGGGCCACTTTAATTGACCCGTTGCATCGGGACCAGGGCTGTCGAACACGGGTGCTGTCTGACGTCCAGTGCTGGTTGGTCCCAGGTGGTGGATGACGATGTGTCTGGTGTTCGGCACATCGTCATTCTGGCGGGAGCCGAAGCTCCGTGGTGGGGCCCGAGTTGGGCCAGCGCTGTTGGGTGCCGCGGAGGAGTGCGCAAGCGTGCCCGTAGCCCCGACACATAGCGCAGTGACGGAACACCCAGGGGTTTTGGTGGGTATACTGTCCAGTCGGCAGGACTCCCACATAACCACTCGCCTGCCCTCGAGGTGGTATCTATAAAAGATTTCCCCTGGTAAAAAAAAAGGTGACAGATTACAAGATATTTGCATTACTTATAAAACACTGTTTATGTTAGTATACATATAAAATACTGTCTATGTTAGTATAACCTAAGAGAAAGTTCACGGCAACCTTTTACCAACTCAGTCGTGACCAACTAGCAGTATCACGTGTTCAATGTAAAAATATACTGTTTAAAGAACGTCATCCCACGTAAAATAATAATTTAAAAGTCAACAAATTGTACGTTGGAAAAGTACTCCAATTAACCATTTGGAGGAAACTTGGTGGAGGAGGTCGGATTAAAAATAAAAAAAGATATTACCATAGCGTGTGAATCTCCTTCTCATTGTCGTAGTACATAAATTAAGGTAAAATATCATCTATTACATTACTTTTGTACCTATGGAGCTATTTTCTAAAACTCTAGTTGAGTTGCTCAAAGTATTAAATTTTAACAATTAAATGCACCTACCTAGTGGGAGATGTCGTTTACTGTGTTACAAATACCTATAGGCACGGACATGTGGACAGCAATGTACAAAATTAAATGGACTTGTACAGTAGGTACTATCTATATACTACGAACACAGCTATGAGAAACAATGACTTTTGTCCAATTAGAATGCCATAAATTGAATAGGTGTGGGACTATGTATTAATGTATTTAGGTTCTAAACAGACTACTAAAATTTTAAAGTTATCAGGCCGTGATTTTTTTATTCAGCATGGTCTCACTACTCCTAGTTTATAAGGTGCCACCAAATGAGACGCGGTTTGGGTCAAGGACAAAATAATAATACGAGTACCTAAGTTAAAGCAAACAACTCAGTGGTGTAGTCTAGGTAAATTTTCTGAATCCCCAGACTGAACTATCCCGGGGTTACAAAGTTTATTATTACACACATCTTAGTGATTCAAAGTGTTTAGTTGTTCACAGAAGTTAAGCTCACCCTACTCTCTTAACGGCCTTGTGTTTCTGCCGCAGCTATCTCATTCCTACATTTGCCAATTAAAAGGGTACACAGGAGGTACCTAAATTTACAAAAGCCCGATGTAGAGTATTTTATTTTTATTTTAACACGTATTAAATAAAATTTAGGTTGGATATCTTTTGATTGAATTGGAAAGATTTAAGAAACCGTTTTATTATTTTTTAGGGTTCCGTACCCAAAGGGTAAAACGGGACCCTATCATTAAAACTCCGTTGTCCACCTGTCTGTCTGTCACCAGGCTGTATCTCATGAACAGTGATAGCTAGAGAGTAGACTTCACAGATGATGTATTCTTGTTGTTGCTGTAGCAAAAAATACTAAAACTATAGGTAGAATATTTCAGGGAGGCTTCTATACGAGTACAACAAGCGTGATTATTTTGCCATTTTTCCTCGATATTAATAACAGCAACAGGAATGCTTGAAATATTCACAGAATATAGTTAAAATTCAATTAATTAAAAGAGCTGTCGTACGTACTGAACCCTTCGATTCGTACGACAGCTCTTTTAATTAACGACGATTCCAACCTGCACTTGGCCGATTTTATTTTGATCTACATAAAACCTTTAAAGTAAGATATTTATAACCGAAATATGCCACAAAACTTGTGGATTTCATTGCAAACAAATGCAACATACTCATATATTTTCTAAAAAAATTCACTGTTAGTGATTTTTATTTTCATTAATGTGATAAAGCGCGAGTGGGACGAAATTCAGCGTATACAGACGCCTTATACTCACCCTACCACACTTAATGCTTAATTGTTCCTCACTAGGTATATTAATAAGCTATCAAGTGTATCTTAATTACCGAACGGAATTATTTACGCTGTAACAACACCCCGGCGGTTAACATTCTGAGCCTCGTCAATTTCAGTCTTATGCCACTTTTGATATGCTAAAGCTTCAATATATTTACATAATAAACATGCGAACATTACAGCATTGGCAACAACAAGAGACATCAAAGAATAACGTAGAGTTAATCAATTTTTTCAAGGTTTAATTTATGTTTCAAATTATTTTATACATATTTATACTAGTTTTTATGAGTTTTTAGGTAAAATTAATAAATAGATAAAGTACCATATAGCTTCTGGTAGGTAATGATTGTGTTGGTGAAATTATGTGTTGAGTTTTTCAAGTTACGATTCGTAATTCAAACTGCAACCTGCATCACTCGCTACCGGTGGCATGATTCTATTAGAAATTTTCGCTACATAATATAAAGCAAAACCGCTATTTTTGTGTGTCTGTCTGTGTATCTGCTTATATTTTCCAAACTAGACCACAAATTGCAATGCGGCTTTCACTATCTTTTAGAATATTTCTTCTGGAAAGTTTATAGCTATTACAGTTTCCATTAATCTATGCTGTAATTCATCCGTAACCGGGCGAAGCTAGTATAATATAAGTTCGTATAAAATGGATGGCTAGCCCTGGTGTCAGAGTGCCGTCGGAAGGCCTCTGACATGGCTAAATGGTTAAGCCAACTGGGGCCCACAATTTAACATGTTAGCCGAACTACAGCAATCCTCAGTAGTAAATACTACCCGCGGTCACCCATCCGAAGACTGTCCGTCCCGAACGTTGCTTAACTTCTGTGATCCATTAGAAACACCTAGTCAGACAACCCTATGAGCGCTATTTGTATGCTACATAAATCTTATGTACTGGCTACTTTATTTTACTTAACGATAGGTAAGTTAGTAAGTTCTAGATTAGCTGTCTAAATAAATAAATTGGCTTTTAAATTTGTTTCTACACCATGTACAATTTTTATACTTTCTTTTTATTTATAATACGCTACAAAGCCAATTTCATTTTCGCTGCGGAACCTAAACTTAAAATATGAATATGGACGTCATACTAAAGAAGATAAATGACCTTCAAATCCCTCGTCTATCTTTCCGGCTGCAATCTCATAGTGTTTTGATAAAGTAAATGAATAATGCGTAAAGACAGACTTTAATTGAAACCGAATATTACAATTTTATGCAATTTTTCGAAGAAGTGATTACCCCTGATAACCTTAACTACTACTACTTACTATTGAGATTAAGCAGTTCAAGCGGCCAGTTATGGTTCTAAAAATCAGGAATCCGGAAATCATGATAGTATTAACATGTCATAGCTTAATTTCAAGAACTTAAAAGGCGCATACGCAATGTACAACTACCACATGTACATTTGAATGGTATCAAATAGTACCTGTAGGTACAAGTTTTTTGTAGGAGTGTGCAGTAAATAATAAGATATAAATTTTAATGCATAGTAAGTTTATACATTCTAATTCACATTATAGGTAGGTACCTATATTAAAATACATCTCTATTATAGATTCCAATATCAGAGAATAGTAACGTAATTTTAGAAGAAAAGTGGTTTTACCATCTTGCCAGTCCAAGAGAATCAGAGCAAGTATAAGCAGACTAGAAGAGCTCAAAATTAGATCTTATTTTAAAACTATGTGCAAATTATCATTTGTTAGACAGGCACTATTTGGAGCTCAATATTTGCTAATTCAACAACTCAATATACCATTTAAATAGGTTTCACGATAACTTCATAAATTACATTAATATTTGCACAAAAATAATTTTACATTCACTGCGTTTCAGCAGTGTGATTTTGAAATATTTAACTAGGCATTAAAAATATGAATTAATGCTGTGTCAATTACACGCGTTGTGGAATGCGAAAATAAATGGGCAAATTGAGTGGGTTCGTGAGCATGAAAATAAGTGTAAACATACGGAGCGGGATAAAATGATCTCTACTGAAAGAATTCTTGTTTCCTAATTAGGGTTCCGTACCCAAAGGGTGAAACGGGACCCTATCTGTCTGTCTGTCCGTCTGTCTGTCACTAGGCTGTATCTCATGAACCGTGATAGCTAGAACGTTGAAATTTTCACAAATGACGTCTTTCTGTTGCCGCTATAACAACAAATACTAAAAACAGAAAAATAATAACATACAACAAACCTGATTTTTTTGCCGTTTTTCGCTTGATATTAATAACGGTGACAGGTAGATGCTTAAAATATTTACAGAACATTAAATTAAATATTCACTCTAAAAATATATATGGTTAAATTAAAATAAAATAAATGTTGAAGGGCTCCCATGTAACGTGTAACGTGATTTCTTGCTCGAAATGTATAAGGGCAACTGGTACGAGTAGATGCTTTATAAATTTACAGAATATTGAGTTGTATATTCCTTTCAAATATGAATTTATTATTCAAATATTAAAATAAAATATGTTAAGGACGGCTTACATACGGTACAAAACCTCTCGTGCGCGAGTCTGACTCGTTCTTGATTATTTTTAGTAGCGTAACGTTAGGATATGACGTCCACCGACAAAGTAGATGCGAGATGCAGCCACAGATTGATTATGGCCACAGGAATCCGATAGATGCAAGCCGTTTCCAATTGATTTTTTTTTTACATTTTATGTGATTGAGTGACAAGATGAGCTATGCGTCCGCTTTATGTTAATCGTTACGCATTCGAGGACAGGAATTGGCAATGGAATGTCCTAAGTGCTAAAAATGCGGATCTTTTTGAGTACCTAATGTGTTGTTCATGTATATGGTTTCTGTTCTGTATTATTGTTTTTAATGTAGTTTTATTATTAGCTATCTCTATATATAATATCATGTTGTAATGACTCACCTGATTTTTGTAAATATTCTTGCTGAAGAACCGATTGACCCGCAGGTCACATCAAGTTTTTGTGTTAGTTGAAGTCAAACTCAACCTCACTGTAAAGTTTTAATAGCTTCCGCACAAACCACGAGTTTACTAAAGTAGTTGTAGCACTCTGACTTAACTGTATTGGCTTGAATATGTCTAGACACTTATACTTAGTACCTGACAGCTGTTTGTAGAAATCTCTAAAATGCAGATTCGCGTGTGTTTCTACATAAATCAGTGTAGTATCAGATAACATGTTATGATGTGGACTGTAACACGAAATGTTTCATGTGTATCTATTGTCGCAGTATACCATAGATAAATTTGATCTATATGTACTTTTTCTTCTGCATAATTTTTTGAACATGGTCATTCTAAATTGTGATGGAAATGTGTACTTTATACAAATTAATGTACGGGTATTTCTAGATGACGGCCATATTTGAGGATATCATTTTGTTGCGAAAACACAGCTGTTTCATACATATTGACTGAAGTCAATGAATTATTTCTATGGAACAAATAATATTTACAATTTCAGGGCTGATCGCTTGGTAAAAGTTGGTCATAATGATGATTATGTTTCTATCTTTCTTCCGGTATAACGGCGGCTCACGCAAATCCACAGAATAGGAAAAACTCAAACTAAACAAGCGTTAGCTACAAGCTCGACATTTATCAGCGAAACGGGTTGTAAACTGAACAGTCGTCAGTTTTGTCGTCTGACTGACTCATAGTCACTACGTACACAACTTGATTGATACCGATGAATATTCAGGGCCGCCAGGCGAGTTTGTTCCGAGGCAGCCAGTCCTGCCCTAACCTTCGCGAATTGCAACATAAATCTTCGCCGGAGATGGATACTTTACTCCACGCTGCCCTTGTAGGGCTTGTGGCTATAAATTATAATAGGCCACGGTATCTTTTGTTTCGTGATTAATCTCGCAAAATATTTTAACGTCGTTCTAAACTGAATCCCTTGATCTAATGATAAAGTTGAAGTTGTTTCATTGTTAACTCGTTTGACTGGGTGTAATTGTTTTATGTGATCTTTTTTTATTTTGTGTGCCAAAGATAAAAACGGTTCTGCTCGGCTAGACTTAGTAGACCGCTATACCTACTGCCCGTTTGCTTGTCTTATCCAAAAGATTATATTTTTTACATGGATATCGGATCTACTTATTAGGGCGATACAGGATTACTCCTAGTGCAGGGCCCGCAATTCAACCTGCAATCCTTTTACATTAGTAAACAGTAGTAGTAATTATTATATAATTATTATATAACTAGAAATAATCTACATTTAATTAGCTATATATGCTAGGGTTTAATGTATATTTTTGGTAAATAAATCTTTTGTATTTGTAATTGTACAAGTTATGTTTTGCTAGATTATCTAACTAAAAGTTAAGATCCTAATTAGACAAAATCCGCCCAATTACTTAGGCTGTTTAGTCTGTATGAAATTACAAAAGTGAAATACAAAAATAGGTACATAACATTAACATACATGTGTATACATAGGTATATCCTAAAAGCTTCCTTCTCACGCAAGCAGTTATGAGTAGAAGTGGTAATGTGCCTAAGTGTTTGCATGACATCAATTTCAAACTCAATTTTTGCATCCCCATTCCTTCGGTCTCGAATGTTGCAAAGGATTCGTGTGAAGAATAATTTCGAGCTCAGCGATACGGACAAAGTTCAAATACTTTTGAAATCCATTCGAAAATCGATCTGGATTTGCGGCAGTTTCTTCAACGCTTAGTTCCTGTCTTCGTGAACTCATAAATTGCTTCGATAGAACGTTGGCACGGCCTGCGCTTTGCTTGGAATTCAACCAAATTTAAATATTCTTTTTAAACCCATGAAAATCATATTACGCGTGACCACAGAACAAATATTTACAGACAGAGCGTCTTGATACATTTTGCATGATATGAGAATTAACACACACTGTTCAAGTTCCACTCCGCATAGTGCATACATTGTTTACAAAAAAATAACGAAAGTGTATCAAAAATCATTTAGTCAACATTCAACTGTAAACATTCTAAATCGCTAAAAAACGCGGCTCGTCTTTGTTAGTGAATATGCATAGCTGCGTTTTATTGTACTTTTTTGCACATTAGTTCATCTGAAGATTTGAGTCATTTTGATACAAACTTTGTGAAAAGTTTCTGACAGTAAATAGTTAGCAGTAGTTAGTAAAACTATTGGCGCGTCTGTATCCACATTTACATGTGTGTGACAAAGTACACTGCATGATGTTTTGCGACCTTATTCCAACACTAATGTGTGTTATTGTGTCATATTTACCGTACAAAAGGAAAGCATTTTCAGTAAAACACGGATATGTAAGTTGTAAATGAAAAACAACCGCAGTGTAGCAATGAAGTAGTGTCGTAGCTATTTGTAGACATTACGTAGAGGCGCTACGCCAAGTTTTCTTTCGTAGCACGGCGACATTTTAGAAAAAAATGTCTACAGTGAATAATCATTTGCAATAAAAACAGGTCAAGTGCGACTCCCACTCGCACATCATGGGTTCCGAACCATTGAACATAATAATACTGTTATTTGATATTCGTGGGCGTTTTTTCAAATAGACTATTTGTAGAAAAGACTTTGTCTATCCATTCGTATACAATATTAAGCTTGAACTACGTCTGTTTATTATTTTGATAAATATATGTAATAATATGATATTCATGTAAATATTTAACTATAAATCAATAACGGAATTCTTTTGTTTTGTGGTTTAACCAAACCAACAAAATATGATCCTAAGTTCACAACAGCGTATTTTTTAAGAATTGGGTGCTATGGTCATAAAGCTATTAACATCAGGTGACATATTTTATGACTTCTGAAACCCAGTGCGAGATGAAATAAGGTGTGAACGACTGAGGTGGATTTAAGTCTACGTGTTTCATCTTCTGATATAAGCCTCCCTGTATACTTAGGTAATAAGTGAAAATGGCATCATCTCAGTATATGTACACACTGGAAGGACAGTAGTAAGTGGACACAATATCGTCTCGTGGAAGGGTCATTCTCCGCAGACAATACAAGTGACGGTCCCGAGAACTTTAGTACCGTCATTGAGATATTTCATCTCTAGAGGTTGTCTGAACTCATCATAGTGTTCTTGCTGTTGTTGGCGCTTTTCTTTAAAATATTTTATGATTATGTCGCGTTATACAGTATCTATACACCTGATACCTCTGAAAAATGCATTTATGACTCTTTCTTCAACGTAGTATTAGGTGAAAAGTGAAAGCTCTAAGGCATTCCAGTTACAATTGCGGTCTTCTTCGTGTGTAAATATTTGTAATTATGTTTGTTTTCATATGTTTGCGGTATAGCTTAAGAATAATAGTGTTAGACACATAGATAAATAGTATGATATATTAGCTAGTTCGACGTCTAGGTAGAGAGTTTACTGATAACTTTGAGTACAAGCAGCTAAGAACCAGTCTTACTAAAAAATATATCATACCTACAATGTAACTCAGCGGACGTCTTACAGCCGACACGATAACAATATTGAAATATTTAATACATCAAAAAGAAAGAGGTGCAAATAAGTACATTAAACCAGGTTTCTAACTTGCAGTTTCATTGACTAAACCTCGAAGGGTCTCTACTGCAAGACTAAGGTCAGTGAACTGACACGGTAAATTATAAATTATTGTATGTGATAATTGCCCTGTTCCAATATTTGATGTTTATGAGCACTGTACACTTGAGATGCAAAATGCGGGAAGAGATTGAAGACAGTTTCGTGTGGTTAAGGCGTTTTCTCATAAAGTTTTATGTCGACAATTTAGTCAGCTTTGCCTGCTTTAGCTGGGATCACGCTACGATTTGTTTGAAGTCCGCGGCCCTGGCCACCGCGAGTGAGTGGATAGCTCACAAATGTAACTATCGTACTTATTTACAAGACATGCCTTGTGTTAGATGGAGATAATATAGGAGTTTCAGACCCGGTAAAGTGAAGCGAAACGGATATGTGCGTACTTAAGCAGAGCGTTGTAATCTTAAGCTTGTAGAAATTTCATGTTTGGATTAGCGAAGAACGAAACAAAAACTCCGCTTCGTTCACGATTGTGTGTCAGCAAGTTCATATTGGCTGGGTGACTGGCCCTGGTGTCAAAATTTTTAAGCTATTTCAATTTCTCTGAATTGGCTGAACGATTAAAATAACCGGGACATACAATTTTTCGTGTAATTTGAGACACGGTAGAGCTTAGTTGAAAATGTTACCCGCGATCACCCATCCGAAGACTAACCGTGCTGAATGTTGATTGTGTGTTGTTTTTCGATAGCGAAATATGGACTTACAAGTACATTTATCCTCTGCTCCGCTTTTGTGCAGCCAGGCTATAATATAGTTTTTACAACTTCACTTAGACTTCTTAAATATAACAAATGTTGAAGCTATTTGTACTTCCAAAAACAAACTTAAATGATTATATCTCAACAGTATTTTAAAGTCATGATGATACCATATCTTAACATACAAAACATACGGCTTAATTATGAATAACATCTGCACATCTGATATCAAGAGTAAGTCTAGTAATTATTAAATTTAAACTTTTTTAGCGTTCCGTACCACAAAAACAAAATCCATATGGTAATAAAATGACACGATACTGATAATATCGACAAGACAAAAATGAATTTTTACCATTTCATCTCGCCGAAACATCCCAGTTTCACGGTAGTTTGGAAACCCGCCTCGGTATCTTCGGCCTTAAATGCACCGCGACATTTCTGCTTCGCTGGAGTCAATCTAATTTGTGGTGGCAGAAGACTGCCCGGCACCGCCACACCGACTTTATTTGCACAGTACGTGGTCTCGTCATCGACTACGTAGCTTTTATGGACAAGGAATGACCAATATGGAAAAAAATTGACCAAATACGAGTCGGACTCGCGCACGGAGGGTTCCGTACTGTATGGGAGCCCTCATTAAATATTTATTTTATTTTAATTTTATTATTCAATTGAATATACAAATAAATATTCTGTGAAAATTTTAAGCATCTACCTGTTACCATTATTAATATAGAGCGAAAAACGTCTAAAAATTCAGGTTCTTTGTATGGGAGCCCCCCTTTAATATTGATTTAATTCTCTTTTTATTATTTGTTGTTATAGCGGCAACAGAAATTTCAGCTGCCTGGCTATTATGGTTCATGAGATACAGCCCGGTGACAGACAGACAGACGGACAGACGGACATCGAAGTCTTAGTAATAGGGTCACGTTTTTCCCTTTGGGTACGGAACCCTAAAAAACAATATCGGCAATTTATTTAATTTTTGTTAATCTTCGTACTGGATGAAAGCCCAGTATGAAAGCTCGGAAAGTCATCACATTATCAATACATCGTATCATTTCGCCGTGGTCAATCCAATTAGATAGCATAATATCTACACACGGACTATTATAGACGACTCTTGGATAACTCTAATCGAATTCTTCCGAAAGAAAAAAAAAAACTTTTGAGTAAAATATTGCGTTTCTCAACCACTGCCTAACTTTTCAAGGTCTATAATATAGTAAAATAACTTATGTGGAAACTCTATTGGCGAAACTTGCACAAATGAAATGGCGCAAAAGATTATGAAACCTTACTTTATTACTTTATTTATATTCGTGTTTTTCTACAAACCCAATAGCTCTTTACATACCTACTAAAATGTAATAAACATAAAAATCAATGCTATCTAATATCGAATAATTCATTTCAAAGTGTTTCTTGAATATGTCTAGACAATTCGAAGGCGATGGTTAGCGCAAACACGCTCAAATAAACTGTGTTTTTCCAGTCTGTTATATTACAGCAAATCTAATATTAAGTTATTTACTCATATAGTCCTATTCGCAGACCGCCCGCAGCTGGTTCGTCCTTGTGTGGTGTTGGGTTGGGATTTTGCTTGAGTTACTTCACGAAAGTTCGGATCTTGCACCATTACTGCACTGCTCAAGAATTTGATTACGACTGAAAAGGTTATCTCAGACATCAGTTTAAAGTTTATATGATTGAGTTGGCAAAATGTATGTAAAATTACAAAGATGTTGCTTTGCATTTTCTTCATATATTTCGTATGCCATTGTTTCATTTATATTTTATTCTCAGTGTTGTGCAAAAAATAAATGGCGACATCCACTCAAAATCTTTCAACGCCATCGATAAATAATTTATGAAATTCACCTTTTAATGTGTTTTATTTATTTCTGAAATAAAATCTGAATACGATTATAATCTGAAGCAATGTAGTAGTTTTTGTTTCATATATGTATCCTTCAAATTCAAGAAGGAAACATGAAACAAAAAATACTATTCTTTGCAGCGGTTTCGCTCAATTTTTCCAAATTAGGTCATTAATATTTTAATTTTTTAACTACAATAAACGATATACTTACCTAAAACATTAATAAAATTTGTATTATTAACTGCAAAACTAGCTTAAAATTTTAATTTAAATTACCTTTACGTTTTTCGATAGTTAATTGAAGTGTATTAGATATATATTAATCTGTGGATTTTTTAATATGGAGTTATTTTATTTTAACATAATATTTTAGGAAAAACAAGCTGACCAACGCTAAGTTCACATTTAAGCACCCATAACAAAAAGTAGCGATACCTAAAATGATGAATGCATTAGTAAAAGTGACGATAAAAAACTTTTAGTTTAAAAATTTGCACTACTAATTAAGACGTTATCTAAATGTCAGGCGTAACAAAAATATTTGTATTTTGTTTTCCTTATAAACTTTAAAAAATTCTTGAAAGAAAATTAGAAGTTACGGTGTCCTACCCCGAGGAATTGAAACATACTTTTGAATAATTTCGGCCGCCATTTAAAGTCTATTGGGATGTTATAAAAATAGTCTTTATTGTATTTAGGAGAAAATCGTGACGAGAAAAGCTTAGCGGTGCTTTGAAGGCGGACTTCAAAAGAAGTTAAAAAATTAAATCAAGTTATTTACGCTTTGCGCCAAGTCACAATGACAAATCTGCTTTTGAATTGTAAATAGGTGTGGGGTAGGAAAATTATAATCTTCTACTCGGGAAAATCGTAATTTAAGCTGCGTAATAATAAATATAAAACCTTTTTTGTTCACTTCGTTGGCGATAGACATCTTACTTTTAAAATATTCACTTCTGAAGAAAATATTTACAAGTAAATATTCTAAGAAAGTATTGGAATTTTGAAGGGAATGCGAAAAAATCAAGTTATTTAAATCACCGTATTGGATTATTTTGTAACACTTGTGTTTCTGTCGGTGAAAATCAGTAATAAATAATTAATTAACGCCAACATTCTATTATCTCCACCCAAGGGTTGACTAGCAGATAATGATATCTTTTTTTCCAAATGGTGTGCGATGAAGTATTAAACAATTACTTTATTATGAACTGAATAGCGTGTCATATGATAGGTATATAATAGGATGTAATAAATCGTGTTTTTTCGTGATCGATCGAGATCACACTCCAAAATGTACCTACACAAGCAGTTTGCGAGTCTTTCACAAACAGGTAAATTCACAGCGCACCTTGGTAAGTACTTAAATAAGTTGCTGAAATTGCTATTTATAAACTGTAGTATCTCAGATTTAATATTCAAATCATTCTCTAGTTGAAAATCTTTTAGAATACGAAAATTTTAAATCGAATTGATCGCAAATTTGCCGGGATTCTTGTGTAAACTCAGCTTAGCTCTTGAACTAACTGTCTTGTACCGGCTGTAGGTACCTTACATATTATCCATTCATACACAATATTTAAACCTTTCTCCTTAAATGTCATATCGTTTATTATGGATATTGCATACTATTGAGCATAGGCCTCCTCTTAATACAAGGTTTTCTAGAACTGGTATAAGCCGAAAGGGGGTGATTAAGACCATCATTATATGAATACTATATATTTTGTCGATTCCGAGTTGCAATTTTGTGAGGAAGAGCTGATTTTTTTTCTCGAATTCAGAGTTGGCCCCATACTATTGCAAAAGTTGTTCATAGCGATGATCTTAATGTTATTTACCCTTTCGGTTTAGTATAGGGCAAGCAGATAACCCTGTATAAGAGTCGTAAGGCTACTATCCACCACGCTAGTCAAGTTAATATTGACGGATTTCATATATCAATAAAAATGTAGGGCTAACTTGTACTGAATAAAAAACGGCTACCTTTGTAAGCGATAATGACGTGTCACCCACAGATAGTTATGACGGAAACTGTCATTTTTATGAGGCATAAAATAAAGTAACCGCCCGAATGGGACGCAGCCTCGGCGATAATAAGAAATTATGACGACACCTCCGAGTAGCAATAAACACCGCAATATGGGACATTATAATTAGTGGTTAGTAATTTGTTTCAATCAAATCGTGAGCGCGAAGGAAGGCTTTATTATATTGGATTAGTTTATTTGGTTTGACCTTGAGAAAAACATTTAGATGAAAACCAAAAATGTCTCTGGCGAAAATAAAATATTCCTAAATTCCTACAATCCCCTTTTAACTACAGGAGAAGAAGAAAGACGCCTCACTACCACCCCTATACTGTTGATTTTTCTTCGATACGTACGAAATAGTTTGACACAACGTATCTGAGCTGTACGAGAATAGAACAAAGTGTCGGATATCTTGATTCCTGAGAGATAATTATGTAATCTAAAGCTTATCAAAGTCAGAGTGTATATCTTCTAAGTCTGCGTGTTTCATTTTCAACCACAACGTCACTTATTAAAATAAACATAAAATATATGTACTTAATACATCCGTTAAAAATAAATAAATAAATATTTGGGGACATCTTACACGCGGCCTCTGACCCGATACTACTTAAGAAATCTAACTCTTCTACTCAACACAGTCACAAAAGCTCTAATAAGTACAATAATCTTGCAAATATCATGTACCTTTAAAGTAGTATGAATTTTAATCAAAAGTTTTATCGTATGCGTGTACCGAACAAGGTTATCTAGAAGCACGGTGTAAAAATTTTGAACATTTTATCATGCAAACCACATTAGCTGCGGCACAAATCTGACACTTTCATTAGTATGCTAAGTAAGGCGCGTAACGTATACTGTTATTTTGTTTATAATTTCATTGCAAGCATGAGGCTGAATTCCAGAACACAGTGTTGCAAGCTTTGTCGGTTTTGAGCTGAATTTAGATATTTTAATTGGATTATTGTAATTTGGTTACTGTATATTTAATTTTAATATGTTATGTATTTTGTATTTTTTTCTAAGTAAGTTAGTTCGTATAGGCCGGGTGGCTAGCCCTGGCTAGCCAGGCTAAACGGTTAAAACAACCGGGGCCTACCATTTAACGTGTCATCCGAGCCACGGTAGCGCTCAGTTGGAAAATGCCACCCGCAGTCACCCATCTAAGTACTGACCGGATTTTTTTTCTGAAACCTTATATCTACTACTGTGAGTGAGGTCGGGTATCTCATACCCGACGATATGTACACTATAAATATTTTTTAACCCTTAATTACTTGCATGAAGAAAACCCCGTAATCACTCGCACGAGGTCTCTACAGACCCCAAAAAACAAGTTTAATATGAAGTATAGCAAATGAAAAAATGATAAATTTGTAATTAAATATATTAAAATACTTTATTGTTCATAATTTTATAAAATTTGAACACAACTTTGCCTTTAAATAACTAACAAATTAAAAAAAAACTTCTGTTCTGATTCACATGTTCTCAATTTGCGTAAGGCTCATCACCAGATTTATCTGTTTGCATCTAAGTAATGTAAGTCTTAAAATGTTACTTGGAAATTAGTTTGGTCTTATTTCATTTACTGAACAATTAGTAGGCGACTATAAAAGTTGCGTAATTACTAGCATGGGAGTGCAGCGACTTATCCAGCCAATCCCGTGACTTGGTCGCTACTGGAATACAAACTTTGACAAGGATTATGAAGCTACTGGGGGCGCGGGTAAAATCAGGCAGTGGAACGTTCTTAATTTTTAATGCTAAACTGCTTTGACCCCATGTGAGTAATTAAGGGTTAATTGTGCGATTCCTGTAACTCAACTGCCCCAGTAGCTGGAGAGGGTGATATGAGGGAGTGATTTTAAGTGATATTAACAATGATGCGCCGGCAAGTAAGTAAAATACACATGCGTACACATTGATCGGGTACGTAATACCCGACCTCGTAGTCGGTGTAACTATTTTGTGTTCGGTTATGTTTTTATTTTAATAATAATTAAATTTCCTGTTGTTAGGTGTTTTGTTAGGCTTAAAACTCAGAAACGGCTTGCTCAATTTTAAAAAGCATATTCTAATGCTGTTAGTAGTGAAATAGTATTTGATAGAGAAATCAATTGAGTTTTATCAATGTACCCTCCAAATAAAGTGGAAAAGTATGTCATATGTTAGGATTTGCATTACAATCATATACGGTAAGACAAAGCATTCTTGCATCACATGTAAAAAGCCACTTTGTAGGTAGCATGATAGTCTTGTTGTTAAAAACTGCTTCAAAAACGAGTTTTTTTTTCAGGTTGGAGGTAAAACAAGATATTTACATGATTTATGTATATTTTTGTTATTTCGAAGCTAAATTATACTAGACCAATTTGTCCTTTAATTTTGTGCTCATTGCTGATCATAAAAATCACAAATTTGTACATTTTGGTTCATAGTTTCTATATACTGTGGTTTTGAGCGTAAATAATAGTCTGGCCAACAAAAGCTGTCCAAGAAAAAAGGCGGGAATTTTAAAAAATCAAGAGCTGTTAGCTTGTTTTCTAGTACCTCTCAGCTGATCTCCATGAAATTTAGCAATGCACGTAGTTTATAGAACTACTGCTTTGTTTTTTATACAAATGTTTTTTTTTTTAAATCATAGTTGTGATGTATTAAATGTAGGTAGATATTAATTAGTAAACTACCCACGTACTTTATATAGTATTGTAAGAAAGTAATAAAGATCATTCTGCGATAGTCCGTCTTTCATTGAACACTACACTTGGCGCAGTCTAATAATATTCGAATTTACGTGAAATTAGTGTTTGTGAGTTCGCCTATAGACAGTTTTGAAGTGTTTATAATCGGTTTTCATGATTGGAACGCGTCTAGTAGGCGGATTGTACTGTTTTGTTCATCATTGCGGGACAGTGACACGCGGCCATGTCAGTACATTAGCGTCGGACTTTCATGCTGTGAATTTGTATACTAAAATGTAATAAACATAAAAATCAATGCTATCTAATATCGAATAATTCATTTCAAAGTGTTTCTTGAATATGTCTAGACAATTCGAAGGCGATGGTTAGCGCAAACACGCTCAAATAAACTGTGTTTTTCCAGTCTGTTATATTACAGCAAATCTAATATTAAGTTATTTACTCATATAGTCCTATTCGCAGACCGCCCGCAGCTGGTTCGTCCTTGTGTGGTGTTGGGTTGGGATTTTGCTTGAGTTACTTCACGAAAGTTCGGATCTTGCACCATTACTGCACTGCTCAAGAATTTGATTACGACTGAAAAGGTTATCTCAGACATCAGTTTAAAGTTTATATGATTGAGTTGGCAAAATGTATGTAAAATTACAAAGATGTTGCTTTGCATTTTCTTCATATATTTCGTATGCCATTGTTTCATTTATATTTTATTCTCAGTGTTGTGCAAAAAATAAATGGCGACATCCACTCAAAATCTTTCAACGCCATCGATAAATAATTTATGAAATTCACCTTTTAATGTGTTTTATTTATTTCTGAAATAAAATCTGAATACGATTATAATCTGAAGCAATGTAGTAGTTTTTGTTTCATATATGTATCCTTCAAATTCAAGAAGGAAACATGAAACAAAAAATACTATTCTTTGCAGCGGTTTCGCTCAATTTTTCCAAATTAGGTCATTAATATTTTAATTTTTTAACTACAATAAACGATATACTTACCTAAAACATTAATAAAATTTGTATTATTAACTGCAAAACTAGCTTAAAATTTTAATTTAAATTACCTTTACGTTTTTCGATAATTAATTGAAGTGTATTAGATATATATTAATCTGTGGATTTTTTAATATGGAGTTATTTTATTTTAACATAATATTTTAGGAAAAACAAGCTGACCAACGCTAAGTTCACATTTAAGCACCCATAACAAAAAGTAGCGATACCTAAAATGATGAATGCATTAGTAAAAGTGACGATAAAAAACTTTTAGTTTAAAAATTTGCACTACTAATTAAGACGTTATCTAAATGTCAGGCGTAACAAAAATATTTGTATTTTGTTTTCCTTATAAACTTTAAAAAATTCTTGAAAGAAAATTAGAAGTTACGGTGTCCTACCCCGAGGAATTGAAACATACTTTTGAATAATTTCGGCCGCCATTTAAAGTCTATTGGGATGTTATAAAAATAGTCTTTATTGTATTTAGGAGAAAATCGTGACGAGAAAAGCTTAGCGGCGCTTTGAAGGCGGACTTCAAAAGAAGTTAAAAAATTAAATCAAGTTATTTACGCTTTGCGCCAAGTCACAATGACAAATCTGCTTTTGAATTGTAAATAGGTGTGGGGTAGGAAAATTATAATCTTCTACTCGGGAAAATCGTAATTTAAGCTGCGTAATAATAAATATAAAACCTTTTTTGTTCACTTCGTTGGCGATAGACATCTTACTTTTAAAATATTCACTTCTGAAGAAAATATTTACAAGTAAATATTCTAAGAAAGTATTGGAATTTTGAAGGGAATGCGAAAAAATCAAGTTATTTAAATCACCGTATTGGATTATTTTGTAACACTTGTGTTTCTGTCGGTGAAAATCAGTAATAAATAATTAATTAACGCCAACATTCTATTATCTCCACCCAAGGGTTGACTAGCAGATAATGATATCTTTTTTTCCAAATGGTGTGCGATGAAGTATTAAACAATTACTTTATTATGAACTGAATAGCGTGTCATATGATAGGTATATAATAGGATGTAATAAATCGTGTTTTTTCGTGATCGATCGAGATCACACTCCAAAATGTACCTACACAAGCAGTTTGCGAGTCTTTCACAAACAGGTAAATTCACAGCGCACCTTGGTAAGTACTTAAATAAGTTGCTGAAATTGCTATTTATAAACTGTAGTATCTCAGATTTAATATTCAAATCATTCTCTAGTTGAAAATCTTTTAGAATACGAAAATTTTAAATCGAATTGATCGCAAATTTGCCGGGATTCTTGTGTAAACTCAGCTTAGCTCTTGAACTAACTGTCTTGTACCGGCTGTAGGTACCTTACATATTATCCATTCATACACAATATTTAAACCTTTCTCCTTAAATGTCATATCGTTTATTATGGATATTGCATACTATTGAGCATAGGCCTCCTCTTAATACAAGGTTTTCTAGAACTGGTATAAGCCGAAAGGGGGTGATTAAGACCATCATTATATGAATACTATATATTTTGTCGATTCCGAGTTGCAATTTTGTGAGGAAGAGCTGATTTTTTTTCTCGAATTCAGAGTTGGCCCCATACTATTGCAAAAGTTGTTCATAGCGATGATCTTAATGTTATTTACCCTTTCGGTTTAGTATAGGGCAAGCAGATAACCCTGTATAAGAGTCGTAAGGCTACTATCCACCACGCTAGTCAAGTTAATATTGACGGATTTCATATATCAATAAAAATGTAGGGCTAACTTGTACTGAATAAAAAACGGCTACCTTTGTAAGCGATAATGACGTGTCACCCACAGATAGTTATGACGGAAACTGTCATTTTTATGAGGCATAAAATAAAGTAACCGCCCGAATGGGACGCAGCCTCGGCGATAATAAGAAATTATGACGACACCTCCGAGTAGCAATAAACACCGCAATATGGGACATTATAATTAGTGGTTAGTAATTTGTTTCAATCAAATCGTGAGCGCGAAGGAAGGCTTTATTATATTGGATTAGTTTATTTGGTTTGACCTTGAGAAAAACATTTAGATGAAAACCAAAAATGTCTCTGGCGAAAATAAAATATTCCTAAATTCCTACAATCCCCTTTTAACTACAGGAGAAGAAGAAAGACGCCTCACTACCACCCCTATACTGTTGATTTTTCTTCGATACGTACGAAATAGTTTGACACAACGTATCTGAGCTGTACGAGAATAGAACAAAGTGTCGGATATCTTGATTCCTGAGAGATAATTATGTAATCTAAAGCTTATCAAAGTCAGAGTGTATATCTTCTAAGTCTGCGTGTTTCATTTTCAACCACAACGTCACTTATTAAAATAAACATAAAATATATGTACTTAATACATCCGTTAAAAATAAATAAATAAATATTTGGGGACATCTTACACGCGGCCTCTGACCCGATACTACTTAAGAAATCTAACTCTTCTACTCAACACAGTCACAAAAGCTCTAATAAGTACAATAATCTTGCAAATATCATGTACCTTTAAAGTAGTATGAATTTTAATCAAAAGTTTTATCGTATGCGTGTACCGAACAAGGTTATCTAGAAGCACGGTGTAAAAATTTTGAACATTTTATCATGCAAACCACATTAGCTGCGGCACAAATCTGACACTTTCATTAGTATGCTAAGTAAGGCGCGTAACGTATACTGTTATTTTGTTTATAATTTCATTGCAAGCATGAGGCTGAATTCCAGAACACAGTGTTGCAAGCTTTGTCGGTTTTGAGCTGAATTTAGATATTTTAATTGGATTATTGTAATTTGGTTACTGTATATTTAATTTTAATATGTTATGTATTTTGTATTTTTTTCTAAGTAAGTTAGTTCGTATAGGCCGGGTGGCTAGCCCTGGCTAGCCAGGCTAAACGGTTAAAACAACCGGGGCCTACCATTTAACGTGTCATCCGAGCCACGGTAGCGCTCAGTTGGAAAATGCCACCCGCAGTCACCCATCTAAGTACTTACCGGATTTTTTTTCTGAAACCTTATATCTACTACTGTGAGTGAGGTCGGGTATCTCATACCCGACGATATGTACACTATAAATATTTTTTAACCCTTAATTACTTGCATGAAGAAAATCCCGTAATCACTCGCACGAGGTCTCTACAGACCCCAAAAAACAAGTTTAATATGAAGTATAGCAAATGAAAAAATGATAAATTTGTAATTAAATATATTAAAATACTTTATTGTTCATAATTTTATAAAATTTGAACACAACTTTGCCTTTAAATAACTAACAAATTAAAAAAAAACTTCTGTTCTGATTCACATGTTCTCAATTTGCGTAAGGCTCATCACCAGATTTATCTGTTTGCATCTAAGTAATGTAAGTCTTAAAATGTTACTTGGAAATTAGTTTGGTCTTATTTCATTTACTGAACAATTAGTAGGCGACTATAAAAGTTGCGTAATTACTAGCATGGGAGTGCAGCGACTTATCCAGCCAATCCCGTGACTTGGTCGCTACTGGAATACAAACTTTGACAAGGATTATGAAGCTACTGGGGGCGCGGGTAAAATCAGGCAGTGGAACGTTCTTAATTTTTAATGCTAAACTGCTTTGACCCCATGTGAGTAATTAAGGGTTAATTGTGCGATTCCTGTAACTCAACTGCCCCAGTAGCTGGAGAGGGTGATATGAGGGAGTGATTTTAAGTGATATTAACAATGATGCGCCGGCAAGTAAGTAAAATACACATGCGTACACATTGATCGGGTACGTAATACCCGACCTCGTAGTCGGTGTAACTATTTTGTGTTCGGTTATGTTTTTATTTTAATAATAATTAAATTTCCTGTTGTTAGGTGTTTTGTTAGGCTTAAAACTCAGAAACGGCTTGCTCAATTTTAAAAAGCATATTCTAATGCTGTTAGTAGTGAAATAGTATTTGATAGAGAAATCAATTGAGTTTTATCAATGTACCCTCCAAATAAAGTGGAAAAGTATGTCATATGTTAGGATTTGCATTACAATCATATACGGTAAGACAAAGCATTCTTGCATCACATGTAAAAAGCCACTTTGTAGGTAGCATGATAGTCTTGTTGTTAAAAACTGCTTCAAAAACGAGTTTTTTTTTCAGGTGGGAGGTAAAACAAGATATTTACATGATTTATGTATATTTTTGTTATTTCGAAGCTAAATTATACTAGACCAATTTGTCCTTTAATTTTGTGCTCATTGCTGATCATAAAAATCACAAATTTGTACATTTTGGTTCATAGTTTCTATATACTGTGGTTTTGAGCGTAAATAATAGTCTGGCCAACAAAAGCTGTCCAAGAAAAAAGGCGGGAATTTTAAAAAATCAAGAGCTGTTAGCTTGTTTTCTAGTACCTCTCAGCTGATCTCCATGAAATTTAGCAATGCACGTAGTTTATAGAACTACTGCTTTGTTTTTTATACAAATGTTTTTTTTTTTTAAATCATAGTTGTGATGTATTAAATGTAGGTAGATATTAATTAGTAAACTACCCACGTACTTTATATAGTATTGTAAGAAAGTAATAAAGATCATTCTGCGATAGTCCGTCTTTCATTGAACACTACACTTGGCGCAGTCTAATAATATTCGAATTTACGTGAAATTAGTGTTTGTGAGTTCGCCTATAGACAGTTTTGAAGTGTTTATAATCGGTTTTCATGATTGGAACGCGTCTAGTAGGCGGATTGTACTGTTTTGTTCATCATTGCGGGACAGTGACACGCGGCCATGTCAGTACATTAGCGTCGGACTTTCATGCTGTGAATTTGTATACTAAAATGTAATAAACATAAAAATCAATGCTATCTAATATCGAATAATTCATTTCAAAGTGTTTCTTGAATATGTCTAGACAATTCGAAGGCGATGGTTAGCGCAAACACGCTCAAATAAACTGTGTTTTTCCAGTCTGTTATATTACAGCAAATCTAATATTAAGTTATTTACTCATATAGTCCTATTCGCAGACCGCCCGCAGCTGGTTCGTCCTTGTGTGGTGTTGGGTTGGGATTTTGCTTGAGTTACTTCACGAAAGTTCGGATCTTGCACCATTACTGCACTGCTCAAGAATTTGATTACGACTGAAAAGGTTATCTCAGACATCAGTTTAAAGTTTATATGATTGAGTTGGCAAAATGTATGTAAAATTACAAAGATGTTGCTTTGCATTTTCTTCATATATTTCGTATGCCATTGTTTCATTTATATTTTATTCTCAGTGTTGTGCAAAAAATAAATGGCGACATCCACTCAAAATCTTTCAACGCCATCGATAAATAATTTATGAAATTCACCTTTTAATGTGTTTTATTTATTTCTGAAATAAAATCTGAATACGATTATAATCTGAAGCAATGTAGTAGTTTTTGTTTCATATATGTATCCTTCAAATTCAAGAAGGAAACATGAAACAAAAAATACTATTCTTTGCAGCGGTTTCGCTCAATTTTTCCAAATTAGGTCATTAATATTTTAATTTTTTAACTACAATAAACGATATACTTACCTAAAACATTAATAAAATTTGTATTATTAACTGCAAAACTAGCTTAAAATTTTAATTTAAATTACCTTTACGTTTTTCGATAATTAATTGAAGTGTATTAGATATATATTAATCTGTGGATTTTTTAATATGGAGTTATTTTATTTTAACATAATATTTTAGGAAAAACAAGCTGACCAACGCTAAGTTCACATTTAAGCACCCATAACAAAAAGTAGCGATACCTAAAATGATGAATGCATTAGTAAAAGTGACGATAAAAAACTTTTAGTTTAAAAATTTGCACTACTAATTAAGACGTTATCTAAATGTCAGGCGTAACAAAAATATTTGTATTTTGTTTTCCTTATAAACTTTAAAAAATTCTTGAAAGAAAATTAGAAGTTACGGTGTCCTACCCCGAGGAATTGAAACATACTTTTGAATAATTTCGGCCGCCATTTAAAGTCTATTGGGATGTTATAAAAATAGTCTTTATTGTATTTAGGAGAAAATCGTGACGAGAAAAGCTTAGCGGCGCTTTGAAGGCGGACTTCAAAAGAAGTTAAAAAATTAAATCAAGTTATTTACGCTTTGCGCCAAGTCACAATGACAAATCTGCTTTTG
Organism: Hypomecis atomaria; assembly: GCA_964007245.1. Classification (NCBI taxonomy): domain Eukaryota; kingdom Metazoa; phylum Arthropoda; class Insecta; order Lepidoptera; family Geometridae; genus Hypomecis; species Hypomecis atomaria. Next base: position 10,989,026 of record OZ023281.1, on the reverse strand, counting down.
AATTGTAAATAGGTGTGGGGTAGGAAAATTATAATCTTCTACTCGGGAAAATCGTAATTTAAGCTGCGTAATAATAAATATAAAACCTTTTTTGTTCACTTCGTTGGCGATAGACATCTTACTTTTAAAATATTCACTTCTGAAGAAAATATTTACAAGTAAATATTCTAAGAAAGTATTGGAATTTTGAAGGGAATGCGAAAAAATCAAGTTATTTAAATCACCGTATTGGATTATTTTGTAACACTTGTGTTTCTGTCGGTGAAAATCAGTAATAAATAATTAATTAACGCCAACATTCTATTATCTCCACCCAAGGGTTGACTAGCAGATAATGATATCTTTTTTTCCAAATGGTGTGCGATGAAGTATTAAACAATTACTTTATTATGAACTGAATAGCGTGTCATATGATAGGTATATAATAGGATGTAATAAATCGTGTTTTTTCGTGATCGATCGAGATCACACTCCAAAATGTACCTACACAAGCAGTTTGCGAGTCTTTCACAAACAGGTAAATTCACAGCGCACCTTGGTAAGTACTTAAATAAGTTGCTGAAATTGCTATTTATAAACTGTAGTATCTCAGATTTAATATTCAAATCATTCTCTAGTTGAAAATCTTTTAGAATACGAAAATTTTAAATCGAATTGATCGCAAATTTGCCGGGATTCTTGTGTAAACTCAGCTTAGCTCTTGAACTAACTGTCTTGTACCGGCTGTAGGTACCTTACATATTATCCATTCATACACAATATTTAAACCTTTCTCCTTAAATGTCATATCGTTTATTATGGATATTGCATACTATTGAGCATAGGCCTCCTCTTAATACAAGGTTTTCTAGAACTGGTATAAGCCGAAAGGGGGTGATTAAGACCATCATTATATGAATACTATATATTTTGTCGATTCCGAGTTGCAATTTTGTGAGGAAGAGCTGATTTTTTTTCTCGAATTCAGAGTTGGCCCCATACTATTGCAAAAGTTGTTCATAGCGATGATCTTAATGTTATTTACCCTTTCGGTTTAGTATAGGGCAAGCAGATAACCCTGTATAAGAGTCGTAAGGCTACTATCCACCACGCTAGTCAAGTTAATATTGACGGATTTCATATATCAATAAAAATGTAGGGCTAACTTGTACTGAATAAAAAACGGCTACCTTTGTAAGCGATAATGACGTGTCACCCACAGATAGTTATGACGGAAACTGTCATTTTTATGAGGCATAAAATAAAGTAACCGCCCGAATGGGACGCAGCCTCGGCGATAATAAGAAATTATGACGACACCTCCGAGTAGCAATAAACACCGCAATATGGGACATTATAATTAGTGGTTAGTAATTTGTTTCAATCAAATCGTGAGCGCGAAGGAAGGCTTTATTATATTGGATTAGTTTATTTGGTTTGACCTTGAGAAAAACATTTAGATGAAAACCAAAAATGTCTCTGGCGAAAATAAAATATTCCTAAATTCCTACAATCCCCTTTTAACTACAGGAGAAGAAGAAAGACGCCTCACTACCACCCCTATACTGTTGATTTTTCTTCGATACGTACGAAATAGTTTGACACAACGTATCTGAGCTGTACGAGAATAGAACAAAGTGTCGGATATCTTGATTCCTGAGAGATAATTATGTAATCTAAAGCTTATCAAAGTCAGAGTGTATATCTTCTAAGTCTGCGTGTTTCATTTTCAACCACAACGTCACTTATTAAAATAAACATAAAATATATGTACTTAATACATCCGTTAAAAATAAATAAATAAATATTTGGGGACATCTTACACGCGGCCTCTGACCCGATACTACTTAAGAAATCTAACTCTTCTACTCAACACAGTCACAAAAGCTCTAATAAGTACAATAATCTTGCAAATATCATGTACCTTTAAAGTAGTATGAATTTTAATCAAAAGTTTTATCGTATGCGTGTACCGAACAAGGTTATCTAGAAGCACGGTGTAAAAATTTTGAACATTTTATCATGCAAACCACATTAGCTGCGGCACAAATCTGACACTTTCATTAGTATGCTAAGTAAGGCGCGTAACGTATACTGTTATTTTGTTTATAATTTCATTGCAAGCATGAGGCTGAATTCCAGAACACAGTGTTGCAAGCTTTGTCGGTTTTGAGCTGAATTTAGATATTTTAATTGGATTATTGTAATTTGGTTACTGTATATTTAATTTTAATATGTTATGTATTTTGTATTTTTTTCTAAGTAAGTTAGTTCGTATAGGCCGGGTGGCTAGCCCTGGCTAGCCAGGCTAAACGGTTAAAACAACCGGGGCCTACCATTTAACGTGTCATCCGAGCCACGGTAGCGCTCAGTTGGAAAATGCCACCCGCAGTCACCCATCTAAGTACTTACCGGATTTTTTTTCTGAAACCTTATATCTACTACTGTGAGTGAGGTCGGGTATCTCATACCCGACGATATGTACACTATAAATATTTTTTAACCCTTAATTACTTGCATGAAGAAAATCCCGTAATCACTCGCACGAGGTCTCTACAGACCCCAAAAAACAAGTTTAATATGAAGTATAGCAAATGAAAAAATGATAAATTTGTAATTAAATATATTAAAATACTTTATTGTTCATAATTTTATAAAATTTGAACACAACTTTGCCTTTAAATAACTAACAAATTAAAAAAAAACTTCTGTTCTGATTCACATGTTCTCAATTTGCGTAAGGCTCATCACCAGATTTATCTGTTTGCATCTAAGTAATGTAAGTCTTAAAATGTTACTTGGAAATTAGTTTGGTCTTATTTCATTTACTGAACAATTAGTAGGCGACTATAAAAGTTGCGTAATTACTAGCATGGGAGTGCAGCGACTTATCCAGCCAATCCCGTGACTTGGTCGCTACTGGAATACAAACTTTGACAAGGATTATGAAGCTACTGGGGGCGCGGGTAAAATCAGGCAGTGGAACGTTCTTAATTTTTAATGCTAAACTGCTTTGACCCCATGTGAGTAATTAAGGGTTAATTGTGCGATTCCTGTAACTCAACTGCCCCAGTAGCTGGAGAGGGTGATATGAGGGAGTGATTTTAAGTGATATTAACAATGATGCGCCGGCAAGTAAGTAAAATACACATGCGTACACATTGATCGGGTACGTAATACCCGACCTCGTAGTCGGTGTAACTATTTTGTGTTCGGTTATGTTTTTATTTTAATAATAATTAAATTTCCTGTTGTTAGGTGTTTTGTTAGGCTTAAAACTCAGAAACGGCTTGCTCAATTTTAAAAAGCATATTCTAATGCTGTTAGTAGTGAAATAGTATTTGATAGAGAAATCAATTGAGTTTTATCAATGTACCCTCCAAATAAAGTGGAAAAGTATGTCATATGTTAGGATTTGCATTACAATCATATACGGTAAGACAAAGCATTCTTGCATCACATGTAAAAAGCCACTTTGTAGGTAGCATGATAGTCTTGTTGTTAAAAACTGCTTCAAAAACGAGTTTTTTTTTCAGGTGGGAGGTAAAACAAGATATTTACATGATTTATGTATATTTTTGTTATTTCGAAGCTAAATTATACTAGACCAATTTGTCCTTTAATTTTGTGCTCATTGCTGATCATAAAAATCACAAATTTGTACATTTTGGTTCATAGTTTCTATATACTGTGGTTTTGAGCGTAAATAATAGTCTGGCCAACAAAAGCTGTCCAAGAAAAAAGGCGGGAATTTTAAAAAATCAAGAGCTGTTAGCTTGTTTTCTAGTACCTCTCAGCTGATCTCCATGAAATTTAGCAATGCACGTAGTTTATAGAACTACTGCTTTGTTTTTTATACAAATGTTTTTTTTTTTTAAATCATAGTTGTGATGTATTAAATGTAGGTAGATATTAATTAGTAAACTACCCACGTACTTTATATAGTATTGTAAGAAAGTAATAAAGATCATTCTGCGATAGTCCGTCTTTCATTGAACACTACACTTGGCGCAGTCTAATAATATTCGAATTTACGTGAAATTAGTGTTTGTGAGTTCGCCTATAGACAGTTTTGAAGTGTTTATAATCGGTTTTCATGATTGGAACGCGTCTAGTAGGCGGATTGTACTGTTTTGTTCATCATTGCGGGACAGTGACACGCGGCCATGTCAGTACATTAGCGTCGGACTTTCATGCTGTGAATTTGTATAAGTGTAATTTACGTGAAATTACACCCGAGTCGGAGGTCGCAGAATCACGCGCGTTTCGACGAATTTACGAGGAGGATATGAGATCCAGGCCTAACGTCGAACGCGAGCTGGATTTTAAGCGAGCGGTCGAGCTCGCGAGCGCGGCAATGGCGGATGCGAGTATGGCGGCGACGAGGGGCAGTACGTGTGCCGACAAAAGTCGCCCGCATACACGGCATGTACTCGGCGGCAGCGTGTGGGCCGCGCCGCGTTTAGCCAGCGACATCGGAGGCGGCACATGGGCCGCATCTCGCTCTTCCAGCGGCAGCAGCGGCGGCGCAGGGGGCGCCGGCCGCGATGTACCCTGCAAGCGACGTCGACGGCGGCGTAAGAGACGCCGGCTGTGACGACGATGGATATCAACCCAGCCAGCCACGTCAGGCGGTGGCGCACGAGGCGCCGGCTGCGACGGGCTCGGTCAGCCACGTCGGCGGCGACGCAGGAGGCGTGGGCTGCGACGGGCTGAGCCGGCCACGTCAGGCGGCGACGCAGGAGGCGTAGGCTGCGACGGGCTGTGCCGGCTACGTCAGGCGGCGACGTAAGAGGCGTGGTCTGCGACGGGCTGAGCCGGCCACGTCAGGCGGCGACGCAGAAAGCGTAGGCCGCGACGGGTTGTGCAAAGTACATCGGCAGCGACGCAGGCGGCATCGGCTGCAACGTGCTCGGCCAGCAAAGTAGGCGGCGGCACATGAAGCGCAGGCTGCAACTTGCTCGGCCAGCACAGTAGGCAGCGGCGCTGAAGACGTCGGCTGCAACATATCGCTCGTGCCCGCGATGAGGAAGAAACGGGCATTCAGAAAGAAAGTGTCGATTCAAAAGTTACAGTTGTGTTGTGATTAGTGCAGTGTTTGAAAGGTTAAGTACCTACATCATGTAAGTACGAAGGTACGTGTTTAAGTGTTCGTGAATCCGTAATGCCAGTTTTATAAGTCGATTTGGATTCCGAAAATTATGAGACGTAACTTTTATTAATGAAGTAATTACAGTACGATGTTGATATTGATCCATATTGTTTGTTGATCCGTTTGATCCGTGTTAAGATTCATTTTTCCTGAATTTTCTTGGCAAAACAAAGCATCAAAATTGTAAATAACCATATGAGCTTTTTTAACCTAAAAGTAACTTTATTGACGGATCTTAGGTCCAAGATAAATAGTTTTTGTGTTCAAAAATATTGCAATATACTTGTTATTGAAAAGGATCGTTGTTTACTATGGTTATATCTCGGATCAGATCTGAACATTATGCGTCAACGTAAACAATAAGTAGTTTACAATGTAACAGATGATATAATTACATACAAATGTAGGTGGGTACTAAACATTCTTCATTCTTGGGATTATTCATTGAGGCATTTGGGATATATTGTATGTACCTACTTATTTATCGTATGTATGCAATGGGTCACGACGACGTCACAGGGATGTTTCAAGATTATAATCTTATTTTATTAGTAAGTTTCACTTATATTTCGACCAGGCCTGTGTGTATAAAATACTATGAGAGTTATTTTTAGCCTATTGAGAGATGCTGGTCTGCCAGTGAAACTAACTGTTAGCATGTGTGACTAATGTGCTTTAGTAAAACGTTTCATAAACAAAAAAGTTAATGCGCCGATGAGGCAGTTTATTTTGTTATTTTGTTCCATGAATGCATTTATCGATACATACCTTTTGTTAGATTGTTCAGTAAAAAAATGTAGGTACTTACCTAAGGTTTTCACCAATTGAAAATAAAATATTTTCTGTTTATATAGCAATTTAGTAATATCGTAGGCACTAGTTTGCGAAGATTAGATTAACATTGAATTGTGCCATATATATCAATGTAGTTGGTGATTTTATTCGGGGTCAATGTTTGAGGTTAAAACACCATCAGTCATTTATGTTCTTTTTTTGGTATCATTGCATATTAGCGGTATAGTATTTTCGTTCCTTTTACAATGTGAAAACATAACATCATATATTATGTATAATTGAAAATATTAAAGAAATATTGCATTTATTATTATTAATAGGCTATTCTATTTTAAAACTGTAGATGCTAAAGTTGAGATGCAGTATACTTAGATAGGACTACAGCACAATTATTAAACTCCATACTCATAAGTTGGTTCGAAATGATTGAGAAATGTAATTCTGAAAGTTAATCTACTATATTTTTATTAAGTAACTTTAAATACGCTGACAAAGTAGGTAGTTATTTCACATTGACAATGGCTATAGGTATGTATAATTATAAGTCAGGCAGCATCAGTGCATAGTACCTGTTTATTTGTTGTAAGTAGGTACAGTGCAAGTGTGTAAGTTTTATTGTTAATCTTTGAGTTATTTACTTACTAATAATTATGTTAGATAACATAAAAATATGTTTTATCAAAACTGTTGCATTTTATAACATCATGTAACCATAGCTACATACTACAGTTAAGTTAAATATATCTAGGTATACATTTTCTGTTAACAGCTTAAATTAAAAAAAAATGTTTAGTGTAGGTGTTCTCTTTAATATGCAAGTGAAATTGAAGAATCAGACGGGCGAGTAGTTAGGCATAGGTAGTAGGTGTCACGTCATGTAAATCTATTGTGTGTATTATATATTTTGTTGTTCATCATTTAGTATCCTACAATGTAAGAAATCCCTAGGTATATTTTCAGAAATTAATAATTGTTTTAGTGTGATTAGAGTAGTCTATATAATGATTATATAAATGTTGCCATCTAGACAATATCTGATTGGAAGTATTATTGCTTTTTGTGTTATGTACTTATAATATTAATGGTTAATTTAAGAGGAGGAATATGTGATGTATTAAATGTAGGTAGATATTAATTAGTAAACTACCCACGTACTTTATATAGTATTGTAAGAAAGTAATAAAGATCATTCTGCGATAGTCCGTCTTTCATTGAACACTACAATAGTAATGTGTTATTTTCTCACATTATCTTATTAAACTTGATGTCAATTAATATTTTTCGGCAAAAAATATATTTTTAAGGTCATTTAAGTAATCAAAATCAGCAATTTATATATTCGGGTATGTCATACCCACCTCATAGCTGGTGTAAAAAAATTCACCTCATTCACGCCGGGTTAACAATGTTATGTTAGTTACTATGTCCGACTTCATTTTTGAACAGGCGGCGTCTTAAAGTATTTTCTTTCTTAGAGATAATTTTAAGATACTGTTTCCAAAGTTTATATAAGTTTATAAGTTAAAATAAAATTATTATAGCCAGCCAAAACTACGCTTCATAATAATATTATAATTGTTTCACAGCGAAGATTTGGAAGTTAATAAGACAAAAGTTTTTTTTTGTCACTCATGTTGTCGTTGTTAGCCTGTCGTGTCCCACTGCTGGGCAAAGACCTTCCCCCGTCACTTTTAAATACTTTTAATTTACGATTCAGAAAAATATGAGTACTTTCTAAAATTGTAGGAATCAGGGGTCTTTTTTACTTCACAGGTAATTTTTTTGATGATGTGAGGTAGTAACACTGTCTTTTACTTTATTAACACTAGGTATGCAAACCTTGTTCTAATATGACAAATTAACTTAGATTTACTTTTAGTTTTGAACTACGTTGAATATATAACGTCGTAGAGGCTAAGCCCTAATAGACTAGGGTAGTTTTTGTTTGTTGGGTTGGGTTTCATCGTACTATATTTTTTTTCACTTTTCATCATTTCCAGAAGCTTCTGTACAGGTCTATAATGTCAGTTCCTAGGTCACTTAAGTAGGTAGGTACCAAACTCAACAAACTACCGTATTCTTTAAAATTTAGATACCTACATATTTATTTGTCACTAGATCTTGCCCGCGGCTTTGCCCGCATGATATTTCGAGGCCCTACCTCACCACCCTTAATAAAGGTGGTTTTCAGGAGGTGAAAACAAAAAAAAACGATTTGACATTTCTTCGCTTCGACAGTTCTTTTTGACATTTCTTGGAGCGCACGCTAGAATAGCTCGCAGATGGTAGATTTTTTCCTACTTACTTAAAACTTAACTTATTGTTATAATTTTAGAAAATTTACGCAATATCATTATAATTTATAGCCTATGTGTTATTCTGATATATAAGCTATGTAATTGCAGTAGATCGCGCAGCCTGGAAGGAGGGAAGGGAGGCCATTGCCCAGCAGTGGGACAAAACAGGCTCAAAATAATAATAGTTGCAAAGAAAAAAAATTTTTCATCTCAATACGTTGGGTAGTTTTTGCGTGAAAGAGTAACAAACATCCATCCATCCTTACAAACTTTCGCGTTTATAATATTAGTAGGATTATTTAATTTTTACTGTAAAGACGCTGAAGCAGTAAAGTTATATTGTAACTGACTTTAAGAGTATCTATTCCTAACAGACTGAGGTGCCTCAATATCATGGTTATGGAAAAGCCATCAAATCCTTAGGTTTAATGTGCATGTACGAGCAAACTTGCAAAGTGCTCTGCACTCACTCGATATCGAATTCAATCACAAATTAACGAGATTGCTATTCTGCCATAACTAGATATGAGAATGTCTCTACACCGGAATTGCTTATTGAACCTATCAATGTAAATTAAGCCATTTGACTTTACAAATTTGCCGTAGACTGTCAGCATCCAATTGGTTTTAGAATTGAAAATTAAATTCATTGGCTTTAACAAACGTTTAACGAACGTTTCTTATCAATAATATCAACACTAGTCATGAAATATACAGTAATTTAGCAAGTTGAGAAACATTGCCATCCAAGCTAGGAACAAACCTGTGTTTTGGAATAGCAATGCCCTCCGCCAGATATCAGTAGGAACTAAATCATAATAATACAATCGTAAAAAAAAGGTTTTGATACAATTTGTTAGTTGAAATGAAAATACTTACGGCAGTAGCCTTTGGATTGGATTACAATATCAACCATCAAAAAAGTTATGCACCGTACTGTAAAGTGCTGTACTGGTTTAATAATGATTTATTACGAGATTAATACATTGCTTCTTAAGCTAAATCTAGGGAATATAATTAAGTATATTTTTAAGTATTAGTTTAGTTGTAGCGGAAATTGTTATTTAAGATCTTTTTTGTTTTTCTGTGTAAATAAAAACCAGTATATTTTTGTGTTTAAATTAATTAATAGATTACATGCATTAACATGAAACATAGTTCAAATAGTATTACGATAATAAGTATTATTTAACAAATAGTAGGAATATTATTATTATAACCAAGATACTGATTTCATTTATATTTAATATTAGCTGATTGTGAGGCGCTAGCTTCCACGGTAGGATTCCCTGTATTTGTGGAAGCTAGTTCTCTTCTAGGATGTTTAACAACGTGCAGGTTTGTGCTAATTAATAATTCACTGCTGAACATTAGCATACTTAAGAAGGGTACTTGGGCCGTGTCCACAGCGCTGGCCCAGTGCGGGTTGGTTGATTCACATACGCCATCGAATTTCTTCTAGGAACGTATGCAGATTCCCTCACGATATTTTCCTTCACCGAAAACTCCGTAGTGTGAAAATCCGTAAATAAGTTCCAAAGAACTCATTGATACGGGGCTTGAACTCAGGACTTCACAATTGCTAGGCGAGCGTTACTACCCCTTGCCCTTTATAGTTTAATGCTATGTTTTTTTTAAATAGAAACTTTAGAAAAAGACAGCGTGAATGTCTAGCATAATTGCCCTTAATACTTGCCCTGGGTGGGTTCGATCCCCATCCAAGGCAAGTATTTATGTGACGAACATAGATGTTTGCTCTGTGTCTGGGTGTTATTTAGTTACTATGTATATAAGTATGTATTTAAAAATATGTATAAGTATTATATTATTAGTATATCAGTCTCTGGCATCCATATCACAAGCTTTGCTTAGTTTTGGGTCAGAGGCCGTGTGTAAGATGTCCCAAATATTTATTTTATTTATTTATTTTAATTATGACGCCATGCTTTAGCCATAGACCGTTTTTTCTTACAATAACAAAACTAATTGTACCCTTTAGGCTTCATTGAACATTAATTAAAGTACGTGTCATGACCTGAACCGATCTAAAGGTCAGAATATTATTTTAATATTAACCTTTGAACATTAACTGGATGATTCAGAAACTTTTTCAATTAATGCCAATTAAAAATTAAAATTAAAAATTAAAATTGTTTATTTGGGCATAAGTTTACAATAGTCTGAATAATTTACCCAAAGGCTCCTAAACTAGTTAGAAACTGTATTTTAGGAGCCGATGGACTCTCCTATAGGTACACAATTTATAAAAATTACGCCAGTTACACATTATAGACAATAAAATTTAGAATAGTTATATTTTACATAGTTGAGAAAAAATTAATAAATTGAAAGCCATGCAAAGTTCTTAACACAAAGATTTTTTTTTTTTACAATTAGATAACAACGTAAGTATATTTTCGGAATGTGTGTGTGTGTGTGTGTGTGTGTGAGTGTGTGTGTGTGTGTGTTCGTGTTTTTTTTTATGATCTCAAATGAAAGGCGTTTAAGAATAAAAGGAAGACGGAAAGCACTTTTATGGAATTACAAAATACATTTTATAAATACTACAAAAGTAGTGATACAACATATACGACTATAATTATTGTAATCTTTGCAAAATAAACAAATGAGCCAATCATGAATAGGACTCACCCGGAAGATATTAAAATTTGAATACAATTTTATGCAATCCATGGTGCGCGTCTTACTTGCACAACAACAGAACTAATTATGCATTATATAGTTAAATACGTGAATAGGCACTGCTCAAAAATCAGTTTATAAATTTCTCGCATGGGTACTGACCTATATAATCTGTCTAATATAGATTATAGATACTTTAAATGATGGTCGCTAAAATAATTTGTGCATACATTTTAATCAAAATTAGTCTTATTTTCTGAATAATCGTTCTGGTAAATTACATATCGACTTCAATAAAACTATAGCATATATTATGCAGCTTTTAATATACATAAGTACAATAGCTCGTTTCTTCTTTCAAATCCACAAAATTTTGAACATTTTTGCGCTAATAATGTTAGGTAATTTTGTAACTTAGAAGTTACAAAATTACCGTCAAAATAACAAGCCTCGCTTACGCAATCTTCTACTTAAGGCGCTTATGTAAACAATAAAGAGTTTTCTATGTGTCTAGTTACCTATGTACATATTTTTCAATCTACACGTTGTCATAAATCATGTGTTAATTGGAAGTAAAAAAAAAAATATTTTTCAATCTACACGTTGTCATAAATCATGTGTTAATTGGAAGTAAAAAAAAATAACTTGAAACTACATATTGTCCTGGAACCATAAAAAAATCCAAGTGGATGCCTGGAGTGGATAAATGTATTAAGTAAAAAAAAAACTGTACAATGTGCGCGTCTTTTCTTGGCAATAGGAAACCATTGGCAAAAAAAGTCGAGGCGTGCAGGCGGTAATAATGCAACGTTTTGTTAAACGTGTTTTGTGTGGCGGTTAATTTTCTTCGCGGTTTCAATACCTTGCCAAAGTAAAATTGGTCGTATAAAAATATGACGACAACGTGAAACAATTACCGTCTTACCACAAAAGTTTTACGCACGCTTTAGACAGTGTTTAACAGTATAAATTGCACGGTTAAACAGTGTTTAAAGCTTGTGTAAATCTTTTGTGGTAAGGCGGTTAGTTTTTATTGTATTGTTCTCTTTAACGTGGTCGTCAAAGGCAAACACCGGCTAGGTTCAGTTAAGAGCTCTGATATGGTCAGAAAACCAAATTTTGAAAAGACCTGTTGCAAGTTATATTTAAGCAAATCACACGTTGGCCCTTAAATTCAAACCTCAAGCACGCACAACTTAAACAGAAAGCACAGTCAAATATAAATGAAACTCCAAAATCAATGAGTCATTACGAACCTGCCCGCTAGTAAATTGGTTTATAAAGTCAATCAAAACAACCCTCGCCTGCAGGGTTTTAGACACTGTGATTACTGAGCTGATTAAAACAATGAAGGGTGTTAATTAAAAGAACGCCATCGTTTTTTCAACGGGAGTATAATAGACATTATTCTTGAGTATTCATTACCGGTTCCTGTAGCTGTTTGTGCTGATTTGTTTGGTTAATTCTGTAAGGGGTTTTTAGGCACTTGTTACGTAATGAACTTTTGAGGCATTTATTGAAAACCTTAAATAATTATTTTACATTCCGCTATGCAATAGAATCAATTTTAGTGAATTGTAACCAAATATAAAATTACTTATAATTATTTAAAAATTGATAACTATTTTTTTTTAATCTACCTAGGTACCAATGAGAACAAATAATGATGAAAAATTTAGCTATTTACATGCAAAAAATAATTTTCTAGAGAATAATAAATACTTACCTTCCCATATAGTTGTAAAAAATGTATGAAGTGTATGGATGTGCTGTTAAATCACCAAGCTGAACTGTATGTACTGAGTACTATAAAATCCCTGTTCTCTTATCTAGGTGCATGTTCCCATTAAGAACACGCTCCATAACGATAAGAGTGGTGGCAGAGGTTGCAGGAAAGGAACGATCTCTCCAGGTGCGGCTCCATTACGGCGCTGTTAGCCGTTTGTACGAATTTGTCGTTGTCAGCAAGGAACAGGGCAGAATACCAATTCTACTTAAATAAATAATAAACTATCTCAATCTTTAACAACGTTTCAAATAGTTGATTTATAAGTGATAGTAGTAGTGTGCAAGTGATAGTTGTAACAGTAACAAAATACGGATAAAGAGGGTGGACCATTCTCTCGGCACTTTTACTTCTTCAAATTTTATATAATAAAAGTACGCAGTTTTCTAGGTTATTTTGTCTAGGTGCGTGTTCTTACTAGAAACATGCTCCGTATGAATGACGGATGACTTCATCAAGACCGAAGGATCGCTCTCGGTATCTGTCTTGTTGGAGATTTATAGGCAAAGCCAGCAGTCAACGTCGTATGGCTGAAACGTTGACGAGGTAACATTTAAAATAATACTACCACTGTAAATGATATTTACAGTTACGATACATTACATTCTGCTATTTTTCCACTGTGCATCTGACCGACGGAAACCTATTACTGAATTTATAACGGTTCCGACCGACGAGCGAACCAATATAGTAACGAATCTGAAAATTGTTTTGTACGGTTCATCGATAGTGTGAAAGGCAAATGAAAGTTATACCAATAAAAGGCTATTGATTTATCAGTTGAAAACTTCAAACATTTCAGACTTTATCAAAATTTTATTATACAAAGTAAACAATTTAACTAGTAAACGCGCTGGCAATTTTTTTTTTTTTATCGTTGCTAACTTATTCTTTGTAATCAATAGTGTGTTCTTTTTACAAGTTTTTATTTAGTTTCACCTGTCCCGTTGTCTGTCGTTCTGTAATCAAATCTTGCAAGTTAAATTTGATCCACTTCCCGGTTACCGATATGTAAATTGCTGATGGTGCTGATCTGATGATGGAGCTTTAAGGTGGCCAAAGGAACTTAGCAATGAAACGACACAACCTCATCGAGTTTGGGTTCATTGGGTTCATTTGAATGGTCTTGGCGAGTAGTTTGTCTTTCAATGGTAACCAGGGTCTGATGATGAAGCTGAAAGGTGGTCATAGGAACTCTGTAACCCAACGATGCAACCCTATCGAGTTTCGGCTCGTTTGATTCGTCTTGGCGAGTACTTGTTCAGTAAAAGTTTGTTAAAAAATATTAATTTTAATATGATACTTGTTTTAATATAATACAAATTTTTAATATAATATACCTTCAGCTACGTTGAGTAAACTTGCTATGTTTCCTAGGGCTCAAATTATACAAATTACCTTACTCAGTTACCTATCGCTAATTGCCAGTCGCACGTTGGATAACTTTCAAAGAGAAACAGAACAGGGATTATAACTTTAAAACAATTTTGAATAAAATTATCCGGCCACGCAAAGGAGAGATTTATAATAAATTCAAAGGCTTGTTACATAACATCGAAATAACAGTAGAGTTTGTAAAATTACAAGTTTGTTAACGTTTAAATAATGGCATTATTTTTTTAGTTTTTTTGTACTCAATATAAAATCTGCTGAATAGAGATGTTTTAACCGACTTCAAAGAAAAAGTTCCTCAATTCGACTAGTTTTTTTTTGTGTGTTTGGTATCAAACAAAAAAATCATCAAAATTGATTTATTACAAAGTATGATCTATCGTACTTTACGTATGATCCCATTTACAGTTACAAAGTTACTAATATAACCCAATGTTCTATTTGTAAACAGTGTTTACCAAGAATCGGGGAAGCGGATGTGGTCCCACACTTGTACCGATTACTCCCCTTGTTTACTGTGAACAATCATTCGCGAACAAATCATCGCTAATTGTTTATTGTCTTAGCTTTGATGACACTTCTTAGTATCTACCTACACATTTACCGACACGAGTCTAATTATACAGAGTTATTGTCAATTATCATAATTTTAAGGGCATATTCTGTACATCAAAACAAACATCTATTGTTCTACAATATTTCCCAAGTTCCAACAAACTTTACAAAAAAAATAATTAAATTTGGATTAGCATATTATGAAAAAATAATTGTTTTTTACATACCTAACTAATATTTACATATTTTCACAGTATCTCCTCTGAGATCCAAGTCTCGCGGGTGGCGGCGGGTGCGCTTTTTATACGAAGTAAATTATGTTTAGACCAGTCAAATTATTTTTCAAAATTTCGTATGGATACGAATACGAATTCTTAGAAGTCGTAGAATAAAAGATGTTTGTTTTGATGTACAGAATATGCCCTTAAAAGGATGCTAATTGATTCCCAGTAACCCTGTATATGACTTAATCTTACGACAATAATATATTTTGATTTTATAGGATACGCGAGATGCTGTTTTGGTAAGTATAGAGTATGCTTTGCTCATCTTACCGATCATGCAAGTCTTGTGCCAGGTTGCTCCTATAATCCCAGTGATGTCGTCAAAACAAAAAAATTGTTTCATGTTCATGATGTAATCAACCCATTATCGACATAACACTGGCTACAAGCAATATCTCTAATACAATCAATGATTCACGTGGCGACTGATGAATACTCTGGTTCGGACCATAGATGGATCAGATATAGTCTAACTGTTGGTAAGCACGAACTACGAACCTATAGAAACCCGAAGAAAACTGACATACCTACCTTTAGAACTGAACTCGAAAAGGCCATGTCAGGAACACCACTATAGTCAAACCTTCTTCCTGAGCTTGGTCAGGTCCTTATTCCACCAACTATCTTTTTTTAGGAATTGAACTATAGTTTTCCTTTTTTAACGGACAAGCTTTTTCATAGCTTGTAATCAAAACATGTACCAGTACTTCTGTCGTGGTCTCTATTTCCTGCGGAGATAGTTCGGTGCGGGCGGCAGGGACCCGCCGCCCGCACCGGTCTCAGTCCCCCTTTGTCGTCTACCCGCGCGCCCCTGTACCCGCGCAGGCGAAGTCTGAGTTTAGCGGTTTGACTATAGATCCAAATGCGGAACTATCTCCGCAGGAAATAGAGACCACGACAGAAGTACTGGTACATGTTTTGATTACAAGCTATGAAAAAGCTTGTCCGTTAAAAAAGGAAAACTATAGTTCAATTCCTAAAAAAAGATAGTTGGTGGAATAAGGACCTGACCAAGCTCAGGAAGAAGGTCAGACACCTTTTTAACAGAGCTATGAACACTGATGCACCGGTGGACTGGCAAGAGTACAGAAAGATGCGCCACCGATTCAAGGTGGAGGTCAAAAAGAGCCAGAAAAACTCTTGGAAAAAGTATAGTAACTCTATCCAATCTGAGAGTGAAACTGCACGACTCAGAAAAAATCATATCCGGTGACTCACAAATAAAGTTAGGCACTCTGAAGAAAGCTGACGGTACTTACACAGCCTCAGAACAGGAGCAATTTGAATTGCTTCTACAAACACATTTTCCAGATTGTCAACTGAACGACACAGATGGATGGGAACCACATAAACCTGGTAAGGAAGACTGGGATTTTGCAGATTCTATTGTCACAGAAGAGACTCTTCTATGGGCAATTAGTACTTTCCAACCACACAAGGCACCCGGACTGGATGAAATATTTCCGGCTCTCCTGCAATGGGGCCTAAAACTAATAAAAACACATCTTATCGCCATATTTAGATCGTGTATGGCGTGGAGATATGTACCTAAAGCCTGGAGAGAAGTTAAAAGTGCTATTTCTCCCAAAGCCAGAAAAGACCGATTACACAAATCCAAAGTCGTTTAGACCAATAAGCCTCAGCTCTTTTCTATTGAAAACGCTGGAAAGACTCTGCGATAAGCACATGAGAGGTCGACCCCTGACGGAAAATCCAGTCCACAATAGTCAACATGCCTACCAATCGGGCAAATCAATGGAGACTGCTCTCCACCAAGTAGTCTACAAAATTGAATCCGCACTGGAAAGCAAACAGTCCTGTTTGGCCACTTTCATTGATATTGAGGGGGCTTTTGATAGGACTACTTTCCCTAGTATTGAAGATGGATTGAAAAAACACGGAGTAGACAGTAGAATAAATGGTTGGATAACCACAATGCTCGCTGGTAGAACAGCCAACATTGAAACTGCAGGCGCGACGCGCTGTCGAGTCACAAAAGGCTGCCCACAAGGAGGAGTTCTGTCACCTTTACTATGGGTAGTAGTCGTGGACGAACTCGTCGCACTCCTTAACAAAGAAGGCATTGTCACTGTGGCATATGCTGACGACCTGGTGATCATGGTGTCCGGACTGTTTGAGTCGACTCTGTGTGAGAAGTTATCACTAAGCAAGGAAGTTAAATATTTAGGCATCTGGCTAGACAGCAAACTTTTGTGGGGAAAGCAACTTGAATATGTCACCACGAAGGCAACAAATATTCTGTGGCAGTGCACCAGGGCGGTGGGAAAAGACTGGGGTCTTAAGCCAAAGCTCTGTCACTGGCTCTATACAGTCATAGTGCGTCCAGTTCTCACATACGGCTGTGTCGTGTGGTGGACACGTACGAGTCTAGCGACCGCTATAACTGAACTACTACAAACGCAAAGACTTGCGTGCTCTCTAATCAGCGGATGTATGAAAAAGACACCCTCAGCTGCTCTCTAAATCATCTAAGGGCTCACACCGCTGCACCTGCATATACAGCAGGAGGCGATGGCTTCTGCCCTACTAAGCCTATATTTTGGGCGTCCGAAAGAATAATATACTACTTCATCATTATCATGATTGTATTAAATAAAACAAATTCCCGTAAAAATAAAAATCCATTAAATAATCAAAGTTGGTATTTAAAAATGCTTTTTTACTTTATGTAGGTAATGCACAATTTACTATACACGACGCAGAATCCAAAAAACTATAGTATATATATCTCACATAGGTCCAATGTAGTTTGTGGATTCGTTTGACATGATAACATCTTATAACTCGATGAACGCCGGCAGCACGCACGAAAAAATGTCACGTTCCGCCTGAGTCGAGCGTGCAAACGAGAGCGCGGAACATGCGATAGAGAAGCACGATCAGCTTAAGCGATCGGCTTGTAAAATTATCGTCCGTGAAACCGACTTTAAAGACAACCAATTTTTTTTATCATGAGTTTGGTTATCTGTGTTTGTTATCTGTCAGATAACCAAATTCATTGTTATTGTAACTAAAAAAGTTTCTTATTTATTTGCTTTGACGTCAACAGTAATGTACTGCTGTCTAGGCGGGTAGTAAAAAGTGCCCGAATGGGCCAAATTTCCCCTACATCCCTGTTTTATTGTGTAACAAAAATCCACCAAAACATTTTTAAGATTTTCGCTTCACGAAGTATTTGATCCTTAACAAAATATAAACTTTTTGACAAAAATGTTCGAAGCGACCGAATTCTTTATATTAAAAGGTTTTTTAATCTATTTGAAAGAAAGTTAGCGGCCGAGTGTTGCAGGTTTGCTTTTAACTCTTCACTTTTTTATGTATAAAGCCTTACTAATACGAATGTTTTTATTAAATGTTCGTACGACTGACTGTATCGAAACAATAAAGAATTAAGAAACGTTTCTGAATCTTTCATCCTGAAAAGTACATAAGGGTGTGTCACCATATTTGAGTAGCGCATGAACAATGTACGAGTGTCAACTCGAACAACGACGGCCCCCCATCAATTTTATAGAATTCTAATTTATACTTACTAGTTAGAGAGTCACGCAATCGAGTCACTTAATGCTACGTATCTGCACTCATATCTATTCATATTTCTTTAATGCTAAACCTATATGGTTAGGTTAGTGTGCCGTGTGGTTTTCAGCGAATTGTACCATCAATTTTAATATATTAATTTACCAAAATTCATTTTTTATTTGCATTAAAATTTTGAACACATGTTTAAATGTAACTTTTTAATTAGTCTCAATGCAAATTATTGGATAATCCAGTAAAAAATTGAGTCCATTAAAATTTACGAATTAGAACGCTAAAATGTGTAAGTTTCAGCAAGCTTCTGTTGGCTATGCACTTAAAATGTTTCCAGGAACACGAGTGGGGATTAATTTAACCTAATAAAATGCCTGCTAAGAAGCTCTCGCAACCTCACTCCGCTTCGGAACACCACAAAGTGAATCCCCTTAATTGCTCGAAAGCAATTGAAAATCTTTCACCACATTATAAAAGAGACCGTAGCTTCGAAATGCACTCTCAAAGAATGTAGAACCTTCATTAAGATTTGAAGTTACGATTAAATTAAAACTTTTTTTACAAGTTTCCAACATGCTCCTGCTTTGTGCTTCAAAGTTTGAGCGCACCGGTCTCTAAAGGTTTCTTTTGTGGTTTTTTGCTACTCATATTTAATGTCATAAATCTTGAAAATCTGGGTAATAGCAAAATTTCAATATGCGAAATTTGAATTGTATTTTCAAACACCCAAGGATCACAGTAAACATTCTGTTTATAATTTATTGACAATTGTGGGGGCGGCGCGGGTAGCGTCCCGAGAACCATTAAGATATTATACTACTGACATATTACTTCATAAGGAAAGGACGTGTTTTCTATGGGTCGTAATAGCATTTAATATCTTCGTTTAAGTTCAGTCGCTGACGACTTTCCCAATGCACGCCAATCCTCTTACCATTTCTACTGACGCCACCTTCGTATAACAAATGTACCTAAAACAGTGACAATTTGTAAGTTACATTGCTAAATATTGATATTACTTAGCACAATCATATTTGAGCATCAAGAATTATGAAACGCACTCAGATATTATATTCAAGACTGTTCTATAAAGATTTAATTCCACGCTTAGTAGTAGGTAGGTACTTTGAGTTACTAAGTATATCTCACTGAGGAATGCACAAAGGCACCACATAGGACCGTGGATTCATGGCAGCATCTGCAATGAAACATTTATTTCTCGCGGCCATTAGCGACTTGACCACGCGAGAACAAATGTGCCCCAGTTCACTCGCGGAGTCGGAGCCGAATATTTATTTCAAGAGTTTCTCGAGATGGTAACCGGAACTGTCCGGAATTCCGGATATCGGATTATAAATCAGGCGGGGCGCATCCGGAGTTGGGTGCAAGTTGGCAGTGGCAGGACGCGGGCGGGCGGCGGTTCGTGTCGCCAGTTTTGGTGCATCCTGTAGGGATGAACCTCAACCTGATAATTACCTACCATGCAATGGAAATGATTTCATTTTTTAGGCATGCGGTATTTCACTATTATTACGAATTACATTACGAGGTTGTAATTCTCCATCTACTTGGCATTTTTTGGTGTGTTGCTCATTAGTGTAAATGGTTATAGCGCTGAGACTGTCATGTCGGAAGTAGCTGAGAAGTATGAAGGATGACTGCCACATTAACTTATCATACTGCCTATAAGTTTATAAAAGTAGGTAGGTACATAGATTGTTTTCTCTAACCCAGCGACTTGAGTAGATAGACATTTAATTTTAATGTAGTTAGCCGCTAGTAATAGAAATAGCTAAAAGAGTGAATCGGTGTATGAGACAAACCAAATGGTTTTTTTTTACCTCTTTATATGAAACTTTATTATAACTTTTATTGAATCAATAAAGAAAAAAAAAAGATAGGCCCAGTGATTAGTGACCCTGACTTCTGGATCAAAGAGGTGGGGGTTCGATTCCCATCCAGTGCCAGCATTTTTCTGATGAACATAGATGTTTGCTCTGTGTCTGGGTGTTATTATCTGTATAAGTACCTATCTATTTAAAAATATGTACCTATAAATACCTAGTACCTATATCAATCTCTGACAGCCATATCACACACTTTGCTTATTATGGGGTTAGAGAACGTGTGTAAGATGTCCCCAAATAATTATTATTTTGTTTATTTATGTGAAAACTATGCCCGAGGACGTTGTGTCTAATATTAAATTGACTACGAAATTATTAATATTTATTTGTTTTATAGTAATAGCAAGAGTAGCAACCATCCTGAAAAGTACATAAGAGTGTGTCGCCATATTTGAGTAGAACATGAACACTGTACGCGTGTCTACTCGGACAATGACGGCCGCCCATCAATTCTATACAATTTTAATTAAATTTATACTTGCTAAAATGAGAGTCATGCAATTGAGTCACTTGATGCTAAGTACGTATCTGCACTCATATTCATATTTCTTTATTGCTAATACAGGTTATGGATGGAAACAATAATTTAATTAGTCCGACACATTTAGCCTTTGTGCTTCCATTTATCAATTGTAAGTTTTACAATTAATTTAATCTCAAATTCAAAGTGAACTAGAAAATAATACCTAATTAGTATTACATATATTTTGATGACCAGTCAGAATGTTTGATGGAATATTTTATGCAACATTGACTTTAATTTAGCTGGACGTTTGTAAACTAATATACGAGTATATGTTTAATACAGCTTGTTCAAGCACGCTGTGTCCAACGTAAAGTTATTACAACAAGCAGCATCCCTACGGCGCCGCAGCCGCGGGCGTTCCGCCAGATACGAGTACGTGTAGCGAGCGTGACACAGGTACCGGTGTCCGCAGTCCGATATTGGCTGCAATCAGTTTTACTCTGTATTTAGTGCTCTTTAAATAAATACGTTGCATATAACTAACTAGCTTGCGTCCGTTCATAGCATCAGGTGTTCGAGTTAAGAATTGGCCATATTGGCAGGAAGCTAACGTTTACCTAACAATTATGATTATGAGACTTGCTTTGAAATGACAGTAGGCAGGGCCGAAAAATTCCTTGTGGAGACCACATACCGGCAAGCGCAGCATAGGACGTCTACTCTCAAAGTGAACGGATGATCTCATTAAGATCGCAGGATCGCACTGGATGCAAGCCGCTACCAACCAGTCTTATTGGGGATCTCTAGGGGAGGCCTATGTCCAGCAGTGAACGTCCTATGGCTGATTAACGGATGAGGCTTACTTAGTATTTAAAATATCTTATACTGAACTTTAAATGAGCAATTTTCATTATTTATTTATTTCTTTTAAAATGTATACATATTTCGGACCCACTCTATAGAACTGGAGGAAATTCATTGTTTAGATAGTCTTTTGTAAGTACATAGATATTATATGTACTTACAAAAGACTACATACGTACATATATTTTTTCTTTAAGACAGCCTACACAGATAGCTGTATAGGCAGACTTAAAAAAAATATCTGTACTAAAATCAGTCCCTCGCCAGTATTGCTGATGATTAAGATAAATCACGTAAACACAAAACATCTGTGCAAAACATGCATCAAAATTATCAGTCGCTAATAATACCAAAAGAGTTCAGTGAATCAGAAAGCGCGAAGTCAAAATGTAACCGTTTTACACCTGCTTGCAACCCATGTCATAGTCATTGTCACCTTCCCTACCAGCGTGCCAACGCGACGCGGCGAGAACCCTCTAGATCGTAAAAACAGCACTTTACTGTAAGTAGCGCCTGCAATACAGCAAGTGGGAAATGTAAAAGATAACAAAAAACGCGCTATGAAATATGCAGACGTGCACGGCACAAATTGCGCTAACTTGGGAACGAAATGCAGAACTCGAGCGTCTCGCGGAGGCCAAACGCGAGTCAAGAGTGGAGGCCACTTGTGAATAGGACATGGGCATCGCGGCGCTGACTCGCCCGCAATATTGTTGCGGCCAAACGTGAAACTTACTTGTGACGAATTCTTGAGTGAGTTTGGAGTACAGTTAAAATTGTTTGGTTATGCGTCCCAGCTCGCAAAACTAGGATAAGTTCGGTTTAGTTTATTATTTAGTTCATATCTTTAGCTAGCTAGTATTTGTATTAACGTATTTGTGCACGTATTTGTTCAAATAAATAAGGTCGTTATCTATCCGTCAGCATTATGTTTCCTACTTAGAGCTTAGAGAAAAATAATCGGCAAGGTGCGAGTCGGACTCGAGCACGAAGGGTTCCGTACCGTATGCGTAACCCTTTTAATTTTATTTTAATTTAATAATTTATTTTTAAAGTGAATCCACAATAAAATATTCTATGAATATTTCAGGCGACTACCAATTGCCGCTATTAATATCGAGCAAAAAACGGCAAAAATCACGTTTGCTTGTTGCGCAAGCGTAGGCATCACTTAACCTTATTGCTAACTTCGTGGGAGGACTTATGTTTCGCAGTGGACTAATAAAAAAGTCTGCACAGAACAGTCGCTAGCCGCAGCCGTATCTGAAATAAAATAAAACACTTATTTTATTGGACGATAAATTTATCCTCCTATCCATGCAGTAGTATGTATGCAAAGTTATGTAGCTATATCACAGTGGATAAACTCTATTAATATGTAGTTGGAATACAAAACGAACTTTTTTCATTCCACCGAGTGCGTCCCAGTTTTTTGGAAGCTAGGTACGCTGGTTATAACTTGGTTGTTACAGCGCGGAGCCGGGACGAGATGGGCTACTTTTATTAGGGTTCCGTACCCAAAGGATAAAAACGGGACCCTATTACTAAGACTTCGATGTCTGTCTGTCCGTCTGTATTTTTATTTTATTTCATATAGGTTTGCGTTTGACTACATACTGCTTGATGTTGAGCAGATATGCGGTCTAGGATGTAGCACGCTTACCTAGAACGTACTTATTTATTAGGGATTTGAAGACACCCACGTCGTACTTTAGCGGGAAGACAGACCCAGGCAAAGCGTTCCACATTCTGGCTGTTCGTATGAGGAATAAAAAGTCCACCATGAAAGGGTGGCGCTTTGGTCGCGTCTGTCTAGCCGTACTATAGATACTAAAAACAGAATAAAATAAACGTTTAAGGGGGGCTCCCATACAACAAACGTGATTTTTAGGAGTTTTTTTGCTCGCTATTAATAACGGCAAAAGGGGTTCCCATGCGGTACGGAACCCTTCGTGAGCGAGTCCGACTCGCACTTGGCCGATTTTAAAGTCAGTTCTGCTATTAGCTATGTTTGAGCACGTCTTGCTTATTCAAATATAGACAATGCAAAGACATAGATCAACAAGAGCAATTTATTTCATACAGGAGCCTTGCGTACGTTATTGCTGAGAGCATTTTGTAAAATACTACATTACAAATAAATAAATAGTAAATATTAGAGGACATCTTACACACGGACAACAACAACACATTACCATAAGATACCTATTGAAATATAAGTACACTAGATTCTTCCGAACAACATATTTGTACATTATTACAAATAAATATGAAAACGAAATAAAAACTAACAGATCTATCAAAACTTTATTTTACAAATCGAAGAAAGCGATTTTAGAGTTGGTCCACTAGTAAAAATTGGTCCCTATGCTAAGTATAACGATATCCTGGAACATGCCCGTCTTCTAAAGAAACACCCTGTGTATGAAATTATATTATAAACTAGCTGCGCCCCGCGGTGTTACCCGCGTTAGCCTGAGATAAAAAGAGTTTTTTTTTCTAAAATAAACGTAGCCTAAGTTATTCCTTATTACATCAGCTACCTGCAAATAAAAGTCCCGTCAAAATCGGTCCAGCCATTT
Source organism: Hypomecis atomaria (assembly GCA_964007245.1). NCBI lineage: Eukaryota > Metazoa > Arthropoda > Insecta > Lepidoptera > Geometridae > Hypomecis > Hypomecis atomaria. The sequence goes on along the minus strand of OZ023281.1, from coordinate 10,964,769 downwards.
CAGAGATTAGCCAGAACAAACAGACAGACAGACAAAAATTGTAAAAAAATGTTATTTGTATCTACCGTATACACAGAGTTTTTTCTAATCAATTAGCATCCTTTCAGGGGCTTATTCTGTACATCAAAACTAACAACTTCTTTACAACGACTTTTATTAATTCTCAAAAAAAAGTTGTTGTTCCATAGAAAAATATTGTTCACCCTCGACAAAATGCTGATTTTTTTTGAGTTTTGATAAAAGTCGCTGAACAAAAGTTGCTAGTTTTGATGTACAGAATAAGCCCCTAAAAGGATGCTTATTGATTAGAAATAACCCTGTATATTCATATCCTTACATGTAGTAAAAACGGTTATTTTAATATTACAAACAGACACTCCAGCTTTAGTTATATCTATAGATATAGAAGATATCATAAATCAAGTGTAACAAGTAAAAGCAAGTAAATAAAACCAAATTTCAGAAAAGCAGGACTTAGAAAACAAGCTATTTAATTAGGTACGAGTTAAACACGCCTTGACTCGAAAAGACACCTATAAGTAGATATAAAAGTACACCAAAAGGTAAGAATTTTCTTCCCTTTCAAAGATAATATTTAGCTATTTTTTTTAGGAAGCGGCGATTGTTAGAACCACGAGATTAAAGCCACGGGCGGTGGGAAATAGGTAGCTAAGGAAATATCTACGAAATAATTTGCGGCATTCCCACGACGGCGACGACACCATTTTAATGACAGGCTCTTCTCTTAAAAGAATTCTCGTTTCCCGTATTTAAATTAATTAAAGTTTGCCACAGAGTAGGTACGTTGTAGGAATTTGCATTTTATATTTCTCCCGCCTTAAAAGGCCCAACCTCAGCCGGCGTCTTTACAAGATTGTTTTATACCTTCCTTCAACAAAGTTTTTATTTTGGGAGGCATTTATTTAAGTAAGCATACTTTAAACTTCGTATCTTCGAGAAATCTATGCAAGTCCTAGGTAATCTAAACATTGACGGATAGAAAGTTAAACTTTTCTGGATTTTAGGTACCTAAACAATTTCGGCTGCGCCTACTTTTTATACGCGAGTGTGGGTTTGGCCGCGTGCTAATGTATTACATGCAGTCACAGGCATTGCTATAGTTCGGCCGTTCAGAGAACGCGTTCCTGACATAATTTACGATTTATTTAATGAAATTTCATGAAATGGACCTTAAAAGATTAAATGGTCCATAAATCGTAAACGGTAAGTTTTACAAAAAAGTTTACTGAAAACAAAAGATGTGAAATTTTATTTTCTACAATAAAGATCTTAATGTTTTTTGCCCTTAAGTACATAGTTTCCGAGATATAGGCCAAAACATTTTTTCAAGATGACGTGTCAGGAACGCATTCTCTGAACGGCCGAACTATAGTTAGTTAACTTGGTGTAATCACATGTTTCAGGCGGTACTTTGTTTTTTATTTTTATTTGATCTCTCTTTTAGAAGTACCTATCATGGCTAAATAGCTCTTATTGGAACCTTCTTTAACATTCATACGAACACTCTTTTCTGAAGTCCTGTACTTAGTCAATATACAATTATGTGTAAATATTCCATCCATCCATCCATCAGCCATAGGACGTCCGCTGCGAGACATAGGCCTCCCCTAAAGATCTCCAATAAGACCGGTTGGTACAAAGGCTTGATTCTAGCGGGATCTTACGGTCTTAATAAGGTCAACCTTCCACCTTTTGGATGCACTTACCTAGCTACGCTACGCTTGCCGGTACGTGGTCTCCACTTGAGAACTTTTCGATCCCATCGGTCATTAGTCCCCCGTGCAATGTGCCCTTCTCACTGCCATTTCAACTAGTCAATCCGCTGGGCTATGTCGGTAACTTTGGTAACAATTATATAGGTATTCTGAGTAATTAAATAAATGCACTTATATTTACGGCTGCAGGTCTTGCGTGCACCGACTGCGTATCTAGGTATCTCTCACTAGTGAAGCGTCACACTAGTATCGTGACGTCACCCACCCCTTGTGAATGTCGCCGCTGCCGAGCGTTTCATTGTTTCGCCCCAGTTTTAATCTCGAGACGTCGAATAAGAACACAATACCCAGATACATCTTCATATTTGTTCCTTTTTAATCAGCGAATAGTCAATTCTCGAAGATCACTATCGAAATTCCATTACCATTGGAGCGCTCGAAACAAATGACAAGGGAAAGAAGAGAAAGCGCACATCTAATATCAGTGTAGTATTAATCTAACAGCGCTCGCTGCGTCGCCCGTCGACACACATCTTCTGGTGTAGGATTGTCTGGGCGGGGGATAAATCATAGTTATATTACGAAGTCGTCGTGTGACGGCCCCTAATATATCAAGGGGCATAAAGGAACAGGTTCGCGGACGTCACACGGCTGGAGTTTACACCTTACCGCCTCGCCGTGTAATGGGAATGCGCCGCGTAGAATTGAGATGAATGTTGTAACAAGCGCGAGTACCAATATCGGGCCGAGCAACTTTTAAATTCTCAAATAAATTCTATACCAGGAAATGGAAAGTCTTCTTATGCTACTATTGTTTTTATGGAATTTAGCCAATTGCCAGTAGTTTTCTAAAATCATGTAATGAGTAGGTTATACAAATTCTTAAAATTGATTTAATAGTACCTACTTAATTAAGAGCAAAATCTCAGGCAGCTCTTGTACCGCATAATTATATTATTTTGATCAAAATGCTGGCGTTTATTTGGCTCAACATAAGCATAAGCATTGCCATTCAGCGTGGCAATGCAGCCACCATGCTGGGCACGCTGCCAACTGGCAGTGGGCTTGAGCATTTGGATTATCTTTAGACCTTCAAGGGTCTGTGGATGATCCAATGCTTTTAATGTATATGTAGTAGTAGTGTAGGTAGTTTTAGCATATAGTACTTATTTTCAGCAATATTTATTTTCCGAGCATATCTTTATGTATCACACAAAGTAAAGTTAACGCTAAAATTGTAATGGATTTTGTAATCTTTTGTTGGGGAGCAAATCATTGGAAATTAGAAAAAAGTGACGAGGTACGACGCGACGGAAAGGTGATTATAATGGAGATCTCTAGGGAAACCCTTGTCCAGCAGTATATGTCATATTGCTAAAATATTGATGGTGATGGTTAAAACTGGGAACTGACGGTAAAAACTTAACCTATATTAAGAAATCTAAAATTTTTAATAAGTAACTTCTGAAATACTCACGTCTATAGTTAAATTTAAAAACACAAAATTAAAAATCACTACCGGGTTTTTTAGTTGTGTACACTACTAATATTGGCATTTTTAATTCACAGTTTTGAAATAACACAGCGCAACAACGAAACGGTGTCTGCATCGTCCTCCAAGTTTTCCCGCCTGCTTATACCGTAAGAGCCAGTCTTGTAAAGATACAAGCTATTTTAGGTCGCAAAGAAGTGCATCCGTGAATAATATGGCAGGGAACTCCGATGAGACAAAGTTTTTTCAAACCCGTCTGATGTGAGCGGGGCTTTGTATTAGTAACAAAGCACACGGCCTCGTCGCCGGAGCTTTTAGGCGGGTAGTTATCGTACCGCCACAAATGCGAATTTACGCTTTGCATTTTGAAAAATTAAAAGCGACATTTTCAATGCGATTGCGAACGTTCTCAGTATAGTCGGCGCGGGTAATGGCCACTCCAATACGAAATTGCTCAGTCTTTTTGCGGCTGGCGCTTACGTAAACACTTATTTTGGATATTCTATTTGCATTTTTAAGTTAGATGACTTTTCTAATTTTCTTATTCCTTCACCCTTATAAGTTAAATAAAAATACAAACATAAATAATTAAATTATGAATTAATTTCATCCGTTGATATTGGATTGAAAAAACTCATTTTTAAATTTATGAAGAAACGGAGGAGGTACTCAAGTCGACGCGTATATTTTTTTATTTAACCACGCATAACTTTTTACAGAGTGATACGATTTTGATAATATTTTTTTTGGGAAATCGTACATTTCGAAATTGGTTCACTTAAACTTTATCGAAATCATCAGCATTTTTAATAAATCCACAATAATGTGAAAAATGCTACATCGATCCGTGCGAACTATTCCCGAGTTCTGTACACGGTTGAAGTCGGTCATGCCATTTTTGCAAAAAATAATTACCTAGTATATATGAAAACAAAACAAAATCATTCTACTATTCATTGTTCAAAGCAATTCACTGAAACTTTCGTGTTGTTCAAACTGAAATTGAACATGCAAAACATTGCAAACTCAGCAAGCTGTGAATTGTTAAATAAGACCAATGAACTGCCGAATCATTTTCGAATAACTGACAATGAATTTACTGAAAGAGGAAAAATTAACATAAAACACGACGCGTGATCAGCAGCGTGAACGAAATTGACTTCGATTTAACTCTTATTTCTGGTATAAAATTAAAGTACAATTCATTTTAAGCCACTCTTTCAATAGCGGCGTCGTAATGACACCAATTAGCTTAAATACGCAATTTAAATAACCAGATGTCGGGGAGTGCGCGGCTCACTCTCTCGGAAATCGCTTCCATCCACGTGCGGCGGAGAGCTACGGCCTCCTTAATAGCCACTAATAATAAAAGCAAACGAGCGAACGACTTGTAACAAATTGTATTATCTGCCGAAATGGCCCTTGAAAACCGTTTGTATTGCTCCCCTTCGTGGTATTACCTCTTTTCGAACTCGAGGTAATGTTGTTTGTAAACACGACGCAGCCTTCGAAATCACTTGAGATTTTACTCCAGATTAACATTTAGAGCAGCTGCCAAATGACAAGAGTTCAATTCCGGCGGCGCAATGTGTTTCTGCGTATAAGCCCGTTATATGCGCGAAATTAAAGTACTAAGTGATATTCTGCAATGAACGGCTAAAATATTAAATTCTTAATACTTTTTATCTTCTGGGAAAAGTCTGCGGTAAGGTATGAAATAGTAAAAAGAGTAAAACGATGAATTTCTTGCTAGACTGCAATTTTCCGACATTAATTCAAGAACCGACGGCGATGCCTAGAGGAAATTGTCATGCAAACAGGATGTGCTCACACTCTACCCATCTAACTTTGGAAACTGTTATAATATTCTGTGATTTCATTCGGATATTTTCGTTCAGTGCAGTGTCCCAGATTTGTCTACGACATTGTGACATTGTGCTGTGCTGTGTGAATCTAAATTTTTATTGTACCTAAAGCTGATTGAAAAAACTATTGTAAATATATTCTTTAATTAAAATCTGGATACTGCACTATAGTGAACTATTAAAATTACACTTATTTTATTTTTTTATTTATTTATTTTATTCTATTACAACATTCAAAAACTTACAGTTAAAAAAACCAAAACGTTTTTGAGCTTAAAAATTACTTATCTCTAATCACTTATGAATAATTACAAATATCAGGCAAGCAAATTATACAATTTTGAACTATTTCATTGATTTTTGAAAAGAACAAATCGGTATCCGTTTGTCGAGCAATCAGTTCGTTGAGCAGTGTGAGTGCGTGGTGCGTGGGCGCATACCGCGCGGTGTCAGTGCGGGGGGCCGCGAGCGGCGCCAGCAGCGCCGGCAGCCGCGCGCGCCGCCGCCACCGCGCGCGGGACTCTACCTCAGGGACAAACAACCCTAACCGGGATAACGCCGTCGGATTGTCTATTCTACCATTAAGAAGTAGGTAGTAATGGACGACTAGCGCACACTTCCGTCTCAACTCTAGCGTGTTCAGCCCTACCATCCCACTCACAAACAGGGAAGGATATGACCAGGTAGGGTAGTAACCATAAGTTTTCTTATAGAGAAAACGTGCGAATTTTCTTTGAATTCGCTCAAGCAAAAGGGCATATTTCTTTTCGTGAGGGTCCCATATTAAAGAATTAAATTCTAGTTTGCTCCGCACTAGAGCATAGAAAAGAGACAGTATGGCATCCTTGTCATTGAACCTGGCCGACTGCCTCATCACAAATCCCAGAGATTTATACGCTCTTTTGCACAACTCCACAATGTGAGTATTAAATGTGAGCTGTGTGTCGAGCGTGAGGCCTAGGTCTCGCACCTCTGTGACGCGCTCAAGCGGAACCCGATTCATATTATAGTTATAATCATAAGGCGAGCGAGCTCTGGTAAAAGTCATTATTTTACATTTGGAAATGTTAAATTCCAACTTATTCCGCTCGCCCCACCTAACGACACTATCAATGTCACGCTGTAACGCTTCACAGTCCGAAAGACCACCTATACCCAAGAACAACTTGAGATCGTCTGCGAACATCAAGCATTCAGCCGTTCTCACAACTTTCGGCAAATCGTTTATCATAATCGTGAACTGGGTCGGTCCGGTCGTACTTCCTTGACTTACTCCAGAAAGAGTCATGTAGGGAACTGATCGATATCCAAGATGATAAACATATTGTACGCGATTGGAAAAAGAGTTGGAAAAAATTTTTAGCAATTTAGGACAGAATCCTATCTCAGCGAATTTCTTTAGTAAAATATCGGAATCGACGCGGTCGAACGCTTTTTTAAAATCGAAGTACGCGGCATCCACTTGCTCTCCCTGGTCCATACTAGCCGTCGCATAATCCACAAAATTAGCGAGATTAGTAGCTGTGGACCTTCCTGCGCGGAAGCCGTGCTGGCATTCGCTCAACAGAGGCCGGACTTGGTATCATCCTGTGCATTCAATAGTTCATCACTAAATATAAGCCTTTTCATCGCCGATAGCATTTAGTCTATACACACCACGTTGGCTCAGTGTAGTTTGGTGGATTACATTACACCATTGAATTTCTTCTACAGACGTATGAAAGCTATATAAGTACAACACGATATGTTCTTTCACCGAAAAGTCAATGGTGTATAATCCGTACATAAATTCTAAATAACACTTAGGTACGGGACCAGGTTCATGCTTGTAAGATAAGCTTTCTTCCACTAGACTTTCCCCACACAGGCTTTCCGTATAATGTTCTGTGTCATAATGTTAAAATCCAACTATCGTCTGCAAGAAGACAAAACCAGACAAAGTTCATTAGCGTCAGCGTCCAGCTAGCGTCCATTTAATAACTGGCTGGCTAGCTTCTAACGACAATGGCTCAGTGCCCGCTCTTCAACTTCCCGACTTCTTTCTTAAATTCCTAACGTCGTATAGTCCGATAAAATTAAGCCGATAACGCAATTAGGAGGAAAAATATTATTTGAAGTTTTGTAAATTGGTATAGTTTTACTTTGTGCTATCCGGATGAACATAATAAAAGTCTTCAAGGGTGGGGGCTGTGCTGGAGGTCTAATCACAGATTAATTATCAGTATTAATCACAGATTGTTAATAGTAATCTTTATTAAAGAAATGTTCAATTGTATCGTACTCAAATATACACTTTTTATTACACACGAAAGCAGGTTTACATTGTAACGTTATCGGAGTAAACTTTGAAGTTTATCATTATGCCAAGGGATCAAAATTTTTTGTAAATACCTACTTACTTAAAATTTGACATCGGGCCGAATCTAACCACATCTCACCACTATATAACTCACTCATGTAACTCTTGCAGTCACAGTGTCTTTTATCTTACTAACGACCCCTGAATCAGCTTGAAAAGATCCCCTCGCGTTTTCGTTAAAACAAAGTGTAATTATTCTAGCGTTTCCTTCTAGAACGCTCAGTATTTTAACCATTTCACGATCGACTAGCTAGACTAACCGGGCGTGGTGAAATATAAAAATGATGGAACGGAAAAATCTCTTCAGACAATTTTTAAAACTATAAATGGGAAATATATCAGTAAGTTTTAGACTTTTACCCACTTTTGCTGCACTTTTCAAGGTCAGAGTGAAAAAGGATACGCTTAGGTACTAAGTGGAATGTTAGTTAGGTACGACATCAAAAATAAGAATAACAAATACAGCGATCACTGAAATCACTTAAGCAAAGTTTGCACGAACGGTCTTTGGATGGGTGACCGCGGGTGGCATTTACAAATGAGCACTACAGTGGCTCGGATGACACGTTAAATTGAAGTCTCCGGTAGTTTTAACCGTTTGGCCATATCATATAGCTCTTCAGGCGGCTTTACAGACTCTGACATCAGGGCTAGCCACCCGGCCCATACGAACATACTTACCTAGGTACTGATACGTACGTGAAAGTAATCAGATCATACTCAGACTAACGAATGTTACACTAATTGCCTGTTTGGTAATGATGAATTCGTATACAATAAGTCTATTATTTTATCGGACTTCATATTTTTGTGAGGGATCTTGAATGAAGATCTTAGAGACAATATTTTATTTTGTATAAGAATTATTTATTACCGTGTACTTATTGGCAGAAAAACGTCCATTGAGATAGGTATCGAGTAACGTAATTAATTTGGGATCGGGCCAATATGTTTATCAGTAACAATTCATCTCTATACTTTCTTAACGGTAAATTACGAGTAGGTACGAGTACTACATTTTATGTAGGTACAGTTTACACACACAAACACATTTCAAGCTGGAATTAATTAATGAAGTAATGTTTCTTTTTTCTAAGAAAAAATAATGTTTTTGTTCTCTTGGGGAAAGGCTTTTCCATCAAGCTTTCCGATATTAAGTAAGAAATTATGACTTTTCTTGCTATTTTAACCGATTTCTAAAAAGGAGGAGGTTTTATGTTAGTTCTATGTTTTCTTTGTGTATGTTCATCGATGATTCCAAAAATTGTGAACCGAATCGTAAAATTCTTTTTTATGTCGAAAGTGGTCCCATTTATTTTACATGTGTCAGCTGAACCGTTTTTAAAAAATCAACAATAATGTAAACAATTCGAGCGAAATATTCGAATTTTGCTCACGATGGAAGGCGGTTTTACCATTTCTTGCGAAAAATTATTATTATTATTACTTCGCCGGACAACCAATGCTGACATTGTAGATGTACGAGTATATAGTCAAACATTTATACAGCACTGCGCTTCTTAGAAACGAGAAGAGCAAAGATATTTCGCCAAAATTAAATTCTTAAGGTACTCCGGTACTTGTCGTAAGCATTTGAAGTGCACAGTCTGAGACCAATTTCGGCGCGCATAAATCTCATAAATCTCTTATAATAAAAACATTCCTATTCCACTTCGCATATTGTAAGAGATATATTAAGGTATTAACTATATAAAGGCAATGAAAGTTGATTTAATGAGCCCTTGCAGATTCATGTGGTTTACGATTCTTATACAAAGGTAAAATCTTTCTTCTACTAATTCTACCAAATACTGTTGGACGATATTATATAATGAAATTCACAAAATTTTCATAAAATGAACAAATGTACTACTAATAAAGTTGTACTGAAACTTTTGGATTCGTTAGTGTTTGGATAATTTACAACTCTAAATTATATTTCTACTACTAAAACAGTTATTCAAAGTAATTCGTTCTCAAAATTTTCAAATCACATTACTTAATACTTTTTACTGTACACTCTTTAAACAAGTCTATAATTAGCGCAAATAATGAAAATAAAATCAATGTGCTTCTATAAATCAGTAATCACGTCTATGTTACGTTATCTCACACCAAAACAATTTTTTTATCGCACTAATCTGTACTCTATATGCAAATCATTGAACGGATAAAGGATTATAAACAATTAGATTGCTTTGTTCTGTTTGATCATTGTGCATTTAGATAAATTCGTTATTCAAAACAGTTATAAACAACGTGTTTATGTTTTGAATCTATTTAAATAGAATAATAGCCGAAAACCTGATATAGAGCTGACAAATTGAAATTGATTTACCAAACTGGTAGGTAAACAATATTTATTTTCTACTCAATAAATAATGGAGCGCCGAATTCAATAAACAGTTCACGGAATATCTTGTAATATATTTTCGGTAATTGTATTGTTTTTGTGCTCACAATCTCAATCTTGCTTCTACGCGTCTACGAAACTGCTACGACGTAGCGATGTAGCTCAAGCTTTATCTTATAGAAATTTCTGATAAAGCATTTATTTTACAGATAACTATAATTAAATTAAAAATTTAAAAAACCCCCGACACAAAAACACTTCAACAAACATTTGTAGAATTTTGGTTCTTCCATCCCCACTTTAACCCACCATAACTCTCAAACGGCTCAATCGATTTTTATAAAACATAGCTAAGAACACTCTCGATTAAGTCTCCTTTTATCAAAAAAAAAAACTAAACTGAAATCGGTTCAGTGGTTCGGGCGCTATGATGCCACAGACAGACAGACAGACACACAGACAAACAGACACGTCAAACTTATAACACCCCTCTTTTGCGTCGGGGGTTAAAAATAGACTAAATGTCTCAAATTCAGCTATAAAGTCAGACACTTATACTCATAAGTCATATTAAAACAAAAACATATATACGGGAAACAAAAACAAAAAAATATGATGATAGTAAAAAATACAACGAACAGTGCACTTAGACAGCTCTCTATCTAATAGCACAAAGAATAAGCACAACACTACCGATACGTTCTATAACCAATATCGTGTTTTAGGCGGGATAGGCAAACTAAGTTTGAGATGAACGGCCGATCTGAACCGTTGGGATGGCGCGATGATCTGTGAATCGCGTCTGGCAGCGTGTGGATGGGTTACAGTAAATATTTATAGAGAAGAAGAAACATTCACCCTGCGCGGTGTAAAATATGTTCGAATTAGTCAGAAGCTAGTTTTACAGTAATTATTTGCAGGTTTTAAAACTACCGTAATACGAGAGACCTGTTTTATTGATATATTCATACAAATATTAAAAAACTTTTTATTTATAAAATGCAGATTAATTTCAGCTTAAATCAATAAAATCCTTTATAAGTTACCATTAATTTTAAATTCATAAATGAAAATAAACACTTCGCAAGGTATGGAATAATTCTATATTTATTATAAGTAATTATTCAATTTAATATCAAATCCCTTAAAGCTTAACTGGATTCAAGTAGGTAAGTAATTCTTAAATCGCTTTGTGCGAAGCTAATGGCAAATCTTTTCCTTGGACACTCTAACAACTAAAACAATGGTTCCGTACCAAAAGGGTAAAAACGGGACCCTATTAAAGACCCTGCTGTCTGTCTGTCCGTCTGTATGTCACCAGGTTGTATCTTATGAACCGTAATAGCTAGAGAGTTGAAATTTTCACAGATGATGTATTTCGATTGCCGCTATAATAACAGGCTCCCATACAACAAACGTGATTTTTTTGTCGAGGGGCTCCCATACGGTACGGAACCCTTCATGCGCGAGTCCAACTCGTACTTGGCCGATTTTCTATCTATGAGATGCGGCCTCACACAGCTTACACTCAACGATGCGAATTGAAGCTTCTAGAGAATACACATCAAAGTCAAACTTTACGTGCTCAGAAATCATTGGATATACAAAATAATATTTTATCTCAATAAGATAATTCTCAAAATCTATAATGTTAATCTCGAATATTCATGAAAGTTGCCGAATATCTTACAGTTTATGCGGCAAGCCATTACAAAAGTTATTCATAAAATGAATTCTGCCCCAACAGCTAAAGTGTAATTGCTAAAGTTTGTTAAGCAAAAAGCCTTTTAGTGGCTTCGAGAAGCAGGTATACACTACTTTTCGAAGTGAGGAAACAACTACGATCTGCTACATTATAGGTCTTATTACGCACTCGGTGTCAGTTCTGAAGATTTTAATTACCTCTAGAAAGTTGAAGACACCGAAGATATTTTTTCCATTATTAAGTAGTACAGAAAGTTCTAATTAACACAATTATCTGCTAAAAATGTTATAAAATAGTTAAATTGACATGAACGCCTATACAAAAATCACTTAACTTTTCTTTTTATTTGGTCAAATTTTAAAGTTAAAAATTCAAAATTAGCTAAAACTTGTACTTTTTTTCATGAAATTCTGCAAGTGTGTATAATACAATGTTATAAAACTGAATTATACTAGCTGACCCGGCGAACTTGATTTCACTCAAAATCTTTAGAAATTAGGTATAGCATAATATGTGTTGTTATGATGTATAAACATTTTTGGCAAAGTTTTATCTCAATCGGCTCAGTAGCTTTTGCTTAAAAATGTAACAAACATCAATAAATACACACAAACTTTCGCGTCTATAATATTAGTAGGATTAATTGTACATCATAGTACAAAAACATGCCACAATTTTTGCAGGTCGGGAAACTTTAAATAAGTCAGAAAAAAAGGTAGGAAATAACATTTACTAAGTCTTAGTTTGAAGAAAATGAAATAAAAATTAAAAAAAGACATTACAATAATCGGCCAAGTACGTGTCGTACTCGCGCACGAAGGGTTTCGCACCGTATGGGAGCCCCCTTAAAATATTTTAATTTATTAATTTATTTTAAGATTTGGCCAGGCGTTTGGTAGAGGTGACACGTGACCAGAGTGCTGGCATCTATTTCGCTCAAAAGCTGAGTATTGCTATTCAGCGAGGCAATGCTGCCAGCATTCTGGCCACGTTACCCTCTGCCGAGGGGCTTTTAGACTAGGTTTTATTTTAAGTTTTAGTGTTAGTTTAGTCATAGTGGAAATTGTTATTTAAGTTCATTTTTGTTTTTCTGTGTAAATAATTAAAATATATTTTTGAAGTAAATATAATCTTCTGTGAATATTTCAAGCATCTCCATGTTTCCGTTATTAATACCGAGCAAATAAATTACGTCTCTTGTATGGTAATGGGAGCCCTTCTTAAATTTCGTTCGTTCGTTTCAGCCATAGGACGTCCACTGCTGGACATAGGCCTCCCCTAAAGATCTCCAATAAGACCGGTTCGTAGTGGCTCGCATCCAGCGCGATCCTGCGGTCTTAACGAGGTCATCTGTCCACCTTATACTCATATACTATTTATTTATAACTGTTAGTTACAAGTCATTAGCATATAAAAAGTTCATATCACACATAAGAAAAAAACATGTCTATCAATTAAGCAATTGACACGTAAGTATGTTAAAAAAAGTAATGTCTAAAATTCATAAATACAATTTTAAATGAAAAACCGGATACACTCACGATAATATTTGAAACGGCCGAGCCGCCATGCGCCCGACCGGTTTCGGAGTAGTTATAGTACTCCTTAATCAAGGAATACACGCGCCCCCGATGATGGACGCCCGCGCACGGTGCCGTGTGGTCAATGAAGTGATTCATAAATAAGTCCAAAAAATTTGACATTAATTTATTTTTTTAATTCAGTCATGAATAATGTGTATTAAATAACTATGAAATCAATTACATTTAATCACAACAAAATCACTAATAAATTCGAAAATATTCGAATGTTGTGTGGGTACGGGACCACCCATTTAAATTTTATTGAAATCAGTCATATCTTCTTTACTTTATTAAAGTAAGTTGTCGAGATCGACGCATTTTAAAATATCTCTTGAAGCTTTACGTGATTCACTCAACGCCATTCTTCCATCTGAAAGGTATCTGGAAACATCTTGAATTGCTCAGCATTGCTCGGGGAACCTGGGGCCGAGCGGTAACCTCGTTCTGCTCAGACTACACGACTACGTGAATAGGAATCACTTTACGAATGTATCGACTGATATATGCGAGTAGTATATTTAGTCTAGCACATGATAGTACAATCGCGAGCTCAATATATTGTGCTATCAATAATAGCTATTTGTAAAAGATACCGGCAACGTTGCTTGGTCTCACTTGAATTCAATTTATTGGAATTTTAAAACTGATGTGTTTGCGTTTTGTTGGAATTTTTCAGTAATGATGGAGTCGTGTAGGGAAAAATGAAATTATATCTAAGAAAGATAAATGATTTCGTTTTCATAACACAGCAGTAGATAGCATCGGCACCCCTTATGTACCTTAGGTAACCCTACAAAGTAACACAGTCAAACCTGGATAAGCGAGAGTTGTAGAAAGAGACCACTGTGTAATTTTCGCTTATAGAGGGTTTTTCACTATCCACTTTCAGAAGTGGCTTCTGTCTCTTACAGAGGTTAAAAAATACGTCTAATATGTACACATACACATACGCGAAGAATGATAAATATGTTTATAAATAGTATATAGATGTAGTATTTGTATGGGTTGTGTTGATTAGAATTTCACATAGATGAAAGTTTGTTTTATCCATTCTAATAGGCACTTTTCAATGTTAGGAAAATCAGAAACTAGTCCTTCATATAACTGAGACCGTATAGTCTTTTGATTTTATTATTTTATAAAAGGTGGAACACACTGAATCTTTCTTCTCAATTGATACTTATTAACTGTAGTAAGTTAGACAAATAGGATAGTATAAACGCATGTGTGGCTATTACAAAAGAATGCATACAAAAACCAAGTTAGGTAGATGCAAAAAATACAAAAAAAGAATTGAATAGAAGACCAATTGAACAATTAGGATAGTAAAGACGCACGTTTGGCTATTCCGAAAAAAAAAAGCGGTACAAAATAAATGCTAATTAGTTCCACAAAACACAAAAAATGTTTGAACAGTACACGATTCGAAATCAACGATGGTTAGTTCCACGAAATTTAAGAATGGTCATAAAGTGCATATGTTTCATTGCGCTCAACTGTCGCTTATAAAGGTTCAGAAAATTAGTACTCTCGGTTCTAGAGGTACATGAGGGAAAAACAACTTTCTCTTATAAAGGTTTCTGTCTCTCGCTTATAGATCGCGTATTATTGGGTTAAAATGACGAGACCTGGCAATTACGCTCGCTTATGGAGTTTTCTCACTCAGCTAGGTTTGACTGTACATCCAAACGACGGTCTATGCCTATATAGTACCCAGGTACCTATAGAAGAATATTGTACAAACTTATTGAAAAAAAATGTTGTATTCAAATTAAAAATAGCTTATTATAGTACATTCCGCGCTTAGCGGAAGCACATACTAGGTACGTTTGCTAAAAACTTAAAATCATTTATTGCAAAAAACATAACCGCGTCCTTACCGTTTAATTAAATATAATAAATTCTTAATCATCTTGAAAAAATTTGTGATCCCTTAACACAAACATCCTATTAAAATTTAAGACTATACAACGGTAATTACAAAATCTCTACTTTAATGATTTTCCCACAACCTTCATTGAATTAATTAAACGGAATTTATTATGCTTCCGACTGTACTTCAAAAGGACAGAAGACGATAAGATGAATAGATACTCGTATTTACATAAATACGCTACGGAAACTCTTTGAATACTCCCGAACTATTTGCACAAGGAAGAGATTTTAGCGAAAGGCTAAGCAGTTGGAAGGAATCTCGTCGTATACAGCTACAACTGCTACAAGTAGTGTATTTTTAGTCCTGGTTTTAGTTAGTAAAAACTAAGTACACAGACACACATAGCAGAAAAATAAAAATGTTAGTATGTACCAGGTGCAAGATACCTACTTAACAAAGACATAGTGGTGATACGAACCATTTCTAAGTTAAGTGTTTTTTCTATTTCATAATATATTCCTAAGCACCTCTGTAAGTCAAATTTCAATATTTCATCTCTTCGCTTCAGATAAAGTATAAAACCACAACAACGACATAGTAGTGATACGAGCCATTTCAAAGCGAAGTGTTTTTTTTTTCTGTTACATAACATATTCCTAAGCACCTTTGTAAGTCAAATTTCAATTTTTCATCTCTTCGCTTCAGATAAAGTATGATACCACACAAATATACTACATACTACATTGTGAAAACAGACAATGCTTACGTTTATTTAAAACTGATCTCTTACTTTGATGGTCTGTCTAAAATCATGATCATCATCGGCCAAGTACGAGTCGGACTCGCACACGGAGGGTCTCGTACTGTATGGGAGCCCCCCTTAAATATTTATTTTATTTTAATTTTATTATTTATCATTGAAGTGAACATAAAACTAAATATTCTGTGAAAATTTTAAGCATTTACCTCTTACTGTTATTAATATAGAGCGAAAAACGGCAAAAAATAAGGTTTGTTGTATGGGAGCCCCCCTCAATTATTAATTTTATTCTGTTTTTAGTATTTGTTGTTATAGCGGCAACAGAAATACATCATCTGTGATAATTTCAGCTTTCTAGCTATAGCGGTTCATGAGATACAGCCCGGTGACAGACATATAGACAGACGGACATCGGAGTCGTAGCAATAGGGTGCCGTTTTTACCCTTTGGGTACGGAACCCTAATAAACAACATTTTTCTTCTTATCACAGTTCTGTTTTCATACATTTATAGTAATGATAAATACTTTAAAAAAATCATAGATATATTCGGGATAGGTTTTTGTTTGTCCTGTAAGCAAAGAAGCAGCTTCTGATGACCGCATTAGAGTTTTGGACATTTTATTTATGTGACAGCCTCTATTATTATTATAACAAAGAATAATACTCTGGCACATAAAATTTCATTAATATTCATCGCAAAAACGGCGCAAATTCATTTTTTGACGTTGATTTATAGTCCGTCCTGGCACGTATGCATGGTTGTGCCTACCAGAATAGATTACACTGTTTGAAGTAGACTATTCACATTACAATTCCCATTTTCGCCAAGCTAAACGTTGTTTTAATAAAAAATGGAATAAGGCAGTTTGGCTGACATAACTACCAAACACGACCTGAAGCTTTGAATTAAAAGATAATCGGTCAATTAGTGCGAGTCAGACTCGCGCACGAAGGGTTCCGTACTATATGTAAGCCCCTCTCAATATATTCTTTTTAATTATTTATTTTGAAAGGAATATACAACTATTTACTATTCTGTAAATAGTTCAAGCATCTTCCTGTTGAGTTTATTAATTTCGAGCAAAAAAAATCACATTTTTTGTTTAGGAGCCCCCTCAAATATTTATTTCATTTAAATTTAATTATTTGTTTTAAGGAATATTTATCCAAATAATCTGTTTATATTTCAAGCATCTACCTGTCACCGTTATTAATATTGAGTGAGAACAGCTAAAAAATCAGGTTTGTTGTATGTGAGCCCCCCTGAAGTATTTATTTTATTCTATTTATAGTACTTGTTGTTATAGCGGCAACACAAATACGTCATCTGTGAAAATTTTAACGTCCTAGCTATCCCGGTTCATGAGATACAGCCTGGTGACAGACAGACGGACAGACAGACAGCAGAGTCTTAGTAATAGGGTCCCGTTTTTTCACCTTTGGGTACGGAACCCTAAAAAATGTACTATTGAGAATAAAGGTGGCCATACACGATGCGATGATTTGATCAAATTTTCGCTTCATTCCAACTTCAGCTCATTCAGTTAATGAAAAGGTAGGAATTGGTGGTTCACGATTTGAACCACTACCTGAAGCTTGGCTCACACGAAACTATGATCGCATCTGTTCATCAGATCAGTGCAGCAGGGGCCATGTAGTATCATCATGTACTTAACCATTGCTGGAAGGTAGTTATCGAAGAAACAAAATGACACCACCACCTTATTCGAAAAATATAGATCCTACAAAAAGTTGATGGGAATCAAAGTTGTAGGAAATCAAATTTCAAACAACTTCGGCTCCAATAATATCTCATGAAAAATTTAAATGACACCAGTTATTAAAGAAATAAAATGGCACCACTATCTTATTAGAAAAATATCTATCCTAGAAAAAGTTGATGGGAATCAAACTTGTAAAAAATAGAATTTCAAACTACTTTGGATCCCATATCTCATGAAAAATTCAAATAACACAAGTTATTAAAGAAACAAAATGGCACCACTATCCTATTCGAAAAATATTGTCGGAACAAAAGTTGTTTGAGATTTGATTTTCTACAATTTTGATTCCAACAACTTTTTGTAGGATCGATATTTTTTTAAATAGAGAGTTATACCATTTTGTTTCTTCAGTAACTTGTGTTACATAAATTGTCATCAGAAGTTGTCGGAACAAAAGTTGTTTAAAATTTGATTTTCTACAACTTTGAAAATCATTACATTTTTGTAGGATAGATAATTTTTGAATTAGATAGTTGTACCATTTTGTTTCTTCAATAACTTGTGTTATTTCAATTTTACAGCAGAAGTTATAGCAACAAAAGTTGTTTGAAATTAGATTTTCTACAACTTTGATTCCCATCAACTTTTTGTAGGATCGCTATTTTTTTAAATTGTTGGTGGTGCCATTTCGTTTCTTCAATAACTTGTGCTATTTCAATTTTACGATAGATGTTATGGGAACAAAAGTTGTTTAAAATTTGATTTTCTACAACTTTGATTCCCATCAACTTTTTGTGGGATCGATATTTTTTTTAATAGTTGGTGGTACCATTTCGTTTCTTCAATAACTTGTGTTATTTCAATTTTACATAGAACTTATAGGAACAAAAGTTGTTTAAAATTTGATTTTCTACAACTTTGATTCCCATCAACTTTTTGTAGGATCCCTATTTTTTTTAAACAGTTGGTGGTACTATTTCATTTCTACAATAACTTGTGTTATTTCAATTTTACAGCAGAAGCTTTAGGAACAAAAGTTGTTTGAAATTAGATTTTCTACAACTTTGATTCCTATCAACTTTTTGTAGGATCGATATTTTTTTAAATAGTTGGTGGTACCATTTCATTTCTTCAATAACTTGTGTTATTTCAATTTTACAGCAGAAATTAACGGAACAAAAGTTGTTTAAAATTTGATTTTCTACAACTTTGATTCCCATCAACTTTTTGTAGGATCGATATTTTTTTAAATAGTTGGTTGTACCATTTCATTTCTTCAATAAATTGTGTTATTTCAATTTTTCATGAGAAATCATCGGAATCAAAGTTGTTTGAAATTTGATATTCTGCAACTTTGATGCCCATCATTTTTTTGTTAATACATTTTGGAATAAAATAGGGGTGTCATTTTGATTCCTCAAACGTAACTACCTACCGGCAATTCAACTATATTAGGACCTCGCTGGACTGATCTGATGAATTGATGCGATCATCGCATCGTGTGTGCCCAGCTTCAGCTAGTAGTTCAAATCGTGAACAACCAACTACTACCGTTTGAATTAGTTAAATGATCCCCCAGTGACGATAACTTCGCCGTTGGGCGTAGTTGTAGCCGGACCATTATAGGTTGGCGTACCTATATCAGATCATAGAGCTATTACAATTACAACCAGAGGGATAATCTGATTGTCATGAAAAATACCTATATCTCATTTCAGTGACTGTTGCCGTATTATTCTCCCGATAACCCTGTTTGCCGCCTACGCAAAAACGAAGGGGCGTTATAGTTATAGAAGAAAGAAAATTGCACATCTAGATACCTTTTTCGTTTTATTTGAAAAATATCAATCATAGTAAAAGTTAATGGGAAACAAAAATGTAGGAAATCAAATTATAAGCAACTTTAGTTCTGACCATTTCTCGCGTAAAATTAAAATTACAAGAGTTAATCAACATTCAGGAAGTGGTTCAAATCGTGAACCACCAATTCCTGCCTTTTCTTTAACTGAATGAGTGCCCAGTTGGCATGAAGCGATAATTTGATCAAATCATCGCATCGTGTATGTCAAACTTAAGGGATAAGAGCTAACGATTTCGTTTGTCATAAGTAAGTTTCCAAAATATTTATATATAATCTTTTGTATACCTACCTAATTCTGTAAAGTCTTCTATGAAGTATCATCAGTCTGTCCTTATTCATAAGAATGAAAACAGACACGTTCTGTGCAATTAACTGCACCCGGTTTTAAATTGTTCATCTTTTGTAATAAAAATGCAATATCGATGAGGAAATATAAGTGCCAAAGTTCTGCACAAAATATGTTCTACTTATTAGATAATAAACATAATCGTCAAAAAATACTAATTTAAAAAGAATCAAAAGTTACCCTTTGAGTACACAGAAAATGTCACTTTTGCAAAGTTTGTTCAGAAAAATAAGGAGCTTACATACCTATCACATTTGCCACTCTTTTGAAAGATTCAAAAGATTAAAACTAAAAAACTTTGCAAAAAAGAATCAGCTTAACTTGGTAATGATTAAAATGCTCGGTTTTCAGAGTTTAAATGGTTTATTCAAAGTAGCGTTGAACTATACAGGGTAATTTAAAGGATTTACAAATCCAAAAGTCTATCGTTATAAACCAACCTGACATTCGTCCAAAAAACTTATTTTATACATTTGGTCGAATTTGAGTTGCAATTTTGTATGAAAAAGCTGATATTTTATCACGTATTCTGCGTTGGCTTTATAACGTTCAGCTTGGTGCATCCTTTCTAATTAATAAATCCATGTATAGCTAAAATTAAGCTGAATTCATCGATTACTTTGTTTTATCAGTAAATATTAGAAATGGAAAAAAATAATTAGTTTCTACAACAGCATTCCGTCGATATAGATCGACGAAACGCCATTAGTCCAATCAGTTCATAGTTCAGACTGCTGGTTCAAGCGCAATAGCATCTTGCATCGGGACAAGAAATCATACCATATGCGACACATTTCCTTTGAAACATTACTTGAGACGTAGTGTAGAATCTGCAAGCAGCTAGTTATAGTTGTGTTAGTCTGCGTTCAATTTGGCAAATTAGTTGAAATAGCACTACAATACGATATCATATTTAGAACAAACTTTGTTTCAATTTTGTGCGATACTGGTTAGGTTTTATATACCTACTGAAACATAGATTTTTTTTTTTTGTTATTGAAAAATAATCATACCTAGATTTAATTTTGTGTGTCTTCATATTTAGAGCTAAGCAAGTTAAATTCTAATCAGATCAAAACTCTATCTGAAAATACACAAAACGTGGTACCCAAACTAAGATGAGTGATATGTTTTTGCACAAAACAGTTTTATTTAATTCTAAAGGCAGTGCAGGTTTTTTAGTGGACGACATCAGTGTACCCATCAAGGGCCACGCGTAGATGATATTAGCCTGAAACCGGTAAAATGACAGGGAAGGGCAGCCTATGCTGGCATTGACTCGACACAGTCTGATGACGATGAAAGTTTTTTTTAATGGGATTGCTTATCTACTGACTTTGCGCGCTGTTAGTACCTGTCGTTACTACTACCGTACTACCGGAGTTGATTTTAAAAATTAATACATTATATACTCGTAACTATAATGTCCAAAATAAAAATTCAATTGCCATTTCACCGAAAAAGCTCAAAGTCATAAATAATATTCCAATCTGTGCTTACGCCTAGCCACCCGTTTGCAAAGCACTTAGCATTCTGCAAGCTCCGGCTACTTTATAGACAAATATTTCAGCGTAACATACGAGAACGGCAAATAAAGTGAACCATTATTCTTCGCATTTATATATTTTTTCCCTTTCCCTACGCTTGAAGTTGGCGTTTAATTTTATGCTGTTATGGTTCTTTAGTGTAAGCAAAAACTAATATTTTTGGTTCTGAAGGATATTTATTTCAAAAAAGTTGCTTAGTAAGTACTTTCTAGTGTATTATATAAGTATATTACGTTTGAAGTACCATGATGATTCGCTCAAGTAAAAACTGTTGTAACATTTTCAATACAACTACACTTTATCGATACCACAAAAAGTAACATAAAAAATGCACAATGGGATGTTATTGCTACGAGTGATCTATTCTGGACAACAATTGGTTAAATGGGAACGTGCAACCGACTAGTATATCCATTTCCATACTAATAATTTTCTCGATCAATATAATCTTAAATTAAAAAACTAAATTAAAATTGTAGTTTATAATTTGTGGACTACAACAGCTTTACATTTGCATCAAATATGTTAATAATAAATTGGACCAATCAACAAACTAGATATAATACAGTAACCCAGATATTCCGCTCTACCAAACAAACACATAGTCATAAATACTTAAACAATTCAATCGCTGGATTAAATGGTCGTACTACTAACATTAGGCGTTTAAACCTAGCCAACATTGAGCCTATTATCATTCTATCAACATTCATTACCAGCCTATGAGCAACTCTACTGAACAAGTCCCTGTTAACTGCGTAGAGAGCTCTCAGCCACAGTTTACGCTGAACATTATTTGACGATGTTCAAAGCACTTGTCTCTAACCACTTAATGCTATCTAAAATTGCTTCAATGTTGTTCAGTGGCCGGGTGAAGCGGCATTTGAATATCGCTACATTATACTGACTCTACCTAAGTTTCCATTTCACAAAGGCAAATCATGATTGCTCGAGTTTTTCTTGTGACTACCTTGAAATAAAACTTATTAAAGTTTGTAACCTCAAATGTCTCTACTTCTATTAAATATAATGTTATTAAAGCATTCGTGAGGCACCAACTTGACCATACAAAAACAATAAGCTCTGTCTAAATATTATCCAATTCGAGTGTTTTTTTTTCTGATGTAGGTAGGTAATCAGCACTTCATCGCAAGGAATATACGTCTTCGATTTGACAGTTTTTTAAATGACCTTAAAGTTATAGGTGCGCCTCTAAATAGTCATATTTTTACGCGAAAACTTGGCTGAAAATTATACATAAACTAAAAACTTTTCTGAAATAAGCGTAGTACGTACTGTAACGGGTATGTGGGAGGATTGAGAAGAAATGGATTTTCCACCGTACACATTTATTTTAACAAAAAATATGTTATACAACAAAAATAAATGGACCTTGCGTAAATCGTCGTGGCACGTTATAATCAGTAAAAAAATGTTAAAAGCGGGTCAAAAATTTCCCACAACAGTTTCGAATATCTGAGGGTTAGCCAAAAAAAATCAGCTTCAGTGAACCCATAAAATAAGTGCCGAAATAAGGAATAAGCATAAGATATGAAATGCGTTCGTTTTATTTTTATACAAAGTTTATCACTAAAGGAGTATACTAGTAAGAATATGTTTGTAATTTAAAGCCTTACTCATATTGAAATCAATTTTTAAAAAGTGCACAAAAATACCGCGAATGTTATACATAGTTGAACGGTACGCTTTTTGCGTTTCCTCTTGTCGGTCAGAGCGGATGTGACGTTTTCGTCTGTATGAAGTATTGTTGCCTAAAGACGTATCAATTGCAATTTTCAGTTACGATCTTTAATCGATTACTTTGGTAATGAAAATCGGTTTTTTCTTAAAAATGTACCCTTTGTCGGGCTTCCGCCACTCCAGTGTACGCCAACACAGCTAGCTAGGATTATTTTAGGTATCCTCTAAGTAGCTTATGTAGGTATATACTTCACTAGTTTTTAACCGCGGCTTCGCCCGCATGATATTTTGATTTTTGTGCAATCCCATGGGAACCTTTTATTTATCCGGGATGAAAAGAAGACTATGTCACTTTCCGTCTTTCAAACCCGAGGCCTTTTCTTTACATTTTATGAAGCGCACTCTGGAATAGCTCTCAGATAGCAGAACTTTTCCTTAAAACTTATCGTTATATTATGGCAAATTTACGCAATATAATTTTAATTTATAGCCTATGTGTTATTCTGATATATAAGCTATATTATTGCAAAGTTTCATCTCAATCCATTCAGTAGTTTTTGCGTGAAAGAGTAACAAACATCGATCCATCCATCCATCCACCCTTACAAACTTTCGCGTTTATAATATTAGTAGGATTATTATTGTTTATTATGGCGACTAGTAATCGATATTAAAAATTGGTTATTCGTTTCTTCCGGAAGTCACACCACTAACTGTCAATGAATTATTAAGTTCATAACATAGAGATTGGAGATACAAAGAGGCGCCCACAATATTTGTGAAATAAGACATTTGACGTTAAGTCACACTAACCTTCTTCCTAGTTTGTTCAACGTTGTTCCTGAGGAATGAAAACGGTTTCTAGCAGCCATTTTTAGCTCATCAGCATGTAAACGTAATTTGGAGTTGTGGGCGCCTCTTTGTATCTCTAAACTCTATGGTATACTCTATTATGCCGGTAAGCGACAGACAACAGCTGATTACTCTCACCGCCATATTGTTTTAGAAGACGACGTCATCGTCGAGGTCGCTCTGTGAACAAAACGCGGCTAAGTATTGGTTTAGGCCGTCAAAAGTTTATTGATATTTTAATTTATTTTTTACATTATATTAAATTAAAATTTGAGTACCAGATATTTTTTGTCATTATCTAATGATCCAAGCTATCGTTTAAAAAAATAAAAATAAAATCATGCAAATTCCTTATTACAGCTAAAGCATTCCTAAACGGTAGACATTAAAAATTCAAAGTGGTAAAATATTTCCCACCTTCAAGTAATTTAGGGTTACATTAAAAGTAGACACCAAAGGTATATAATGAAAGCTATGACGATTCTCTATCGATTGGCATCCAAAAATACTATGTGGTGACTAGAGGGTTAAAATTTAAGATCAACCAAAAACGAATTCCACGTAATAGTGGAACCCTCCGAGACCAGTTAAGTTGAGATAAACACACTAATAAAGCCGATTTACAATAAAAAGATTTTTAAGTTTATGTACTGTTGATAATAATTATGCAACTGAATATTAAAAATAGAACATAATTATGAAGTTTCATTCGAATCATACAAAACGACGGAAATGAAAGCTTCACCGAATACATTGAATATATTTAAATAATAGTTTTAAATGGGTAGGTACCTCTTTACAAACATAATCAGCCATTATGATCACCGCAAAAACTTCAACGGGTTAATGGAAAACCTTAATCTAGCCGTATACCTACACTTTACCAAGATCTTTACACATTAGAGAAACAAGACATTAGAAAATGGCGCCATTTAGAACAAAGAAAAATACGTGGAACTAGGCCGCTTGGTTCTTCTCACAAAAAAAACAATAGTAAGGACGGCCAGCACTTAACTGAGCATAACCGAAAACCAGTTAAACATTTGACACAATTATTAGGTACCTAAGTAAAGTAAAGGTGCATCACAAGATGGCGGCCGACGTGTGGAAAATGAAATTTAAAGTTATGAAGTTATTAGTTAGACATTTAAGGTTTTCACCGCTTGTTGTTTTCACATGAAATAGTAGGTTGGCGTTGGATGAACACGAAGATCAGTTACCATCGAAATTAAAATAAAACTCGTGGGCGAGAACTTGATGAAAATTACGGGAAAGAATACATACTGGATCCAAGGCCAACCAACTCCGAAGGCGTGTATCCGATGGATAGACCACAGAACAGCAGACCTTCTCTCTTCTGTGGGATAGACGCTCGCACGCGGGTTCACGTTAGCGGCTACCCAAAGCACCCGCCCCTCCTTTGAAAATCACAAAAAAGAACGCTTCAGACACGGATTCGCAAAGGGAAAAAAAAGAAATGACCACAACGGTGGTGCACAAGAAGTAAACTATGGGGACAAAACTCACCTGTTATCAGGAATGTTCAGATGGCTTCTCAAAAAGACAACGCAGCAGCCGCCAAAAAAAATTACGGTCCTGTAACAAGAGTAAAACGGGTGTCACTTCACAATCCTCGCGGCGAAATAACTAGCCATCGGATTCGAAGGAATCCTAAATAAGCTTACCAGAAATTGCTACAGCAACTTCTTTTTCTACGTCGCTACGCGACGGCCGAGGGCTTTGGAATGCCCATTTTTAAAAGCTGGGCGTATTCGGTGCGGCTTGGTCACGAAATGCCATCTCACCGGAACGGAATCAGTTAGAGACCGAACCAAAACGAGTGAAAGAACAATACCTTATTAAAACACTCTTCGTTCACCATATACAAAATCGAAAAACCGGTAAGAACGATTCAATTAATACCGACACAGGCCACGCCTTAGAGAAATAACGTACTAGAGGGAGTACTAAATTTTGCTCAAATAAAAACTGTGTAACAGCTGTCTTATTCATATCTGGTTATACAGCATACGCAAGAGTGGATGAAACAAAACAAAACGCAACGTCTGCCGTCTAACGTCAAAATCACAAGTTGGAATGTCAAAATGGTTAAAAGTTGGTTCTAATTTGTCACAGAATAAATAATAGTATAAGTATAGTGCTACTAAATC
The DNA here is from genome assembly GCA_964007245.1 of Hypomecis atomaria. Classification (NCBI taxonomy): domain Eukaryota; kingdom Metazoa; phylum Arthropoda; class Insecta; order Lepidoptera; family Geometridae; genus Hypomecis; species Hypomecis atomaria. The sequence goes on along the minus strand of OZ023281.1, from coordinate 10,938,836 downwards.
AAAAATAATACATAACGGAGCTGCGATCTTCTTTGTGAAGATCAACTGTCAGTGGTTGCGTGGCTATGGTTTGTCAACACCGAATGCCGGTTGTCGAGTTTTAATACAATTTATTAGAAATAACTGTTTCAAAGTGCTAAAACTATGTAAATTTGTATAAATTCTTTATGAATGGTGTATTTTATATCAAATGGCGTGTATTATAAAAGGGTGCACATCGCATTCATCCCGAAAAAATAATAAGAATGAATTAGTGACTTTTCATCGGTGAGTTTTGTTGGAATATATCCACTTTTTGTGATTTAAAAACAGCTACGTCTAACAGAAATTGTTTTAAATTATATTATTACGAGATTTTACATACATTTTGGAATAATTTGTGTAATTTTCATTCAATATTTTACAAAAAATAATAGTTCAGGTTATCACGTCATAGTGCTGTGGTAAAATGACTGTATCGATGTTTTTTTAATTATACTTACACTACTTTTTAGGGTTCCGTACCCAAAGGGAAAAACGGGACCCTATTACTAAGACTTCGATGTCCGTCTTTCCGTCTGTCCGTCTGTCTGTCTGTCACCGGGCTGTATCTCATGAACTATGATAGCTAGGCAGCTGAAATTTTCACAGATGATGTATTTCGGTTGCCGCTATAACAACAAATACGATAAACTAAAAACGAAATAAAATAAATATTTAAGGGGGGCTCCCATACCTACAACAAACCTGAATTTTTAGACGTTTTTCGCTCTATATTAATAATGGTACCAGGTAGATGCTTGAAATTTTCACAGAACATTTAATTTTATATTTTCTTCAATAATAAAATTAAAATAAAATAAATATTTAAGGGGGGCTCCCATACAGTACGGAACTCTCCGTGCGCGAGTCTGACTCGTACTTGGCCGATTTTTGTTTTAGATTTCCCAGAGATGAAGTAGTTAAAAATCAATGGATTACACTAATTTCAAGACCAAACTGGACACCAAAACCACACAGCCACATTTGTTCTTATCATTTTTCAGAAGATTGCTTTGTGGGTGAAAATATTAAACATCGACGTCTAAAACCAAATGATGTACCTACATTAAAACTAAATCAAACAATATTTAACTTCGAAGCAACTCCTCAAAAATGTAAGGTAGGTACCTACATTATTGTTATTACAGGTATCACACTGTAGAGTGAGAGCTTTGTCGAAACTATTCTGATATGTAAATGTATAATAATGACATGATTTATACAAATTATTGTAGGCGTGCGAGTTGAATGCAGAGCTTGGGAATGCGAATGTCTCCCCCCGCTATCCGCACGCCCAACCCGCCCAGGCGCGTGAGGTGGGGCGGGCGGATAGCGGGGGGAGATGCTCCCGCTCTTTACCTCAGACCCCGACTGCATTCAACTCGCGCGCTATCTGTAGGTATGAATGTCAGACTGATAGATGATCTACAGCCCAAGCAGCTGAATATATAATCTTGAAATGATTCAGATAATTATTTTCAACAATGATGAAATATAGATCAGAACACTCCCGATTGATTTACCTTTAAATGAATTAATTAATGTCAGTTTATCTGTTCGGGAACTACAATGCCACAGATAGACACATAGACACGTAAACTTAAAACACCCCATCATTTTTGCGACGTTAAAATAAATATATTTTCTTATCGATATTTTAATCGACTCAGTTACAACACTAGCATGTTGCTTATGGGATGACAATCTCATGTCACCTCCGATAGCTCAATCCTAGTTTGTGATACCCTTCGAAATTACGTAAGTTCGAGTATATGTACATCTTTTTCTAACACCTTTTAAATTTCATAATTAAAATGAGACAAAGAGATGTATTCTCTTGCTATTTTAGTACTCCTTCTTGTACTGGTCATTATTCTATGGGCCACGCGATCAGCAGGATCGGTTTCTCTGAAACGTCAGATTGCAACGATACGTCACTGTCAGACGATGCGATGTCAAAACAGGTAAATCAAAATTTATTTTAACAAACAATAACAAAACGAAGTTTTGGAAGGAACGCGGAAAAATCATGTCGCCTCATTGTATTATTTTGTTAAACGTTTGTTATTATCCGTGATAATTAGTGAAAAATTGTTGTATTTCCTTGATTGTGAGTTGATTTACGTGCATGAGTGTAGGCAAGTGATACAATGTGTCGTATCATGTTGTTCAGTGTTGTTACCAAAACTCCAAAGACGCCTCTAGTAAAGTCTCCACTGCTTTACTGAGGTATGACTAGGACTAAGTTTGGACTTGACTGCGACTTTATTGGAATATGATATGACGACGACTGACTGTTTTGATAAAATATTTATTAAAAATACTTGACACTGGCAAATACACAATAATGCGACGCCAAATCATAAAAGAATAAGAAGAATAACAAAACGTTAGACTAGTGAAATTGCTTTCGAAGTGTTTAACGGCAAATACGATTAAATCCCCAAGTGAAAGCGAATCAAAAGTGAATTAAAGCCAAGTAAAAGGTGCGGACAACCAAGGCGTTTTCCCCTGATTACGACGCATAAAAACAAAAGTAAGTACCTAGGTTAGATTTATAATTATTGAAAAACAAGTGTTACAGTACGAGCGTGCAATATTGACAGAAGCGATTGACACCAAAACATACTTCCCGGAACGTAAATTTTATCAAAAATGTAGCAAACATTTTCTTGATGTTCTACAGAAAACCTAAAACACTGGTCGATTTGCAATCTTCTTAATATAGAGAAATAATAATGTCAAGGCGGAAATAAAATAGAAATATACCTAATTTCCATTACTCTTAGATTTTGCTTTCGTCCGTACGGATGCGGTTGTTAATTCTTCTTTACATGTCGCATTTTTCAACGAACAGGTTACCGACGACAGAAATAACAGTAATTTAAATTAATGTTTTCTATTTTCTAGTTTAAGCTTGTTTTACGGTGTGAAAAAAAGTTATATTTTTTTGTGTTCTATCGTAATGTTTTGTTTTGTCGTCGGTAATTTTTGTTTTATTACCCTCAAAAAAGGGGAAACATTGGTGTCAAGCTCTATAGCAGCCGATTTTCATATTACTCGTATTTGGCATGATCGTTTAATGTGTAGTTTAATTCTAACAAGATTTGCGAGGATGAACCAAATCGGTTTAGAGCGACTCGAGATATAGGCTTATTTAAATTTCAGTTAAAGAGCTAAGTCTGTGAGGTCTACTGTTCGGAGAACTGCTAGTAGGTAATAACATACTACCATGTAAAAAACCATCTCAATTTAAAACGCAACATAAGCTCGACACGCGTGTGTTAGATGACATTGAAAATAAGCCCGCAGGACATAAACCTCACTTCTCCTCTCCTCTCCGACAAATTTCGCTGTTTGGCGCCGATTCGTCCTTGAGTTTCCACAATTTGTGTTACCCGATAATCTTGTGATTTATAACAAAGGAACAGAGGCTATCCTTTATAGTTTTAATAATCATACATCACCATCAATATTGAATATACGCTAATATCATAGGAGTTAAAATGAGTAAGTGATTATAAGCTTGTTAATTATACGTTTCCTAGCTGCTTCAAACTACAAACACAGTTTTTTTTCGGAATCTGTAAAATAAACTGATCTTTAGATTTTAAAATAGGTACTACTATTATCCGAAATATATACACAAAGTGGTTTCACGTCACTTCCCGGTATAGGTTATATCGTGAAGCACAGCTAATGAAAAAATAAAATTAAAAGTTTTGAAAAGCCCTGAGCGTCTGTTAAATCACAGAAATGCACCTCAAATGTATAACACCCCTGTTTTCGTCACAATTTAAAACTCATAATATCGTTATTTATTATGAGATAAGAAACTTTTTTAATTTCTTCGAAACCTATCACCATAATCCTTGCTTGCGCTTCAGCGCCAACAACTGAACCGAACAAATTGCAACCCATGAAGGTTTCCCGTGAACTAACTTTCTCATAGCTTTGAGTTATTTAATTAGTGCAGTTGGAAATCTTCCGCTATTTTCCTGAGGCTGTGTTATTACTATCTACATCTACATACTAGATATTACGAGTAGGCAGTAACAAACTAGATGTTACTTCCTACTCGTAGTTGTAAGAAAGAAGTTTGTACGGACTCAATGTCTAACCACTGTATTTTTTAGGGTTCCGTACCCAAAGGGTAAAAACGGGACTCTATTACTAAGACTCCGCTGTCCGTCTGTCTGTCTGTCACCAGGCTCTATCTCGTAAATCGTTATAGCTAGAAAGCTGAAATTTTCACAGATGATGTATTTCGGTTGCCGCTATAACAACAAATACTAAAAACAGAATAAAATGAATATTTAAGGGGGGCTCCTATGCAACAAACATGAATTTTTAACCGTTTCTCGCTCGATATTAATAATGGTAACAGGTAGATGCTCGAAATATTCAAAGAATGTTTAGTTGTATGTACAATTTAATAATAAATAATAAAATAAAATAAATATTTAAAGGGGGCTCCCATACAGTACGGAACCTTGCGTGCGCGAGTCCTACTCGTACTTGGTTGATTATTTATTTTTTCATAATATAAGCTTGTTCCCTTGATTTGAGAGTGTTATCTTACTTTCTTATACTTGCTTATTACTTACATCCGGTGGTAGCCTATACGCTATCACCGAACAGCACAGTCAGTAGAGTACAATACGTTTACATCGGTAGTTCCTGACTACTGCTCATAGCTGTACTCTACGAAATACTATAGACAATAAAACGCCTGAGTTTTTCCCTATAGCAAACGCAAACGTCCGTAATATCAGGCGTTTCTTGGTATATTTAGTGACTGAAACAAATAAGAGAATTTTAGAGGATGACTTGTTAGTCATATTAGAGGTGGCTTAAACATTGCCACCAGAACATTGTTCCTTTTTAATCTGTGCTTTGGGTCGCAAGCCTGTACGAAATTATTTGTTAGTCATATTAGAGGTGGCTTAAACATTGCCACCAGAACATCGTTCCATTTTAGGGTTCCGTACCCAAAGGGTAAGAACGAAACCCTATTACTAAGACTCCGTTGTCCGTCTGTCTGTCTGTCTGTCCGTCTCCAGGCTGTATCTCATGAACCGTTATAGCTAGAAAGCTGAAATTTTCACAGATAATGTTTTTCTGTTGCCGAAATAACAACAAATACTAAAAATAGAATAAAATTAATAATTAAAGGGGGCTCCCATACAGTACGGAACCCTCCGTGCGCGAGTCCGACTCATACTTGGCCGATTATTAATCTGTGCTTTGGGTCTCAAGCCTATACGAAATTATTTAAAGCCGATTCTCACGTATCAGCTAAGTCACAGTTCCGACACAGTACCGACACAGTAAAAAAATATTATTTTGTACATTCTCTATGCACGCATTTCCACTTCTCAGTATCAGTAGTTGCCAGTGTCGACACTGACACGCAGAGCATTGTGTCGTCACCACATAGTTACTAACAATCAGAGAGATTACGTTGTTGTCGCTTGAGGCTATTCTCGACCACAAAAATGCATGGAAAATCTTCCAAACTGCTGTCAAAACTGTCAAATAAGTACTGGGATTTGACGTTCCTTGTCTATAAATCCGACAGCAACCACCTAATCGAGATATTTGTCATGTCTCTTTCTAACTCATGCCATATTAAATCAATGCTTCTCCTTCAGATTTTCTTGATAGACCACATTATCCCTCTGGTTGTAATAGCTCTATGGTCGTCACTGACGGTCACTGACACTAAATGTATGAAATGATCATTTGCACTGTGCCTTTATTCATTCTTATTTTACTTACTAACATTATTATCATTATTTTGATCATTACATATGTACCTACCTGTTTGAAACTATATTTGAAGAGTTGAAACTTTTTAAAAGTACAGATTTCATTATCTCGGATTTATTGCGTACCCATTTTGACGGACGACTGGGGCCGGGCCCGGCGAGGGTCGTGTCCTGTCCGTTTATAATGTAAAGTACCGGTGTACCTAAGTGTTTCGTAATTAAATACACAAGCAACTGCTTTCAAATTTATGAACACACCCGAAAAACCCTTTTGCGTGACGTAACGGTGTGTTGGTATTTATAGAAATTTTGCTTTTAGGAATCATCGTCGTAAGTATCATAGACAGACATTTATCTACGTTATTTATTTATCTCTAATGTCATAAAAATGCTTGCATTGAAATCTTTCAGGAAGGATTTGGACTTATGCCCTACAGGCTGATAGGTTAAATAAGTTAGGTACCCTTAAAAAATCAAAGGTCTGAACTGAAACGCAATGATGTTTCTATAAAATTATTTATTTGCATACTTAGATGAAATTATTGGTCTTCGCTCCGCTAGACGAGCGAAGACCAATAATTCATCTATGTTTATTTGTTTATAATTTGTGTATAACCAATTGTCAGAAGTAAGTGAAAAAGTTACGACGTTTATTGACGCAGTTAGTCAAAGCCTGGCTACTGAAAGCCTGGCTACTCAAAGCCAGCTAAAACCACTGGATTTTAGCTGGCTTTGAGTTGCATCATCAGAACAGAACCTTTATTTTGAAAATAAATGATGTCAATTTTTTGAGAGAAGCATGGAAAGTACACACATCTTCACACACCTTTACACTTACCCTCTATAGTCAAACCGCTAAACTCAGACATCGCCTGCGCGGGTACAAGGGCGCGGGGGTAGACGACAAAGGGGGACTGAGACAGGTGCGGGCGCCGGGGACCCGCTGCCCGCGCCTGTCTCAGTCCCCTGTGTCGTCTCCCCCGGCGCCCCTGTACCGCGCAGGCGATGTCTGAGTTTAACGGTTTGACTATAATGTTAGTTACACTCATTGTTGTCTAAGAAAACTAGCCACTTGCAAAAAATGATTCAGAGTTGGGCTCATCGTAAACCACGAAAATATCTTCGAATATGACCTTCATTTAACCAAATCGATTCCCAAATTACGTAAGAATAGGCCGAACCAAACTTCTTGGCAGCTGTGAACACAAAGCACGTAATTGCATAATAACAAATTCGCTAGGTCAGCTGCCGAGAAGATAACAGTAAATGTGAAATCAATTTATGTTTGATGTCATGTTTACTTTCCTAATCCATTTGACCTCAGATTACCTAGTACTCTGAAAAATCCCGCTACAGAAAGAAAGAAAGTGTAACCACCAAAACCTTTTTGCAAATTCTCTTTGCTCCGGTAATAATCTTATGAGACAGGTAATCAAACGTTCTTGGAAATTTTCTCTTTTATTTGGAATTGTTATCTTTGGCATTACTTTCATCACAATGGCTGTGAGTCAGTAGGTGAATGCCTATTCAATTTGCATAACGTGATTTCAGTGTTTTCGTTTTATTGCTTAGTTTCCATAAAGAACATTGTCATCATCATTACAGCAGTAAAATCTCCAAAATAAAAAGGACCAGTCCAGTAAGACCGACAGGTAGTCATAAGTTTGACATACACGATGCGATGATTTGATCAAATTTTCGCTTCATGCCAACTGGGCACTCATTCAGTTAAAGAAAAGGCAGGAATTGGTGGTTCACGATTTGAACCACTTCCTGAATGTTGATTAACTCTTGTAATTTTAATTTTACGCGAGAAATGGTCAGAACTAAAGTTGCTTATAATTTGATTTCCTACATTTTTGTATCCCATTAACTTTTTCTATGATTGATATTTTTCAAATAAAACGAAAAAGGTATCTAGATGTGCAATTTTCTTTCTTCTATAACTATAACGCCCCGTCGTTTTTGCGTAGGCGGCAAAAAGGGTTATCGGGAGAATAATACGGCAACAGTCACTGAAATGAGATAGGTATTTTTCATGACAACCACATTATCCCTCTGGTTATAATTGTAATAGCTCTATGATCTGATATAGGTACGCCAACCTATAATGGTCCGGCTACAACTACGCCCAACGGCGAAGTTATCGTCACTGGGGGCTCATTTAACTAATTCAAACGGTAGTAGTTGGTTGTTCACGATTTGAACTACTACCTGAAGCTGGGCACACACGATGCGATGATCGCATCAATTCATCAGATCAGTCCAGCGAGGTCCTAATATAGTTGCATTGCCGGTAGGTAGGTAGTTACTCGTATTGAGGAATCAAAATGACTCCCCTATTTTATTCGAAAATGTATTAACAAAAGAATGATGGGTATCAAAGTTGCAGAAAATCAAATTTCAAACAACTTTGATTCCGATGATTTCTCATGAAAAATTGAAATAACACAAGTTATTGAAGAAATGAAATGGTACAACCAACTATTTAAAAAAACTATCAATCCTACAAAAAGTTGATGGGAATCAAAGTTGTAGAAAATCAAATTTTAAACAACTTTTTTTCCCATAACTTCTGCTGTAAAATTGAAATAACACAAGTATTGAAGAAATGAAATGGTACCACCAACTGTTTAAAAAAAATATCGATCCTACAAAAAGTTGATGGGAATAAAAGTTGTAGAAAATTTAATTTCAAACAACTTTTGTTCCCATAACTTCTGCTGTAAAATTGAAATAACACAAGTTATTGAAGAAATGAAATGGTACCACCAACTGTTTAAAAAATATCGATCCTACAAAAAGTTGATGGGAATCAAAGTTGTAGAAAATCTAATTTCAAACAACTTTTATTCCTATAACTTCTGCTGTAAAATTGAAACAACACAAGTTATTGAAGAAATGAAATGGCACCACCAACTATTTAAAAAAAATATCGATCCTACAAAAAGGTGACGGGATATAAAGTTGTAGAAAATCAAATTTTAAACAACTTTTGTTCCTATAACTTCTTCTGTAAAATTGAAATAACAAAACTTATTGAAGAAATGAAATGGTACCACCAACTATTAAAAAAAATATCGATCCTACAAAAAGTTGATGGGAATCAAAGTTGTAGAAAATCTAATTTCAAACAACTTTTGGTTCTATAACTTCTGCTGTAAAATTGAAATAACAAGTTATTGAAGAAATGAAATGGTACCACCAACTATTTAAAAAAAATATACCGATCCTACAAAAAGTTGATGGGAATCAAATTTCAAACAACTTTTGTTCCGACAACTTCTGATGACAATTTATGTTACACAAGTTATTGAAGAAACAAAATGGTACAACTCTCTATTTAAAAAAATATCGATCCTACAAAAAGTTGTTGGAATCAAAATTGTAGAAAATCAAATCTCAAACAACTTTTGTTCCGACAATATCAGGTTTAGTTGGTCGGAGTGGAAAAGGGGTATTTTTCGAATAGGATAGTGGTGCCATTTTGTTTCTTTAAAAACTTGTGTTATTTGAATTTTTCATGAGATATGGGATCCAAAGTAGTTTGAAATTCTATTTTTTACAAGTTTGATTCCCATCAACTTTTTCTAGGATTGATGTTTTTCTAATAAGATAGTGGTGCCATTTTATTTCTTTAATAACAGGTGTCATTTAAATTTTTATGAGATATTATCAGAGCCGAAATGGTTTGAAATTTGATTTCCTACAACTTTGATTCCCATCAACTTTTTGTATGATCCATATTTTTCGAATAAGATGGGTGGTGTCATTTTGTTTCTTCAATAACTACCTACCAGCAATGGTTAAGTACATGATGATACTACATGGCCCCTGCTGCACTGATCTGATGAACAGATGCGATCATAGTTTCGTGTGAGCCCAGCTTCAGGTAGTGGTTCAAATCGTGAACCACCAATTCCTACCTTTTCATTAACTGAATGAGCTCCCAGTTGGCATGAAGCGAAAATTTGATCAAATCATCGCATCGTGTATGCCCACCTATAGCTTTTCACAAGTGACAACTTGAATTACTCAAATGTCAAATTGGCGTCTCAGCAATATGGCGGAATAAGTTTAAAGCATAGAATAATTCTCTAAGGTTTAAAGCAAGGATTTTTTTACCCTGTTTAAAGTCGTTGGACAACTTTGAACTTGTTCCGTTAGAGCGGACAAGACTTTGGCGGATCTCTTATTTTCAACCTTATTCGAATAGCAATAAAGCCATCTCAGTTCTAACACGCGGTCTTCTCTATAGAAGGTATTTCCAAGCTGTACTATACAGGGTTACTGGTAATTTACTAACATACATTTACGGGCATATTTTGTACATCAAAACAAACGTCTTTTGATCTATGACTTCTAAAAATTCGTATTGATTTTCTTCCATATAAAATTAAAATAGTAGTTTATGCAACTGTCATATAATGAAGGGTATTAAAACACGAGTGTGAGTTTACTCGCTGCGCTCGTTTCATAATAGTAACGAGTGTTTTAATACCCGTGTTATATGCAGTTGCATACACTACTTTATCTTCACTAATAAAAATAAAAAATAAAAAATTGCGAAACATTAAATTCACGCGTACGTGTATTGTCACAGTGAACTTGGCGCCATTAAAATCTAACCAATGATCTATGCTGCGCGCGCAGGGCCAATCAGGAGCGAGCGCGCGCTGTTCTTTTTTTATTTCATTGGCACAAGATCTTACCAAAGAGTGTATGTAAGTTTAGTAGTTTCGACGAAGTTTTCACGTATAACCCAACTGTTTTCAAAAGCCAGCCTAATATCAAAATTTTATACAACTTGTATGAGGATTTTGACATAAGGCTCGCCAGGTTAATTGGTCGCGTTTTATAGATTTTACGATATCGATGTGGATATTATAACATCATGTGAAATTGCTTAAATTGAGTGTTTTGTAGTCTGCTGCATGAGTAGAATGTTACAACATTAGCGTAGATAAAAAATATTTAAGTAACAATAATTTTAATGAATATTAAATAAATTAACTCTACGTATGTATAAATTATTATAAAATGCAGCTTTTTAAATAGGTACAAGCTTTTGGGATCCTCGTCGATATCATGTAATCGTAGCAGCAGAGTGCTAGCCAAGACAAGTAAGTAAAACGAGCCCAAACACGACGGGTCTATCTTGTTTAGTACAGAAGTTACTACGGCCACCTTCCGACTTCATCATCAGATCAGCTCTACAGTACCATATTATTGTACTGTCATGCGATATAGCGCACCCGCGAGACTTGGACCTCAGAGGAGATAGTGAGATACTGTGTAAATATGCAAACAAGGGTAAATATTAGTTAGGTATGTAAAAAAAAACAATTATTTGCATATAATGCTGATTCCATTTTTTTTTTATTTATTTAAGAAGTGGAGTTTCATACGTTATGTAAATAAAGACATATATTAAAGGAATTATTAATAAATTATATTTTGGAAATTTATTAGATTTGGGAAAAGTTGTAGAACAAGAGTTGTTTGTTTTGATGTATAAAAATACTATACCATTAAAAGGATGGTAATTGATTAGTTTGATTACCAATGTTCTACGTCACGCTTTTTTTCAGTTTTTGTACGAATCATCAGACCGTCTTTTCGATTTATTTATTTTTAATCAATTTATCTGTCACGAATGGTATGCTTTTCATTAGTAGTTTATCCACTAATTTCACATTAAAAATATAATATACCTACTGATACGTACATAGGTCTAAAAATGTTATAAGAAATACATTCATACCTATTACAACGTAATGATTATTATCATAAAATGTTTGTTTTAGATAAATTTTCAGCCGTGGCACTTCAAAATTAGCATATTACAATTTTATATTTGGACCTTGATTCGACCTTGATTTATCATATTTTCGTTTTTTTTTTTAAACTACCAAGCAATCAGAGTAAAAGACATTTTATTAGAGGTAAATTGCATATTTTCATAAATCCTTAAGTTAAAATTTTGCTAGCCAAAGTTACTCGTAATTAGCTCAATTTAATTTTAAAATAATAATCAGTACTACATATTTGTATACCTCATAAAAATATAAAATGATAAATAAGTCAGATTGAATAAGGTAGTCTGAATGCTTTATCTTCGAGCACATCACCGCTTACGATCAGGCGGTCAGCCATAGGTAGATACTCAATTTAAATTGGCTTTTACAGTTATGTAAATTCAATCAATACATTTTTGTGTTGTTTGATTTTTAATTAAGTAAATCTCTAAGTAGTAGCCTTTTTAAGTGGTAAATCTCTAAACCAAATAATAAGTTAGTTGCTATGTTGTTTGCATAGTTCAGGGACTACAAGTTTGATTCCATGCACTTTTTGAAACGCTATAGTTTAATAAATGATTGAAAGTAAACTACTAAATTATCTATTTTTGTATGGTAAGTACTTGTAATGTTCTTCAAACTTTATACTCTTGGTAAATTGATTGGTCCCCATAAAATAATATTGGGTACATCAGTAATTTAATGGCATGATCATATTGAGATCAACATACTCGTAGTAAACACGACCGTTATAAACTGACAACAATGTACCTATTTGAATTTGGTCGTAAGTACTACGAAGATTAGACCATTCATTATTCTATTAATTGCTATAGTTATCTCGAAATTTGGCTTCTTATTACTTATTACATCTTTTACAATAAGCTGGACATTTAGCTTTTTTCATCTAAAATTATTATATTTATTCTTCATACACAATGATTACAATTGACAGTGCAAAACGTGTTTATGAAACCGTATGCGATTTACTTACCGCCACGGGCACAGTTTACTGTCCTATTTATAGTCCACGGTTGAACACAGGCCCACCCAAGGAGAGCAATCGAGCCATATTCATCCAGCTAGGTAAGTTTTCGTTGGTGGATACACATAAACCAGCTAATTTCTTCTGCTGAACGGACGTATGCAGATTCCCTCTCGATGTTCTCGAGACTATCACGGCTTCAACGCAACCGATCAGTTGACGCAAAAACCGACCCAAAGTATTATTTGTTATGACTAAATAAAATAAAACTTTAATTCCAAACAAACCCCTCAAATAAAATTATCTAGAACTGTTCTCGGTACTTAGTTGGTCTATTTTGTCTCGGAGTTGATTGTCATCTTAGTTATTCTTATAGCTCAAAGACATTAATTTTACCTACAAGTAGAACAGTAACTGCCTTGCGTTAGGTAGTAATAAATGTTTTTACTTTATTGCTTGTTATTATCAAACATGGCTTGACGTTTTCATAGCGGACTATAACACAGAAGTATGATATTGAAAACAAATCTATACAATGCAAGTGAACAGATTACACGTACAATACGAAAAGTATGTTGTTGGCGGCAATGTGTAAAATGTGGTATTTTATACAGTACCTAGGAATTATATATTTCATCCTTAGGTGCATTGTGTTAAATATCCAAGCAATGAATAAAAATAATACTCTGAGATAGGTAGATAGATATATGTCTTATAGATATATCTATCTATAACAATTTGGTATTTATTTTAGTTCTGAAATTTGTATTCATATATCCTCTTAATATACATTCATATCATAATATATAAATACACACACACGTTAAAATTCACTCTTTCTCTCACTCACTCACCCACTTTCACGTTCACTCACATATCATCCTTGTAATCATATGCTAGCTTAAGTGAAAGAGCCTGCAGCCTACGACATAAGTCACCCTAGCGTGGGCTGCAGTGCACATAATATTTGTATGTTAATTTAGGATATATTAACTTGAATATTTTGCTATTAAGCAATGTGTACATAGTTCATCTTCCGATGATGCAAAGTCATACAGGCAGCTCAATAGACAAATTTCGAAATCAGTGCGGTGCGACATTCGTCTCTTTAATACCAAACATATTAAGGAGACGATAGAGCGGAACAAAGGCTCAAAAGTGTTCGCAAGGCATTTCTCTATTGGGCAAAGCCAGTTGACAAAGCTGAAGAGACAAGATGGCAGTATAACGTCGACCAAGGCATAGATATTGGAGGAGATCGAAAAGTTCTACGGACAGTTATACGCCTCGGTAGCAAAGCCTGTAAACAGCACGGCTAAAGACCCAAGAGCCAAGCTGACCCGACACTTCACCGAAGACATCCCGGACATCAGTCTGTACGAGATTAGAATGGCTCTGAACCAACTTAAGAACAACAAGGCGCCGGGTGACGACGGAATCACTTCAGAGCTTCTGAAAGCGGTAAACCGGTACTTAAAGTCCTTCAGAAGCTTTTCAATACCGTCGTCCTCGAGGGCATAACGCCTGAAGCATGGAACAGAAGCGTGGTGGTGCTATTCTTTAAAAAAGGTGACAACACCTTATTGAAGAATTACAGACCCATCTCGCTTCTGAGCCATGTTTATAAGTTGTTTTCAAGAGTCATTACGAATCGTCTCGAACGCAGGCTTGATGACTTCCAGCCTTCCGAACAAGCCGGTTTCCGAAAAGGCTTTAGTACCATGGATCACATACATACGCTGCGGCAGGTTATACAGAAGACCGAGGAGTATAACCAGCCACTTTGCTTAGCGTTTGTGGACTATGAGAAAGCCTTTGATTCGGTCGAGACATGGGCTGTGCTTGAGTCTCTTCAACGATGCCGTATTGACTATCGGTATATCGAAGTGTTGAAGTGTTTGTATAATAACGCCACCATGTCGGTCCGAGTACAGGAAGAGAGCTCGAAGGCGATCCCTTTGAAAAGAGGCGTCAGACAGGGAGATGTGATATCTCCGAAACTGTTTACTGCCACTTTGGAGAACGCCTTTAAGCTCCTGGAATGGAAAGGATTTGGCATCAACATCAATGGCGAATACCTCACTCACCTTCGGTTTGCCGACGATATCGTGGTCATGGCAAAGTAAATGGAGGAACTCAGTACGATGCTCGAAGGCCTAAATCGAGTCTCTCAACAGGTGGGTCTTAAAATGAACATGGACAAGACAAAGGTCATGTGTAATTCCCATGTTGTACCCACCCCTATTTCAGTTGGGAACTCGGTTCTTGAAGTCGTTGACTCGTACGTCTACCTAGGACAAGTAGTCCAGTTAGGTAGGTCCGACTTCAAGAAAGAGGCCAATCGCCGAATCCAACTCGGCTGGGCAGCGTTCGGAAAATTGCGTAGCGTCTTCTCGTCCGACATACCTCAGTGCCTCAAGTCGAAAGTTTTCGACCAGTGTGTGTTGCCAGTGATGACTTATGGCACAGAAACGTGGTCTCTAACTATGGGCCTAATTGGTAAGCTTCAAGTAGCCCAACGAGCCATGGAGAGGGCTATGCTCGGAGTTTCTCTGCGAGATCGAATCAGGAATGAGGAGATCCGTAGAAGAACCAAGGTTACCGACATAGCCCAGCGGATTGGCAGGTTGAAGTGGCAATGGGCAGGGCACATAGCGCGGAGGACTGATGACCGGTGGGGTCGAAAAGTCCTCGAGTGGAGACCACGTACCGGCAAGCGCAGCGTAGGACGTCCACCCACAAGGTGGACGGACGACCTCATTAAGACCGCAGGATCGCGCTGGATGCAAGCCGCTACCAACCGGTCTTATTGGAGGTCTTTAGGGGAGGCCTATGTTCAGCAGTGGACGTCCAATGGCTGAAAAGAAGAAGAAGAAGAAGACATAGTTCATAAGTTTTCGGAAATAAACAATTTCACTCTTGCTGGGTATTGCTTTATATCAAACTAACCTGACATCGTACAATTTACAGAATAGAGTTAACATTATTATGTAGTCACTAATGTGGGTTAAAAATACCTAAAGACTTAACGAAAATGCAATTTCAGTTAGTTTCTGCCGAGTTGTGATGAAATAATTCTAAAACGCATTAACAAACTCAGTCTTTTCTGAGAGTTGATGGTTGTCTGGACAGGATTAAAAATATCTAACAAATTATGAAATTATGTCAACTATAGTGAGCGGAAAAGTTTCATTTTCACTTTAATAATCGGCCAAGTGCGAGACGGACTCGCGCACGAAGGGTTTCGTGCGCGAGCCCCTTCAATACATTTTATTTTAATTAATTATTTTTGAGGGAATATACAAATTGATATTCTGTGAATATTTCAAGCATCGTCCCTTTACTGCTATTAATATCGAGCTAAAATTCACGTTTCTTGTATGGGAGTCCCCCATAAATATTTATTTTATGTTAACTAAAACTAATTAATTTAATTTAGCTAGTCTTTCTGAATGTGTGGTGGACGCGACGCGTGACCAAAATGCTGGTGTTTATGTGGCTCAACGCAAAAGCATTGCCATTCAGCGTGGCAATGCAGCCAGCATGCTGGGCACGCTGCCAACAAGCAGTGGGCTTAAGCATTTGGATTATCTTTAGACCTTCAAGGGTCTGTGGATGATCCAATGCTTTTTATGTACTCGTGGTAGTAGTGTAGGTAGTTTTAGCATATAAGGTAGTACCTATTGTAGTTTGTTGTAGTTAATAAAGGCACTTTTGCTCGATAAAAAAAACTAACTAAAAAAAAATTTACATTAAAAGATATTTTTTTCAAGATTCAAGACGGTAAAAAAATCAGATTTGTTGTATGGGAGCCCCCTTTAAATAATTATTTGTTTCTGTTTTTAGTATTTGTTGTTATAGCGGGAACAGAAATATGTCTGTGAAAATTTCAACGTTCTAGCTATCACCATCCATGAGATATAGCCTGCTGACAGACAGACGGACAGACGGACGGCGGAGTCTTAGTAATAGGATCCCGTTTTTACCCTTTGGATACGGAACCTAAAAATTAAGTTTCGTTTTCAGATTAGAGTAGATAAATGACAACGACAAATATTATGATAACATCTACTAATGCTCAGATTTTATCACATTGCTTTTCATTTCATACTTTGCCTTATCAACGTTTGGAATTTTAAATGAATGTTTCTAATGTTTAGACATCATCCATCAGCCATAAGAAGTCCACTGCTGGACATAGGCCTCCCCTATGGATCTCCAATAAGACCGGTTGGAAGCGGCTTGCATCCAGCGCGATCCTGCGGTCTTAATGAGGTCATCCGTCCACCTTGTGGGTGGACGTCCTACGCTGCGCTTGCCGGTACGTGGTCTCCACTCGAGAACTTTCCGACCCCATCGGTCATCAGTCCTCCGCGCTATGTGCCCTGCCCATTGCCATTTCAACTTGCCAATCCGTTGGGCTATGTCGGTAACTTTGTTTCTTCTACGGATCTCCTCATTTCTGATTCGATCTCGCAGAGAGACTCCGAGCATAGCCCTCTCCATAGCTCGTTGGGCTACTTGGAGCTTACTAATAAGGCCCATAGTGAGAGACCACGTTTCTGTGCCATAAGTCATCACTGGCAACACACACTGGTCGAAAACTTTCGACTTGAGGCACTGAGGTATGTCGGACGAGAAGACGCTACGCAATTTTCCGAACGCTGCCCAGCCGAGTTGGATTCGGCGATTGGCCTCTTTCTTGAAGTCGGACCTACCTAACTGTACTACTTGTCCTAGGTAGACGTACGAGTCAACGACTTCAAGAACCGAGTTCCCAACAGAGATCGGGGTGGGTACAACATGGGAATTACACATGACTTTCGTCTTGTCCATGTTCATCTTAAGACCCACCTGTTGGGAAACCCGATTTAGGCCTTCGAGCATCGTGCTGAGCTCTTCCATCGATTTTGCCATGACTACTATATCGTCGGCAAACCGAAGGTGAGTGAGGTATTCGCCATTGACATTGATGCCGAATCCTTTCCATTCCAGGAGCTTGAAGGCGTTCTCCAAAGTAGCCGTAAACAGTTTCGGAGAAATGACGTCTCCCTGTCTTACGCCTCTTTTTAAAGGGATGGCCTTGGAGCTCTCTTCCTGTACTCGGACCGACATAGTGGCGTTATCATACAAGCACTTCAACACTTCGATGTACCGATAGTCAATAAGGCATCGTTGGAGAGACTCGAGCACAGCCCAAGTCTCGACCGAATCAAAGGCTTTCTCATAGTCCACAAACGCTAAGCAAAGTGGCAAGTTATACTCTTCGGTCTTCTGTATAACCTGCCGCAGCGTATGAATATGGTCCATGGTGCTAAAGCCCTTTCGGAAACCGGCTTGTTCGGAAGGCTGGAAGTCATCAAGCCTGCGCTCGAGACGGTTCGTAATGACCCTTGAAAACAGCTTATAAACATGGCTCAGAAGCGAGATGGGTCTGTAGTTCTTCAATAAGGTGTTGTCACCTTTCTTGAAAAACAACACCACCACGCTTCTGTTCCATGCTTCTGGCGTGATGCCCTCGAGGACGACGGTGTTGAAAAGCTTCTGGAGGACTTTTAGTACCGGTGTTCCACCCGCTCTCAGAAGCTCTGATGTGATACCGTCATCACCCGGCGCCTTGTTGTTCTTAAGCTGATTCAGGGCCATTCTAATCTCGTACAGGCTGATGTCCGGGATATCTTCGGTGAAGTGTCGGGTCAGCTTGGCTCTTGGATCTTTGGCCGCGCTGCTAACAGGCTTAGCGACCGAAGCGTATAGCTGTCCATAGAACCTTTCAATCTCCTCTAATACCTCTGCCTTGGTCGACGCTATACTTCCATCTTCTCTCTTCAGCTTTGTCAATTGGCTTTGCCCAATAGACAAATCTCTTGCGAACACTTTGGAGCCTTTGTTTCGCTCTATTGTCTTTTTAATGTGTTCAGTATTAAAAAGACGGATGTCGTGCCGCAAGGATTTCGAAATTTGTCTATTGAGACGCCTATAAGACTTTGCATCATCGGAAGACTGCAATCTTAGAGAGCGTCGTTCGGCCATGAGATTTACAGTGTGAACGGAGAATTTCTGCGGTTTATTTGAACGGCGGGGTCTAAAGAACTTAGCACCCACCGTTTGGACAGTTTCTACGAGCCCATTGTTGATCTCGTCCACCGACGCAAGGTTCTCTAGGCAAGCAAAACGATTCGAGAGCTCGAGCTGAAAGTCCTCGGGGTTTTGGATATGTTCACGAGTAGGTCGGAGCGTGGACTTCATCAGACGGGACCTTTCGAGCTTAACATTAATATCTAATGTGCCTCGTACAATTCTGTGATCGCTGCCGGTTTTCACCCTGTGGATCAAGGAGACATCATTAAATATTCGTCTCTCGGTCGTCATGATGAAGTCTATCTCGTTTCTCGTGGAACCATCAGGGCTCATCCAGGTCCATTTCCTGTGAGGCGGCTTCTGGAAGAAAGAGTTCATCATAAAGAGTTCCTCTCTCTCCAGAAAGTCAGCCAGCCTCTGGCCCCTAGGGTTCCGTTGCCCATATCCAAATTTCCCCACCCTCAGCTCATCATCGTTTTTTCTGCCCAACTTTGCGTTGAAGTCCCCCATAACAACAGTGAAGTGGGTCTTAGACATATGAATGGCCCGACTTACGTCCTCATACATAGTCTCCACTTCATCATCTGGGTGTGACGATGTCGGTGCGTATACCTGAATGACCTTCAGCGAATACCTCTTGGATATTCTGAGTATTAGGTATACCACCCTGCTTGACACACTTTCGATGGTAATAATGTTGTTGGTGAGGGACTTGTGAACGAGAAAACCAACACCACCTTGGGACCGTTGGTCACCTTCCCGGTAGTAAAGCAGGTTGCCGGAGTTTAAGGTTATCGTGTCCTCTACGGACTTCAGACAACCCCACAATATCCCAACGCAACCTACTCAACTCTTCTTCCAACTCAGCAATCTTCTCGTCAGTCCTCAACGTTTAGACAATTTCCCGATTATTCCCAGGCAATTTAAATAGTGTAAAATATTTTACACTCCTGAAGACGCGCAATATTGAAAAAAAAAAATGCGTAGGTATTCTTTAGAACACCTAGTTGGTACACATTGCCGGTAACAAATATCCATTTGTAGAGACTACCTACGAGTATTTACTCTCGTGAGGTAGATGTGTATTGTATAGTTAGGATCTTGTATTTATATAGAGATAGGGTTAGGGATTTATGAAATGTTGTATATTTAGATGAATAGCCAACCTGAGACGAACTGAGCGGATTATATTAGATCCACTTTGTTTGAATTTGACTGAATTAAATTATTTTAGTGTTATGTTTGCTACTAGGCGGTTGAATAACATGTGGAGTTGTAGTACTTTCTCAGGCGGGCTATGTAAAAGATTCACACGTAATAAGGTAACTGATCGAACAAACGAAGTTTGACTTGACGATTTGCTTTCGTCCGAAAGCTGATTTTCTTAGACAGGTTGCATTTCTTTAGCAAAAATCTTGACGAAACTTATATATGACGGAGCGAGACAGCATAGTTGCATTTAGTTGACAGCAATAGTGATGATTTTAAAGTGGGTATCACCTGAATGGGGTCGCACGTGGCAACACTGCATGCTTGTGTCGGAATGAAATGACAGATGGGTGACAAACTTCATTCCATTCCGAGCGCAAGGCGGCATTGCACCCGTGCCAACCTATTGACTTTAAAATCCGTTTTCATCTTCAAAAGTTCTTGTTAAATTGATTACCAAGTGATACTAGGTCAATAAAACCAACCGTTGCAGTAGTACAGAGTGTTTATTTTGGTGAGACGGACAACAGGAGACCGCCGGCGAGTCGTACTAATGGATGACCCACAAATAACGATTGCGGGTGATTTACACGATAAGTCTCAGTCCCCGACATATATATTAGACTTAAATGTATATGGATATTTTTTTGTCGTCGGCGATTTTTGATCGGATGGTACTTATACCTTCAAAAAAAAATGCTGTGACGCTATTTATCAGCCGATTTCGATAATAGTTGGTAAGATCGTTTGATATCTAAATCTTAATTTGCGAGTATGAATCAGTTCAGAGCGACTCAAAATAAAGGTGAAGCTGATGCGAGGTCTAGTGTTCGGAGAAGTACTAGTATTACTATAATTTATATTTTTAGTATCTCATACATATGTGTGTAATAGCGTAGTATACTGTTTTATACTTAGTTCTCATCTACGAGTATATTTATGTATTTTATCGTGACACTACTACTATAGCATACATAGATGATACATACATACATGCGTGACACAGATTCTAGTATAAGTAGCTCCAACCGACCGTGTGTAATGTGGTCGTAATGATGGCTGCGGTTAGACACAAAATGGAAGTCAGTAGTTGCATTCAACAATAACGATGCTTTCGGTAGCTGCTCGCAACTAACTACTATTAAGGTGCAAAATGTAAAAGGGGTGCTGGTCAGTTACATTCAACCTTTTCAGGGCGATTTTAGTAGACACGTCAAGATAAACAAACAATGACAATTTAACAACAATTGAAACAATTTACAATGAAATCAACACTGAAATAACGAAAAAAAAACAGCTGTACGATACATTTAGTCGGAAGTTACTGAACTTTTTGTATGAATCAGCGAAATGATTAGTACAAAATCAAGTAGCTATTAGAGTTTCTCTATATTAAATTCGCGGTAAGTAGTTCTTCTAAGCTACAAACTGGATTTTTGGAAGGTTTCATTATGTGGGAAATTTCTTAAGTATAAGTAACACCATTATAACTTAATCAACCATGCAAAATCACAGGAACAAGAACTACACATTTTATTCTTCTTTTCTTTTCAGCTATAGGAAGTCCACTGCTGGACAGTGACCTCCCCTACAGATCTCCAATAAAACAATTTGGGTTGCATATTTTACTAACTCATTCCTTCGAGCAAATATTTACAGAGCCTCAGTCCCTATGTGAAAGTAGTAAAAAAATGCCCGAGCGCCGTCATACATACCGATTTAGATCTTTACATTAAATAATTCACAATGACCCGTTTTCTCGAATCTCGACGTTATGTCATTTAATTAGTGCTTGTAACCGAGGACTTTGGCATCGCGCGGCCTTATAGTCGGCTTGCAATCGCCTTACGACTAACTAAAAAGCCTACCCACTACGTAGCTTGAGCAGAGTTTTGGCTTGGACACTTTTTTTGCACGATTGTGACTCTATGGATATTTGCTCGAAGACTCATTCGTACAAAATTGTAGGTATTCAGGGCGACTGCGGCATGTACGATATTAGCGGTCAAGAAATCAGTATTCAATGGCCAGTATTGGAGTGAATGTGTAGTGACTCCGAAATGGAGCCAGCTTCACCACCCGAGAGAAAAATTAAATTCCTTGCGGACTCCACGCGCGCCCTCACGTTGTCAACACCGTGTCTTTTCAATATCGCCCAGTGAAGATATTAGTAATGAATACAATAGAATAGTAGGAGAAAATTTAGCTTTAAACGAAAATATTAGTACCTAATACTCCACAGCTTCGTTCTACAATTTAAGCGATCCGTAAAATAAAATACACTTTTCGTTTACTTTGGATGCCATCAAGCCTGATATGCCTTTGAGTAACTTTAATTACTTGTTGTTATACAAAAGATACAAAACAGTAGTAAAATTACACCTACTTTAGCGTAGTTTATGACGGAACAGATCATCATCATCCGTAGTTTTTTTTATTTCGCACGGCTGGGGGGGGTATATTTTTTTTTTATATTTCACTACAAGACAGATGTTTAAGTATACCCCCCGGTTACATTTGTCTTGTAGTGAAATTTGCTTTGGTTCTTTCCCAATCTTATCCAGGCTTGATACGTAAATTAGATTTGCATGCCCCCATATACACCCCATACACACCTATTTTAGCGTAGTTTGTTTAAGCAAACTTATTTGTGACGGAACGGATCATCATCATCCGTAGTTTTTTTATATCGCACGGCTGGGGGGTATACTCAAACCTCTCTCTTGTAGTGAATCAGCTTCGGTTCTTTGCCAATATTATCCAGGTTTGATACCTAAATTTAAGATTTGCATGCCCCCATATACACCCCAATTATCATGATGCAGTGATTAGATTATTTAAGTCAAGAACATTATATATAAACGCCTACAGGTTTAATGCTACATTAAAAAATCCTTACTAAACGTGCATATTAAGCCAAAATCTTAACCAAACCCAGCGATATAATCTCATTGTAATCCAACGCCGTCGCACGGGCTTTTTTTAATATTCTTTTTGTCATGTGCAGTCAAAGTAGAGCGGTGGCTTAGCGCCCGCTGTAAGTTGTAAGGCGCTGAACGAAATTAATGGCTTTCCTAGGAAACTCTTCGTAGAGCCCGTCTGCAGCCTTAATCCAGGCAACACGTGATGCACTGCTTGTTCCCACCCACTGCGATATAAAAAGCTTCTGTTCTGGCTAAACTTTAATAATAACAGGGTGCGATAGCGCAGCGCTTGGCACGATTACTTCTGGTCCTGTGGGATGTAGATTCAATTTCCAACGATGAGCTCGAGATGTTTGTAAAGAAATACATTATGAAAAATAATTCGTTTATAGAACAATCACTCGTACCAGTGCTGGCTGGCTACCATACTTGAATTAACTACGTGCATTACTAGAATGTAGCAGGTTGAGTTGCATTACAAAACGCTGGTATTTTTCATGCCATTTCTGGCAGTAAGTAGGTACCTTCTACAAAACTCACACTGACCTGCTGCAATCCGCCAGAAGTGTGCTAACACAAGCTGACAGATTTCGGAAGCCAAGTCGCAGGGTCGCCAGCTGGCTGTAATGTGCTCGAATCATTAATGGCGTATTTTTTTCATTGAGGCCAAACCTTGTACTAAGAGCTGTTACTACGAGTTCGAATTGGATCGCGTTGACTTAGATCTAATTTTTTTTCTAGCTGACTAAGCTCGTGGTATGACCCGATTTCTATAAGTCTCTTTATTTAATAAAACCTTAAGATTGCATAAACTACTACATTAAAAACAATTAGATCATCCACAGACCCTTTAATATTGTAGTCTAGAACTGTGGCTCATCCTAATTACACACACGGTTAATTTTTTCAATTAATGTTTTACAAAACTGGGCTTCCACACTAAAATTTACCTTAAACAAAATACAGTCACTAAGCATATGTGAGATATGATATACACTTCACCTTAATGATTGAAAACTTAGCTGTAAATCATAATAATTATTTTTTGCAAAAAAAAAAGCAAACCCGACTTTCATCGTGTACAAAATTGAAATAGTTCGCTCGAATTGATATATACAATTTTAACATTATTGTTGATTTTTTGAAAACGGCTCAGCTGATTTCGATTAAATGTAAATGGAACCACATCGGACTTCCCTTTTGAACTAAAAATATACTTTTTTTGATTTGGTTCACGATTGGCGAAAATATCGATAAACATACACAAAAAAAATCGTACAGACGAACATAGAACCTCCTCCTTTTTGGAAGTTGGTTAAAACATGGCATAGGTACCTAATCTAAATTTGCTAAAATGTCAAACACATGAGTAATATTCAAAAGCTTTATACGTCGACGAATTATGAAATGCATTGTGGTTAACGTAGCATGACGAAAAGCGTTAGCGTGGATTCATTCAGAATCAAATAACCGGATAAATGAAGCAGGGGAACGTTGTGTAAGTTTGGTACCGATGGCTATCAAAATGTCATATATTCTCGCTATATGTTTCAGTAATACTGAATTTTGGATTTTTAAGATATTTTTTACGTTGTTTGTTGGCGGACAATGATAAAAATCCAGATGCTTTGATAATATAATATATTATGAATATCTATAGGCATACGTACCTAGTACAGCATAGTCTAGACATGTTATAGTAGTGACTGTACATTTTATAGTTTTGTCCAAAGTTATAGTTATATTATAGCAGTATAAAAAGTTTTAAGTTTTAATGCCGTCAGTTAGGTAGGTAGTTTAGAATTGTTAAACTTTTTTTTATGTTATGAAATAAATGTAGACAAAAATGTCCAAAAAAATTGATGGTTCATTTGATAAATAGCCAAACCTATGAAGGGTTACGTATCCATTTTAATTAACATATTATCGGTGACTTCTCAGCAATTTCTTTTTTCCAGAAATGGTGAACAGGTGCTTCAGGTGCTTGCAATACCTACGGATTCGAACCGCTAAATTAAATAAAAAGCTAAATTACGTTTTTTATATACCTACTTACCGATACCTAAACTACAAGTACTAGATATTTTTACAAAAGCAGTCGCAATTCTTTCTTTCTATTTTCTATAATTTATTCTGTCTGGTCGGACAGATAGCTTTTCATTCAACTCTAACTTAAAAATCAATAACTCAGACAACGTCTTTTATTTCTTTGAGATGTCATTTTGCGCTATCTCTATTCGAACTATTTGAACCAAAAGTGATTCTAAGTTGAACGAACTAAATAATATAAAAGTTGCACGACGTGATCGTACGTAGTAAACGAAATTACTAAGGTTTGCGTTCAGTTGGCCGACCGTAAGACACAATTAGGCAAGTCTGCTAGGTACGTTAGTCGAAGTCTGGAGGTTGTGGGAGTTTACGACTGTGCCAGATCAGGCCACCCGTAAATCGTGCTGGATTCGGACGTGATCTTCGGGTCATTTTGCAGGACCATCCATCCCGGTGAGGCGTATATCTGCAACAGTTTATGCAAACGCAGCCAACGCCATGAATATGCGTGTATCTCTAGACGAACGATATATTCTAGGATCTAGGATATCGTTGTACTCTTCATAATGACCAATATGTGCATCGGGATCAACACTGAAATTGCAAAAAAAAATAACACATTATTTAGTCAAAAGTCAATAACATTTGTTGTGTTTGTTGTTACAGAACAACGGATATTGCTATTTCAGAGGTCAGAGTGCCGTGGAAAGCTGTGGTGGTCTAGTGGTAGTAACACCCGCCCTACAATCGTGAGGTAGTGGGTTCAAATCCCGGTCCCGTACCAATGAGTTCTTCGGAATTTATGTACGTAATTTCACACCACTGGCTATTTGGTGAAGGAAAAACATCGTGCGACAACCTCCATACGTCCGTAGAAGAAATTCGATGGCGTATGTGAATCCACCAACCCGCACTGGGCCAGCGTGGTGGATATGGCCCAATCACTCTTCGTGGGTAGGCCTACGTCCTGCAGTGGACTATTAAAAAGGCTGGTACAGGTACAGAGGTCAGAGTGCTATTTTAGCAAAAGCTAGTCTTTTACAATATAGACGATTATCCTAGCTAAAATATGTTAGTCGTCTGCAAATACCTACACAGTCTGTGTACGCACCGCTGCACGCTGCTATGTTACTTGTCGCATCTCTATGCAATCCGATTAAATGGCGACTCGATTGTTTCTATTGTATGCACTGAGCTGAGCTTTCTTACTGAGCTTTCGCAATAAATGAGGAGTTTCTGCACAGTCTATTCAATTTTTATTTTTATTTTTTTCTTAAAAAGACATATTTTCAGCTCAGAATTTCAATAAGAATGTTTGGTTAATTTATTAAAATATATTTATGCGTCTCGTTAACGACGTATGAACTCAATTGGGTATGTGGTAGGTTTGCTATTTAGTTCTTGTAAATTTGATGATTTTAATAATAATGAGTGTTATTCGAAAAGCTATCGAAAGTATAAATATCTTAACATTATCATGGACTAACTTAATATAGAAATAAACGAAAACAAAACTTCTAAGGACTGCTAATAAAACATTCCGTTTTAATAAAACAAACATTATTCAAAACATTCAAAGCATTCTAAAGGTCTTTAGTGAGAAAATTAAATGTTCCGATAATCTTTGTCGAACCGTATTTGAATTGTCTGCCGATCCAAATTTATTAAATTAATGCGGTCCCCAGGCTCTAATTGGCTTTTGTATAAATTCCGTTTAGGTGGATTGAATTGTGCCTCACTAATGCTATGAATGTTACAATTTTGTTGACTCGAAAGTTTTGCATTGTTGAAATGTATTTAGCGCAAAATACAATATCGTAATACTACTGGTACAAAATTCCGCTTGCGGTCTATTTTTAAGCATTTTGTGAAGTGCTTCTGCAATATTTCACAATTAACTGGAACTAATAAACGAATCTGCTCCCTGCTTCTACTCTCAATGTTTGTACTGAAGATAAATAAAACTATGGATGTTGAACCTGAAAAAGTTCAAGTAGTTTGAAAGAAAATGAATCTTTTCTACATTTAGGTACAATAATAAACAAAATAATTTTATTTTATTGACTAAATGTTGAAGCTAAAAAATTGTTTCCCGGAAAAATATCTTTGGACCATATTCATGCCAAAAATCAAATCTATCCATTAGTTTGTTGTTGCGTGAAAGAGTAACAAACGAACCAACGAAAACTTTCGGATTTATAATGTTATGATTATTTCGGTATGAACAGAATTATCATCTTTTTTAGGGTTCCGTACCCAAAGAGTAAAAACGGGAACCTATTACTAAGACTCTGTTGTCCGTCTGTCTCTCCGTGTGTCTGTCGCCAGGCCGTATCTCATGAACCCTTAAAGCTAGAGAGCTGAAATTTTCACAGATGATGTATTTCTGTTGCTGTGTATATTCAGCTCAATAATAAATAATTAAATTACAATAAATATTTAAGGGTGCTCCCA
Organism: Hypomecis atomaria; assembly: GCA_964007245.1. NCBI lineage: Eukaryota > Metazoa > Arthropoda > Insecta > Lepidoptera > Geometridae > Hypomecis > Hypomecis atomaria. The sequence continues at coordinate 10,911,544 of OZ023281.1, read as the reverse complement.
TACAGTACCCTTCGTGCGCGACTCCGACTCGTACTTGGCATGTTATTATTTTCAATTTTGCCACCCAATTCTTTTCATCGAAAATAATCAACTTTTCTATGAAAAAAATTAATTGACTTTCGATTAAATGTCAGAAACATTTTGACGTTAAAAATGATCTAAGTTGTTAATAATGATAAATACTTCTGAAAGTATGATCACGTTGCAAATCAACTCCTTGTCATAAATCAAGTTTACTATATTTATATAGCAAATAATAAAATATCTAAATCTAGATGTAATCAGTTTCAGTTGTAGAAACATCGGGAAACAACAACGACGGTAGTGCGAGATACGTTTGCAATTTAAAGTACGTTGTCTCTGTGGGTAGATAAAGATTAGCGAAGATTCACTTACTCCAGTGCTTTATTCAGTGCAATATAAAGTCTATAACTTCGGCTATCTGTGGTGATACTTAGTTGTTAGAGGAAGTAGGTGGGAGGAATCGCTAAATTCACGCAAGTGCTTTGTTTCAGAGAACTAAGTCTAACTTAGGTTGTTCTAGGCAGTTGACTCGGGAGCTTCCGCAGAATTTCTGAATCAACTTGAGAAGAACTGTGGGTGAGCACATTGTTACTGTTTAGATATCATAATATTTTGTATGAAGAAAATTTTTACTAAGTACGAAGTTTGTTACGAGACCGCATTTTCATAGGATATGTCGATCATACACAGGATTTTTTTATCTTCCTTACATAGTATAAAATAAAGTCGCTATTTTCGTTTGTTTGTCTGTATGCTTAAATCTTTAAAACTACGCAACGGATTTTGATGCGGTTTTTTTAAATGGATAGAGTGATTCAAGAGGAAGGTTTATATGTATAAAAATTCCCGAAATTCTCACGAGAACGGGCACAACGCGGGTAAAACCGCGGGGCGCTGCTAGTAAGTATATAAATTATCTCAAATCATTTTTTTAAGGAATATTGGGTACAATGATAAAAAATTATTACGAAAACACGTAGAATTTGTTTGAAATTTTAATTTATTCTATGTTATGTTTTGTTAATAAATTGTTTCAACAAGTTTGTTTATATATACGAACAAGCAAACTTACAAACTTAGCGATACATATGCTACTCCACGGTGTTTCTTATAACGAAAGTTTGTTAACACAGTCATAATGTTTAATTTGTAAATCGTAAGACGTAACGGAAAATACTTTATTTGCGTAATGTGTATTTATACTTCAACGCAAAAACAGATAATTTAAAAGGCAGCCAATTTAACGGTCCAACCAATTTAATTTCACTCGAAGTTAGTTTTTACAACTACAGCTGTACCTATTACAGTAAAATTGATTCTAATTTTATATTGAACTTCGCCGCAAATAGATAAATGGGCTTTAACGCCAGGTACTTATATCCATTGGCCCTGATCATACCTAATAAAGAAAGCGTAGTATTTTTTTGGTCTCCCAAAAAAGTAGGTATCTGATATTCAACTAGTATTTAAGTAAAATTGGTCGATCACATAATTTTAATTTTATTTTATTTCATGTACTTATTACGTGGCTAAGTAATCTCCTATTTTATTTGGCAGCGTTAATGAACTTTTTCCATAGTATAAAAAATCTTAAGAATCTATTCGTAAAAATAATTTCTGCTTATGCGTTTAAATATCGAGATTTCTAAAATGAAAGTAAACAGCGGTGTCAACCTTTAAATACCTACTACACCAAATACAAAACGCTTCGTGTCCCCATGGAAATGCAGAAATTAACGTTGTAATAAATAAGCTTAATTAAAATATTTACATTATTCTGATAGGCGTAGGTGGGGTTCAGGAACAAGAGCGTAGCCGCGTGCGCCCTGGCGTCAGGTGGGCCTAAGCAAAATGTAAATAGGCCTGATTATTCCCTCTCGACATTTTGTATTCGTTAAGTCAGCGGAATAAAAGGGGACCCCATTTTATGCTTAATTTCACTTTCTTTCTGGCCACGCCGACAAGCAACAGCCGGTGAACTCTTTATACGGAAAAGCGTAGAGCTTAAACATAAACAGATTTTGTTGATGTCAAATATTTTAGCATTCAATTAGGATGACATAAAACTCGAGTTTAACATTAAAAATAACGACTTTGTTTATTTTTGGGAAAGTGTTTATAGTCTGCCCATTTTATATCCGAGTGAAAGTAAGTGAATATTTTTTTATAATATTTCTTTCTGGCAGTAAATTATTAGGTAATACCGTGGACTATACCTGGCTTCTATGATTGAAGTGGATTGATTGATACGAGTATGTATGGAAAAATACAAATATGTTATAGTGATATCAGGCTGATGACTAAAATTAATTACTAGAAATACTTCACTTTTTACATATTTACCTAATACAAAAAAATAAATCTTTATCTTATCAAAGCTTGTAGGAGTGACCGCCTTAACGCTTTATATATTTTGGTAAAGGTCAGTCATTTGTAATTCATTATAAACGGAAAAAAAATTGTTATGATTATTAGCCTAAATAATTAGTGATAAAAATATCATCCCTACATCCTACACCAAAAGTTAGTCACAATGACGCTTACAATGACATACTATCAATAAGTAAAGTACTCAACCAGTTGGAAAGTAGGTATATTTTATAAGTTATTCAAAGAATTTACTACAATGTACTTACGCGCGCTGAAAAAACTTGCAGGGGAGATAAAGATGAACGAAGTGTGACTGGAATTTACATTAGTTACGAACTTCTCGCATAAAGAAGGTTTGCAACTATTTGCATTAAAAGTCGCGCTACGGACACGCGGGTGTCGTCGGCGCGTCCTGGAGAATCTCCAATTTATTAGTGCAATCTTATCTCTTGCTAGATGGCTAGTCTTGACCTGACAGCGTTATATAGACTAATATTATTATTTATTATCTATGGTTAGTCTCCGGATGAGTGACCGCGGGTAACTTAGACAACTGTGAACGCATAGACTGATCTGATGACACTTTCAATTGTAGATCCTGGTTTTTCTAGCTGTTTCAACTTTAACCATAGCTAAACTTTAGTTATATCGGAGGTGTTCCGGCGGCTTAAAAACTCGGACACCAAGACTAGCCATCCGGACTAAAAAAACTTACTTTCATCTGTCTGGCAGGCTATAAATTTAAAATTGCAGTAGGCAATGTAAACCACAATTTATTCACCTTGTGACCTGGTGGACAAAGTCTCCAAAGTGGTCTCTGCTCGAGATCTTTCTGACCTCATCGGTATTTTCAGTCGTCCGTGTTATGTGCCCAACCTACTGCCATATCAAATAACCGCATAAACATAACAAAGGTGTTTAACCTTTGTGTAAGTGTATTTGCATTTTTTTATTTAGTGACGAGACAAGTAAGTTGTTCCCCTGACGTTCACCCATTGTGATTCAGTACTGTTAAGAATTTCAAAATGAAATAATTATAAACTCTGTATGAAACGCTTTTTGTTTGGGTGATAAATTAAAGTAGCGCACACAAAAACTTTAGAATAAAAAAAATGCTTAGTTAATCCATCCACCAGCCAAAGGATATCCACTACTGGACATAGGCCTTCTTTATGGATCTCAAAGAAAAAAAAAAACAAAACAGAAAGTTAAGTGTTAACTACATAACAGTAACACTAGTACCTATTACTCAAAATTTATGATCTGTGAAAGCTTTTGTACTCGTACAGTGACTCTCACTAAGCCCGCGCGTACCTATCTGTGTTCTTAGTTGATTTTAAAAAACATATTAAGTGATAGAATAAAAATGTTAGAATTTTTAATAGCACTTAAATTTTTTGCCAACTTTACGAATGAATCACAGAAGAACATTTGCATTCCACGTAAAAGAAAATAAAATACGAAGTAGTTGATATTATAATTACTAAACCTGATTCATAGAATGTAAGCAAGTGAGAATTATTGCATATTACTGCTGGGGCAAGGTTTGTTATTGCAAGTAGGTACTATGTATTAAGATTCTATTGAGCCATTAATGTGGAATGTAAACAAAAAAAAAATCATATCGATGTACCTACACTACACAACAGTTATACAGTTCTAACCAAATAAGAATATATAATACCTGAGTGAAATCCAATTTTAAAGAGTATTCTGAGGTAGATTTTACTTTACTGTACAGTAGTACCTACTAACTGCTCATTGTATTACAGGAGGTGCAGAACGCGTCATTTTGGTTTCAGTTTTTTGGCGCAAGCTGTACTACATTTTATTAGGGTTCCGTACCCAAAGGGTAAAAACGGAACCCTATTACTAAAACTCCGCTGTCCGTCCGTCTGTCTGTCTGTCGTACGAGTAGATATAGGTACGTAGTATATTACATTTATCTTCTTTGGTGTCGGTAATGTTTTACGGTCTGTAAAATATCACATAAAAAGTCATCGCCTCCCAAAATGTTTAATAATAGATGCCAGTTTATAACCCTGCGTGGCACAACATTGGTTCGATTTCAAACTACTCCAAGGAAATAATAATTCAAAATTATTTTCAATGACCGCATAAGTATTTTGGAGTAGTTAGATCGTGTTTTGTCTTATTCTTTCGATGAAAAATGTCATTCGCTTGTGTAAAAGACAAAACACGCACTAACTAATTCAAAGAAACTCTAAGTTTATTAATAGAGCCTAAGGAACGTAACTAACATAACGTATAACGTCAAATGACATCCCAATTAACAAGTATGAAAAACATTATAAAAAAATTAAAGAGCTAAAGGACTCTCAGAATACTTCCATAGCAATTAATAACCTAAAGAAAAAATCTCATGTATCTATTAGGTCTAATAGCAAACACATAGAATGTAAGTTCTTATGAGCCGGGTGGCTGTAGCTCTGGTAAACATGGGTAAACTGACCTAGGGCAGCGCTGAGTTGTAAATGCAACCCGCGGTCTCCTATCAGATGACTGATCGTGCCAAACTTTGCTTAACTTCGGTGATCGAAAAAAAATTCCTAGTCCAACTTATAAAAACAAGTCAAACTCAAAGTCAAAGCAACGATTGCTACAGTATATTTACAGAAGTACATATGAGTATATTTATGTTATCTCTTCTCTCATGTGTTTTATGTCTATAGGACCTTGTCTGGGTGACTGGGCCACCAAGAGACCGGCTTAGCCGAGTTCGACCCGCCAATAAACCAACTGACTAATTTATGTACAATCTAACGATAATGTTGATTCGCGAAAATTAATTTGTACCGATTTCCTTACTCTGTTAATAAATAACTTTCTTTCTATCTTTTCTTTCTTTGTTATTAATAAATAAAAAATCTGCTTCGACGAGGCGCTCCTATGCTACAGATTTGGCTCAGAATACCTACGGTAATTTATAAAAACAGAGATAATTTGTTTTCATTTTATTCAGTTTTTTTTTTTACAAAAGAAAGGGGTAATAAAATACGTACTTTCTTATACAAATTTTTGGAGATTAAAGCTTGTGCGAAACTTATCATTTTTAGGTACTGGTGTTTACTATGGAGCTGATCTCAACATTCTTAAAACTATTTCTGCCGTGCCATGTCCTCAAAATTATTGTTTTTCGAGCTTCTCCAAAAAAAAGAGGCACTTTCGTGGACGAATAAATAAATATTAGGGGACATCTTACACGCGGTCTCTGACACCAAACTAAGCAGAGCTTGTCATATGGCTGCCAGAGACTGATATACTACATTATACATATTTTAAATACATACTTGTATAGATAATACCTACACCCAGACACAGAGCACACACCTATGTTCATCACATAAATACTTTCCCTGCATGGGTGGGAATCAAACCCACGCCTCTTTGATCCCGTAGTCAGGGTCACTAATCACTGAGCCACCGAGGCAGTCATGAATGAATGGCCTGGTGAAGACAGTGGTAATTTTCCCAATGCAATATGTTTCCCGGCGATCCTCTTACAAATATACCTACTCGTACCTATCCCTATTTCTAAATAATTATGAAGGACCAAAAAACGTGGCAGGATTTATATATTTAAAAATCGAAATTAGTGATGATGATACCATCCATTCACCAGCCACATGACGTCAAATGCTGGGCATAGGCCTCCACTATGGATCTCCAATAAGACTCGTTGGAAGCGACTTGCATCCAGCGTGATTTTATGGTCTTACTGAGATCATCAAGACGTCCCACGATGCGCTTGCCGGTACGTGGTCTCCACTCAAGAACCTTACGACCCCATCGGTCATCAGTTCTCTGAGCTATGTGCCCTGCCCACTGCTATTTTAATTTGCCAACCCGCCGGTCTAAGTCGGTAACTTTGGTTCTTCTGCGGATTTCCTCATTTCTGATTCGAACTCGCAGGGCGACTCCGAGTATAGCCCTCTCCATAGCTAGTTGTGCTACTGAAGAACTTATAGAAGACATGAGTGGATGAAGGTGTTATGTCGCATTTTTTTAAATTTCGGTTTTTTGTCATGGATGAAGGTGTTATGTCAACTCGGAAGTCATGGCACCTTCAGATTTCATAGTTATAAGCGTAAACAGTGTGAAAAATAATGGATGAAGGGTTTATGTACACACAACACTTAATTTCTTAGTGGAAGAAAGTGTTAAAGGCACTTAACGCTCGACTTCAATGATAAAAAACAAAATCGTCTAATGGAAGAAAGTGTTATGTACGTACATAGCACCTTCATTCATGACCAAACGTGCTAAAACGAATAAAACCGTATTTTGATATGGATGAAAGTGTCATGTTGTGTACAATAAAAAAATACAATAAAATATGTGAAACCTGAATATCGATATTTTTTTGAAGAAATTTTAAAAAAAGAATATCTTTTTTCATTTTAAGTAAACTTTAATTTTAATACTTACAGTAAACTTTCATTTTAATACTTTCATAAAAACTTTCAGTTAATAAACACGTTCATACAGAATAGTTGTTTCATTTATCACCAAACATATTTGTGAATGAAGGTGTTATGTACATTTTTTTACATAAATTACCCTCATAAATATAATATTTTTCTAACAGCTTTATGTACTTGAATAAAGACATAATAACCTATATTTCTTGAAAGTTTTAGCATTGTAACTCTACTACTACCATTTCTACACCTAAAAAACCTTTAACGCTAATTTTCTCGAGTTTTTGTTTTTGTATCATTACACTTTCATCCACTCATGTCTTAATTATACAAGTAGATTTAAAGTCAGCACAACTGACTTCAACCATAACAATCTACACACAAAATTGGATATACTCGAATCGCTGTATGCCATTTTTAGGGTTCCGTACCCAAAGGGTAAAAACGGGACCCTATTACTAAGACTCCGCCGTCCGTCTGTCCGTCTGTCTGTCACCGGGCTGTATCTCATGAACGGTGATAGCTAAACGTTGAAATTTTCACAGATGATGTATTTCTGTTGCCGCTTTGTTGATAACAAATACTAAAAACAGAAAAATGTTAATATTTAAGGGGGGCTCCCATCCAACGAACATGATTTTTTTGCCGTTTTTCGCTCGATATTAATAACGGTGACATTAAAATGCTTGAAATATTCACAGAATATTCACTTTAAGAATAAATAGTTAAATAAAAATAAAATAAATATTTAAGGGGGGCTCCCATACAATAAACTTGATTTTATTGCTCGATATTAATGACGGCAACAGGAAGATGCTTCAAATATTCACAGAATAATTAGTTGTATATTTCCTTCAAAAATAAATAATTAAATTAAAATAAAATATATGAAGGGGCTTCCATACGGTGCGGAACCCTTCGCGCGCGAGTCCGACTCGTACTTGGTGATTTTAAAAAAAAACAGTAAACTGACTTCAATGAAATCTATATGGGAGCAATTTCAAGGTATATTCTTGTCAATAAATAAATAAATATCGAAACCGGACTACTCTGTAAAAAATGATACGCTTTCATACACAAAAAAATATAACCTCCTCCGTATCGTCGGTTAAAAAAGTAATTGATTGATTTTGATTTTTAAATATCTTTATTGTCATAAAAGAATTACATAATTTGAAGACTCAGCGTTAGTAGACTAAGTAACAATTTATCTTAATAATAATAATTCGTTTTGTAGGCTACAGTCGCCTTTTAAAAGTTACATCATAATAATTATTGACAATAACTGATTAAATCTTAAGTAGGGGGTAGTTCGAGAAGGATACATTTCTAATCACGTATTACTTCGCTATTTCGTACGTTAACAACATAAATAATTTAACTAGAAGGATGGCTTAGCATGAAATCATTAATTTGTGATAAATTACAATAATTGTTAGGAACAATTATAATAAAGTTAGTACATTTTTATGATACTGGGGGTACCACTTGTATACCTAGAAAGAAAAGCAACTAGGAAGTCGATTCTAGCAGTTCGACAAACATACATTTATTAGTTTTGGGATGCCACTCATCCCAAAACTAAACAAATTCCTTAATAAAAATTATAGTCATGTTTAATAGTGCGATTACATTGTACTACCTACATGATCTAAAGTATTTTACGTTCACGTCAAAATTGAATTTACATTGTTTCTTAACATTAGGTATAAGTAGGAAAATAATATTATGTACTTTCAGTATTTTGTTTCTGTAATAATATGTTAATGAACTCGATAACAATGTCACTTTGATGAGCTATAATAGGCACAAAGCTACAGGCATTTAAGCTGTTTATCCTTTGCCGATAAAAACATCGAGTCGGCTGCGCGTAAGCAGTACACGGTGGCTCGACCGTCATTCGAACAGTAGATAGTGATGGGGTAATCTAAACTTTTTATATTTGTCGATGTACGGGAGATGTTTACCTCTAGTTCGCCCGAGTGAGGAAACTAGTTTATTTGTATGTTCTGCGTTTAGGTTCGAATAAAAATGTTTAGTTAGTTTTAAGACAAATTCTTTCAAGGTAGGAAATTTAATTTTTTTGTGTAATTTGTGGAGATTCGTTCGGAAAGGGGTGTTGTAACATATTTTTAACGCTTTGTTTTGGACAACTTGTAATTTTATAAAGTTAGCGTCACAAGTAGTATTCCACACTGGGGCGGCATATGTGATACTGGGCCTAATTAAGGTGGTGTAAATGCGTAGTTTAGTTTTCGAACTTAGTTTTGTTTTTCTGTTGAAGATGGGTCCTAGCGCTCCCATTGCTTTCAATGATTTTGTTCTAGCATGCTCAGTGTGGCGTGAAAAACTGACTTTACTGTCTAGCACAACACCGAGGTATTTTGCACTAGTGCTCCATTCGATGTTGTGGTTGTTGATTTTTAACTGTCTACGTGGCAATTTGCGGGATCTGGTAAATAATATTGATTCAGTTTTTGTTTCATTTAATTTTAGCTTCCAGGTATTAAAGAAATCTTGTAGTTTCTCAATGGATAATTGCAATCTACTGATTATTAGATCAATATCTTTTGAGGACGTGAGCGAAGCAGTATCGTCTGCAAAGCACGCCAACTTAGTACGAGTTTGAATTGGTATATCGTTCATGTAGTGTATAAAAAGACGCGGTCCTAACACTGAACCCTGCGGTACGCCTGCTGGTATGTCACGAGGATCAGAGAGGGTATTATTTATATTTACTGAAAACTGACGTTCCGATAAGTTTGATGAAATTAGTTTGACAAGAGCAATGTTGATTTTACTTTTGTAAAGCTTGTGTATTAAGCCTGCGTGCCAAACTGTGTCAAACGCCTTCTCGATATCAAGCAAGAACATTCCAGTTGACTCGTTAAGATTTAAGTGATGAGCAATGTGTTCGGTCACTCTTACTAGCTGCTGCACAGTAGAGTGACCCCCGCGAAAACCAAATTGCTCATTTATCAACATGTGTTTGGAGTCGTTTAGTAGCCATGCATATATTATCGACTCGAAAAGTTTGCTTAGACCAGATAAAAGGCTAATGGGTCTGTAGCTGAGTGGGAGTGAATCATCCTTGCCGGGCTTAAGAATGGGTATAATTATAGCAGTTTTCAAGTCTTTGGGAAAATACGCTAATCTTAAACAAGCATTGAATATACGTGTTAGGAACACTATTGCTTTACGAGAACAGTTTTTCAGAAGTTCGTTTGGTATTTCATCAGCGCCAGATGCCTTGCGTTTCTTCAGTTTTTGTAGAAGATAAGCAACGTCTCTTGGTTTTACATGAAAGTACTGCTTGTCGGGAACATAATTACGAACAATTTCATTGGAAAGTTTTACTTCGTTTTCTATAGTTGGTGTACTAGTCCAATTTGATGTTAAGGACATGTTACTAAGGAAAGAATCAGCCAACGCTTCTGCTTGGTCTTTGGAAGTTTCAGCCAGAGTGTTATCTGGTTTTAAGAGTGGTGGAATAGTATGCCGCTTGGAGCGTAGACCTTTAGCAACTCTCCAGATTTCAGAAGAAGGGTTATCAATCCTATCAAGTTTATCATTCCAAATTTTATCATTAAATATTTTGATTCTTGTGTTGATTTCGGTTTGAAGATTATTTATAGAGTACCTTAAGATTTTTTTATCATTAATATTATTTGTAGAGACATCTTTACGCTTATACTGATTTTTCAATTTTATTAGCTTTTTTAGTTTACGAGGCAAAGGTATGGGCTTGAAGGTTGGCTCTGAGAGTGGTATGGAAATGTCACGAGCTTTATGTATTGCATTTGTAAATTGGTCAAGAGCAACGTCAACTTCAGCAGGAAAATGATAATGTGCAGAAGATAATGTTATATTAGCATCTAGCGTAGAACGAAACTTCGGCCAGTCAGCAGCACTATACTTATATACGGAGGTCCTGAGACGTAGGAACTCATCTTCAATGGTGAACGAAACTGGTAAGTGGTTTGACGATAAGCTAGGTAGTGTTTTGAGGTTGTTAATATGAACGTTCTGTGATATTACTAAGTCAGGAGTGGACGGTTTAATATTTGGCCTATAGTGGGTGAGGGTATGAGTAGCAGGCGCGTGAATCAGGAAGTCACGATTGAGCATGTGGCTATGTAGCAGCTTACCAGAAGCATTTTCAGAAGAGTTGCTCCAAAGTTTGTGCTTAGAATTCAGGTCACCTAGGATTACGACGTTTGGTGCGAGTCTGAGAAGTTTGTCTAAATCATTAGTTAAAAGTTTTAAGTTAGGAGACTGATAAGCAGAAATTATTACAAGATTTTTATGGTTTGCCGTAGAAAGTTGAATACCAACAGCTTCCATATGGGCAGTTGTTGGGATACGTACACGTGTATGTTGAATGTCAGTGCGTATGAGTAGTGCCACTCCCTGCCCACGGCCAGAGCTGTGCTTATCTTGACGGTAGCAAATGAAGCCCGGAGTGTTTAGAGTGATTTTATTTGAGATTCTTGTTTCACACAGGGCTATAACGTCAAAAGTCTTTTCATGTGAAGCCAAATAAGTCTTTTCATGTGAAGCCAAATCAAGCAATTCAGTAATTTTGGTACGAATGCCGTCAGCATTCCAAGACAAGAAACGTAGGCCGCCTTATACGTACTGACTTAAGTGTTTCAAGATTAGTGTAACCTTGTCCACCATTGTTTCACATTTTATGAAATCCTTCTTCAGAGACCTAATTATGGTAAGTATATGGAGCATTTCGCTAGTACACTCATCGTTTCTATCTTGACTGTTTCCAATAGGTAAGCTGCTGCCGGAGTCTACGATTTTTTGCTGGCTTGAGGTTGGATGAGAAGTGGTAGTAGTAGGTCGTTTCACGTTCAGTCCAGTGGATTCCAGAGTCGGAAAGAAAGTGGTCTTAGAGCTGAAACCTTTCTGGTTTATGATTGGTTTAAGGGCTGGTATTCGTTGAGATCTTATTCTTTCAAGGTAGATTTTGCGAGCTGGACACATACGATAGTTGGCTGGGTGGCTAGCTTTACAGTTGCAGCACTGTGCTGGAGAAGTTCGCTCTTTTTTGGGACAGTCCTGGGTTGGGTGCGATTCAAGGCACTTCACGCAACGAGCGGGGAGATTGCAGTTGCTCGACGCATGTCCGAAGGCCTGGCAACGAAAACACTGCGTGCCTTCCCAATTCTTCGGTTTGTACTTGCTAATCTCGATAACGCACTTGCAAACGAATCTAATTTGGCGGAATTTGGACATATCAGTTCCTACTGCAAGTTGTATGAGGTACAGGGGGTTATGAGATGGTTCCGGCGATGATTTAGGCTTTAACACTATGACTTTGCAGTCTTTAAAGCCTAGGGAAGCAAGATCTTCGGTAATTTCATCCTGCGACAATATCGGTAGGCCCCGTATAACTGCTTTGGGAGATTTTTCATCTTTGCGGGTGAACGTGTGAAATAGTACTTTGTCTTTACGCAAGCCCTCTTTTACACGCTGGTGGCAGTTACTGGTGTAGACATGGATCGCTACTTTATTTTTGCGTTTGTACTTGAGGTGGAAGTTGGAGGTATATTTGGTCACTAATTCCTGTAAAGTTCTGTGGGAGATGTTTTGATCCAATTCAGCAATGATGGGAGGAATGCGAACTTTCTTACCATCAGTTTCCTGGTGCTCGGAAGCTGTGCCATCGTCTACGTCATTAGCTAGACGGCTGAAGCGATTCTTAGTTCCAATCGGTTCCTGGGGTGTTGGTGCCGTGGACCTCCAAGGCCGTTTTGGTGCTTTCCAAGTGTCAGGACCATCTTCGCGAGGTCGCTTGTTGCTACCGATGCTTCCTAGACTAGTTTCGGACGATGATCTTACGATATATTTTTCCATATCGATATCGATAACAAAAATGTGCAATCACTATCGAAAAGAAATGTATAGCTATAGTTGCGGAACACCGACCGGTGCGGAGGTAAGTAAATGTGCTCACGCTACGGACGTTCGCGGCAGAATGTCGTAATTAGTAAAAAAAAGTAATTAGCAGCAATTGGAACTCAGCGCGTTGTTGCGGTATTTATCAAGTCGTCGATTCTCTAATCAACCTTGTAGACGAGAGTAGATACAGATTAAATTGTAGTACAATAGATTCCTTAAATAATATGACCATCGTTTAATCAAACACCCATTATATTACTTACCAGACACTATTCAACTATTCAGACAAAAAAAAAAAAACACCTGTATTTGAACCCGTCGCATTTAGCGTTTCACTAGAAAGGTCGCTACTTTAAACTTACTTTATACCTGACAAAGCTACTTTCATAAAACACATCCTTTCATGACTGAAAGACTTTTGGATTCCAAAGTGGCATGCCCACGGTTGTCTTTCATAAGTTTCTTTCATTTCTCCGTTGCAATCTCGCAGCGCAATTTATATGCACTTTGTAGCGGTCGACGCTCAAAAGCACCTCACCGCAGTTTATTCGGGGAGAGTGCTACTGCTAAACGCCGTTTTTCAGCTCAAGAAGAGTCGTGATGACGCTGTTCATAGTTAATGAGGAGCCAGTATCCGGGTTGTGATAGCGCAAAAATTGCCCGTTTTTTAAGGCTTAACCGGTTGCTGAAAAAATAAGTGCGCTGTACGCATTCTCGAAAAGGTAAATAGAGATATAACTTAACGGTTTACAAGATTTCTAAGGTAATTCACAATTTAATGAAGAATGGTTATACTAACCATCTTACTCCGCTACTGATCTATCTCTGTTCTATCTGTCTCAGTCTTACTCTTAGGACAATTGTGTCGAGAACTTGACAAAAATGTCCTTGTTTTTATTCTTAAACAAATTGTCTGCTTAATTATCATAATCAAAGTCTTATATTTATAGCAGTAATTTCTTCTTCAATAACTTTCGAAAGATATTATATTCACGAACCTGTTTTAGTGTATTAGGTGACTCGTTGCTCTGGCAAATCTCTACAAAACGTGCGGCTACTGACATGTCATCTAGTCGATTTTAGGAAAATTCATGTCAAGTCACTTAATAAAGCTTCAGGCTAAAGAGAAAATCAGGTCCACTATAATTAAACAAACGGTACATATTATTTTTAATATATTCAAGTGATGTAGTTGTTTACATTAAATTGGTGTCCAAAAAATAAAAAAAATCAATTCAATGAGATTTTATCAATAGACTTATCTTTGTGTTGGTAAAAATTAAAGAAGAAAAAAATTTAGTAATACTCAACAGATACTAAGTATCGTACGTTAGGCCTATTAATCCAAAACAACTGTTAGAGCCTTAACGGTTTTCAGTTTTCGATTTCAAACCAAATGAAGCTGGTCTAGCATGAAAGCCTTCAGCGACCGTGCGATATTGTTTACCGCCGGAATGGCTTCCTTTTGTGGCATATTAGTAGACAAAGTTTACATGTTTCATTGCTTAAAGATCTTTTTGCCTCAAACGAATGCTATACACCTATCACTGTAGGTAGAGTATTCAGCTTTAATAGAACGCTTTGTGTGCCTGAATAGCTTCAAAGCTGGATAAGGTGGAAAAGTTTACTTTACTAGAACAATATTTGTAGCAGCTTTTTTTCATAGGAGTTTGATAAGATTCAAAGAACTCTTAGGCAACAAAAAGTAGCCATGATTATGTCCACACTTATCATATTATGAGATATGTGCATATTATGCATGTCTATATTTTTATACACCTAATTTCTATGCATAAATGAATCAATTGGCAATCGTATAGATAGTGTAGTGTGTCACTGCAGAGATGAAAAAATATTGCCTAAGTATATTATAAGTATTTCAAACCAAATAAACATAACACATATAAAAGCAAAATTTAAGAAATGGAAGATTTAATAAAAAAATCTTGTTGAATTGAATCGCTGTCTACAACACTTTTATTTCCGTCAAAGTATGCGCCAGCTTTTTGATCACTTTATACTTTGAATAGGCACAGCAACACAACAGCTCTATGAGCGTATAAATGTGAACATATATAATATATGACACATCGAGTCAATATATTGAAATGTAAATCCGGAAATTACTTTAAAAGATTTATCTACACTAATGTTGTAACATTCTACTTATGTTTCCAATATTTGACTTATAATGACTACTGTTATAGCGCAGACAACAAAACACTCAATTTAAGCTATTTCACTTGATGTTATAATATCCACATCGATATCGTAAAATCTCATTATAACATCGCGCGCTCGCTCCTGATTGGCCCTGCGCGCGCAGCTGCGCTCTCATGGCGTCCATTTTGAAAAAATTGGTTGCCTGTAAAGTCGGTATACGGGCGAAAGTTTTACGTGACAACGACTTTGAGACGAATGAGACGAATGAGAGCGAGTGAGAGGCACTTACGTGCCTCTCACTCGCTCATTGTGAGCGCATAACGTGAGCGGGGCGTAACGCAGTTTCTTGAAGTGTCACCCGGCAAACCAATTTATAAGACGTTGTCACGTCAAAAAAAAATGGCGGACTTCTATTTTTTGAAAAAGTCGTCATGGGTATCGTTTTCGAGGTTTTTGGGGGAGTAGATTTCGAAAATGGCGTCCATTTTGAAATTAAAGATAGCGGACGACACTTTTTTGAAAAAATCGTCATGGGTATCGTTTTCGAGGTTTTTGGAGGTATAGATTTCAAAAATGGCGTCCACTTTGAAATTAAAGATGGCGGACTTCACTTTTTTGAAAAAGTCGTCATGGGTATCGTTTTCGAGGTTTTAGGAGGTATAGATTTCAAAAATGGCGTCCATTTTGAAATTAAAGATGGCGGACTTGACTTTTTTGAAAAAGTCGTCATGGGTATCGTTTTCAAGGTTTTTGGGGGAGTAGATTTCGAAAACGGCGTCCATTTTGAAATTAAAGATGGCGGACGACACTTTTTTGAAAAAGTCGTCATGGGTATCGTTTTCGAGGTTTTTGGAGGTATAGATTTCAAAAATGGCGTCCGATATGAAATTAAAGATGGCGGACTTCACTTTTTTGAAATAGTCGTCATGGGTATCGTTTTCGAGGTTTTTGGGGGAGTAGATTTCGAAAATGGCGTCCATTTTGAAATTAAAGATGGCGGACGTCATTTTTTTGAAAAAGTCGTCATGGGTATCGTTTTCGAGGTTTTTGGTTAGATTTTAATGGCGCCAAGTTCACTGTGACAATACACGTACGCGTGAATTTAATGTTTCGAAATGTTTTTTTTTTTATTTTTTATTTATTAGTGAAGATAAAGTAGTGTATGCAACTGCACATAACACGGGTATTAAAACACTCGTTACTATTATGAAACTCGCTGCGCTCGTTTCATAAACTCACACTCGTGTTTTAATACCCTTCATTATATGACCGTTGCATAAACTACTATTACGCACGCTTTCAGATTACGTAATTATTTTATCAGTCAATGCCACTCTAATTCTAATTTTAGCTATGTTGTAGAAGTGAAACAAATGTACCTACACACATTTTTGAAAAAGTGCCAAGTTATATGATTCTCAGACGTCGACATATGCCAGGGACACAGCTAAATACTAACGTTAAAATATATTTCTTAAACAATTATTAGAACGCATAATTAACTGGTTTGTTAAATGGTGTTTCCACATTTTATTAATTTTCCAACATTTTTTATCGATTTTCAAAATAGATGAAGTTGTACGTTTAGTATTCATGGCTTCCCACTAGTATATACTGTATCGTGGATGTCATTGAACATACACGGAAAAAAGAACAACAAATCTGGAAAGAGCCGCCAGTATCATGTAAAACATTATATAAAAAATAGCCTACGACCTATTATTCTCAGGCCTACCAAATATGTACACAAAAAAAAAAGATAAATCGGTCAAGTCGTTTCAGAGTTCGATTAAAAACTATTTGATATGAGATTTTTACATAAATTAGAATATTAAAATTAACTTTCTTTCATCTAAGTAACCTTGAGTAGCTGTTGCGCATTAACTAATGCCATAGTTAACTTGTTATTTTATATTAGGTACTTCTAAGTGCATTTATTTCGTATGCCTCCATAAAATTATAAGTTTTATCATGTAATTGCTATCATACTGCCAATTATAAATGTTGTACAAATTGAATGTTTTCTACCTAATTAGGTTACTGTTAAAATAACATTCACAATTCATTGTTGCGCAAACTAAACATATCATAAAAACTGTTTGTTTGTGTTTAGTATCGGTTGTATTTAAATATAATGTAATAATAAATAAACAGAGAGCTACATTTTTTTCTAGTTTCATATTTGAATCATCATTATCTACAATATTCTTTCATAACTTCTAACTATGTCTCAACACGCTCTTTACTACTTATGAGGTTCATTGTATCATTAGAGGTTTGCACAATTATTTTGAGTAGATCATTTCGCTGCAAAATGCATAGTGTAATGCTAATTAATTTAGATGCAGTACTAATATCAAGTTGTCATGTGACATATGACACTCGTACTATATAAAATGATGCAACGTTGGCATAACGTAGCCCAGTCCAATTGACCGATATGAAGAGTTTAGGTGTAACGCCAACCTTATTTTCAATTAACAAAACTAGCAGTTACTTCCCCCTCATTTTGTTGCGTCTACAAAAAGTCGATCTATATTAGTTTTAGCAAAAACAATTCCAATGCCAATTACCGCATTATGCCTTTTAGTGAGACAAATAAAACCTGAAAACAGAAAAGTAACAGCCCTGAGTTCATAGCATTTATGGATCCACTTGCGGGGAGTAAACGCTACGTCGCGTCGTTCCGTGTTGATTATTCTTACTCGGATATTTTCAAACTACATCATTGTGCTCTAGCCATTGATATTTCATTCATTAGACACAATTCGAAGTCCAGTGATTAATGTGTTTCACCGCTCGTAGTGCGCATGCGACTTTTTCAGAGTTGTATTACAAGAAAGACGTTATACGAGATCGCACGGGCTTGTGAACGTCTTTCACAAATTATCTCACAAGTGGTATGTGTGTCGTTCAGTCGTCTGTCAATTGTTTTTTTTTAAATACAGTGTTAGCTTTGTAACATTTTCGCGCGGCTTATTTCGTAACTGGTTGGATTTAGTGGCTGACTTTATGTTGGTGTTGTGTTAACGAATAGTCACCATGTCAAATAGCTACGAAGTTGGTGAGTTACATAAAACTTTTTTATCAGAAATTCTTCATTGATGTCAATTAGTTTGTCCTCTAAATTGAAAGCTAACGGAATCTATCAAGTTTAGGGACGTGTACTATATCGATATTGTTAGATCACTTACTTACGATAAATATTTCTGCGTGGAAGACATTTGTTGTCCTATTAATTGATGATAACTTTAGTTTAAGAAAGGATACAAGACAATTGATTACCCTCTTCCATTACGCAGTCTTTATATTTTATTTGCTACAATTCAAATATAAAACTGAAACTCATTTAATAAAGTATGAAAATAAATTATACCGAAAATCTTTTATCACTGTTACCAAATGAGAAAAAAAATTGAGTGTAGCCGTTAAAGTTTACAAACGCGCTCAACACTTATCGAGAGGTTTCATAAAAATGTGATTACTTACTAGTACTTGGCGTGGCTGACTGCCTATCGTAAAAGGAAAATATTACGTGATAAAACTTTCCATCTTATCATAAAACAGCTGCGGAATATGGCTTTCCAGCATCAGTAGAACTATGCAATTTACTGCACCATGAAACCTGCATGCATTCTATAGCTATCATTCTAGTTACTTAGAATTTTTAAATATTTTTATTTAATGTAAACTAGTGCACAAGCATTGTTGTGTTTGGAATCGAAAGGCAATGTTTCTACAATATCCGAAATTTCAGAGCATCGTAGGATATCACTGTGCCGCGCACTGTTTTGCTCTGATATAGTTAGTTCCAAATTCTGCGGAGTGCCTCTTCACACAATGAAATAAAAAATTGGCCAAGCGAAAGTCGGACTCGGGCACGAAGGGTTCCGCACCGTATGGTAGCCTCCCTTAATATATTTTATTTTACTTTATTAATTATTTTTGAAAGAAATAAATATACTACTTAATCTCAAAGAGTTACTTTTTATGATAAACATTTCAAAAATTCGTCGCGGATGCAGCCGCCAACGCTATAAGTTGGTTAAAAAATGATAAACACTTCACAAAATTCGTCGCGAGTCCAGTATAGCGGGTTAGCTCAGTGGTCTAGAGCGTCGGGCTAGTGATCCGAAGACGCAAGGTTCGAATCCTGCATCCGCGACGAATTTTTGAAATGTTTATCATAAAAAGTAACTCTTTGAGATAAACCTAGTGTGGGATGCACTATAAAATTAAAAATCATTTCATACTACTTAATATTTCAAGCATCTTCCTGTTGCCGTTATTAATAATATCGAGCAAAATAATCACTTTACTTGTATAGGTATATTTTTTTTACTTAATTTTAATTAATTTATTTATTTTTCAAGTTCATATTTAACTTAATATTCTGTGAATATTTCAAGCATCAACCTGTCACTGTTATTAAAATCGAGGAAAAATCTTTAAAAAAATCAGGTTTGTTTTAGAGGTAAGCCCCCCTTAAATTTTTTTTTCTACTTTTAGTATTTGTTGTTATAGCGGCGACAGAAATACTTCATCAAAAAAAAATTTTACGTTCTAGCTATTACGGTTCATGAAATACAGCCTGGTCATAGACAGATAGACGGAGGGACAGCGATGTTTTAGTAATAGGGTCCCGTTTTTACCCTTTGGGTACGGAACCCTAAAATTACATAACTATTTGATTACAGCCAGCTTATAAACGGTGAAAAACAACCTTTTTGGGATCTGAGTGCATAATCGCAACTCCTCAAAAGGTTCTAAATGTAGATAGGTACCTATATATCTAAGAATTAATAAGTTCTCGAAGATACGTGAAATTTTCCATCCCACAAATGGTCAGTGTGGTAGATTTGTTGCTACTTTCAATAAGTATTGTTTCCATTTTCGGGTTGCAGTTTTTAACATCTTCGTACAAATTATAAAATTTTTCCTTACATACATCACAATCATAAATACCAAATGATACAAACAACAGTTTATAAACTAATATTTCACAAGATACTATCACCATAACGTTTTCATTTACTGTATGATACTCATACGTAATAAAAACTATTAAAAATATTTATGAGTCTCTTAACTGTCCATAACAATAATACTGAGCACATTAGCTACTTTTATGATACAAAAAATGAATTTTCTGCGAAAATTCACTGGTGCAGATAAATATGGACATATCTAATGGTAAAGTAAATATTTCTACTGTCAGTATGTAATATTGTAATCTTCAAAATACTGTATTGTACCGGATTTTTTTTATTTTAATACTGTTGAACACAAGCATTGAGCGATCGGACTTTGCTCGGTAAATTTAATTTATCGCAAATACAATCATTGGAACTGTTTACAAGATCCGCATTATGTAGGTACAAATAAATAAATAATAAAATTACAATCAAATTTACTAGAATTACAATCTTTCAGCAGTATAAAAATCATGGAATATCTATAAACTATTTAGTATAAAAGTTAAATAAGATTAAATAAACAGAACTAAATCTACTCGTAGTAAAAGATTCAATACACTGTCCTAAGTAGCTACTTAGACTAAGCTGTGATTTCACAGAACTCTGTTTGATATTTATTGAAATTTATTTAAAATTTAAAATAGATACTTAAGAAATTTCTGTCCTGTTTCAGAGAAAACGACAACAAAAAATAATTTAACAACTTTAGACATCGGCTCCCCAAAAACGTGAGTAAGTATATTTTGATGTAAAATCCTTTAAGTTTACGCTTAAGTTAATGTTACTTTATAAAGATTTAACAGAAAAAAGGATACAGTCATATGGGCATAGATTTATCGATATTTAGTAAATCATACCTAACAAAATCCGCGCTGTGGCGTTTCTAGTAGTGTTTAAATACGAGCAGTTTGTACTATTCGGATGAATAGTAATCACTACATAGTATAAAATAAAGTCGCTATTTTGTCTGTTTGTTTGTCTGTATGCTTAAATCTTTAAAACTACGCAACGGATTTTGATGCGGTTTTTTTTAATGGATAGAGTGATCCAAGAGGAAGGTTTATATGTATAATACACCTGTGCGAAGCCGGGGCGGGTCGCTAGTTGAGTATATTTGGCTAACGTTTAGCCTTTTCTCGTCAGCTGTCTTCAAAATATCTGAACTGATTTTGAGATGCTTTATATTATATAGGTACTTATTTTTTTGTTTAATTGTTGTATCTGAGCCAAAAAGTGTGAAGAATCAGGCAATAGGTACCTCTACCCATTTAAATATTACCTACTGGACGGCCTTTTTGTATCTCTAGTATATCTCGTCATAAGTTGCGAATCATGTTTTGGTTTATTTTTGAACAGTAAACACTACGTTTTATATTACAGAACTCAATATAAAGAAGCCAGTGGTAGTCAATACTACAAAAAATTATTAAAATCAATTCCATCAGTGAATGATTTGAAACAATACATCGGTGTCTTGATATGCGGTGAGTGTACAATAATAGTATTATTGTTAATGTACAACTAAGCCTATTTTATCAATAGGTAGTAAATGTATTGTAGCTCGTAATAACAGCACCGACAATGGCGTTTGTTCTTGCGTGTCTGTCACCGAATTCATATCACCTAAATTCACAGATATCTTTATAATATAACAGATAACACTGTTGTTTGTTGAGGCAATTCTCAACCGCAAAAATCGAAGGGAAATCTCGCTCAGAGGTTTTCTCTGTTAATTTTTTGTATCAAAATTTGACAAGAATTTGATGTTCCCGGGCGAAAAATCCGGCAATCGACACCGAATTGTCTTTTTCTAACGCATGCCATTTTAACCGACTTCCAAAAAGGAGGAGATTCTATGTTCGTCTGTATATGTTTTTTTTTTTTGGTGAATTTTCATCGATAATTCCGCCAATTGTGAACCGAATCAAAAAACATTTTAAACACGAAAGAGTGTGCTCCCGAGGTCCCATTTAAATTTTACAGAAATCGGCTGAGCAGTTTTTAAAAATCAACAATAGAGTAAGCTTTTCAAGCGAAATATTCGCATTTTGTACAAGATGGAAGGTTGTTTTGCCATTTTTTGCGAAAAATAATTATCAATAAATGCATCTCTTTCATATTTTCTCGATCGACTACATTATCCCTCTGGTATCTTGGTGCCTCTATTATATTTTTATTTTCTATTAATAAGAACTATTTCTTACGATATCATTTTTCCTACAAGTTTTTCTGGTCACGAATTTTGTATTTTATACATACATATTTTGGTAAATCGATCGGAATAGAATACAATACATACAATGACATGACTTTTGTACGTTATTTTTGCGATTTTAATATAAGTAGTTTTAATAATTGAAAATGACTTAAAACATATTAAAAATTAGTAAGTAGGTACCTACTCAGTTTTGATGTCATCCTCAAAAAGAAATAAAATTGTTTATCGATGGATAAATTCTCCGCAATGATTTTCTGTTCCTATTTTTCATCATCCTCACCATCGGCTCTTGATAACCCACTGCTGGGTATAGACATCCCTTTGTTTATGTGATTCACCTCTTTTTCTTGCCAATTCTATTCTTCTTATTATGCAAAATAGTGGAAAGATCATAACAAACTATTTCCTTTAATTTTCAGGCTTAACAATATGGGGCACATCATGGTTCGTCTTCAAAGAAGAGGTGCTCCCGGGTGGCTTTCTGTTTCACATGTCTGGTGTAGTGGCAGTCGGCTATATCTTCGGACATACACTGGAGAGATATACCACAATCAACGCAGTCGTGGGGATGACATTAATAGGCGCTCTCTATAGAAATTTCGGCACAACGAATTTCTTACAAAACCCTGTTGCGGATGTAATAGATTTTCATTTGAGGTATGTCCCTGTTTATTTACGGGAAACAGGTAGGGGTATTGCGGAAATGTGTGCTTACTTTCGATAAAGAAAGTCGGCTCCTGATAATATTACGGTAGATGTAAATATACTTCATGCAGACTGATTTGATTTTTTTTGTTATCTGTTACGTCTTTACTAAAAGTATTTTGAGGGTAACATTATTTTATAATGTTAGTATCATTTTTTTTATTTAGAATAGGTTTGCGTTTGACTACATACTGCCTGATGTTAAGCAGATAAGCGGTCTAGGTTGTAGCACGCTTACCTAGAAGATACCTATTTACTTGGGATTTGAAGACGCCCACATTGTACTTTAGCGGGAAAACAGACCCAGACAAAGCGTTCCACAATCTGGCTGTTCGTATGAAGAATGAGGATTTTTTAATTACAAAATTGAAGCGTAGTTGTCGATGGAATTTGGTTACTACACATAAACTTCATTGGTGCCGACCACTAGAAGCAAGCAATTTTCTCATTTCGTTAATATGTTCAGTTGTATCGACGCCATCATCCAATAACTCGTAAAAGCTGTTAAATTAATCACTCTGTCTGTATGAACCCAAGTTTTCCATTTGCTAATACAAGGACCGTGGAATAAAATGTGATATTTTTCTCAGGACATCGCATCGTCGATATCAAATTCAATTTCGCAAGAGTGGTTTCTTGGAATGCTTTTAGGTTATACCTACGCCTGCCAATTACCTGAAAGTGTTTGTTTGTTCACAGGAGAGTTTACCCCGTAATTATTTTGACGAAAGGGCCACTCGGTTGGAACTGGGAGTACATAAAACATAATTCAGTAAAAGTTTTCTCGCTGGCCACTCTACCGTGGCTCGTGGAGTGTTTGTCTACGGCCTTCTTTGCCCATATACTGCTCGATTACCCGTGGTATTGGGGTAAGCGTTTTTTACAGGAAATTCCGAAATGTTCCCCTTTTGCTACGCAAGCTTTTCATAATTAAAACTCAGTAAATTTTCGTAACCTTTTTTATCGGAGTATTTGCTTACATTGTGACTTTTGGCGTTTAGATGGAGTGGTTCCAATTACTTTTTAATTTGGCAGGTTTGCATTTAGGTTCTATCACGGCATCGGTGTCGCCGGCCGTGGTGGCGCCGACGGCTCTGGCGTTCAGTGCTCGAGGGCTTGGCGTCAAAAACCAAATTGGTCTCCTAGTGGCCAACGCTGGAGGCCTCGATACCGCATTCACGGAGGGAATGTGCGGAATTATAAATAGCGCAATTTTTTACTCCGCTTCAATGCCTTACAGAATTATTAAGGTATGGATACACGTCAAATACACGATATTCAACTAAATAGCATTGATTTATCAATTATTCTCAATTGAAACAATCTGGCTGACAGTTATTGGAAGAGATATCGACAAAATTAAAATTAGGAACCACTAGACAAGTAGTCTTTGTCTATTCATGTAGGTCAAATGCTTAGATAAACATTTATCACTTATATTTATCGTTTATAATGCAATAAATATGCATGATATGATGGATAGAAATTTAAATTCCATACGTAAACATAAGTGGGTAATTTGAGGTTTTATGTAAAATTAAGAAGTTTTTTTCTTTGATATACCTAGAGTAAAAATAAAAACCTAGCCAAAATCGATAGGTAGCTCAACTGGTAAACCAGTGGCAAAATCTAACTAAACGTATAGTTTAACGCAGAGGTAGGTACTAATATTAATATTCCACCTCGAATCTTGTACTTTTTTAATTTAAATTACTGGTCCACAGAGTCCACAGACTCCAGGGTCTGTGCCCTTTGTTAAGTTAGTTTACATTTGATTAAATGCGACTGTGCAATAGAGACGGGCTAGTTTAAATCTTAGCCTAAGCATACATTAAATTATTGTTTACTAATTAATCTATGGCCTAAGTTATTAATTTCGGTGCGTTGCGTGAATGCCACGAGCAAACCGGCGGCGACCCGCATGCAGCACCCGATCACGAATGTGACGCATGTGCCAGCCATTCAGCAAGTATCTTGTACTTACGATTGTACCTTTTTCCGCAGGGAGTTTTTGCTATCCTAGTCGGGATAGTTATCGGGATAATAATGGGCGTGCTCTGTGACTACATCCCGGACCACACTGATAAGTACGCTCCTGCCATCAGAAGCCTGATCATCTTTGCTGGAGGCTACTTTCTAACATACGCTGGAGGTTTTGCCGGCTGGGGTGGCGTTTGTAAGTTGATTAAGTACTTTTTACGTACACAGTTGAATGTTGTCGCAGAATTTGTTAATTGGTGTCATTGCTCGGTTCAACCAGTTAGTCCTTTCCATAAATTCAAATTTATGGGTTAGACACTATTTAAACGTTAGTTAAATTTAACAGGAATATGAGATTCTCTGTAATTGAGTTTTTGGATTATCTTTACACCTTCAAGGGTATGTGGATGATCCAATGCTTTTTATGCATAGGTAGTAGTAGTGTAGGTAGTTTTAGCATATAGTACCTATTGTATTTTGTTGTAGTTAATAAAGGCACTCTTGCCCGATTAAAAAATAATAATAAATATAATTAATAATTTTAGCGGCATTGTAACATTATCACATACTTTTATTATAAGTTATACCTACTATATTTTTATGACACAGCGTCATAAAAATCTCATTTGTTGTATGCCGCCAACATTTTCTTTGAGAGAGGATACACCTCCTCTCTCAAAGAAAATGTTTGCGACCTACAGTGGGCTGAAATAATAATATGATATTACAATAATTACTGTAATAAAAATTCAAACGTCTGGGTATAGGTAGTAAGCTTGTAACCTCGTACTTTGCACCACCATTTCATGAGATTCTAGAGTCTTCGCTTCGATCCCCTAACCATCGAAGAGTAAAAACCCAAGAACTAAGAACTGAAGCTCTAATAGTGTACTGGCTGAAAGTGAAAATACAAATCTCAGTTATAAGAGCAGGAATACTTTACTGACAGTCTGATCTCATGAAACAGAAATACCTGTATGTGTTTTTTTATAATTTTAAATATGTATGTGTGCAATGTTCTATGTAACACTGTGTTATTTGATTTTATAATTTTGACTTCTTTTAATACATGATAATGTTGATCTATGTTAAAAAAGAACTGAAGCTTATAGCATGACGCCGCCAGTAGCACTTAGTAGAAGCGCAATAGGTACCTACACATCTAGACACCCCCTCTTCGCTAATAATGTGGCCCCTGCCCTTGACGTCAATACCTAAGTATACTTACTCACAGTAATCTTTATGAGGGCTTTTTCATTTCATGGATGTCAAGGCCTTTTATACCTGTACTTCAAAATAATGACATGATAGTACGAGTAAGTAGGTGCAGAATTTCACTCTACCTTAATCTCATTTTAAAACCACAAGCGCAATTATTTCTCTATGATATAAGTTTTTTTAATTTTAAAGAATACCATACCAAATCATCTTAGAATCAGAACCAAATCAACTCAGAATACAATTCCCATGTAATACTGTAATTGTCTGAACATGGGCTTTGTTAACCGACGAAAAATGGAGGAGGTTCTCAAGTCAACGCGTATATTTTTTATCATCACTCATAACTTTTTGCAGAGTACCTAGTTCTAATTGTTTTTGTTTTATTGGAAAGAAGCTGCTGTTATAAAAACATTTATTGAAATTGGTTAGTTGGTTTTTGTAAATCAACAATAATCTAAAAATGGCATACAGAATAATAATGGAATAGAGAACTATTAGAATTTTGTATGTTTGCAATGATTAAAGTAGATTGTGCTATATTTGGCGAAAAAAAGTACTGATTGAAAATGGCTTGGTATGCAAGCTATTTTGAGTTACTGTGTTTTGTATTTGCTCGTGTACAATTAGTGTTAGCTAGCAATGGTTACTAACAAAAAAATATTACTTTGAATATAGTCACACATACTCACAATTTTAATTCATCTTATTAACCTTCAACAGAATTAGTTTCATTGACCAAGTGTCTAGTATCTCTTACAAACTACTCAACATATCAAAATTAATTAAATGTTCAACAAATTGAAACTACTAAACTACTAGAGAAAAACAGTAACTTGCGAAATTAAAAGCTCCATCGTATTAGTTTCTATAGAGTAACCTATCTTGACATTGATCAAAGAAACGCCTTTCAATTTTTTTTAAGTTTATTCTGTTAGATGGAATAAAACTGAAAGAACGTAAATTGTGAGGGTTTTGTGTTAAAACGTATTTACTATTTAAATTCGTGGTAAATCAGTCTGGATCGTGACCTTTGAAACCTTATCTCAAAGATACCAAATCGATACAAGACACTGAATTCGAAAACCAGAAAAGTGCGAAACATACCCGCGCACTGGATTCCCGTACAACAATAGGCATTATGATTAGTCCGTCAGATAGACTGTCAAATATATTAGACACGTATTTTTTCTTCTGTCAATTATGTTAACAAAAACTGATGAAGATACAGACCGTCAAAGTTCCGCGTGACGTCTGCCAAATGTATAGACTTTCTGTAAGAGAGGTGACGTCACGACTCCCAAACATTGACAAGTTTTATCTTTGTCATTTGTAGTTTGATTAACAAAAGAAAAAATACGTGTCCAATATTTTATGATAATCTAACTTACAAACTAATAATTATAACAATGATTTTTTTACCCAAGCATCATGCCAATTTGGATCGAATCTAGAAATACCGAGTGTTTCTCTGGACGACAGACATATTCTAGGATATCACTTTGCTTGTAGTTATGACCAACTTTTACGATCCCTACTACATTGGTTGAGAGTCTATGAATATTTACGGACAGACAACTAGTACATTACTTTACATTACATCACTAGTACATTAATATATAAATCCTGTGTACCAAGATTCGTTAAAAAAGCTACATGTAGACAAAAATCAACAAACGGACAGACGCAAGAAAAATCGTCGTATCGAAGCGTAGACCTCCCTTCGTTTCGGTCAATAACAAAAAATATCTCGAAACCACTGCTTGTTTCTACCGTTTATTTAATTCAACTCGAATGTTCCAGCTGGTGTGGCCATCATGATATGCGCGGGCGCAGCGGCCACGCGGTGGTCTCGGCGCGACTGGCCGATCAACAACAACCCAGTGTCTGAGGTCTACAAGGTGCTATGGCTGATCTTCGAGCCCATGCTTTTCACACTTAGCGGCTATTATTTGGACGTCAGTATAACTCCACTCTATTCTTTTTGTTTTAATTCCCGGCGTTGTACTCGTACTTTAGAATCTTACAGTTTTGATAGCCTTGAGCTGAAACATGTCGTCGTGGTCGTCGTCGTCGTTTCAGCCATAGGATGTCCACTGCTGGACATAGGCCTCCCCTAAAAAATTCCAATAAGACCGGTTGTTAGTGGCTTGCATCCAGCGCGATCCTACGGTTTTAATTACGTCATCCTTCCACCTTGCCGGTACGCGGTCTCCACTCAAGAACTTTTCGACCCCCAGTCACGAGTCCTCCGAGCTATGTGCCCTGCCCACTGCCATTTTAACTATCCGATCCGCTGGGCTATGAGGGTAACTTTGCTTCCTCTACGGATCTCCTCATTTCTGATTCAATATCGCAGAAAGACTCCGAGCATAGCCCTTTCAATAAGAATAATGAAACATATTAGTATACTGTAATTTAACGGCCTTTTAACAATACTCCGATGTGAAACATAGGCTTACCCAAGAAGCCTTTGGATCAATCTTTCCAACACGTTGCCCAGTACAGGTTGATGGATTCGCTTACGCTATCGTATTTCTTCTATGAATGCAGGTTGCTTCACGATGTTCTCCTTCACCGAAAAACCAGTGTAAATCTGTAGGTATATAAATTCCAAAGAACTAATTGGTACGGCTCCGGGTTTGAACCTACACCTTACGCTTGTAAGGCAAGTTTTCTCCTACCAGGCCACCATGGCTTCTAACGAAATATACAAGTCTCTACTAAAAGTCGCGCAAAGTTGCCCATGTAATCGTAATCTCATCAAAAACATAAATGTGAAATGGGAGCCAAAGTGTCGCCACCAAAAGAATTGAGATCTAACACGTGGGCCAAGTGTTCTGTAGAAAATCCTAGAGTTTAAGCTACAAGAATATACCTACAACATTTAAAAGAAATTTACTTATGTAACTCAAGCTCGTGATTTGACTTGGCTAGTTTAAGAATAAGTACAGTGCAAATAAGCATTTCTCTGTACGTGTAAACTAGCCAAATCAAATCTTGAGCTTGACTTACATAAGTAAATTTCTTTTAAATGTTGTAGGTATATTCTTGTAGCTTAAACTCTAGGATTTTCTACAGAACACTTGGCCCACGTGTTAGATCTCAATTCTTTTGGTGGCGACACTTTGGCTCCCATTTCACATTTATGTTTTTGATGAGATATCATAACTTTTTGTTCAGAAATAATTATTAGTTACATCATGATTATCATAGTACACTTATCTCTGAAAAAGTTATCTAGTATTTATTATATTACTATCACAAATGGCATGGTTCATCTATCGAAAATCTCAGTGCCTCGCGACGCTATCGCCATTTATTGGAGTATTGGTTAGGTAAATTTTACAATTACTTTGTTAATAGTACTAATTTTCAATAATTTTCAGTTTTTAATTTTTTCCTTTATTTATGCCCGATATTCTGCCTTGGTAGAATTCAAATATCAAGATTCTAGGTCATCTGGAAGTGGGTTAGGTTTTTGATCTATAAGTCAGTGAGTGAATCAGTGAGTGAATCAGTCAATGAAACACGAGTTTTTAAACGTTAATATATCAATAACTGATTGAGCAAAATTTTACGAAATTTTGTTTTCTTGATAAACTAAAAGACTTTAGTAAATGTGCCAAATTTCATGTATGTAGGCTAAATAGTTTTTGAGTTGTGAGGGGGTCAAAAGTAGCTCCAAATGGTTCGTGTAATATTACACACGGCCGCTGCGTCGCCAGTTTTCTTTGAACACTTTGGCTGTCTAGATATCAGAAACCAAAGAAATAAAGAATTCGCAGAAGAACCAAAGTTACCGACCTAGCCCAGCGGATTGGCAAGTTGAAATGGCAATAGGCAGGGCACATAAAACGGAGGACTGATGACCGATGGAGTCAAAAATTTCTCGAGTGCAGTGTCCACGTACCGGCAAGCGCAGCGTAGGACGTCCCCCACAAGGTGGACGTATGACCTCATTAGGACCGCAGGTTCACGCTAGATGCAAGCCGATCTTATTGGAGATCCATAGGGGAGGCCTATGTCCAGCAGTGGACGTTCTATGGCTAATGGATAGATGGATGGATGAATCGTAATATTAGTTTCACTGAATGCTTTCAGTATAAACCTAGCGATGGTGAATCAATTGAATCATTTAGTTTTCATTCAAAACCATGTACCGTCATACATGAACGGCGCAATCGTGAGTTACATTGAATTCCACACATAATAGACAATTAGACATTGTCTAACGTTTAATGACTATAGTAACTAAGTTTAGGTATTGCGAAATGTTCAATAGCACAATATGTTAGATATTGTATTGTATAGTGTACTGAATTGATAAGATAGATTACTTTACTTTTACTATAAAAAACCGCATACGAATGAAATGGAATTAATTTCTTCCTTAAATTATAATAAAAGCCTCATTTATTTATTTATAGGCGAGCAGTGTATACTGATGTACCTAAATCAAGCAGAGTCGAATAAAAACTTTAATGTTAATAATTTTTCAGTTCAGTTTATTTTAATGTTAATAATTTTACATAGTTCACTACTGGACAATACCGTAATATTGAAAAGTTTTAGAACCATATTAATACTATAACCCTACTAGGTATGTGTTGTTGGATTCACATACGCCATCAAATGTCTTTTTGGGAGAGAACAAGTTATCCCACGATATTTTTCTTCTTCAGTTCAGGATGCACAGGTTTCAAATTTGAAAAACATCATCATCATTATCAGCTATAGGACGTCTACGTCTGAACCTAAGCCTCCCCTATGAATTTCCAATAAGCCCGGTTGGAAGCGGCCTGCATCCAACGCGTTCCTGCGGTCTTAATAATATCGTCGGTCCACAGGTTTGAAAATCCGTTCATAAAATTCCAAAGTACTCATTGCGCCGGAACAAGGATTCGAACCAAAAACTTTAGTATTCTAAAGTGAGTGTTCTTCTTTGCGCTAAGAGGATACCACGGCTTCAATTAGCAGGCAGTAGCCTGCAATAAGACAGTAGCGCCATGAATAGCGCCTGACGAAAATAACTGTTCTTGATTTATTCCGTATTATTTTATGTCACAGATAAGAAATTAATGACTAATCCTTTCAGCGTTTAAAAAAAACGTAATTTAAATAAATAAACTGTTATTTTTTTTGTACCTGGTTTATCTGTTATAAAACTGCCTATATTTCATAAAATTAATGACTTACAAAGTAGGTACTCGTATACTTACTCAGTCGCAGACAATGTCAAAGAAAACTGTAGGTAAACATCGTTAAAGACAGCATACATTTAGTTAATTCTTATTTAACTTAATAAAAAATAAAATATTTAACAAGTTTGCTAATTATGTAATTATTATGCAAAATGAATTTCATGCGCCTGAGTTCCTGTGTTCTGAGGTGATTAAACTTAATTTACATAAGAATAAAATACTTACACTAAAAACTTTGATAGTACCTACGCATTCAAATCACCGTCAATTATTAGTGTAATTTAAAAACTTTGATCGTACCTACGCATTCAAAACATCATCAATTTTGAGTGTTATGTTATATTTCAGTTGGTTGAGAAAATAAACATTTATAGTACCTCCCTGCTGATCGCGATTACAAAACGTATGTTTCTAAAATCAAAAATAAAACACAATATAGAAACCTAGGCTTAGACATAACCAGACATTAGGTCTTATTTTAAAGGCGCTATCGTAATTTTAATTGCAATTTAAAATGTTCCTGTTTCTTTTTCACTGTATGCATTAGAATCAGAGAATCACTACATAGTATAAAACAAAGTCACTTCCCGCTCTGTCTGTCCCTATCTTATATATATTATTTATGCTTATGTATTTAAAACTACACAACGGATTTTGATGCGGTTTTTTTAAAAGATAAGAGTGATTTGAGAGGAAGGTTTATATGTATAATACACCCATGCAAAGCCGGGGCGGGTCTAGTATAAGTTGCTATTAAATTTAGGATGGCGCTTTTAAAATTGGCTACAATTTTGTAAGTAAATATGGATTGAATAGATTTTATCACGTTACCTGTCCAGTGTACCGAATTAGGTACACGCCGCCCGGTCCCATCATGTCCGTGCACCGTTCGCGGTACACGGTTCCTTGTGTTTCCTGTGAGCTCTAACATCCTGGACTTGTCAATAAGTTTGGAGTCACCTATTTGGACTTGTGGATTTTAGACCGATACATAATAAAAAATGAAAACATGACATATGTTTTAATAATTATGTTGTTAGTGGACTAATTACTATTAATGGACATATGAGGTTATGGAAAAATTGTATGGGGACAGGTAACGTGTTAAAGAGTCTCGCTATATGAAAGGTCTCATTTTATGGATAATGATTATTATCAAGCATTTTCAGACCTATATATTTAAAATTAATAAAATCATCATGTCATACATATACTTAATAAAGTCTTTTTTTCTCTGCAGATATCACAGATGACAACAAAAGAGTTCAGCTTGATACTGGGCTGTATATTTTCTGCGCTAATTCTCCGACTACTAGCTGCGTTCCTGGTGGCCCTTTCAAACAATCTGACCGTCAAAGAGAGCATATTCATCGCAGTCACTTGGATACCCAAAGCCATTGTCGAGGTAAGCTTGGAACTGCAACTGACGACAACACGTGCAGAGGCTGATACAAACTAGTAGTGCAGCTGTGACCAAAACAGTTTAAATCGGCCGCAATAGGCTATTTAACAACATTGAAAATATATCTACCATGGTACCTAATCCTTACACATAATAGCCTCAAACAGACATATTTCACTTTATTTAAAAACTTAAATATCTATAATGAATTTTAACTATTATATATATTTTTTTGAATTTTATCTGTGACGAAAACGCTCTATGATGGGTGGTAACTCTGGTGACGTCACAAGCTAGTAAGCGAGAATTTCTCGTTTGACTGTTGTTTGTGTAATTTGTGTTTTATGTTTTCGGAGTAATATTATTGGATCTGTAAGTTACTTCTAAAGTATCTTTTGTGAATTTTTGGATGTGAACTAGCGTATTTACTAGTATCAACTAACGATATTTACTAGCGTGTGACATCACACGGGTCATGTGACCAGCGCTATTACAGAATGTCGTTTTTTGGTGGGGTCTTGAAAATCTATTCTTTAACACTGATTTTCATTGCTAATATAGCAGATCTCACGGAAATATAAATGTAGTGTGCTAATTATAAACTCAAGAATAATTAAAAATTATTTCCAAAAAGTAGTCAATTAGCCTATTACACTACTAGTTTATATCAGCTACTGCAAGCGCTGTCGGCAGTTGCAGTTGGCAACTCGGTTCCAAATAACACCACCACTATTGAGGTGCTCTCTCACCGGCTGCATTCGCCTTTGATGTAACGTTACAGATTTGAATATTACATCAGTGAGGGAGGATAACTGAGCATTACATTTGTAACGTTATTGGTCCAGTGGTAGTAACATCAGCCCAATCGTGTAGTCGTGAGTTTAAATCCCTATCCCGTATCAATGAGTTTCTTTGGAACTTATGTACGAAATTTCACACCACTGGCTTTTCAGTGAAGAAAAATAGCGTGAGGAAATCGGCACAGTTATATCTGTTAAGAAATTCGATGACGTAGGTGAATTCGCGAATTTAGCCGGTGTGGTGGATGGTCCAATCTCCTAGTGCGTAGACCTACGTCCTGCAGTGGACTATTTAAAAGGCTAGTATAGGTACATATAACGCTCAAAGTTGAAGATAAATAATACTTGTTACCTTACAGACAAACGCTCATCAGTCAGGGAGGTAGTGTTCTCATGTAATGCTCAAAATCGAATCGAAGATATCACATTACAAGTGAATACTCTTGGTGTTTCATTAAATGTAAACCAAGCAGGCCCATCACTACTGATTTGGTTAAGGAATCCAAAATCCCTAGTAACTGAATTCTCAAAGAGATCTGCATTTTTGATATTAAAGATTCAACCGTATTTTTTCTGTTTTCGAAAATTCCTTAAAAATCTAGCCTTGCACGCCAATTTAGCGGCTGAAAATTCTACTCTGCTAGATACGAGTAACGATGAAATCCAGATGGGTTTCAATTTCCGTTGCTAACTTCTTGTTTTCTTATTTGAGGACGTTGTTGATGTAGGTATAATCACCTGTACAGCTAGATTCTACCTGGATACACCGTAAATAATGTTGAACATAATTGTAATATTCTTTTCTGCGAAAATAACGCCAAATATGCGACACCGCTGCTAAATGTATATTCTTACAATAATTGCCCAAGTACGAGTAGGACTCGCGCACGCAGGGTTCCGTACTGAATGGGAGCCCCCCTTAAATATTTATTTTATTTATTGAACTGTATATGCAACTAAACATTCTGTAAATATTTCAAGCATGTACCTATTAAAATTATTAATAAACAGCGAAAAACGGTTAAAAATTCAGGTTTATTGTGTGGGAGCCCCCCTTAGATATTAATTTTATTCTGTTTTTAATATTTATTTTGTTGTTCTAGTGACAACAGAAATACATCATCTGTGAAAATGTCAGCTTTCTAGCTATAACGGTTCATGAGATACAGCCTGGTGGGACAGACAGACAGACGGACACCGGAGTCTCAGTAATAGGGTCCCGTTTTTACCCTATGGGTACAGAACCCTAAAAAGCAAGAAATGATTAAACAGATTGACGTTTCCGCCGTCTGAAAAGTCAATCTTATTCGTCCAATAAACAACGAACAAAATATTTTCTAGCAAATATATTATGTGCATGCAAAATATAAGCATATACATTAAAAACACAGTAGTAAAACTCCACACGTAGTAGGTACAACTTCCAATACGATAGAAGGAATGTGTCCTGTCACATTCTCTATATCTCAAATGCTTCAAAGAGCATCGATCCTCTGACGAGACAATGACTATGTTGTGTGTATATACCTTAGACAAAGAGCTGTTGTATGCTTTACTGACACCTACTAATTCAGCTACATTATGTAAAAGCTTTAATTAAAATCCAAAATATTCTTATACCCACAATATTCAACTCTAAAAAATTCAAAGTGCTCATTAATTTCAAAAACAAGCGTCTAATCGGTCCTTAATTTACAGCGGATACAAGTTTAAAATGCAATTAGCCTTGCTAGCTATATAATATCATTTATATTATGTATCATAATCTTATTATTGTCTCTATTAAATATTATTAAGTCTGCAATCATAATCAAAACTCCATCAGTAACTGTACCGAACTTACGAATATCCTTAATCTCATTATGACTCGTCATTGATGAGACGTTATGGCTAATGATGGATCCTATTGTAAGGATAAATTTATTGCAAAGTAAATTTTGTTTTGTTGTATAACTAGCGACCCGCCCCGGCTTCGCACAGGTTTATTACACATATAAACCTTCCTCTTGAATCACTCTATCTATTAATAAAACCGCATCAAAATCCGTTGAATAGTTTTAAAGATATAAGCATACATAAGGACATGGGGACAGCGGTGCCATTTTTGCGAAAAATAATAGTATATTGTTCACCGAGAGGAGAAAGTGACCGATTACCGTCGAGGGTGTCGTTTGAAGCCCTCGCCTACGGCTCGGGCTTTAAAACACCCGAGATCGGGAATCGCACTTTCTCTCGAGTGATACATAGTGCTTTATACTACACCTACGAGGAAAATAAAAAACTAAATCTTTACTTACTAATTGAAATTTATATTGAAATTGTTGCAGTTAGTGAAGCTTAATGTAACACTTGAAAATGGCGCCAATGGCGTCTGCAATTTTCACATGTTCTTTTTTCAAATTGTTTGACACCATCCAACACACAGCTAGTGGCCAGTGTCATTTTGCGAACTTGGAGATAAAAACTCGCTGTAAAAACTTTTTGGCTTTTGATATTTAGGTTACCAGCGCATAGTCTTAACCAAAATTAAAAAAGAAAAACCACGTAAGAAATGGATTTTCATACACTTTTCTCTCCTGCTCAGATGCGTTTTCTCCCCGCATATTTGTTCGATATGCAATGACGTACTTTCTACCGTAAATTTGATAAAGTATCAAGGTACTTTCCGAGCAGGTGTAGTATAAAATTATTTTACGTTGCCTTGTGGCCGTAGAGCCTTGATGAAATAGAACAGCGATAATTCTACAGTACTCTTACTGTAAAAAAATGTTAGATGTAAAATACCCCAAAATGTACGTTTATTCATTATCTATATCTAGGTATCTACAGGGAGCATTAATCTTGGATAGATGTCACCAGAGGATTCCCATATAGATAAATACAGAACATATTCCCTGACTACGGGATCAAAGAGGCATGGGTTGGATTCCCACCCAGGGCAAGTATTTATGTGATGAACATTGGTGTTTGCTTTGTGTCTGGGTCATCATCGTGGATCCATCTTGCTCCTTTGGGGGGAGCGAGGTTGCAGCCCCGAGGATACCCTCATTACTGTGGCTGGACGCTGCGGGAGCTCTGCCCGCAGGGAATTTCTCAGAGGATGCAAGCATTCGACCCGCCCGCGAGGGCGTGTGGTACGAGTACCTCCAACACCCTCTCGGCCGGTTGGCTGGTGGCCTTCTTGGCTTTGATGAGCCTGTAACAACGGTTAGCAGGAGTAACGGTTAGGGGTAGGAAGGGGGGGGGGGACTAACTGGGGAGCGTCGGCTTTATGGAAGAGGCGAGCGTCCGACACGCCCACGAGGGCGATTGGTACCTCAAGCCCCTCTCAGCCTGTTGGCCGTCATGACGTTGGTGGTCTGTGTCTTCTTATTGAAGGCCTCATTTAGGGTCGCCTACTTCCTCTTCGCCTTCCTCTAGACGAAGATCTTTAGGGAAATTCAGGTATTATCTGTTTAAGGATGTATTTAAAAATATGTGGTATATCAGTCTCTGGCAGCCATATGACAAGTTTTGCTTAGTTTGGTGTCAGAGACCGTGTGTAAGATTTCCCTAATGTTTATTTATTACATTAACTGACTTGTGATTACAGTGGACTCACAACGTTGTGGCCCTAGATCCGCGATTAAATAGAGCAGAGATATGTCTCTACACCCGTACGAGTACCCGTATGACCCTTCGTTGTGAACGCTCTCTACGAAGCGTAGTACATGGACTATGTAATACGTAATGGAGTGGTGTCCACTCCTGTCGTCCTTCGTCCGTCACGTGCGCGGGACGGCTTTCACGCGCCACTGATCGCATTTTACCAATTTGGATTTAGGAGTCTTTTCGTGAATGGGTATTACTTTACGTCTAAAAGAAAGCTACATTTTTTTAACGCGAATAAGTACGCGCTTGACCACCAACGCGCCTGATAGTAAACGACGTTGTGGTCAAAGATGAAACATGCAGATCTAGAAGATACCAATTCACCCCGATCTTGAAAAGCTATAGATTATATCTCTTAGGAAACAGGAAGACTGTTCTATTCCCTGGCAGTGCGAATCAGAAATGTTTAGTCAAACCGCTTCGTACGTATCGAAGGAAAATCGACAGTGCAGGGGTGGTAATGTGGCGTATTTCTACATGTCTTTTAGTAAAAGGGGATGGTAGGATAATTGATTAGGTACATACGTATATGGTACATTAATATGATTACTTCTATAAGTGAATGTTTATGTCTCTACAAGTTGTTAAGAGTCTCGTTGCAAGGTTAAGCTATACAATGATCTTAAAAACTGTGTGGTCTCTTTTCTCAATTTTAAAAAATAAATAATTCAGAAGCAGCTTCCTGCGCTCCAGGCCTTCGAATTAGTTATGGTTGTCAAATAATTTTGTTTAAAATGAATAACCGCTTGATATAATTTTTGCATACATATCATTATTAAGCCCCTGATCGACGTACAAAATAAAACCGTGGTCTTAAAGTTTTCTCTGTGGTTATACCGTTATACCGTCATACCATAGAGAAAACTTTAAAACCGCGGTTTTATTTTGTACGTCGATCAGAGGCTTAATAATGATATGTATGCAAAAATTTTAACACTTTAGATTATTTTTTTGTTTGGATTTGTTTATAAATATATTATAAACAAATCCAAATATTTTAAAATCACTTAGATTTTTTGTGTCCTAAATGCGCTGATAATTACTAACCAAAACAGCACCTTTATACGTGCTAAATATAAAAATCTGTCAGCAATTAGACAGTGTGACAAATACCACCTGTTCCACACGTCCTATTGGCCAAGATAAAGAAACCCGCATTAATGTAACTGCCAATTACATTCCTCCTTCCGTTTTCCCCGTCAGATGTTTTCGCCGATCTCGATAAGCCAAACACCATTTCGCTGCAAATCATTCGGCGCCCAAACCATGCCCTATTATGTGACCCCCTCGACTTCGGCGCAACTATTCTAACTTCCTCCGTAACTGTCAAAATACTTTATCGCTGTTCGGCCTCAATAAACCAACAGCTGTTATTGTTTTACAATCTACCTTTAGCGTCGATAAACACTTTCTCACCGTGAGTTCCCCGCCTGAACCATCCATCACTCGGCATGTGACCCGATCGGAAGTGTTTTCTTACGTCGAATTTATCAAAATCTTGTTTGAAGGTCGACGGAAAATTTAGACCGTTAATAATTTATGATCAAAGTGGTTAAAAACTAGTTTGTGAAATTGGTAAAGCTAATATTTGATTGTAGAACGCTCGTTATAAGCGGGGGATATTAATCATAGTGGAACGCGATGGATAATGCAGCAGCTTGGGACGGCTGAGTGGCCCCGCCGACGCCGACGCCGCCGCTAATACAACTTTAAAGTGATCTTTTCATTAACGAGCGAAACTAGACTAACAGTTCACCAACGAACTTCACTTTAATTCACTTTGAACTCTCTGACGCCAGTTTTAGCAATTTCGGAGCGAGATGTTTACACAATCTTAGCATTTTTTTGTTAAGTGATGGTATTTATGATAATTATCGTATATCAAAAAATATTACCTTCTGGATTTTTCAAAGCAAGCTTACATCAACGTAGACTACGTCGCTAAATCTATGATAGCTTTAAATACCTATATCGATGTTATCGGTACTCTACATTTATCTCTACTTACACCATTTATTATATTTGGTTTCTACAAATCAACAAATATATTCATTAGCCAAAATTACGTAGATCGTAAGCGTTAAAATTTTAAATTAGAAATTGGATGTTGGTTATCTTAGTTCTCCGTATTAAGGAAGGAAATGTGCTACCGTAACAAGTTGCGGATTCTAATTTGGTTCTACAATTAAGCTGGTACTAAAATCCCTTTTAATAAGGGCACAAATACACCTATGGTTAGGAGATACTAACTCAAAGATAGAGCATAATTTAGTAGGAAGGGGCAGAATTTATGTAGGTACCTGAAGGGCAAAACCACTAAACAACAAATGGTCTTGGTAAAAGGCACTTACCTACTAACTGACTGACTTATGACCTTGTCTCGCAACCCTGGCCCTTACATAACTAAAATATATCCTATATGATGGAGCCACATTTAAAGTTCAGTAGATTAAAACTTGATTATGTGCGGACCCTCACCTCCATTAATGCGAACAAATACACGTTTCCACATCTCTGTTTAATTTTAACCCAAATAGAAAAAGATTTTATCGCAAAGCCTTTGTTTTAGCTTTGGCATATTTTTGTACATGCGCCTTCTACATCTATTCGGGATAAGATTTGGAATATGCGAAAAAAAACATGGCTTACAGCCACTGCTTGGCTGTCTTTTAATCAGGTCCAAGGCACTTAGCCTCCCGG
This sequence comes from Hypomecis atomaria, assembly GCA_964007245.1. NCBI lineage: Eukaryota > Metazoa > Arthropoda > Insecta > Lepidoptera > Geometridae > Hypomecis > Hypomecis atomaria. Next base: position 10,871,778 of record OZ023281.1, on the reverse strand, counting down.
GAGCCCAGTGGGGCATTTCATTACGCTAATGTTAGTCTTTGAATTAGGTCGTGATAAAAAATGTAATAAAGATGAAAAAATCAACTAAAATGTATTTGAGCACTGCTGAAGTGAAAAACTTTAAAGCCAAAAGACATTTACTTATATTATAGATTTATAATAAAAAAATAACTTTTCTCCCATACTAGAAACTTTATTTTTTGCTCGATAAATAAATGCCCTTAAATATTTATTTATTTTAATTGAATTATTTAATTTTAAAGTGAATCTTAGTCATAGGGCCCTCCGCTGCTCGCTTCCTCGGGAAGACTCCGCTGTCCGTCTCCAGGCTGTATCTCATGAACCGTTATAGCTAGAAAGCTGAAATTTTCACAGATGATGTATTTCTGCTGCCGCTATAACAACAAATATTAATAACAAAAAAAAAATGGGGGGCTCCCATACAACAAACCTGATTTTTTTGCCGTTTTTCGCTCTATATAAATAATGGTAACAGGTAGATGCTTGAAATTTTCACAGAATACTTTGACTTTCTACTTATGAATCTAAAAAGGTTGTTCAGAATTTGACTATTGAATATTCAGTTCAATTTGGAGCCAAACAAGTTCTAGCTCTAGCAATATTCGCAATCAATCGAAATCCGATGCGCAATTCTGTTACCATCCATCGATACGGAACGTTAATAGAATCTCAGTCAAACGGACCGATCGGCAAATTGTCCAAAAGCTCGAAACACGTCGCTTCAAGATGCTAAACTAGAATATACGAGAATCACTATCAGCTCCAAAAATCTACCTGTAAAATTAGCTACATAGGAATGGTTGGCTAATTTTAATTGGAAGTTCTTATTTAACTTTTTGTTTTTGTTTACTAAAGATTTTTTAAGCGCATCATACTCATTTTCTCTATATATTGATATCAAGATTGTCATAGAACACACACATTAACTTAGACTTTGCCATTTCCAAGGAAGTTATATACGAGAACAATTTCACACTTTTGTCTTTTCAAGCATAGAATGCGTTTAAAATTTAGCCCAACTAAATTCCTCGCCACCACTGAACTATCTTTTCATAAATTTATTATAATTTAATTAATTAGACGACTGAACCCTATGACTGAGCCAATTATTCATAATAATATTGACTTCACACAAAGTCAGCTCATGCGTAAATTATACCAGTATATCTGTAAAACTATGATACAAAAGCGATCGAAGCGCCTCGTCTATCGGACTTCAGTGGTGGCGATGTCTCTATATATGTCATTTGGATTGAGACTATGAGCACTTTCACATATAGGCATTATAGACGCGCGACAAAAACGCCTAAATGTGAAAGCTATGACTGACTCTTTTTACCGACTTTTGAAAATGAGGAGGTAAATCAACGAGGTTCGTAAATCAACAATAATGTACATAGATGTCACATCGATTCATGCAAACTATTCGAATTCTGTACACGGTGATAGTCGGTGGTGCCATTTTTTTTGCGAAAAATGATTATTTTAAATACGTCCTTGTTTTAAATATACTGCTTCTATGACTATGACAAATCTAGAACACATGACGTAGTAGAAACTAGTTCTTATCTTCTGGAGGCTGATCATGCAAATAATATGTGTTGTATAAAACAATTACAAAATATTTCGCAATATAACTTATCAGTGTATAAATTTCAGAACAACATGAATTGGAATAATTTCTATAATAATTAGCTGCATAAATTATTATGAATGTGTTTATTAAAACTAGGATAGGTTAACATTTATTATGCATAAAATTTATGAAAAAAGATAGGCGATAAAAATGATTAAGTCAACCAAAATGAAACAGGAACTCTTATTATATCCTTTTTAGGGTTCCGTACCCAAAGGGTAAAAACGACACCCTATAACTAAGACTCCGCTGTCCGTCTGTCCGTCTATCTCCAGGCTGTATCTCATGAACGGCTATAGCTAAAAACCTGAAATTTTCACAGATGTTGTATTTCGGTTGCCGCTATAACAACAAATACTAAAAATAGAATAGAATTAATATTTAATTCAATTTAATTTATTTAATACTTCCCCTACAACAAATCAAAATTTTTTAGCCGTTTTTCGCTCGACATCAATAATGATAACAGGTAGATGCTTGAAATATTCACAGAATGTTTAACTGCATGCTTACTTTAATAATAAATAACGATATTAAAAAAAAAAAATGTAAGGGGCCCCACTTCCCAAGGGTCCCATACAGTACGGAACCCTTCATGCACGAGTCCGACTCGTACTTGGCAGATTTTTATGATCGATATTCAAAATAATATAATGTTATCCGCTACCTATTTTATGACGAAGTGGAACGTGCATTCCTTTTCCTTGTTTTTTGTACGATTATTATTTATTATTGAAAGTGTCTGTAACGTAAAATTGCTATTTGTATGAAAAATCTATCTATTCTTCTTTTTGTAATAAAATCTTAGGTAAAATCCTAAACCACAAAACCCATAGGTTTATAGTTATAATGCAACGTAGTTAAGTGTGAATTTCTGCAGCATGTATAATTCTGTAAGCCATTTTGTGAAAAGTCTTGACTATGATGACATGCAAATGCCGACAAACAAAATTAGTATAGTGATATGAATCTCATTGCACATTATACTAACTAATGACTTAAAAGATTTCTTTAGAATTTATGTAGATTTACAGACAACTGGCTTTTTGATGAAAAAAATCTTCGAGAAGCAACCAGCATGCGTCAGGATTGACTATACAGTTAATAGTAACACGCCAAGTCATAAAAGCCACTCTTCTAAAACAAAACAAAGTTTATGGGTTCCTTAATAAAAGTCAGGTGTAAACGCAACAAATCATTTTGGTTTCAGGCAGTGCTCGTTCGCGTCGCTGCAGACTCCCTCTGGGCGGACGCGACTCAGCAAGACAAAACTATAGCATCTCAACATTCGAATATAATTGTTATTGCTATACTCCTAACGTCCACATTGGGATCTGTGCTGACTACGACGTTAGGCCCTATTTTGCTCGCCGAGGAATCTAGAGTCGGGCCTGCAGGTAGAGCATTACATTCATATATATCAATTGCCTTTCATGGTTGTGACTTATCAGTCGATTCAGTTCTGTTATAGGTGTGTGGTTTGTGCGTGTTAATGCGTTCACCGAAATCAGATTTTAAATTACTACGTAAAAAATACGTTGCACTTTGATTAAAACTGACATATGGTTCACAAAACCGCAAAAACTAGAAGAGTCACGGGAAGCTGTAGTTACCAGACTAAAACAACAACAACACTTATTTACATAAAAATCTTTTTTATTTCAGATTTCTACAGAACCCAAACCTTGTCACCAGCTCACTCAGTCGTCAGAAGAACAAATACCGGAAACTCGGTTCAAAACGTTCATATTTAGTATAAAAAACACTTAACAATAATGTATTTTATTAAGCAAACCTCTAAGTAGGCTTTCTATTAAGTTGCCCTCACGTAGACACACCAACAACCTTTGCACAATAAGTTTTAATACAAATGGAGATAGGATACCTTCTACATCAGAATACAATTAGAAAACCAAGTTCAATATGGTCAATTGGTCAAGGTACATAATGCACTAGTCTACGTGTATCTAAGGCTGTAATTTGAAAACATATTATTTATTTTATTTATTAAACATTCACCTAATACCTTAGGTACAATTACTATGACCCACTAGAACTTCAAGAAAAAAATTTTAATAAAAGTTTTTTAAATCAAACAGTTTTATCATCAGAATAAAGTACTAAAAGTTAAAAAATAATAACTCAAAATTAAAATCGTGGTGTCTTCGACTGGAAGATTTTATTATAGGAACGTTGCACCCCACGATTTTATTTAAGTAGTTTATAGATAGTTTTTAGTAAAAAAATGTATGTGTTTGTTTTTATATTTAAATCCCTTTTATTTGATACACATATTGAGAGGGTTGTTTAAAAAATATATTACGCCATGTTGTGGTGGTGGCCATCTTGTATTTACGTCGATACTGAATACAAAAAAAAATATTGTCTTCGAAACTCTGTTCATATCAATCTGTTCTCGGGAAGGGGGTCAAACTTCAATTACTAGATTCGACCCTAAAAACGGGCAAGTGAAGCTAAATAAAACCGTTAAAAAATTATAAAAAATGTCAGTTCTTACCTACCGTCCACCTCCTGAAACCATCTGGGTGAACCGTGAAAAGTTTTTTTTTACAACGGCTTACAGACAAGACAACTTGATATTGGTGACAGTACACTGAAATTTGGCACTGGCCATCTATGGATGACAAATTCAGTATCCAGGAAATTTCAAATGGGAAACAATAAGAAATTACATTTTACTAAGATGATTACTGCTCACGCACACCACATATGTAGGTATATCCAGGATTTCTGCTCATCTTTAGCACAATGGTAGCAACGATGGCACACGCGCCATGTAGTCGCTACTGCACAAAACTACCTAAAAATCGACGTTTGCGTTTCACATGACGCGAGCTTAAATAAATAAAGTAAGTAGTTATAGTTTTTTTTGTTCAAGATCGCCATCACGGCGCCATTTTTTACAAGCAATTTCATAAGATAATGAGATCCGAAAACACGAAATTTTTTTAAATTGTGATTTTTATTTGAGAAAATTATAGGAAAAGTCATTTTCCACAACATATAAAGCAAATATTTAGATTGTTTAAGTAAATAGTTCGGGTTCCAAAATGTAGATGGCGCTGTGCGTTCTTAAAACGCGCAAGCGATTTTCTCTTAACATATTAATCGAACCAATATGTAGTTTCGGTACAAAAATTGTAGATGGCGTTGTACATGCTTAAAACGCGCAAACGTTTTTCGCCTAGCATCTAAGTCTCGGTTAAGGTTTGAAAATATTTGTAGTCTTCGGGTGGATACGAAATAAATCCGTATTACCATTGACCAACTTGTATTATTTGTACCCCCGTGTACAAATTTTGGTCCTTCGAGCCGGATCGTTGACTCAGTAGTCAGTTTGGACTACGCTTCGCACCTATGGGCAGTGGGTCGCTGTTCGGGGCGAACCATTGAAGCGGTTCCACGGGAAGAGTGGAGCAGCTGGTGCTGAAGAGGAAGGTTGGCAGACGGCGCAGGGAGCCAGCAAGGAGACCGGGAGCGGCAGCGGCAGACGGCGCAGTGAGCCTGCAAGGAGACCGGGAGCGGCAGCGGCAGCGCGGGGGGAGCCCCGCAGACGCAAAGGAAGTAACGGCAAGGAAAAACGTCAAGTGTGAGTGAAAATAAAAAGTGAGTACTTTCAAAATAATTATAAAGTGAGAAATTTAATTTGGACTTTATTGCTTAGAATAAATTAACTTTAATATTTGTGAGTAAATTTAGAGAACTTAGAATAATTCTTGCAAATAAGTTTAGGGACTTAGAATAATTTCGGAAATTTGGTTGAGACGGGGAATCCACGCCCAATTTTATAAAAGTGGTTAAATTGTCAAACACTTGTAAAATTTTTACGGATTTCTTCAACTTAGAAAAATTTGTTCATTTTATTAATTTGTAAAAATGTTCGTTCGGTAAGACGGTTAGGTAACCTAACTTGTGCTTAACTTTAGTTTGGTTCGGAACTTTTAAATATTTCATCATGCAGAAAAACATTAATATACAAAAAGATCTGCAAGACAAAATTGTAAAGGCGCATGTAAACTTTAAAAAATCTCCTAAAGAGCGTTTAGAATCGGAACATTATATACAACTTCGGCTTGACTTATTAGAAGATTTGTGGGCTCGCTTTACAAAGTGTCATGCGGAAATTATTGCTAATGTAGATAATTGGGCCCAATTTGAATCAAGCGATTATGTAAAAAACGGGATGTATGAGAATACTGAGGAGACCTACATAAATTGCAAAACGGACATTTTAAAACATAAGCCAAGGTTGGCTCAGCAGTCAAAGGGTCAGGGCACCGGAAATGGTAGTAGTGGAACGTCCAATGTCAAGCTTCCAAAAATTACTATTCCCAATTTTTCGGGAAGGTATGAAGAGTGGATCACTTTTCGAGACATGTTCGTGTCATTGATTCACTCTAATTCTTCGTTGGATGATGTGCAACGTCTGCACTACCTTAAGGGGCATTTAACCGGTGAGGCCGAGCTCTTGATACGGCAGCTGCCTATCACTGCTGACAATTATAACGAATGCTGGAGCCAACTGGAAGCTAGATATAATAATAAAAATTATTTGGCAAATTGCATTTTAAAGCGCTTATTTAATCAAAAAGGTGCGTCTAAAGAATCCTCAGTACTTCTCAAGGAATTAGCGGATACAACTTCAGATTGCTTACATGCGCTTAAAAATATCGGGATTGATACGACATCTTGGGACATCATTGTCATTTATATTGTTGCGAATAAATTGGACGCGGAAACTCGTAAGCAGTGGGAATTGAAGGTCGCAGATGGAAACGCGAGTGAGCTCCCTAAATTTTCTTCTCTTAAAGAGTTTTTGGAGGGCAGGTTTAGAGCGCTCGAATTTATTGAACCTGAGGCCAGATCGCGAACTTCAATTCCAACAAACAATAAGCAGCAAAGGCATAAGGTTTTACACGTGGCCAATGTTAGTTGTGAATTTTGTACAGAAGGCCATAAAGTGTATTCATGTAAAGAATTTTTGAAAGAAGACGTTGACAAACGACGCGAATTTGTTGTGAACAAGCGATTATGTTTTAACTGTTTGGGAAGCAACCACTCAGCTAGGTTCTGCCCAAGTAAAACAAATTGCCGAGTATGCAGGGGAAAGCATCACTCAATACTCCATCCCAGCGGTTCAGGGATTGGCAAGCCATATTCCGCAAATTCAACCTCCGGGGTAGGTTCAGTCGGTTTATCAACTTCAACGGCTCCTTCAGATGTTGAGGCAGCGCCAATGGTCTCTTGTTTTGGACAGGTATCCGTCAAGAAACAGGTGTTTTTAGCAACAGCGGTTGTTTGCGCACAAACACGCCAAGGACAAAGGTATTATATCAGGGCATTATTAGATCAAGGTTCTCAGGCCTCTTTTGTCTCAGAAGCGACGGTTCAACATCTAGGGATTAAGAAAAACCCAGTCAAGGGAATAATATCGGGATTAGAAGGTAATAACACTACCGTATCCAAATCTATGGTAGAACTGAACATTCAGTCGAGGATAGATAGCAATGTGGTTATTAAAGTGCAAGCGTATGTACTTAAATCTATCACTACGTCCCTTCCAAACTGCAAAGTGGAACAACTTGACTGGCTAGACAAGAACATGAGTCTAGCAGATCCTCAATATCACACCCCCAACAAAATTGACGTTTTATTGGGGGCAGATATTTACGCACAGGTTATACAACAGGGAATAAGAAAGGGACCTCAAGGATATCCTTTGGCTCAAGCCACATCTTTGGGATGGATATTGTCTGGCACAGGCGAGATATTCTCTCAGCAAAGACCATCAAAGGTACTCGCGATGCATGTGTGCGTGGAAGACAATGAAATGCTAAAGAAATTTTGGGAAATTGAAGCTGAGCCAAAGTCTAGCAAGAAGATAATGACGGAAGAAGAAACACTATGTGAACAGTTCTATGCAGACACAACGAAGCGGGATTCTGAGGGAAGGTACGTAGTCAAACTCCCATTCAAGTCAGAGAGGCCTGAATGTGTAGATGGTCACTCCAGAATGATAGCTGAAAAAAGACTTAACGGATTACAGGGGCGTTTTAAGAAAAGCAAAGAGTTAAAAGACAAATATAAAGAAGTAATAGCGGAGTACTTACAGTTAGGGTTCATGGAGAAGGTACCTGAAACCCAAAAGTGTAATGTGGAGGCGGTATATTTACCTCATCATGCTGTTGTCAGGAATGATAAAGATACCACAAAGGTGAGGGTGGTGTACGATGCGTCCTGCAAATACACAAACGGAGTATCTTTGAACGATACATTAATGGTGGGACCCACACTTCAACCAGAATTGAGACACTTGCTGATGCGCTGGAGACAACATCCCATTTGTTTAGCAGCGGACGTGATTAAAATGTATTGCCAAGTTAGAGTTGCTGAAACAGATACAGACTTTCTAAGGTTGTTGTGGAAGGATAATGAGAACGCACAAGCTGAAGATTACCGATTGCTGAGAGTGACATTCGGAACGGCGGCGGCTCCATATTTGGCGGTAAAGAGTTTGCAGCAGACTGTACATGACGAAGGTGCTAATTATCCTGCAGCGGCTGAAAGGGTAATAAATGATTATTACATGGACGATCTGCTTACAGGTTGCAGTTCTGTAAAAGAAGGAATAATTATTTATCAGGAAATGAATGAATTACTGAAAAAAGGTGGATTTGAACTTCAAAAGTGGATGAGTAATAGCGACGAGCTGTTGCAAGCAATTAAGGAGACAACAGAAAGCAAGGTTGATGATGACGAAGAATTAAAGCTAAAAACGGATGAAGTAGTTAAACTATTAGGACTTACCTGGAACCGAAGAACCGATGAATTCCGTTATTCTGTGACGCAACCTCTGGAACCTGAACCTGTAACAAAAAGAAAAATTATATCTCATGTTGCACGCTTGTACGACCCGCTTGGATGGGCCGCACCTTGTGTGATTATTGCAAAAAAGATGATTCAAAAGCTATGGATATTGGGAATAGATTGGGATAGCGAAGTTACAGGCAAAATACTAGAAGAATGGAATACTTACCGTGAAGGATTGTCCGTTCTGATGCAAATCAACATACCTCGATGGCTTGGCACTAATTCAGACGATTCTGTTGTAGAGCTGCATGGATTCTGCGATGCGTCGAAAGTGGCGTATGCAGCGGCGGTATATTTAAGAAGAATTGATGCAGTAGGGAATGTTCATGTTACATTAGTTACTGCCAAGACTAAGGTAGCACCCATCAAGCAAATATCTATACCTCGGCTAGAACTGTGCGGAGCAGTCCTAGTCACCAGACTGCTAGTGGAAGTGGCGGAGATTTTGAAAGTAGAAAAATCTAATATTCGGGCATGGACGGATTCAACTGTGGTCTTAGCATGGATCAACAGTCACCCTAGTCGTTGGCAAACATTTGTCGCGAACCGGGTGTCTGAAATATTGACGTCTCTAGACTCAAACCAATGGTCGCACGTGAAAACAAGTGTGAATCCGGTTGATTGCGCCTCCAGGGGCATAACCCCTACGGAATTACTTAACAACTCGATGTGGTTTGACGGTCCAGATTTTCTGCGACGCTATGACGTCGACTACAGCAAACCTAAAAACATTGAAACTCAATTGGAAGAGACTAAGGTTCATATTGCAATAGCAGAGATGCCTATTTGGGAACGGTACTCATCGCTAACGAAATTAATCAGAGTAGTAGCTTACTGCCGACGATTTCTGGAATTAAGGAAACCAGTTAGCGAAAGAAATCGGCATGCATATCTCACATCGATAGAGTTGACCCAGTCTACAGAAATATGTGTAAAGCACTGTCAAGCGGAACATTTTCAAGAAGAATTGCAACTCATACAGAAAAATGGTCAATGGTGTAAAATAAAGGGCCCGCTCAAATCTTTGAACCCCTTTATTGACGGAAAGGGTTTGTTGCGAGTTGGGGGTCGACTGGACAAAGCATCACTAGGTGAAGATGTAAAGCACCCAATCTTACTTCCTAAGAAATCTCACCTCACGGATTTAATAATAGCTGATGCACATGCAAAGACGCTTCATGGAGGAATTCAGCTCATGTTGACATATCTAGGCAGAAAATTCTTTATTCTAGGAGCAAAGACATCAATTAAGGCTTTTGTTCGGAGATGTGTCACATGCATTCGATATAACGCAGCGACATCAACCCAATTGATGGGACAATTACCAAAGGCACGGATGACACCATCAAGACCATTTAAAACTAGCGGGGTCGATTATGCTGGGCCAGTATACATTAGGACAACGAAGGGTAGAGGACATCATGCGTACAAGGGCTACATATGCTTATTTATATGTATGGTAACGCGTTCGATTCATTTAGAGGCAGTTAGCGACCTTACCTCAAAGGGATTCCTATCTGCCTTTAAGCGATTCGTCGCTCGTCGCGGCCATTGCACAGATCTTTGGAGTGACAATGGTACTAATTTTGTCGGGGCATCGCGGGAGATACAAACGTTGTTCGCTTCTGAAAAATCAGGCATCCTAAAAGAAATTTCTGAAGCTCTGGCGACTAACGGCACTTCATGGCATTTTATTCCCCCCCATTCCCCTAATTTTGGAGGATTGTGGGAGGCTGAGAGTGGTTGCTAAACATTCAGGGGCAGACCATATCACTCGGGTCGTCTCATTGCGCACGAGGAATGGTGTAATAAAACGGCCAACGTCAAAATTATGTACGCTGCCACCAGCCGATTCATTGTAAAGTTTTAATTAGGATTCTCATTAGTAAACCATTGTAATGATTGTAATCTACCCTCACCAGGGTTAAGGACAAATTTGATTCGTCCTTGGTGGGCGGTATGTTTAAGTAAATAGTTCGGGTTCCAAAATGTAGATGGCGCTGTGCGTTCTTAAAACGCGCAAGCGATTTTCTCTTAACATATTAATCGAACCAATATGTAGTTTCGGTACAAAAATTGTAGATGGCGTTGTACATGCTTAAAACGCGCAAACGTTTTTCGCCTAGCATCTAAGTCTCGGTTAAGGTTTGAAAATATTTGTAGTCTTCGGGTGGATACGAAATAAATCCGTATTACCATTGACCAACTTGTATTATTTGTACCCCCGTGTACAAGATACTGTACCAGGTACTGGCCTAAAGTCCGATATATTTTTGCATGAAATATCTTTTCTTAGAGCCTTTAGACATTAAATTTAACGATTTTGTGAATGAAATGGAATGGAACGGAACGACACAAAACAATGATTCAAAGCATCATTTGTTTCTATACTAAGAGTCACATAGCAATAGGTTTCGCTTATCACTTTTCCATTCGTAGTTTTAATTTGGCTTAAACCCTAAACCATACGACATTAAATAATATCAATAGCAAATGTCAATCCCATTCATATCCAGAATTATTAAATTAGACTTTCAGGTACCTTAATCCACTATTGCTTCCAGTTAACTTATTTTGAGAGCTTTTCTTATAAATTTACGATTGACAGTATTTTAATTCTAAATAAAAGTTAGACTGTGTCTTTATTCGACATACGGTATTACTTTTTCATAAAATACACTTTATAATATGCTACACGGTATATATGCTGATCTCATCTTAGCAACTAAAACATAATTGTTTAAAAGCCCATTTAATAACTTGCATACTAGTAACTAGGTTCTTAATTTTACCAGTACACAGCTGTGTACACTAGTACTGCGAAGTTTATCTGAGAGAACGGTAGCAGAATGATCCAGTTTATAACTAAAAAAGACCAACTCTGCTTCATATCCTCGAACATACATATCATCATAATTATGTAGATACAATTAACAGGTTATGCAGAAGATATTTTGTTTTTGGTTCCTAAAATCTATACCTTAAAATAGTTTTATACTAAAAAATCAATGATGCAACGTAAATTTTAGTGGAACATAGGAAAAATATACATACGATGAAAAACGGGAAGAAATTGGCTCCTTTAGTACCTTCATGTTTTCATCTAGTACAGGAGTCAGGGGAAGTAGGTAATAATGTTGAGCATATCACTTTTATTGTCAAATAAATGTTTTACTATGGTAGATAGTAAGTAGCAATCAATTTTCTTTCTGACGAACGTCACCTAAATCTTATTAAAACAAAAGCTACTGATAGTTAATGTTGTCAGTACTAACTAACTGACAGACAATATTTTATCTTTATGATTTTTTCCAGCCCCACTATAATAGCTATAGTAAATGTGGAAGCCAGAGTAGTGTCGAGCGATCAATTATGCCGCGTGCTCACAAGACGCGACTTTGACAGTGGGTGACTACATTTTATTGCGCCTGTGGCCTTTTAGTCTTCCTATAATATGGTCAAATCTTCAGTGAGAGCCTGTGCGTGAAGCTGGGTGTTGGACTGTTGTACACTACAGCCCCTATTCACAGGACTTTGTGTCTTAAGTGGCCCTGAACACGGAAGCCCAGGAGCGTCAATTTTTAACAAAATGCCCAGCAGTGAGTATTGCACGCTAAAAAGTAAATTAAACTTGACCTATTTAAAAAGGTAATTTTTAATATTTGTTTCTAGCTGACACTAACTAAGTCTAAACTATTTGAAATTGTATTTGATATAGATATTTGGACGGTTTATACCTATGCATAATTATCAGTAACTTCAAATTATGCCTAACGTTTTTCGGAGATATTTGTTTAAATTAATAAGTGTAGAGAAGAAATTATTTAGGTACTCATTTAAAATGATATTTTGCACATTTGCAAATAAATATAAGCAATATGTTTATTTTTATTTCATAGCTAGACATGTTCTGTGATTATACTCGCTAGTCTGATCTCATGTAGATAAGTTAGCAACTTCTGAAAATAATAGGTATCTGATGAGTAAATTAGACTCTTTAAGTAATTCCGAATACATAATAACTCCACCTAATCGAGTCATGTATTACTACTACTATACTATATTCATAAACCTAATCAAATTAATAAAAAAAGGTATCTTAATAAATATCAGTCCATATTCTAATGTTCTGGAATCGTACACATTAGTGCTGACTCTCAATTTATAACCTATGTGCATATACTATGTACATATTGTAAATACCTATAACAACTATTAGTTACCGCTGCACAAGAGCCTGTGTACTGTGCAGTATAGGGTGACTTTAAACTCACTTTCACCACCCGATGGGTCAATAGCACAACAGTGTTTTTAGGACAAACATTTCTTAATATACAAAAACATATTAAAGATGATTTTGTTTTAACCCTTTAGTAAAAATGCACTACAATGCTATGTAAAGTCACACTTAACTTAGACCATATGTTACAGAAATGAAATGTACCAAGTGTTTTAACTAAAAAATATTTATTTACTTTCGATTTGAATGCATTAAAAAGGGTAGAGCGTTCCGCACTCTTGCAGTTCGTATGAAAAGTGTGTCGCAGAGAGCAATAACCAAGCTACGACAGTCCGGGAGACATTAATATGGCATTTATTTTTAAATAAACAAGTAACATAATAGATTTAGAACATGAAAATATTCTTACCAACTACTACATTGACGACCTTATCACTTAAAACCTAATTTATCTCTACGTCCTTACGAGTATTTATATAGCTCGCAAATGATTTGCCATTCACGTCAACGAATCAATTCACTGGTTCTGATATAGAAACAATCAGCTCAGTGATTCCATGCAAGCAACTCATAATTCTCAATTAATATAATGTTAGAGTAAATTCACTGACTATAAATAGAGACTTACAATTAAAATTCGCTTGCTACTATTGCATGCGGCTGTTAATCAACGTTCTTCTGGGACATGCTTCAGTAGTAAATAATTACTACCTTGACCCGGTGTTCAGCTCATTGACCGTGTAGCCAAACAACTTTTTGTCCGTTATTTATTAATTATTCGATACAATTTAGGCAGCGCTACAATCGGTTACTATTGTGCAGGGTTAGGAACGGGAGTATTACTAAGAAGAACCAAAAGAAGGTCACTGTACTATAATTATCACTATGAACGACTTTTACTGTAGATTTAGCTATGGAATTGACCCTGAGATTAGAAAAAAACTAGATTAAGGTGAAACTAGTTGACGGCACAAACTCAGATTTGGCGTAGCTTAAATAAATCATATCTCAGCTGTATTGTCTCAAGAAGAGATAGATTTGATGATAAACAGTAGATATAGTGTGTGTACCAATTGCAAAATAATTTTGTTTTTATTTGTTTTAAAACACCTATAATTATTACCTAACACGGCTGCGTACGAAATGCGCATAACGTTTTCTCCGTAGTAAATTATGAAAAATACTGGATTTATTTATATATTAGTTATTAAACTAACGAATATATAAACTAGGCCGCTATTTTCATAAAAGAAAACTCAGTTTAGTTGTTCTGTGTTTTTTGCATCCAAAGTTTCCTATAAATTTGAGTCAAAATTCAAATGTTCTAGGGCTTATATCATCTGAGTGGAGAATTTGTTTCAGAGTTTTATTAGCAAGTAGCATTGATTTTTTTTAAAGACAAATTAATACAGGTAAATCTTAGTTTTAGATATTCAACAGCAAGCACTGGTGTGATTACCTACCGACGTTTGTATCAAGTAACGAGCGACTTGTTTACTCTTAAGATTGTTAGGTTGTCACTTTCAAAACTAATATCTATGATATCAAATGTAGAGTTAGAGTAGGTATACAGATTTCCAGGTATAGGGTTATAGAGATTTCTTAAAAGGGTTCCGCGAAATATTATCTCTATTGGATACGCAGCCTGTGGCAGAATATTCACCGTGAGTTACGCACTGACTTATATGACAAGCGGCAATAGGGTTTTATTGTATACTATCCACCCGCCCCGACTTCGCACAGGTGTATTATACATAAAAACCTTCCTCTTAAATCACTCTATCTATTTAAAAAAACTGCATCAAAATCCGTTGCGTAGTTTTAAAGATATAAGCATATGTACATAGGGACAGACAGACAGCGGGAAGCGACTTTGTTTTATACCATGTAGTGATTATTTAGAGTTACCTCCCAAGCGTAGCTTTTTTGGGTTCCGTACCCAAAGGGTAAAAACGGGATCCTATTACTAAGACCCCGCCGTCCGTCTGTCTGTCACCACGCTGTATCTCATGAACCGTAATAGCTAAAGAGTTGAAATTTTCACAGATAATGTATTTCGATTGCCGCTATAACAACAAATACTAAAAACAGAATAATATTTAAGGGGGGCTCCAATACAACAAAAGTGATTTTTTGCCGAGGGGCTCCCATCCGGTACGGAACCCTTCATGCACGAGTCCAACTTGTAATTGGCCGATTTTTAGTGAATGCCCTTCCTACGCTGCGGTTGCTAGTACATGATCTCCAATCTAAAACTTATCAGTCATCAGACCCGAGTGCAAATTGTCATGCCCACTACGATTTCAAGTTGCTAGCCCGCTGTGCCAACTCAGGATATAATGCATTTGCCGCGTAATCCATATGTCGCGTCATGGTCGTGGTCATGCTAAAGGCTTTACCTAAAACCTCTCTCTCACCCTCGTAAAACCTAGCTCTACTTATTACCATATATATATGTATATCCTGCTATGATATTATAAACGTGAAAGTTTGTTAGGATGAATGGATGGATGGATGTATGGATGTTTGTTACTCTTTCACGCAAAAACTACTGAACGGATTGAGATAAAACTTTGCAATTATATATCTTATACATCAGAATAACACATAGGCTATAAATTATAATGATATTGCGTAAATTTTCCATATTATAACAATACTAGCAGCGCCCCGCGGTTTTACCCGCGTTGTGCCTGTTCCCGTGGGAATTTTTATACATATAAACCTTCCTCTTGAATCACTCTATCCATTAAAAAAACCGCATCAAAATCCGTTGCGTAGTTTTAAAGATTTAAGCATACAGACAAACAAATAAACAAACAAATAAACAAACGAAAATAGCGACTTTATTTTATACTATGTACAAGGATAAGGAAGTGTTTAGTAAGTAGGAAAAATTCTGCCATCTGCGAGCTATTCTACCGTGCGCTCCAAGAAATGTCAAAAAAGAACTGTCAAATCGTTTTTTTTTTTTGTTTTTTTTTTCACCGCCTTTATTAAGGGTGGTAAGGTAGGGCTTTGAAATATCATGCGGGTGAAGCCGCGGGCAATATCTAGTATATATTTTACACGCTCTACCTAGGACTATTTGCCCGGTTATGTTTCCTGATTGTTACAATGTAGATTGTAGGTATCTTCAATATAGAGCAAACGTATACTTTCTAGGTAAGCATGTTAAATTCTGTAAACAGATACTTACGCAGAGTCTAATAAAATATAGTTGCACGTGTGGATGAAAATGATAAAATACGTATAGGTATTCCCACGTCATTCATTATCTTGAAATAATATTTTTTCAAAGATTAAAATGCTTTTATTGTAACGGTAGTTCTATTTTTGTGTCAAGATAAGTACGGAAGAAGCATTATACTTCCATGTGAGGTCAAAAAGATTTTATAGATTTAATGCTTAAATTTCTTCAAAATGTTATACTTGCATTTAGGTATACGTCAAGGATCTTTTGAAGGAATGAAATTGTATGATACTTAATAGTTATAACGGGACTCAACTCACGTTTAGTTATTACTATTTTGATAGCCGTCTAGCACTCGCCAACTTAAGGAAGTTCGCCGAAATCGGTAGAAACTATAAAGTTGTTGTTATGACTATCAAAATACGTGAGTTTAGTCCCGATATTTAAAGTATAAAAATGTGCAAAGCCCACGATAGTTACCAAAGTACTATACTGTACCTACTGTACTGTATTTTAACCACACTATGACAAATAAAGTTGTTTAAGTTAAAATTAAAGCAATTATAGTCTGACCGTTTAACTGAGTCCTCGCCTGCGCGGTACAGAGGCGCGGGGGTAGACGACAAAGACTCCCCGCCGCTCGCACCTGTCTCAGTCCCCTTTGTCGTCTAACTTAGTTGACTGCTAGGTATTTTATTAATTAAAAGTATTAGAATTAGTGAAGTATGCAATTACATATGATTCGTAAACAGAAAAAAAGTCGGAATTGGCTTATCAAGTTCAGAGATATACCGTCTTACCACAATTTTTTTACGTACGCTTTAGACAATGTTTAACAGTCGGATTTGCATGGTTAAACAGTGTTTAAAGCTTGTTTAAATCTGTTGTGGTAAAGCGGATGAGCTTTAAAGATTTTTATAGGGATAAGGAGGGGATGTTTTATTATATCCCTTTCCCACAAAGCATAAAATTGTATGACGAATGTATGTGAATTACAGGCAGTGACGTCATAGACTGCTAAAATGCGCTCTTTGTCTAGCGAGGAAGTAAATATATGCTTGGAATTTCTTTATTTTCAAGTTGATATAATTTTTTTTTTTCGTTAATTGGTGGCTCTATTTATGGTTAGCTGTTACAATAAGACATAAAAAAATATTGTCAACTAGCATATTCTGTAACTGTAATCTTCTTTCTCTACGTAAATGATATTTTGCTATAAATCCACAAGATTTATTGAAAACACCATTTTCGATTTAGCAACAAGCAAACTAAACTCATAATTAAATATTCTAGATAAGGTGGCACCCGCAACCGATAAAGGCGTTCACTTAGTACGAGTAAGCAGCGAAGAACTAAAAACGTGAGTAAGTAACCGTCGTATATCGAAGACTTTCGTCTTGGTTTTCGCGAATCACACACTAGCTCCTTGCACTAATTTATCCCGATAAGCTCGATCTCTTAAAAAGGAGCAATGAGTGAAGACGACAGTCTTATCGTGAAAGTGCGTGGTTGTGAAAACTGCAATATGAGAAGCAATTTGTAAGCATCAACATTAAAGCGAGGTCGTAAAAATAGATATAATTCACGTTTTCTTTTTTGTAAAATCATGTTAGTCTGTATAAACTTAATAAACGTTAAGAGATTTTTTTACGTTTTTATTAAAAGTATAAATTGCAATCAAAAGAGAGCTCTCAAATAACACCTTTAACATCTATAAACTTTTAATTGCAGTAAACCTGAAATTTCGTCTAGCCAAGAGAAAAAATCAAGCGCTGAAAATGTTACAAAGAACAAATTGTGGTATAGAGCAGCAGCCCCGACTATACTTCATTACACCGTATTATTTATTTTAGGTAAGTCAAAACGTGTTTGAGGTATCGAAGTGGAACGAAAAATTTCAAAGAACGTGTATTTTTATTTTTGTTTCGAACACTTTCTCGGACAATATCTTTAGGCTATAATTTTGGGACTGAAAAGGCATTGTTATTTAAGAAAGCATTAGCAGACCTTTTTGATAAAAGTAGGACAAGCCTGAGCAGGCTCGATAGTTTCGTGCGTCCCTTTAGAGAGCCGCTATTGTTGGAGATATAACCCGTTGACACTTTTATAAATAGGAACCATAGCTATTATTTTTACGCGTTTTTCCTGTAAACCTTCACATAAAAAGAATGTTTTCGCCCCTTTACGTCAGCCAGCTCACTTTTTTAACGTTTCCGAGTTGCAGTGACGTGAAAAAACGAAACGCGGAATGTGAGGCCACCAGTGAATTAAATGATGTATAAAAACATTGAGTTATCTCGCTGCGAGCGAGGTTTTTACGATTTTATTTTATTTTGTCTGGCTTGATATTAGTAAAAGTGATGAAACTTATGTTACAATTATGTAGTTTTAGAGAAAATCTAACATTTTTGTGGAAAATGCTATTTTTTTACTAGATTTAAGTACCAATATCTTTTGCGAGTTTACGTGGTGATGATGATGTCTTCCACGCCTTATTACGTGGTTGTGATTTAAAGGGGCTACAGGGAGTCGATATAATCAACCGTGACTCCCAATTTCTAACATCATGTGAATGTCCTAAGCGCGATATAATCATACATTTTTTCAGATAAATAATTATGTAAATTTTCTAACATTGTTTATTTACCACAATTCATTAAAAAAACATCAATATACACAACATAAGTCATAAAAACTTCCTACAAAATCTCCTCCATATCTTTTTATTTTGTCCTTTAATTACTAGTTTTTCTTCTATGTACTATTAAATGTAATTAAACTGTTTTGTACTTTGTTTTACTAACTCAGTTTTACTTTGTTGTTTTAATAGGTGTATTAATATGGGGTGTCCTGTGGTTTACATGGGGCGACGGGTGGCGATGGAACGGGCCGTGGTTCCGGCTGGCTAGCGTGGTGGCTATATCATGGGCTAGCGGACTAGCGCTAAGCTCCCTAACCACATTGCCTCCGCTAATTGGATCCCTGCTGACAGGAATATTTGCTAGGAATTTGGGCTACCTGGACATGCGGGAGTTTACTGACGTTGACGTATTTTTACGGTATGTTCCTAAACATTTCTAACTCTATACACATTTTATTTTTATTTTTCTGACCAAACGCCAATGTTACATTGACGCATATGTACAAATTTCAAACTATCTCTTGCTTGCTTACATCTTGCTATTATGCTTGGAATCATTCCCTTGGTTTGAAAATAAGATATTTACTAACACACGTTAGATATACATGTATTAATTTCATCTGCATTATTTGTCCAGTAAATCCTGTGCTTATAACAACGTTATCACTAACACACACTAGCGATATCTTTTGGCTACTGGTTTTACGACTTGCATGTTATCGCTCAACAAATACAAGAAGCTATAAACTTAACATAATATTTGTATTTTTTAGAAAGATTTATCCAGCCATTATTTTGGGCAAGGGTTCCTTGGGATGGGATACTAACTACATGAGGGATAATTGGAGACAGATTGCAGCTTTGGGGGCAGTGCCCTGGACTGCGGAGGTGGCAGCTTTGGCTACCTGCACACATTTTATTTTAGGACATCCATGGCTTTGGGGTGAGTAAATTTTTCTATTATTAATTTTTATTTTTGCCAACCACAGTGATGGAATTACTGACTCACCAACTCAGCAATAGACAATATTGATGAAACTACCAACCTTCTCATTTAGTGCAAAAAATCACAGGATACGTAAACAAACTGATAAATATCGTTGAAATATGCTAGACGCAAACCTCTGTCCTCTCCAAAATTGCAAATTTAAATATCTACATAAATGAAGAGCTACATAAAACTGAAAGAACGTATTGAATTTCAAATTGTATTCAACGAGTACTCTTACAAACAATTCAAACCAGCAACACTGTAATGCAAACCAACTATGCTATTGAACGGTAGAATTTCCTAATAGGTATCTAGTAACACGTACCTACATGTTACAAATTCAAACCAGTGGTGTGGAATGTAACATACTGCTTCAAACTCCTTTTACCGTATTATTCTTTTACCTTCTTGACTACGTCAAGAACCTGCCCTCATTTCTCTACTTAGGAAGCTCTATGAATAGTATACGCCTAAGAGAAAGACCCCACTCCTTATCTCTTTTAAAGTGATCAGAAGGACCGACGTGCCTTGATTCTCCAATTTCTCTCTACCTATGAAGTGGATGTGAGTGAGTGAGACCTTTCTGAAACCCAGTAGAAGGGATCCAAAAATCGCCAACTACTCACTAGTTCGCAGTGACAGGAAGGGCGGTACCCTGATCTACCACAGACGGTCTCTCCACTCTCACCGCCACTTTGACAGGGCTCCCCATCACACCAAACCACTCGTAGTCCAAGCTTCGGTCTACACGCCAGATACTACACGGTGGGTGTGTGGTGTCTGGCATGTAGTTCTCTCTGTCGACGTCCTAAACACCTCCTGGGCCACCCGGATGACCCCACCGTAGTCACTTCTGCGGCGCTGGGGTCACCCGATCCGACAGCTTTCTGCAACAAAAAGTATTATTCATTTATTTCACATTAAAAGTATTACTCTCCGCTGGGTAACGGCCCAAGCCGAAGTCCGTACCTTCTCAGTTGCCTTTGGGCTAGTCACCCTAAAACCTAATCTTAGGGTTCAGCCGCTTTCTGCACTCGCTCATGCCCGGTGAGCTATAGAGGCCTCAGAGGAAGCCAACAGCTATAAGTTATAAAAAAAACACTGAAATGCAATGTACATTGGTACAATGCCAATTCAATAAATATTGCTTTGAGGCAGCGTTCAAAAGGTTGAATGCATTTTCGACGTGTGACGAGAGGTGGAAGCGACAGAAGGCAATAAAGGAAATACACTAGTGCTCTCTGAACAAATAAACTGTCAGTGCTATAGGTACATACTTCCATGGTCAGGACCCGCTTTTGTTATCGAGGGGAATTCAAAGTAATTAAATAAAACAAAACTATAGGTACTGTTTTAAGTTATCGCAGTTTTTAACCACTTTAAAACTAACACAAGCAGATATTTTGCCGAGATGAATATCTATTTTAGGGTCCAGATATTTATAATGTATTTAAATCATGATACTGTGAGTATCCACTGCAGAAATAATTTGCAATCGAGATCGAGTAATAGTGGCGATCATAGCAAAAGACTGAGAAAGATGGTGGACCGTTTTGTCTGCTCGTATTTTTTAAGTTGATTTTCCTCTACAGTCACATTTTTCAACTAATTTCGCTGAAACTTGGAACACAGGTTCTATAATTTTATATTAATAGAGTTTCCTCCCTAAACAAGGGGGGAAATTTGCTGTCGCTATATTTACTAGCTGATTTCGAAAATATTATTTCGAAAGATTATTTAAAATCTAAATTCTAATTAGATGAGTATAGATCAAGATAATTATAGGTTATAAAGATTAAGTTAAAGAGATGTGTCGCGAGATCTACCTACTTAGTTTTTAATCTTTTTTTTCGCATAGTCCATATCCATAGATCCATATTAATGGATCACGGAAAGGTTTTCACTGAGGCCTATTCAATATTTATGTATTTTGTGCTATTATTATCAAGTTTAAATGTTTTAAAGATAAAGATATTTGCCAAGAAATCGCAAAACATGTTGAATCGTTGAAAAGACCGATATCGTTGATTAATATACATTCTATTGTATTTTTGTGGTTAAAACCGTCATGGAACAATCGTGATCAATAAATATTAATAAGTTATAGGAGCAGAAATTTAAGCCTCATTAATATCAAGTAAATTGTTACTATATTACTATACTCACCTTTTTAATAGTCTACAACTGAACATAGGCATACCACGTACCTTCTGGATCTACGGATTAGATTGGTTTCCAAACTATGTAGCCGTTTTAATTTCAGATTTTTAATCGTTTACTGGTCATTTATATGTAAGAAAAATCTTACGTATTTAAAAACAGTAACTCTATAAATAGTTTAAACTTCATTGTCAATTCGTTAGTATTTTTTGTTAAAATATT
Source organism: Hypomecis atomaria (assembly GCA_964007245.1). Taxonomy (NCBI): domain Eukaryota; kingdom Metazoa; phylum Arthropoda; class Insecta; order Lepidoptera; family Geometridae; genus Hypomecis; species Hypomecis atomaria. The sequence goes on along the minus strand of OZ023281.1, from coordinate 10,849,783 downwards.
GCCCATCAAAAATTTAAAACCGTTGACTAAACAGAAGTATAATTCACATTTACAAATTACTTCAAATCATTAAAATCAAATTAATTCATCCGTACCGATTTCCAGCAATCATTTACCAGCAATAATAGTAAATACTAGAACAAGAATACTAGTCTCTAGGGCGGAATGGTTTTCAGTGGTAAATAGTCACAAGGCAGAGTTTCTGGAGCACCTGTAATTACGAGCCCCGATTTCCCACAAAGCATCAAAGCGAAAAACTTTTCGGGAGGCGAGTTTTTAGACGAGCCGCAGCTATTTGTACGTACTGGTGTGGGTTTCAACGCACTGCGGGTTTTAGTTTTCCACAACGCACACGTTCAGGGGCTCTATAAGCGAATCATTAGAACGGCTGAAAGTATGCGTAAATGTCACTTGACCGAGCAAGAGCCGGAGCGAGCATTGAAAATTTAAATGTTTGTGCGAACTTGAAACCATAACGTACGACCCTCTGCCAATGTTAATAATTGGCCAAGTTTAAGTCGGACTCGCGCACGAAAGGTTCCGCACCATATGGAAGCCCTTCTTTATAGTTTTTTTAGTTAATTAATTATTTTTGAAAGGAATATACCACTTAATATTTCAGGCATTTTCCTGTTGCCGTTACTAATATCGAGCAAAAAATTATATGTATGGGTGCCCCCTTTAAATATTAATTTTATTTTAAGTTATTAACTAATTTTTAAAGTGCATATTTAACTATATATTCTGTGAATAATTCAAGCATCTACCTGTCACCGTTATTAATATCGAGCGAAAAACGTCTAAAAATCAGGTTTTATATGGAAGCCCGCCATAATATTTTTTTTTTCTATTTTTAGTATTTGTTGTTATAGCGCCAACAGAAATACATCATAAGTGAAAATTTTAACGTTCTTCTAGCTATTAAGGTTCATGAGATACAGCCTGGTGACAGACAGACAGGCGGACATACGGACAGAGCAGACTTAGTAATATTAGTAATAGGGCCCCGTTTTTACCCTTTGGGTACGGAACCCTAAAAATGATTCCCATATTTCAAAAATTGGGCTTCAAGGGTTTTAGTATGAGATTACACGCAAGCGGAAAGTGCAGTAGTTTCCATGTAGCTATCTACGTTTATGTGCTGATCACCAGGAAACTAGGAATAAATAACAAAGTTGTATGAAGCCAAACGAAAAAGATAATATTGTAGGTTTCGTTTAACATGCAAAATCGTACTATAGGTTCAGTTTTAACAAAATATATTCATTTTCAGGTATTATTGAATTCATTATAACTGAGCTCATATAATATGTAGCTTGTTAATATTAATTTAAAAAACATTTATTTCTATACTGGTATTAAACATTATCAGGGTATTACACATCGTTTTCAACAAATTTTGCAAACGTAAATTTCAACAAAATTTATGAAAGAACATATTTTTACACAATAACAGTAGTACAAAAATCTTCTCGCCAAATGTCAAAGATGAAGTTTTACAAGTATTCCCCAAATAAATAGGTGCGTAAAAATATTCCTACGGTATCTCTACAGTAGTAGGTGCTATTTATAGATTGGTACAAATTTGCAGGCATTTAATTGCTACTCGCTTTATTTGCGGCGCCCGTATTGTTTATTTAAATGTGCTGGTAATCATTATTTTCACCGACTTCCAAAAATGTGGAGGTACTATGCTCGTCTGTGTGTATTTCTTTTGTGTATGTTCATCGATATTTTTGCCAATTATGAATGGATTTAAATAAATATTTTTTTATTTTGAAAGGGTATTCTCCCGAGGTTTTCCTGTTTTAATTTTATCGATATCGGCTGCGCCGTTTTTGATAAATCAATCATAATGTACATGGATGTCACATCGATTTGTGCAAACTATTCGGATGGTGTGCACGGTGGAAGTATATGGTACCATTTTATGCGAAAAATAAGTATTTCAATCAATGTGATTGTCATTTTATTTCATTCAATTCAAAAGTGATATTGATGAAATTGAATACTAAGTGAGTGAATTTTATGCCTACATATTACGGAAAGTTAAGTTAGACATTACTTCATGTATTATTGAAAACTATTTCAGAAAATAATCAAGTTAACGTTAGTAAGGAAAGTCTTAGCATTGACTTATGCTATTTAAAAAAACTTTTGGTAACATTTTTGCACTTGAAGTATAAAGTATAAATATGTGAAACTTGGGTCGAAAATTTTTCGAGTGGAGACCACGTACTCGCAAGCGCAGCGTAGGACGCCTACAAGCTGGACGGATGACCTCATCAAGACCGTAGGTTCGCGCTGGATGGAAGCCGCTCCTACCCGGTCGTTTTGGAGGCCTATGTTCAGCAGTGGCGTCCTATGTCTGAAGGATGGATGTATTAAACGCATTTTCTTAGGTAAAAAAATAAGTTCGTATAGAGGTGGATAGCCCGGTGTTTTAAAGCCGCCTGAAGGCCTCTGAAATGGCTAAACGGTTAAAACAACCCTATAATTTACCCGGTTTTATTTAACCGGTTTTAATGATAAATGACCAGAAATAAGTTACGAACTTTTCAGGTCTAGTTCTCGGCACATTCTACGCTTCGGTGACGTTTCCCGTAGTGATGGTGAACGTACTCCGCGCGGGCATGAGTCCCCGTCGGACGCAGAACTGGCCGCAGCTGGTGGCGACGGCAGGAGGCACCGACACGGCTCTCAGCGTCGGAATATATGGAGCAGCCTTCAGCTACCTCTTCAGCGATCCTGAGGTCTCTGACGCGTACCGTTATTTTAGAGTAAGTATCCTCTTATAAATAATGCGTAAACTTCGAGAAAATATCCATAAAGTCACAATCGTGCAAAAAAAGTGGCCGAGCCAATACTCTGCCCAAGCTATGTAGTGGGCAACCTTTTTAGTAAGTCGTAAGGCCATTGCAAGCCGACTACAACGCGGCGCGATGCTAAAGTGCTCAGTTACAAGCGCTAATTGGGTGACATAATGTCGAGCTCAAGAAAACGGGTCATTGTGAATTATTTAATGTAAAGATCTAAGTCGGTATGTATGACGGCGCTCGGACATTTTTTTACTACTTTTACTTAGGGACTGTGGCTCTGTAGATATTTGCTCGAAGTGCGTAAATTAAAAAGGTAATTAATCCCTAGAAGAACCAAAAAAACAGATATAGGCCAGCTTATGTGCAAGTGGCAGTGAGCAGAGCAAATAGCATAACTGATGACCGATGTGGTCGAATAGTTTTCGAGAGGAGACCACATGCAAAAAAGCAGCACAGCGTAGGACTAGTCGTCTACCTATACTGTGGACTGGTAATCTTATTTAGACTACAGAACTGCGCTGGATGCAAGTGCTTCAAATCGGTAATATGAAAATCTATAAGGGAGGCCTATGTTCAGCGGTGGACGTCGTAGAGCTGAAACGATCGAACGAGTGAATGCGTTAATCAGAGGGTGTTTTAAATGACACTCAAACTGTTATCACATTCTCTAAAGATATCCTGAGAAAAATTGGTCCCAGCGTCTTGTCTCGGCAAAAAGTTTGTCACAAGGCTGATGACGCAGGGAAGAAGAGTATCAATTTTTTAAAAAAAGCTTAAGTTCGATCGCTTAGAATGTTTTTTACAGAATTATAAAGGTGGTACCTATAGGTAGAGGTTGAGGTAGCTTATATTTTAATTTTTGATACACGCTTAAAGTACAGTTAGGCAGCCAACTGCACACTTCTGCAGCAGACTACAGTGTCACGGTGACACTACTGATATCTTTATATTTCTTGAATTACAATTTGTAGCCAGTGACACGTAATCTGCGGTAGCGTCTGTATTTGTGCAGCCCAGCCTGTCACTATAGTCTGCCGCTGTAGTATGGAGTCGGCTACGGAATTGTACTTTTATCATTTAGATAAACACGATAAAAAACATTGCAATTAAAATATGAAAGGTTCTACATATTTGTCCAACCTTTTCAACCTAATCAATTTAGTAATTGTAACATGACATTAACTTGTAATTAAGATAAGTAAACTTATGTAAGTTGTGACACTGGTGATCGATGATATCATCTCAACTCTCAGTACTCATCATATTATTATAAGTTTAGGCGTAGGTGGTTCACAACACTATCAGTCACAAAAGTTATATGAAAGTTATAGTGGCTTACTTTTGAGGGTTCCGTACCCTAAAGGGTAAAAATAGGACCCTATAACTAAGACTCCGATGTCCGTCCGTCTGTCCGTCTGTCTGTCACCAGGCTGTATCTCATGAACCGTGATAGCTAGGCAGCTGAAATTTTCACAGATGATGTATTTCAGTTGCCTCTATAACAACAAAAACAGTATAAGTTAAAAAACAGTATAAAATAAATATTTAAGGGACCATAAAACAAACGTAATTTTTTTGCTGTTTTGCTCCATATTAATAACGGCAACAGGTAGACGCTTGAAATGAAGCTAAGGGGGTTCCCATAGGGTACAAAACCTTTCGTGTGCGAGTCCACCTCGCACTTGGCCAATTATCTATGATTATATGCTTGAAATTGACCACATCTGTTCTAGTGTCACCTGTTGAAGATACCTACATACTTACTTTTAAGCCAAGTAGTTCCCTTGCTTATTACGGAACTTTTCTCTGTACACAGTTTTTACAATAAAATGTATTCTATTCATTCTATTCTATTCACACCACTGACTTTTCGGTGAAAGAAAACATAGTGAGACAACCTGTAATTATGTAGATATACGTCCGTAGAAGAAATTCGATGCCGTACGGAATTCACCTACCAGCACTGGACCGACATGGTGGTTATGACCCTATGACCCTTCGTTCAGCAATTATATTACAGCACGTTGTCTTTTAAAAATCTATCAACTAGGTATATTACAAATAATTATTTTTCGCCAAAAAAGCACAACCGACTTCAACCGTGTACAAAATTCAAAATTATCATTATTATTATTCCTCTTTATTCAATAGAATTCACAGGCTTGGCCTGGTCCTTTATTAGGCATCAATGGAGCCTAAGCCTACATTGAGAGGCCCTTTTTACAATTTGAAATAGAAAAACAGCAGTAGGTATAAAAAGTATAGCGTTGTAGACAAACTTATTATTATTATTATTTAGCAAGAACCGATGTATCATCAAGGTAGTATATTTTTTAGAAAATACTTGATTTCTCGAAAACGACTCGAATTGAAATCACCTTTGAAGTTTGATCTACCAAAAAAATGTCTAAATAGGTTCATAATTGGCGAAGTTATTACGTAACAAAAATACAAAAAAAAAACTTACGTTGAATTGAAAACATCTTTTTTTGAAGTCGGTTAAAAAAACGATGTAAGCTTCCACCTTAGCCTGGCTACAGTTTTCGCTAAACATCAAATCTAAAATTTAAAAATATTACTAAAGCTCAGTCAGCGGTTCCCTACATTTTGTCACTACGTCAGGCTATTTCCACTGCTATTATTATAAGTTGAACACATCAAAGGTTCCATTATGACTCGAAATTACGGTTCCTACTGAAAGCTGGGCTCTGTAGGGGGAAATAATAATTAAATTATTATACCCACTTCTATACCCAGGTATGTTAGTTGGTAGGGACGAGCAATATTCGCTAATGATTCTGTTTTAAATTACTTGTTTTACACGATTCTGAAATCTAAATACATACTTACAGTATTTATACGTCGTGTTGTTTGCTAACCTTAAAAAACAAAATTAAATTAAAAGCACTAAACGGTTACAACCATGTGTGGGCTTACATTCTTCGAAACAAAACAAAAAGTTTAGCTAATTTTAGGTATTGTTGGAATTTACCTTTGTGAGCCGTAATGTAAAACGATAGCCTGAAAATGGGATGTATTTTATGGAAGGTTTTACAAATATAAGATACTTTTAGCTCAACAAAATACCTATAGGTCACGTGCGAGTAACTTTACTTATCAGTGATAAGGAATTCGATGATTTAAATTCTGAATTGATGAATTTATTCCTAATATGCTTGCACAGCCTCGGTCAAAACATCATAACAATTAATAACAAACAATTTCAACAGGCATAATGGCCGTAACTCTATTTATGATTTCAACGATTAAAAACAGACACATTTGTCAACCAAATGTGTCTGTTTTTGGCTTAACGTTTACTTATAGCTTCCAAATGAATGATTTTTTTTAAAATATTTGAATTGATGTAATTGAGTAAGGTTTATTCTAAACTAGCTCTTACACTACTTTCAGAATAAAAAAAATGCCTATGAGACTCTCAGATCTTTTAAACTACATCCATGAAACAAATCATGTCGATCCGTCTCTTCGCTGCTGCGTAAAAGAATAACAAATACAATAGCGGATAGATTAAATAATAGTAATAAAAAGGATATTTACTGTCTATTTTATAATTTTTCCAATTTAATTTAATTTTAATATTATTTGATTTAAATTTATTTGATTATTCTACTGTTATTAACTTATTGATTGACGAAGCCTCTTTACAGCTGACATTTTTAAATTTAATTATTTTTATTTATTAAAATTTCTAAAATGATTTATAATTAATACATGCCCGTATTTGACGGACTGAATTTAATTACTATTAATCTATTGTGTTGATAATTTAACGATGCCTTTGTACAGCTGAGTCATTTTATTTTATATAGTTAATTCATGTAACATTCTACCTACATATTTGTTATGAATGTCAGACAATTCCTAAAAGTTAACAATTATATTATATTATTATCACATCTATTGTCTGATGAGGGAATTATGGAAGTTGAAACTTATATTTTGGTTTATATTTTATTGCTGTTGTCGTTCTCTGATGTAATCCAAACTATCTTTTTTTTCTTTTTGTGAGGGTACATACTCGTAAGAGTAAATAAAACTACCTACTGTAATTGTTATGACGAGGCCATGGTAGAACCATTTATATATTTTTTTTTATTTTATTAAGTAAGAATGTATAAATGATATACTATGACAATGAATGATATTGTATTCTATTCTATACTTTTGAATTTTTTAATTTATTACTGTTAAAAATATAATTTCAGGCGTTTTCTGCCGTGTTCGTGGGCGCTGCCCTGGGCGTCGCTTGGGGAAGCCTCGCAGGCCTGATACCACATAAGAAGGACACTTACGTCATCGAGCTTAGAGTGCTGTTCGTGGCGGTAGGCGGCATTTTCATGAGTTTCGCCACTACCTACATCGGGTGGGGTGGAGTTGGTGAGTGCTCGGCTTAAGGTTTCAACACCAGTTTTATGAAAATAAACAGGTATGCGGCAATTTCCGCTACGGTGCTCAGATAAAAGGAGATGAAATTAATTACTTACTGCTGTAGCTTATACCCGATCATCATTGTCATTTCAGCCATTGGACGTACGTACGATGTAAGTAAGCCTACATCTATAGATCTATGGATCTCCAATAAGACCGATTGAAATCGGTTTGCATCTAGAGACAACGTAATAATTTTAATGTATAAAAAAAATTGTGTCACGTTGTCCGCGATGAACTCCTTAACTACTGTTCCGAGTTTCACCAAATTTTGCATACTGTGTTCAGTTTGATCCAACTTTTTTTGCCAGCATTTTTTATATGGCTAAACAACTTTTGTCGTTCAGCTAGTTATTTTATAAGTTATGATAAAGTTAAAAAGGTCGTCGGTCCACCTCACGCATAAAATTTGGTCGAAAAGTTCTGTACCAATAAAACGTCACACGGAGGTCACAGAGGTCAAAGTTATTGCATAATATGCTCTGTTGAAGTTTATTATTAATGTATTTGGTTAATGAGTCTGTTAAACTTATTTTCGAACTACTAATGTAACGTACATACGCCGCTGAGAGTACTAGGAACTATATAGCGTTAACGGCACCCATATGTAGGTAGACTTCCTAATGGTTTTAAGCCTTAAAGATCCAGACTATGTTACGAAATACTAGATTTTAAGTATAAGATATGGAACTCTAATTAAATATACTATCAATTTTGTTCTTTCAACGTTAGTAAAACGAGCTATGGAAACATATTACAAAGTTTGCATGCTTTCTAAAGTAAAGAAGACTTTTATTTTCCAATTTTAAACGAAACTTTCTACTATGCTCTGTGCTGGAAGAATCCAGTTTCACAGTCTATTTCGTTACAATTTTAACAAAGAAGCGTACTCTGTGCTCTAGCTTATATCCAATGGTGCAGTAAAAACATGCTCTTGCATGCACACGGCTTCCTATGCACTATGATTTTGGTGGTTACGCAGTAGAGATAGCAAACTGGGCCCAGCCATTCTTACCGGGCCCGGTAATCTAAGTTGTTATGCCACGTTCAGTACCTTAAGCTGCGTTATTAGTTTCTTATTTTAATACTATGTTTTCAAGTATACACTATAAGAAGTAAAGAGAAAGACCTGCTTGTTGAAACTTATAAAAATGAATAATTACTAATACCTACTAATGTTACTTTTCTATCCATAAGTAAAAGTAATCTATAAGTAATCAATACTGTATTAAGTGTGATTTTGAGACTTGAGTGAGAGTTGGGACTGAATGTTGTGATAATTGTTCCTTAGCCAGTTTGAAATATATATTAACCTTGAATCATTGTCTTTTTCCATTCATACATAGAAAAATTTCATAAAATACTTGAAAAGTTTTAACGCTTAGACACAACCCGGCCGGGCCCGGTTGGCGACGAATGCAACCGGGCCCGGCCGGGTTGAGAAACATACCGTGTTACAATCTCTATTACGCAGCAAGTCTTTAAATATATGGGCACAGCAACTTGCTAGAGTATTTGTTAATAATTTTATAAAATGTTTGCTAAACAAGATGTTGCTTTGCAATGTGCAGAGAGGTACAATATTCATAATCAAATTATAAAGTAGTACAATACAATGATATGATTTTTATTAAGAGTGCTTTCCACACTAGATTTTATCTCAAACAGTTATCTTTGTGATGATCATTTCAAAAATCTGAAGCGAACGCAGGATTTGTACAATACAATTAGATGATTTTTATCGTGCTTCACACACTAGGTTTATAGAAATGTTATAGTATAATACACATGATTACTGAAAGACTAAGCACTAGGCGGAACGGGGGTGATTCAGACGATAGTAATGAACAAATTATATTATGGGGCCAATTCGGACTTCGAGAAAAAAAACGGCTGTTCTATACATTGTTATAATTGTATTTGTACGGGGCTTAGTAAACCCTTGAACTCTGTATGCTCAACGTAGTAAACAACTTTTAGTATGGTAACTAACCCCAAAAAACAGCTATCCCAAATAAAAAAAAGTTCAGCAACTCTTGTCAAAATACAACAGCTATTTTTTTCGAGTTTTTAACATTCTTTTATTCGTCTACTCCATCGACAGCATTTTTAGGGTTCCGTACCTCGAAAGGAAAAAATGGAACGCTTATAGGATCACTTTGTTGTCCGTCTGCCCGTCTTCGCTCTAAGGTTTTAAAGACATAGTGCTGAATGAATCATGAAACCTGCATGTAATTTAAGGATTTGTACGGAAGCCTCGGTGAGCGAGCCTGACTCGCACTTGTCCGTTTTTCACTTGTTTATTGATGATCTACTCCGAGCTTGGTGGTATGTCATCAGTTGTAATTTAGAAAACAGTCATAGTTCTCACGCGGTGTATTACAAATCTCTTATCTCTTATTTTGGGATGTTTAATTAATCGAGCAACGTCTACGCAAATGTTTATCTATCACGTGAAAACAATCTTATCTGGTTGATCTTGGCATTGGTCTTTAAAGGTTACCTTAGGCCGAGTCATGTGCATTTTTGTGTGCATAATTACGATTGAGATTTCACGTTTTTGGTATATTCTTGGATGTAAACAAACGGTCAAGTGACGCGGATATAAAGTAAAGTAATTTATTGGCCTTACAACATTTCGTCACATTGGGCAAGTCATTAACAATAAGAGCGTAATAACTTATAAACTTAATAAATAAATGATACAATTCAATAGAATAGCAACAATGTTTCAAAAATAATATATAGATTGACCAGAGTTATAGACGTAACAACTAAAACTAAAAACAATGAACAATTTTAAATGATAATAAGTAAGTTCGTATAGGCTGGGTGGCTAGCCCTGGTGTCAGAGTTTTTAGGCCGCCTGAAGGCCTCTGACATGGCTAAACGGTTAAAACAACCGGGGTCTACAATTTAACGTGTCATCCAAGCCACGGTAGCGCTCAGTTGGAAAATGCCACCAGCGGGCACCCATCCAAGTACTGACCGTGCGGAACGTTGCCTAATTTATTAAGCAACTTATTTGCTTAATGATAATGAGAAATTTATAGTTATTTGTAATATGTCAGTAGGTAAAGGAAAATAATATAAAGCTATTCAGTCAATCTTTTACATATTTACATTTTTCAATTAGGTATATGTACTCGTATTTGTTAAATTCATGCGAGAATGAAGATTCTTTGAGACGTAATTTCATGAATTCATTTAGTGAGTACAATGGATTTGACTCTTTGAAATTTCGTTTAAAGTTCAAATCATTCGCTTCCATGTGGAAGCGAATGATATTATTGGAAGTGAAGTGAAATTATTAGTGGAAGCGAATGACTTGCTAATCTTGTTGTAAATGCCTTGTTTTTGTATTTTTTTTGTTAATCTGGTCACAGGTCGCACTGATATTGCATCTGACGTAAATATGTGCACAATGAACACACATTCAGTTGATAAAAAATCTAACAAACTCGCTGGTCGTACAAATTTTACCAGATACCTATAGTGGTTTTGCATTTTTATTTATTCACAAATACCTAACCCAAACACCAAATAATACAGATTCAATTTGAGTACTTATTAACTAAACGAAAAATTTGCAATTCAGATAGGTACATAGGTAACAAGTATAAGCACTAATTGAATTTTACAAAATTACCGGAGTAGAAAGATAGGTATTTAATAGATTTTAACATCGTCTTGTATTACTAGTGGGCCCCAAACTAGGCTAAGCCTGTATCTTGGTGACCCAACCCGTGAGTTAACGAGTAGAATTTTGCTTATTGTATAACGATATTCGATATATTATGGTCTTGAATCTGAGCCTATTTAATATATTCTACTCCCAGCTATGCTACAGTCTGTACTTTACAGTACCAGTCATTTTATAATCTACTGTTGAGCATAGGCCTAGGCAATCGGGTCTTATCCACCACGCTGGCCCAGTGCCGTCTGGTGAATTCAAGTCTGTGACATCGAATTTCTTGTATTTCTGAAAAGCCAGCAATGTGACAATTTGTCCTTCAATTATAAGAACTCATTGGTACCTACATACATAATAACAGGACCGGGATTTGAGCCCCTGACCTCGTGTTTCTAAACTTTGTTGTGAACTTTCTCTACTAGCCCACCACGGCTAATGTAATAGGGCTTCTAAATTGTATCATTATTTTGTAGCATGTTCTAAAATAAATTCTGTATATCAATAATTAATAAACACTTAAGCTTAAGCTACAAAATAACTTAGTAATCATATTTTTCACGAAAAAGATCAAAGTAAAGAAGATAAATTAGCTTCGTGTTCTTCCATAGATGGCCTCGTTAGTGTTTTGTTTTACATAATATCCTTACTAATATTACAAAGTGTGTTTGTTGGTTTATTAGTTTATTTTGCACGAGCAACGGAGCGGCAGATCGACTTAATTTTTTGTTGGGATATAGAATAAATGGCAGAGAGTGTCACAGTCACTATTTTTTTCTTAATATCGCGAGCAAATCCGTAGGAAAAAGCTAGTTATTTTTACAAATTCTGTAAAATCGACTACCAATTTTTAGGCTTGGGTTAAAACACACAATAAGTAGGTTGTGACGGTATCCAATATTAGCATTTTTTTAATGCAGAATAGATCTGCATTTGGCCACCAACACGCATAATTTTAGCATTGTTTAAATACCAGCCAATTCACCGACTCGTAACAAAGCCGCCGTCGATGTCAGGGAACGCTTTCGTAAAACACGTGTTAAACATTCATAGGAACCATTTTTGAGAAACAAAACTATCTGTCATTATATTTTATTGCCTTTTTTTCAAGGTTTAAAAGAATTAGTTATCTTAAATTTTAATGGCTAGAAATTCGAGACAAAAAGGACCTTTCTTAGGATCGGTTATACATTTGTGAAATCGTGGGAACGTACCAACTGTTATTGAAAGAAGTTCTAAGAATATTTTTTATCTTTCATGTGGACCGCCCAAGGGATCGGGCGTGACGCTGCGCGTGCGCTGGTATTTCAACCAATGGGATGAATCCTGAACTTCGCCCGCGAGGGTTGAAGGCGGAGTCGACAAATGCCGCGAAGCCCCCATGAAGAATGAGAGAAGGGAGTTAAGTTTTGGCTCTCGATCGGAGAGGTGTGGAGAAAAATGGAAAAAGGAGTTTGAAAAGTGCGCGACCGTAGAATATTTAATTGAAGTAATGCTAAACTGCTCGCGCTTAAAATATGTAAAGTGGTGAAGTGCGCGATCGTAATGTGTGGCATCAGTGGATGCCTGTTGGCCCGCGCGTATAAATATAGTGTGAAAAACGACAGGACAATGAGAGCTAAGTTTACCTAAGTTTACCTTAGACACTAGATCCAGATATCTTTATGTTTATACATTCACACCACTCGAGGATGTAAACCTTGATAATTACGAGTACCAATATTATTAGGGTCTCTGGATCTAGCGTTTCTAAGTGCAATAATTTATAAATATTATGAATATTTACTTGTTTGCCTTAACTTCATATTCTTATCATATGTATATACTTGGCTTCAGCCGTGTACTTTTGTATTCGGCTAGAACCTAGGGATTGGTACCGAAATCAGCTCTTCAAGCTAAGCACATTTTGATTTTGAGCCTATTTGAAAAGGCTTACAGCAAAAGGCTGTGTAAAGTACTAATTCACTTAACCAGTTAGGTCTCTCCCTTGTTTGAGAGGGGGCCGGTTAAAAGCTGTGTAGATAGTGATTTTTTCCCTCTTATGGTTAAAAATCTCTATTGAGGCGATATTGTAACGAAGGGTAGATTTAATTGGAGGAATTTTCTTTGGATTAAAGGAAACTCCTTTAATCGATCGATCAGTGGTGGAGCTTTTACCGGAAAAGACAATTATCTTATACTATCCCTAGAGGAGGTATCTCTAGCAAAATAAAGAAATAATAGTTTCCTTATCATTTCTCTATGTGCATTGCTTTACACCCTATTGTATTTTCCGATGTGTATATGATAAAACGTAATGCTTGCAAACTTATGATTTGTTATTCACAATATTGGTTTATTTCGTTTATGTCCTTTTATTAAATTACACCGTTTTGTTACTACATAAGATATTTCATTTCTAGTTCATAGTTTCCCAAGTCCATTAGGAGTATTTTAGCTTTTCTTTTGTTATGATTAGGATCAATTTAATTGCCTTGGATCTGGAAAATGATGAAGCACCTAAAATAAGTGCCTATTTTCCTAAAAATAGCTGATTAGGTGGTAAAGGTTGAGAACGCGTTCGTATATAGAAGACGTCTATACATATCTACATAGTTGATGATGATGATATATTTCTATAGGTTAGGCACTCTAAATATGTGTGTGCACACATATTTTATTTGGTGAGAACGAATACCGTTACAGATGATGCACGTGACTCGAGGATTTAGACGAGCAATATATTACATATTGCCTCTAAATAAAAAGATTTGGATTATTATAAACAAAAAAAAAACACAACGTAGGATCTCTTATATTTCGATAGACGATCACAATGATACTTTAATGCTTTAAGATCATATAAATAACTGACCTTAGTTTATCTTATAGTTTAAAAAACAAAAAACGCAACGCGAAACCATTCCCTATCCAATTTAACGATCACGATAGTTTTATGGTCAACTACCTGGAACTTGTAGTTACTTGTTTCGTACCTCTACCTGATGGACTTGTGAATTATTATGGAACAATGATTTTAGTACCTACCGCAAACATATACTGATTTAGTATTATATTTAGCGGTCAAAATGTTGACGAAAAATCAATTATGGTTTAAAAAAAAAAAACGGTGTATTTTATAAGTGCATGTTTGTTAAACAACGCTTTTTTTGCATGTATTTCAGATGATTTTATTTTGAAACTTTCTATTTTTGGTATGTTCACGTCCCACGATAAACCACAAATGAATTACAAAAAGATTTTCCTATCCCGTATCTGTCAGAATTATCTTATCTTTGTATTATTTAATAATTATGTAATATCTTTCTCACGACGATATTTACTTCCAATAGGAAAAAATGGTATGGAAGACCAAACGAGATATTTATAACTATAGATTAAATACTTATTTCGGATATATTTGATAATGAATTATGATGGTAATTTGAATATAGGTCCCTCAAAATATGACCATTAATTACTATGACCGTATTGTGTGTTACGCACTATTGGCGACACGTGTACCTAAATAAATAAATAGTTTGTCTCGAATTTCAGCCTTCCTTAAAGTTAAAGATTGGAAAACATTAGGTATTTCTATATATTTTAAGTCAAGGAAAAAATAATACTGCTCACTAAAGATTGAATGATAAAAAGAGAGTTTCTATCAAGAAATATACTTAGTCTCAGATACCGAGGGTGGCATTTATAATCACAACTTCCGAGGGTGGTGTAGTACAGTTTTATCTTGCTGCGGACTGGGCTGTATAGCGTTAGAGCGGTGTACAGAGGGATGGCCCAGCATATTATCACTCTATATCCCGCTCATTGTTCTCACGGACGGGTGCAGTACTATGCATTATTGCTATCGATAAGCGGTATCTATGGTTTATAATTTGGTTCTAAATATTTAAGAGAAAAATGAAATTCAATTACATAAAATGATTATAAATGCATGTATATTAGTAATAGGAATAAACGGTAGGGAAAGTTTTAAGCATTCGCATGCTTAAAATAATTATTTCCAATATTTATGTAAAATTAGGATTGTACTTATTATAATAGGTTATAGGGTAAGTTGAAACTGAAGAACAAATGAGTCATCATTAAAACAATGATGTACTACTACTTTCAGCACCGGTGACTTATTCACATTTATTATATTTAGAATAGATAACGGCGCTGTGCCCGCGCAACATTCTCACCGGCCTTTACAACTTTACAATGTTTTATGACTGGGTCTGCACGTCGGTAAAAATCGCATTATGGTTAAGAAAGTCACATTTTTAATTTAGCGATAGAATAACAAAGGCAATTTTACCCTATTAGATGTTTAATGTATTGATAAAATACTTACTGAAGATAAATTCAACGGATGACGTTGTTTCTACACGTTCAAACATTTGACATTGCATAATATTGCAAAGTAAAGTTGCTATTGCTGTGTTTGTGTATATTTATCTGTCTGTCTGTAGGTAGTGTCCCTCAAGCCACATAATAGGTTTAGTGCGAGTTATACTTTCTTTGAAGTATTTTATTTTAATTGGTTAGAAGTCATATTAAAAATGGCCTTTACAAAATCGAATATTTTGAAAGATGTGCTGTGATGGAAATCATCTCAGTAGAAACTAAGTTTTCCTGCACCTTTCGGGCTCTATCGCGTTGGTAACGCGACACACATAATTATGTACTTAGATAGGCATATAAGTTAAAGACTACCTGAGCGCACGCGACTCAAGTTGCTTCATATCGATCTTATTGGAAATGTATAGGCGAGGTCTATGTCTGGCTGCGATAAACGTGTTCTATATCGATGATGATGAATTATATAGATCTAAACCTTGTTAAAGCTGTACTAAGCAAAGTGGTTGTTGGTTTGTTGAGTTGGCTGTTACTCTTTCGTGCGGAAACAGAGTGAAAGGTTGACTAGATTCTTAGCAAGGATATAATTATTGGATATAGGTTAAAATTCGAAAAGTGTTATAAGCAAGATTTGTACATTATCCCGGGAGAATAAGTTTATCTGGGTTAGCATAAAAAAACAAAATACGTGGGCAAAGGCTTTTCGTTCTTATTTACCAGATTTTAATCATGTAGTTTTAACCGACATCAAAAGGGAGGTTCACAATTCGAATGAATGTTTTTTGTACGTATGTTATGCAATTAATCCGCCATTTATGAACTGATATGGCTATAGTTGGTAGATCATACCACAGGAGTGGTCCAATCTAAATATTATTAAGTAAGTTCGTACGGGCCGAGTGGCTAGCCCTGGTGTCAGAGGTTTTAAGTCGCCTGAAGGCTTTTATATGACTAAACGGTTAATATAACCAGAGACTGAATTTTATTGAAATCGGTTTAACAATTAAAAAAAAAATATAAAAAAATATAGGATATATAGAAGTATACATATTGACATTATACATCATATACCTAGTATGCAAATTCACATTTTTGTGTGAAAATTACTTCATCGACGGTACACTGACCCGTGCTAACTATCATTTTGTAGGTTCTACCGCGATGTTTTCCCTTACGTTTTGTGAAACGAGAGGTTGATGTTCTTGTTTGGGATAAAATAAAATGAAATCAGATTTTGTTGTGTTAGTTGGCGGTCAGGAGGCTTGCTATAGTTAACGTCCCAGGATCTTGGGAACGCTTCTGCCCTATCACATCGAAACCTCACTTCCTAGAAAGTCCTCACGGAAGGAAAGGAAAGCTCGCAGGTGCCGATGAAATAGATGTACCAGAGCTCTCGAGACTCTTAAACCCCTTTTTCCTAGAAAGTCCTCACGGTAGGAAAGGAAAGCTCACGAGGGGCCGATGAAATAGGTTCATCAGGGCTTTCGAGAAGACTCTAAAACCTCCCCCCCTTCCTAGAAAGTCCTCACGGCAGGAAAGGAAGGCCCGGGAGCATTTAAATAGTGCATCTGGAGTTCCTAAAAGAGGGAACTCCTACAACATTCTTATTATAAGGGAAGGCTCTCGACGAGATGCCATCAAGTGAGGCGAACTACCAAACCTGAGCTTAGTGGTGACCACGGCTAATTGTTGTAAAGATCCGTATATATGGGTTTTTAATAACTACTAGAAATTAACCAAACTTAACCTATATCCTTAATCCGGAAAAGCCACCGGACACCACTAAAGCTACGACGACTTCCTGGCGGGTAGGATAGAGTCCCTTAGACTCGGTCCTATTTTCTTGACCCCTTCTAAAATTATACTACAAGATACCAACTGATAACCTCAACCTCTTGTTCTGTAATAGAGACAATCCTCATGAGCCTTACTCGACGGTTAGAACCAATTTAGGATTAAAATAAACCGATACTAATAATACCTATGTCCACTAATGGTTGGCGAAATAGATATATAAATGTAGTAGCAGTAGCAGGTTTGAACCCTGCTTTACGAATTATTATTTTATCATTTAAATATAGTCGCCTTGACGATTTGATAATTAAGTTTAAGATTTGTATGTGAAAATAGGCGTGTAAAATTACAGTGGGTTCGAATCCTACTGATTCATTTATTGTTGTATAAAAAAAAAAACAAAGAAATCCACCTTAGGTACTTACAATTGAAGATTTAATAAAACTTATATACTTTTATAATATATGTGGTTGGAAAATTACAGTGGGTTCGAATCCTACTGATTCATTTAAAGTTGTATCAAAAAAACAAAGAAATCCACCTTAGATAGGTACTTACAATTGAAGATTTAAAAAACTTATTTTTATAATATATGTCGTTGGAAAATTAAAGTGGGTTCGAATCCTACTTATTGATTTATTGTTGTATAATAAACAAAAGAAACCAGCTTAGATTCTTATAATTGAAAATTTATTATACATATTATATTATGGGTTAAACATTACAGTGGGTTCGAATCCTACTTATTGATTTATTGTTGTTTAAAAACAAAGGAACAGTTTAATTAAAATGTTCCGTGAATCGCACCTGCACTGATTTTTCAACCTTGGTCAGTATTGTGGGAATCAGATGATTTACATTTTATGTATAAACCAACAAACTACTTGGTTCTGACGTAGAGAATGTCAAGTGTCTTCTTCCAAATTTATAATAAACCATCGGATTAGAGTCTGAGGGTGGTTGAATCATGAATAAATCTCTAAAAATGAATTTGTCAGGAATTTAAGTGGCTGATGGGAACTTAGTTTAGTGCTTATTGAGACTTAAATCTTACATTTCTTACATAATTACACATTTAAGTGAGGGTGGAATGTGACGGTATCCAATATTAGCATTTTTTTAATGCAGAATAGATCTGCATTTGGCCACCAACACGCATAATTTTAGCATTGTTTAAATACCAGCCAATTCACCGACTCGTAACAAAGCCGCCGTCGATGTCAGGGAACGCTTTCGTAAAACACGTGTTAAACATTCATAGGAACCATTTTTGAGAAACAAAACTATCTGTCATTATATTTTATTGCCTTTTTTTCAAGGTTTAAAAGAATTAGTTATCTTAAATTTTAATGGCTAGAAATTCGAGACAAAAAGGACCTTTCTTAGGATCGGTTATACATTTGTGAAATCGTGGGAACGTACCAACTGTTATTGAAAGAAGTTCTAAGAATATTTTTTATCTTTCATGTGGACCGCCCAAGGGATCGGGCGTGACGCTGCGCGTGCGCTGGTATTTCAACCAATGGGATGAATCCTGAACTTCGCCCGCGAGGGTTGAAGGCGGAGTCGACAAATGCCGCGAAGCCCCCATGAAGAATGAGAGAAGGGAGTTAAGTTTTGGCTCTCGATCGGAGAGGTGTGGAGAAAAATGGAAAAAGGAGTTTGAAAAGTGCGCGACCGTAGAATATTTAATTGAAGTAATGCTAAACTGCTCGCGCTTAAAATATGTAAAGTGGTGAAGTGCGCGATCGTAATGTGTGGCATCAGTGGATGCCTGTTGGCCCGCGCGTATAAATATAGTGTGAAAAACGACAGGACAATGAGAGCTAAGTTTACCTAAGTTTACCTTAGACACTAGATCCAGATATCTTTATGTTTATACATTCACACCACTCGAGGATGTAAACCTTGATAATTACGAGTACCAATATTATTAGGGTCTCTGGATCTAGCGTTTCTAAGTGCAATAATTTATAAATATTATGAATATTTACTTGTTTGCCTTAACTTCATATTCTTATCATATGTATATACTTGGCTTCAGCCGTGTACTTTTGTATTCGGCTAGAACCTAGGGATTGGTACCGAAATCAGCTCTTCAAGCTAAGCACATTTTGATTTTGAGCCTATTTGAAAAGGCTTACAGCAAAAGGCTGTGTAAAGTACTAATTCACTTAACCAGTTAGGTCTCTCCCTTGTTTGAGAGGGGGCCGGTTAAAAGCTGTGTAGATAGTGATTTTTTCCCTCTTATGGTTAAAAATCTCTATTGAGGCGATATTGTAACGAAGGGTAGATTTAATTGGAGGAATTTTCTTTGGATTAAAGGAAACTCCTTTAATCGATCGATCAGTGGTGGAGCTTTTACCGGAAAAGACAATTATCTTATACTATCCCTAGAGGAGGTATCTCTAGCAAAATAAAGAAATAATAGTTTCCTTATCATTTCTCTATGTGCATTGCTTTACACCCTATTGTATTTTCCGATGTGTATATGATAAAACGTAATGCTTGCAAACTTATGATTTGTTATTCACAATATTGGTTTATTTCGTTTATGTCCTTTTATTAAATTACACCGTTTTGTTACTACATAAGATATTTCATTTCTAGTTCATAGTTTCCCAAGTCCATTAGGAGTATTTTAGCTTTTCTTTTGTTATGATTAGGATCAATTTAATTGCCTTGGATCTGGAAAATGATGAAGCACCTAAAATAAGTGCCTATTTTCCTAAAAATAGCTGATTAGGTGGTAAAGGTTGAGAACGCGTTCGTATATAGAAGACGTCTATACATATCTACATAGTTGATGATGATGATATATTTCTATAGGTTAGGCACTCTAAATATGTGTGTGCACACATATTTTATTTGGTGAGAACGAATACCGTTACAAGGTACATCAATAACTTTATAATTTAGAGTAAGACATGTTTATACTTATAGCGTAACGTGTTGAATTAAAAATATGTTAAGCTTTAACAAGTAAGCCCTTAAAATCATCAATCTGTGCTTTCTCTGCAATTCCTTGTGACGGGGCAAACTTCAAATGCTTAAAATGTTGAGGTTAACTTTGTTCCACTATATATCTATTCATTTTGATGCGGCAAATCAATTCTATAGGGGTGCTCCTTATTTCTATCGTAATCTCAACTGCGTAATGTACTGCAGTGGTCGTAGGCTCGTACATACCTCTTCAAACATACGTAGAGGTCAGGCAGTTCCCAACAGTTTTAAGTAGTACGCTTGTCGACTCTTGAACAATGGACATCTTAGGATACAATGTCCATTGTATTTTAGTAACTGTAGTAAGTAAGTTAGTAACTGTAGTTTCAGTGCACTCATGAATGCCACGAGCAAACCGGCGACCGGCTACAACGGTTTACGGCCGTAAACTTAAAACATGGCTAATAGAAAAATGTTACCATAGCCTAAACGAATTTTTAATTAAGCGTAAACAATACGTTTTATTAATTTGTTTGATTTTAATATGTTTTATTATTTAATTTGACTTAATATTTCTATTTTATTTCATTTTGTTAATAATCCAATTTGACCGTAATTTGACTTGATTTGTAATTAATTTTAGGAATAATTCTGTTATAACTATATTACATAAGTGTATTTTTCCACATGCTTATAAATGGCAAATAGAAGGAACTATTTAACCTAGAACACCATGTATATGTACTCTATTTTAGTGGAATAAATATTTCATTTCATTTACATTAAAGTGTTTGTTTAAACTAAAACTCAAATCATTTATTGCAACATAATAAATTTATATGCGGTTCTCAGTAAACATATTTTGTATACATGTTTTGTTTTGTTATACATGGGTTGCCTGGAAGAGATTGCTTCTAGCGATAAGGCCGCCTTCTGATACACTAGCTTAAGTATTTTTTGTATTACTGTTCGTTTTATTTATTTTAGGTGTAGAAAGAACTAAGTGTTTTCTATTCTATTCTACATATGGCCCTATAAGGGTATGGCAATGTTATTATTTGTATTGTAACGATTTATTATTATTATGTTTTCTAGATTATCGTTAAAAAAAATGATCAAATATGCTTCTAGATACATTCAAATTTCAAATGCGTAAACGATGCTTAGCTTTCAGTAAAACTATATACAGTTGGTTATGTCATAAGTTTAGGAACGTCAACAATTCTTTGAAAAACAGTGTGTGTTTTACATTATTTTCAGCTGGAGTAGCGGTGTTAGCGTGTAACGCGACGGCAGCGAGACAGTGGGCCAAGAAGGGGTGGCCGTTGAACAAGAATCCGGTGTCCACGGCCTACCGAGTTATGTGGTCGGCTTGCGAGCCGACTGTCTTCGCCTACACTGGCACTTTCATCGTGGTAAGGACGCTGCTATAATATGAATTTATAAATAATTGGTATAGCAGTGTTAGCTTGCGGTGCGACGGCAGCGAGGCAATGAGCTAAGATGGGGTGGCACTTAAACAAAAGTCTGGCGTCCACGGCCTACCGAGTTATGTAGGTGGCTTGCGAGCCGACTGTCTTCGCCTACACTGGCACTTTCGTCGTGGTAAGGATGCTGCTATAATATGCATTTATAATTGGTATAGCAGTGTTAGCTTGTGGTACGACGGCAGCGAGGCAATGAGCTAAGAAGGGGTGGCCGTTGAACAAGGCTTGCGAACCGACTGTCTTCGCCTACACTGGCACTCTCATCGTGGTAAGGATTCTATTGTATTGTTATTTCATAACTGGTTATGTGGATACTTTTCCACCAAAACCATGTTTAGATGGTACCAAACCATGCAAATGCAACAACACTACTGTTACTTTTTTTTTCGCTAAGTGTAATATTTTCCAGTCCAATAATGTTTCCAAAAACAGTTCACTCAATTTTTTATTTTCATTAAAATAACTGAGTAGATATTTCACACAATTCGTTCAAATCAGTGCTACAATTTGGAAATAGACTAAGCCAAGTTAAGTCTGATAAATTGTTTGTTATTTTACGTGGAATTAAAACAACGATATAATGGCTGAGGAATGCTGATTGGTTATAGCACATAAAGGAATCATTACTCGTAATGGCACCGATTTATTAAATGCGGGTAATCATAGCCGCGTCCCGGCGCGATGGAAGCCCGGCCACCGCCAATAATGCGTCATTCTTTTGAACCTTTTGAAACCATTATAAAAGATTTTTAAAAACTAGGAAAATGTCCCTGTTTAAATAATGTCAAAAACTTTACATTCTAATAAATTATAGATATTCACTCCATAAAAAAATCTCGTAGAAAATTATAGTCACACTATAATTCTATTGGACCTGTAAAAATCTTTACAAACCCATACTAAGGTCTCAAGCCTATAACAACAACGTGTATAAATACCAAATTCATACCCGATTTATTTCTTTACAGTTCAATAAACACACTTTGGATACTATTTTGCACGGGTTCGGTATATTGGCAATATGTCTGACTGTTCGGCTGGGAATGGCTGCACTCATGTGCTGGCGCTTGTCACTCAAAGAAAAATTTTTCATGTGCAGTGTCTGGTCAACAAAGTCCATTGTCGAGGTGAGCATATTATGTAAATGTCCTAAAATAACCCATTTTTTAGATTTATAGTTTGTTTTTAACAGTTATGTTTTGGTTTAAGCCTACTTCAGATAATTGAGTTCAAGTAAGCAGTTCACAAGTGACATCGAACGGAACAGCTTTAGTAGTAATGATTTCGCCATCCGATTTTGGCAGCCGCTACAAAAATGTTCATCAATTTATGGAGTTGTATAAGATTCAGGTGTTCTGGATGCAGGCCGCTTCCAACCGGGCTTATTGGAAATCCATAGGTGAGGCCTATGTCCAACAGTGGACGTCCTACGGCTGATAATGATGACTAGATCCACTGAATCAAATTTGGTTCAGTGGATAAGTAACCAAACTTTACCATTTTGGTAAATCTAAAAAATTATAATAACTACTATATCAAGTCCACCAAAACCCAGAATGTCTAACAATAGCATTTCAAAACCCTGCTCAACACAGCATTGCGTTCATCTCTCTGAGAAAAGAAGCTCATTACTCTCATATTACAGAAACATCGTTGAAAACATTGTCATTTAATCTGGTTTAAATTAAAAGCAGTACTTGCACACTACTACTTGGCGGTTGAATTACAGCTGGCAAAACAACAACTACAAAAGTGTGGTACATCCCCAAGCAGGCTCTGCAAGAGATCCATACCTACCACAACGTAAGGTACGTTGTGGTAGGTATGGATCTAGGAATCTAAAAAGTAAAAAAAATGGAAACTTTGTGGTTCCAGGCGGTTCTCTGCCCCACTGTTGTCAACATATTGCTGCAGCGCGGCGGCACCGCCGAAGAGATGCGATACGCTGACCAAGTCGTGATACTCACTGTACAAGAGATTCTAGTCACTACTCCCCTCGCCTTTCTTCTCACTAGGATACTGGGTCCAACTCTCCTTAAAGATAAGCCTTTGGACCATGAAACTGGTAAGTTGTGAAAAGGGTTTCTATATCTAGAAACGATGATTATTATATTAGTTACTGGGCTAATAATTTCTCTCCTGATGCAATGACTAATCAAAAAATACTTTTATGTCTAAAAGTTTCGAAATGAGATGCTTTGTTATCATATTTATAATAAAGGAAACAAGGTCAAAAAAGTATAAACAGGTAAATCATTTAAGTGATTCAGAGAATATGTTTTAAATTCAGACCCTAACAACCAAAACTTTTTTGTTGTTATTAAAATACTAATGTAAATGTTTAAATGTTTCATAGAACTGCACGCTCGTCTTATTTCTACGAATATTTAGTACTTACTGAATACAGTGCCTTAACACAGGGAACTTTGTTGAAAAACCTCGTTGTCTTCTGCCGGGCTAGGATGCGCACCACATAATATTTCTTTCGAAGTGTCGAAAAGACAGCGTTATGGCAAAGTATATATCTGTCACTTTTTCACACGGCAACGTGGTCGCATGCTGGACTAAGTGGAATAATGTAAGGTACGGGAGCGGTCTACTTGAGCAAGTTTTGGCCAAGTTTTACCGACACGGAATGTTTTATAGCAGATCAAATCACTGAAGTAATTTTGAGACCTCCATAAACTTCTCGTAAAAATATTAAAACACTGCATAGTTCACTAAAGTTTACGTTGAATCAACTTAAGGCAGGCAAAGAACTAGACCCCCGAGTGGGTTCCCGCCTTGTCGTGGCGGGGGGGCTTAGTAGCCAGGTCTGCCTCAACCTGGTGAACGAAGAGGAACCCGAGGTAGGGCCGGCCTCTCCGGGTCTTGGGCCAAGACAAGCCCGTGCGGAGGCTGGCCAGTAGGTCGGCTTGCCGACTGAGGTGGACTGCGGTGTCGCGCTTGTCGCGATGCCGCGGCCGTGCCCATCGAGGCGGGGGCGGCGGCGGATGGGATGGGTGGTGAAGACACCGCTGCCTATCCTACCTGCCAGCGACCCTAACCGCCGTGCCGCCAACGTGTTGGCGGAGGTGGTGGGGCTGCAGGGGAAGAGGAGTGTCCCGCTCTCCCTATCCTCTGCAGCCGTAGTGGCAGGCGCGTACCACTCTAAATGACCCGTTGCATCGGGACCAGGGCTGTCGGACACGGGTGCTGTCTGACGCCCAGTGCTGGTTGGTCCCAGGTGGTGGATGACGATGTGTCTGTTGTTCGGCACATCGTCATTCTGGCGGGAGCCGAAGCTCCGTGGTGGGGCCCAAGTTGGGCCAGTGCTGTCGGGTGCCACGGAGGAGTGCGCAAGCGTGCCCATAGCCCCGACACCAGGCGCAGTGGAGGAACACCCAGGGGTTTTGGTGGGTATACTGTCCAGTCGGCAGGACTCCCACATAACCACCCGCCTGCCCTCGAGGTGTGGTGGTATCTATAAAAGATTTCCCCTGGTCACAAAAAAAAGGCAAAGAACTAGAAGCATTGTAGAAAATTTTAGTAAATGTGTATGTGTTTAAAATTATGATTGAAATAGCGAAACATCATACAGATGGGAGAAACCAACAATCTTATTAAGGTTGCTATGCTAGTATTTTCTGGATTTATAGAACATAAAGCCCATGTTTTATAGAACATAATAAGTATTTGTGTTCCCGACCCGACTACTATGGCGGGCAGTCGTCGTCCTTATTTCTTCAAAGTGGACTGTATCTGTGGCGTTCGGCGAGGACGACGACCTAGTATTAGTGTGATAGCTAGGCCGGGAACTTGATGTGGCTAGGGTTGGAGAATACTCGAAGAAATACCACGTGGCTCGGTACTAAGGCGCTCCTTGAGTTGGCTTGGGCAGGGATCTTCTGAGAGCGTGTGTTCTTGTCGGCGGTCGGCGGATGAATGAATTGACCGCGCGGAACGAGCCGCGCCGGCGGGTGGCGGCGGCGTCGGAGTACCTGGGACCGCGCGGCCCTAATCAGGCGCGGCGTTCGTGAGAGCGGGACGCACCGTCGGATGTGCCTCTCGCTCGCACTTCTATTGCCTGATTGTTTCCCTAACTGTATTTTCATATTCCTAGTATCGTTAGCTCTCAGGAGAACCCTAACCCAATGAATACTCAAGGAGTTTATGCATTTATTCTTAATCTTAACCTATTTTACAAAATTGGACTTAAAGACTAGCTTATGACAATTTATACTATGGCTATCTAAACTATGACTATATCCCAAGAATCATAAAACAATAAGGCACAGCTGCGCTGGCGGCACTATCTATGGGATTAACAAATTCACAAAAACATTAGACATTAGTTTACAATTACGGCATCCTTTTGCAATATAACGATATTGCTTTCTTTGAATTCAAGACAATGGTTAAACAGTACAAATAACTTTACGATATCCTTTTCGGAAATTATATCGAAGAACTATTCTTTGGCGGTATGGAATAACCTAGCACCTGGTTATCGCTATCGTTTTACGGCTTCTCAAAAGATACCGACTGGTTATTGTTTAGCCTCTGGGAAAACATGCTCGATCCCTAACAGTACTATCTTATAAATTCTACGTTTATTATTTACATCAATCCTATCTATAATCTTAACGTATCTAGCCCGTCGCGAATAATTTGTGTATTTGGAAAAACCATTCATTTCTATGGTTTTAAAAATCATGCTGCAGTACAAAATTATGCTATTAATTATAGTGTGTAAGATTTAATTTTAGTTCAAATGCTACCAAAGTGTTCTTTGTATACTTACTACATAATATTTTTTGATCGACATACTTTATTTAGTATATTAGAAGACAAAAGATGAGACTACTTTTATAGGACTATTTGTACATTTTGCACGGACTTCGTATACCACAAAATTAGGTTAACTAAGTGGCAAGCAGGGAAGGGTGAGACACTTTTGTGTGGGATAACGCAATATTGGTTTTGTTAAGAGAGGCTGCAACAGTCCTTTATTTTTTTTCATACTAACAACTCAGACCAAATAAAAAGATTA
The DNA here is from genome assembly GCA_964007245.1 of Hypomecis atomaria. Lineage (NCBI taxonomy): Eukaryota > Metazoa > Arthropoda > Insecta > Lepidoptera > Geometridae > Hypomecis > Hypomecis atomaria. Next base: position 10,823,224 of record OZ023281.1, on the reverse strand, counting down.
AGACGTCGTGAACAGACAAGTGAGGCCAGTTTTTTGTACAAGTGGTGAGTGCGTGGGTGTTGCGCCGCCATAGTTGGACTGACGATCCAAGACGTAGTTTCTTTGTACACAAGTACAAGGAAACTGCGCCAAACAGACACACAGATGTGTGTGTAATTGTGTCTGGACACGACGAGGCGTAGTTTTGCCGGCCTCATTTATTTGTTCCCAACATTCTGTCTTGATTTTTTTATTTTGTCTGAGTCTAACAAATGATTATTATTTTCAGAGAGCAGAGCGTGAACCTGTGAACACTTGTAAACGGATCTCACCGACTTATGCACTTATTTAGGCACCTCTGTGATGTAGTGGTCATAGCGCATAAGATTTATGTTGTCTGTTCCAGGCTGGCCTAGGAACTTTAGAAATGTATTTTATGTTAAGTCAATACTATAATTTGGCATAAAATGTCGGAAAGATAAATTAAAACCTTCGTGTCGGATGTAAGTCCCCCAGGGCAGCGTGTTGGGTCCTATTCTATTTCTTATCTACGTCAATAAATTACTTCGTATCAAGCTACAAAACTGTGTTCCTATTGCCTTTGCTGATGATACGCTGCTACTATTTTACGGTTCAAACTGGATCGATGCATTCCATCACTGTCAAATTGGACTGAATCAAACTTTAAAGTGGATGGATTCTCGTGTACTGACTGTCAATAAAAGCAAAACCAAGTACATTACCTTCTCTATCAATGCTAGTGGTCAACCTCCTGAAAGTCTCACACTAATAGCTCACCAGGATGGATCCTGTACAATTGATAGTGGCGATGGTTTGTGTGATTGTCCTGCTCTGGAACGAGTCACGACTATCAAATACTTAGGCGTGATAGTTGATCGACACATTAATTGGAAGGATCAGATACTGAATGTACGCAAACGACTTAGGAGCCTTTCCCATTTCTTCTGGCAGGTGCGAGATGTTGCTGAGGGCAGTCTGTTGTGGAGTGTTTATTTTGCAATGGTACACTGTATTATATCTTATGGCATCCTTGCATGGGGAGGGGCGGCCAAATCTATTCTGTCAATAGCACAACCAGCTCAGAACAATATTCTAAAAATTATTACCAGAAAGCTTCCCACATATGATACCGAGAAACTTTACTTAGAAACGGGTATACTGAATATAAGACAGACATACGCCTACAAAGTCGCCTTGTATTATTGCCAGGATAAAAAACTGCATACTAAGCGCACTGCTACACATAGTATTCGTCCTAAAAATATTGGCAAGATTATGCTGGAGTCGTCGCGAACTGTATTTGGTATGCGTTTTCTCTCATGGCTTGGACCACGCATCTATAATAGTCTACCGGCAGAAGCGAGAATAACAAAGCACGAACACAAACGGAGAAAGATTATCAAAGAATGGCTTGTAAAATTGGGTTTTGTTAAACTGGAAGAAAGAGTATTTACTTTATTAGGATAGCCTTTTTCGATATTTACTTATTTTATAAATTTTAATATGTATTTACTTATTTTTGTTTATGTATATGATTATTATTATTATACATATATATAATTATCCACAAATAATTGTAATTACTTAGATAGTTCACATAACTGGTAACATGGATTCGAAATCTTTTAAATAACTCTTACAAATATTTTAAAATTTAGTTTATGAAGAATAGATACCTACCTAATTGTATGCGCATACGTTTGCTCGGCTATGTGGCGGGATAAGCGAGCTGCAGTAGTCCTCGACACGGGTTTTCCTAGTGGGGGCTGCTTCGCAAGGCTTACTATTTTGCATTACCATTAATTATGTTTATTGCCAATATTTATCGTGCATACCTACCTTAAGATAACATTTCTAAGTACCCACATCTTTTAATTTAAGAATCTTTATATTGTTGTATTATTTATACCTATATGTGTGTTATGTATGATAAATAAATGAAATGAAATGAAATGAAAGTCGTGCACTAAAACAGCATGTTCTATTAGGTACTCATCATTATGGCCAACCTTTACTACCAACTTACACTGAAATCGGGAAAAAAACTGATGTTTCATACATTAAGTCGGTGAAGTTTTTGTACTTATAGTTGAGTATACTGAGTAGACTGAGTAGCTGATATTTTTCGAGATTTCGAAGTCGGTCTTACAGTAAAAGTTGGTCATAATAAAATTATGAGTACAGTGATATCCTAGAATATATGTCATGTCTGTTTTGGCAAATAGGTGCCAAAACACTCTAGTGTTGGCAAATCATCGGGTACGTTGGTGCCAAAAATTTACAAAAAGTCACTGACAGCTTAAGTTGGATCTGCCAGCGACTTGGCTGTCAAGTGTCAACAAACTAGGTCAGGAACGAGAACAAAATATTAAAATTCGGTCGGAGTGAAATAAAATCACATAAAACCGTGATAGACGGACTGGAGTCATTCTTTGTCCAGCAAGCAGCCAACGGAGCGTACACGGGGTCGTAGGGGAAACAAGGCCGTAGCGGCGTCCTAACGAAGGTACGTGTCGGCAAGGTTGGTTTTCTAAACGATTCACTTGTTGTACAAGAACCAAAGGAATTGTCCCTTGATTCTACAGAAAACCACCGAAATCGAGTGAGAACAGGACCGCGCGCCGACACCCTGGTTCCCCGAACGACGAACACCGTGCGACGTGGCGAGTTCGCTTGGCTGAACTGACTTCGAAACCTCGAAAAGAAACCCCTAAGACATTAGGGTAAGTTTTTAATAGCCTCTTATTCCTACTGTCTCGGTTAGGCTCTGTCTTTGTCAGTATTTTCCTAGACCCGATGACGTGTCGCATCCGATATCATTGTCGGCTTACCACCCCCAACTTGAAATGGAGGGCCTCGCTCTTCAAGCGAGGTCTGACCAAAGAACAAGACATTCATACTTGTTTTCTGTCCTCGGACAGGGTTTCTTTTTTGTTCTACATATAGAAATTGTGGTCTACAACTGCACTCCAAGGCGCGGCAAGCGTCCTCCGGCGCGTCCCTCACCGTGCGGCGACGTGGCCTCTCTCTGCGTCTCACCCCGAGACTGCTACTAGCTTCTTGCTGCTTCTCTCTGCGCGTTTCCGCCGTGGGCGACGTGGCTACCGGCCCGACTTGAATCTACCCCCGAGTATTATTGGTAACGCAGCCAACGGCTGCGCCTTTCTTACCTTTCGTGCTGTGCTTTTATTACTCAATTAACTTAAATAATTAACTAACACAGAGCATATTTAAAATTGGTTGCAAACTCAGCGAAGTTAGGTACTCTCGCTTTCACGCCCTTTTCTACCCGGCTATCCCGGTAGAACATTTTAAAGCGTTACAGTGGCGCCTCAACTGGTTTTAAGCTGAATTTGCAATCAATTTATTATTAGGTAGGATCTGTTAGGCAGCTAGAATGTACTAACATACTAATAAACAAGAACAATTGTGAAAAAGAAATTTGTGTTGTTTTAATCCTTGTGTACCCTATAGCTGTAAGATTTAACAGAATAGATATTGTAATTCTCATTTTTAGGCAGTTTTTGTATTTTCAGATTCATTGCCATAGTATACCTGCATTATTTTGTTAACAGTACCTACCTACATTATTCATTTTATTTGCATTGTTACAAAATAATGTACTGAAACAAAATTTTGTTAACATTACCTACCTACACTATTCATTTTATTTGCATTATTGCAAAATAATGTACTGAAACTAAACTTTGTTAACAGTACTTACCTACATTATTCATTTTATCTGCATTGTTGCAAAGTATGTACTGTAACTAAATGCTAAAGTAGTTTTCACAAAGATATTGTTGCGGTGAAATATTGTTTAATGTATTATGTTTATAGGATTAGTATAAATTGTGAACATAGCAGTTTGTAAGCAATAATTAGGCAACTTAAAACTACCTGCGCTAGTATTTTAGATATTTCATACATTTGTAAGCTGATCTGCAACCACTTTATTTAAACTATTACAACTTAGCCTCTGTTTGTCTAACTTAAATTGAATATCTTTTAAACTTAAACAGCACGATTTAATGTTCTTTCAAAAAAAAATATTTTACTACCTCTTAGGAATGTGCCGGAAACAAAGGGTTCAGTATATCGAATCATGTTCGACATTGAACATTTTGGTAACCGACATATTGTAGTAATCGCCTGAGAATATTATTACTTTTACGATTACTTTACTAGTAATTCTATATCTTGGCACAATAAAACAACAAAAACAGCACTATAATCATATATTGTTAGCTTCGTCAACTCTCACAGCGATCTTTACATAATCTCGGAAACAGAATAATCAGGATGTTAGGTCACCATGCCTGAACCTGAAGCAAAACGTTTCAGACGTTATGAACTGATCCTAGTCTTCCAAGTAGGGACGTCTCTTATATTCTCATCTTCAGTCGAAAATCTTTATAGGATGATTCGCAGTCCTCTGGTAAACTTTTGTTCGTTCACTTTATTCACTAGGAACAGTCTATCACACACATGTTTGGAGAAATCTTTCAGATAGATTAGTATTGTTGCACATTCTATCGTTCCAGAAACCTGAAACAAGGAGAAACAATTGCAGTTACACTGTTTATAGCACTAAATTCTTGGAAAACAACGGTCAGAAGTTGTCATTTGCAATACTTACTGTAGCTTCGTTGATTATTCTGTTTGCAAACAAGGCGTTTGTAACAACGCTTTTGTTTTCTACGAGTATAAGATGGTAGGAAAAACAATGTCGATTATGTTTTTATAATCTTTTACTAATTAACTGAAGAATATTATCAGTAAACCTTATAGAAACAACATAACTGAGTAATTTAATTTGTTTTGGAAATTTTTTTTTTCAATCTTAACTTTTATCGCATAATTCGTGCCTGGAAACTAAGTCCTTAAGGATGTAATTTTAAAATCGGTAGTAAAATTTTTTTTTCTTTCTTTCCCTTTAGAGCGCTCGGAGTGCAGTCCTTATGTCCTACAAACTAAGATAAGCTATTATATTGTAGCCCTTAGTACCTTAACACTACCCTTCTAAGCTAGAATAATAATCTTTAGCTTCCTACTTTCGGTAGCAATTATCATTCTAGCTTAGCTTAGAAATACTACTTTAAATAGACAATTCTACCCACTACCGGCAGTATTTGTACTATTTACTTGCTTATACTTACTTGTACTACTTACTCAGTACTGTTCTACTATCCTCTAAAGATAGTACCTTGCATATTCTGTACGCAGTACTACGCAGTACTGTTGATAACTTGCTTCTACCACTTGTGCTGCCTTGAGCAGTACCTTACTTGACCCTTTTGTGTGCCCACTTCGTTGGACACCCAATGTACTACCCCTACAAGGTAGTACCTTTTGCTACACTCTAAAAGTTCCTCTTTACTTAAAAAAGATGCCTCTTTGCTACTTTCTAAAAGTAGTACTTTAGCGTTGGTCCTGTCAACTAAAGGCAGTACCAATCAGCTATACTATCCCTATGTGGTAGTATCTCTTGCTCAGCCCTGCCCACTAACGGCAGTGCTGATGCCTCTTTGCTACTCTCTAAAAGTAGTATCTTAGCGTCGGTCCTGTCAACAGGCGAGTCCTGTTAAGGCAGTACCGATTAGCACTCCCTACCCCCTAAAGGTAGACGATAAATAGAGCAGTGGTAGAACTCTTTAATTAAAGCCTATAACTACATACTTGACATACAATAGAGCGGTGGTAGAACTCTTTAACTGAAGCCTATAACTACATACCTGACTAGACTGTATCATTTAGCTGTGTCCACTAGCCCGTACACTATGTGGCCACACTAAATATACTCCCATTTCTTTACTACACTAATAAGGTTTCGCGAACCTTAAGTAGTAATGGTCCTCCTGTGCCCACTACGATGGTCACATCCTCAAGGCATTGCCTTCTTAAACTATCGGCGTCCACTTTTGCTATATTACCCTCCAACATAGGCCTCCTCTAAAGGCATTCCTTTCTTTCTAGTCTCCTACCTTTCGGATACATGTGATCCACCTAATTGCTAAATCTCTTCTTTCGATTTTTTTACTTTCCCTTCTACTTCTTTTGCCGTCTCTAGGCTACTACTCTTATTATACTTCCTTCTACATCATGTTAGCAAACATTTTCCTTTCAGCTTCTTGTATTGCCCTCCATAGGTAGTACCATTACTCTGTATACTGACACCGATGGTCACACCTGAATTTACTAATTTTTCTTATCATAGTAGTATGATTTCCCCGGCGATGGCTTAAATAAGGGATTCCACCCTCAGGTAGGAAGAACCCCACTCCAAACTTTGACTTATATTTATTTTTTAGCACTAACATGTAACAATAGTTACAACGTATCTTAAGTTTAGGTTAAATGCACCTAGATTTAGAAGTGAAATACCCCTGACTTTGTAAACATTCAAATTCCAACAATTTTAGCTTCAGTAACCCATATTCGCTCAATTTTAAGCTCAATCTCCAGAAAAAGGCGGACATTGGAATGCATATATTTTAGTAGCTTTGTTTCTTAGTTGTACTGGCAATACTCACCAAGTCAACCTCGAATCATGCTTAAATTAGAAATCGTGGTTAAAACAGTGCCTTAATTATGCTTGAGTCGGTCCTCGGGTTGGTCCAACCTACTCCATAATTTTCGTGCATCCTTGTTTTACTTCTAACCACAGATTATATGCTAACAAAAAAAAATTTAGCTTAATTGATACCGCTTACAGGAAAATCTTGTCAGTTAAAAACAAAGAAGCCATAATTATGCTTGAGTCAGTCCTCGGTTCTTGGTCCAACTGACTCCATAATTTGGTACCTTTATGTTTTTTAACAATCTTAAATTCCCTGCGGAGTCAAAGTAAGATTTCCACTCAGTTGTTTGTTTTCCTGATTAGCTCACTCAACTCTAGAAAGTCAGGGTACTTTGACACTTTTTTTAGTTATAAGGATCTTTTATTTTTATCGTTTGGTCTGTATTTCGTCTGTTCGGCAAATAGCCACTAAATATTCTAGCGGCTAGGTTGCCCATTTCTTTGTTGCTCCCTACTCGTTCTTGTTGTTCTACTTTTCGGCTGGGGGCAGCCGTCGAATTCACTGCGTGAATTCTTTCCCCGGGTGGAGGGGTATTGTAACCCTGTTTTGGCAAATAGGTGCCAAAACACTCTAGTGTTGGCAAATCATCGGGTACGTTGGTGCCAAAAATTTACAAAAAGTCACTGACAGCTTAAGTCGGATCTGCCAGCGACTTGGCTGTCAAGTGTCAACAAACTAGGTCAGGAACGAGAACAAAATATTAAAATTCGGTCGGAGTGAAATAAAATCACATAAAACCGTGATAGACGGACTGGAGTCTTTCTTTGTCCAGCAAGCAGCCAACGGAGCGTACACGGGGTCGTAGGGGAAACAAGGCCGTAGCGGCGTCCTAACGAAGGTACGTGTCGGCAAGGTTGGTTTTCTAAACGATTCACTTGTTGTACAAGAACCAAAGGAATTGTCCCTTGATTCTACAGAAAACCACCGAAATCGAGTGAGAACAGGACCGCGCGCCGACACCCTGGTTCCCCGAACGACGAACACCGTGCGACGTGGCGAGTTCGCTTGGCTGAACTGACTTCGAAACCTCGAAAAGAAACCCCTAAGACATTAGGGTAAGTTTTTAATAGCCTCTTATTCCTACTGTCTCGGTTAGGCTCTGTCTTTGTCAGTATTTTCCTAGACCCGATGACGTGTCGCATCCGATATCATTGTCGGCTTACCACCCCCAACTTGAAATGGAGGGCCTCGCTCTTCAAGCGAGGTCTGACCAAAGAACAAGACATTCATACTTGTTTTCTGTCCTCGGACAGGGTTTCTTTTTTGTTCTACATATAGAAATTGTGGTCTACAACTGCACTCCAAGGCGCGGCAAGCGTCCTCCGGCGCGTCCCTCACCGTGCGGCGACGTGGCCTCTCTCTGCGTCTCACCCCGAGACTGCTACTAGCTTCTTGCTGCTTCTCTCTGCGCGTTTCCGCCGTGGGCGACGTGGCTACCGGCCCGACTTGAATCTACCCCCGAGTATTATTGGTAACGCAGCCAACGGCTGCGCCTTTCTTACCTTTCGTGCTGTGCTTTTATTACTCAATTAACTTAAATAATTAACTAACACAGAGCATATTTAAAATTGGTTGCAAACTCAGCGAAGTAGGTATTCGACCACACGCCCTGTTCTACCCTGATAGCCGGCAACTATCAGCCCTTGTATTTTATGGACCTATAGTCCTGGCGCCCATTCTATTGTACCATTTAATTAGTAATTTAGTCTTAAGCCCCTCCGGCAATCAGTAATCCTAAGTTCTTAATATTAAGCCCTTCCGGCACACAGATCATAAGGTGTCTCATACCGATCTACGCCCCTCAGGCATGTAACTTAAAATTAACATCAATAAAACCAACATTACTTACTTTATAACTTTTATTTATCACACCTTAGCATAGCTTTCTATCTACCTTACATTTTAATGTTGAACGCTTTACCTTATACCTCATAAACTAGCATAACACATTTTAAAGCGTTACAGTCATCATTTTCCTATATAGAGACACACCCCTTATAAACAAATTCTTCTCGATCTCTCGCCTTGCTATCGATTTTCAGAAAGTTCAATTTGATGCTACCATAGCTTTTAGTGTTTTCCAGCCGCATTTACGAGCATAACTGCAGGGTTAACGTATTCCATATTTCCACTTTTCATGCTCATTTTGTCTCAATCTCAGTTTTGGTAATATTTTTTTATATTCGGAACGGTCAACAACACTTCTCGAGAAATTTGCAGCCCCTAAAGTTATTAATTATATAGGTACCTATGTCTAGGGATGCGTACATATTTTCATATTAAAAATTAAAAATGAGTCAATTGTTACTCTACTAAGTAATTAAAATATTCTTATTACCTGATCTTTTTAATTTACTGTGTGACCTACCTGTTTTTTAGAATACATTTGCATTTTCATAAAAAAATAACAGTGTAAATTTAATACAATAAATATTGTATCTCTCTGTCTGCCCATTTTACGAGCCCAAAAATAGTAATAAGTATTTATCTAGAAACTGAAATAAAATTATTAAACTGCTTTTAACTTAGTTTTATAGTTAAGAATCTCAGAAACAAAAAAAATCGTAAAGCTTAATGAGACCATAGTTGTAGTTTGGGTAAAAAATCCTTGAATGAGACAACATATAATGACAATGTTGTCAAGCATTATAAGCACAAAAACAGCCATATTAGATTTGTAATGTATAAGATCTTTTAGGTGTAATTTAAACATGGTTTTACATTGTAATCTTGAGTAATCGTAATATAGCCTTTTTGACTAAAGCGAAGCAAGGTCTGTGCTTCCACACGGCGATTTTGCTTTTGTCTGGCCGGATGTAGTTTTTGCCTACAGGTCACATTGTTCAACGAATCTCGACAAAACTTGGTAGGCACACAGTTTCTTTATACAAATTACCGCCTTACCACAAAACATATAAACACGCTTTAAACACTGCATAACCGTGCTATTTGTACTGTTAAACATTGTCTAAACCGTGCGTAAAACTTATGTGGTAAGACGGTTATTGTTTTTTTTTTATCCTAAGTAATTTTTGCGAGTTTATTTCCCTTTAAAAGGGGAGAAATTGGTTGTCCCGCTATTTATCATCCGTTTTCGATAATATTTGTTTAGTTTCTAAATCCTAACAATATATTTTGCGAGTATGAACCAAATCGGTCAAGAGCGAGTCGAGACCTCGAATAGTCTTATGAAAATTCCGTTAAAAGTTGTGTTCGCGAGGTCTACTGTTCGGAGAACTACTAGTAAACATTTTTTTCTAGCCATAACATTATTATCTAACAGCGTAATTTATTTACAAAAATCATCAAATGCCTTCATAATTAATTTGACAAAAACATGCTTATTGCTTAGTCTAAATAGCTAGTAAGTATGTAGTTTCGAATAATATTGAAATGCAATGCGAATGCCGAGCCGGATTTTATTGTTATGATTGTACTGTTCAAAATAGTTAAATATTCCACAGTTTAGCATAGAGATATGTCTAAATTAATATGAAACCAAAGAAGGAAGAACTCAAAGAAAATATTACTAAAGGAAAAATAATCTTTTGGATGTAGAATCTAATTAATAAACAATAGGCATTTATACATACATACTTAATATGAAAAAACTTAGGTATAGGTACATAACTGAACCAAGCCTCGTTTTACAGAAGCGTAGCACTTTGTATAAGTTATTGATTCATAGTTTGTATGTACACAATATGAAATAAATGTAATGAGACATTTGGGGTGTGTTTATTTATCTTTTATTTTACTATAAAGTATAAGGCTCGGCGCAGACCGGCCACCGACCACAGCCAACTGTGTCCAGCCAGTGTCAATTAGTTCACACGATTTTTCAACGCGGCGCACACGTGTTGCCGGTGGCGGCCACACGGTACAGTAGGTAGTGTCCGCGATACATACAGCCAGTGGCCCGTCTCCGCCGAGCCTTAGTGTGAACATAACTGTGGTAGGAATGCGTAAGCCATTACATTACGAAATTAGTGGCACACACAAAAAATTCAATTTCGTGGAACTTGTTGCAGGAGTTGTAAAACTTGTTGTCATGAAAAATTTAGTATCACAGTAACTATGGAACCAAAAGCATCGAAACTTGTTTCTGAAATGCATTTATCATTTTTAAAAACAATTATCTACAAAATAAAGAAAAAGTAATTTTAGTAAACCAGTAAAACAATATTTTCATCTATCTCCAACATTGGTTCGCCATCATCTATTCTTCGTATGCGCTTTCGTGAAACTAATTTCGCCGCGTTTCGCGTTTATAAAATTAGTTGCGTAATTTAGTTTCACCAAAAAATGCGCAGGGCACAAGACTAAATTAGTGTTATAAAATTAATGTATGCATTGTAAAATTTGATGTTTACACGTGCAAAAAGCCGTGATGGTCTAGTGGTAATGATACCCGCCTTACAATCGTGAGGTCGTGGGTCCAAATCCCGGTCCCGTACCAATGAATTCCAATATTTATGTACGGAATTTCACACCACTGGCTTTTCGGTGAAGGAAAACATCGTGAAGCAACCTGCATATTTCCTTAGAAGAAATTCGATGGCGTATGTGAATCCACCAACCCGCACTGGGCCAGTATGGAGATATGGCCCAATCACCCTCTTAGGTAGGCCTACGTCCTGCAGTGGACTATTAAAAAGGCTGGTACAGCACAGTACGTGAAAATATTGATAAAACTATTGTCGTGAAATTAATTTAATGTCACTAATTTCGTGATATACCTAACTCCGGCTTTAGGATAAACGTGCACTCGTCTGCGCCTCAGGGTCTGCACTCGAGACGTACAACTAGATGCAGAATCAAACTTGTAGGCGGCTGTGAAGTTACAAGCTGCGCACATCCCCTCTCTTGCGCCGCTAACGAGCTTGCTACTGCGCAACTACTCGCCTCGTGTTCACAAGCGCCAAGAAGTTTAATTTGGCCTGTAGGCACTGCATACAACAAAGGTACTCGTACCTACGCAGCTTTTGCGGTACGATCTCCTCGCGTTTATCCTTCAAGAAGAGTTTGTGTAATGTTGCAACTGTTACCACACAACTGTGGCTATACCACAAGTTTTCATACACAAATATGTAATACCAGTAAATTGGTGATCTACGAGTATAAGCAGTTTGAGTGAGAAAAAATGCAAAATTATAATTAGAAAAGTTAATACCTATACTTAAGTCGGATAATTGTGTCAAAGTTTTGGTGAGGCTTAAAATTGGTCATCCGAGCCACGGTAGCACTCAATTGTGAAAGCGACAAAGACTAGATTAATATCTACTTACTTTAGTAAGAACGATAATTTATAACTTGTGATACTCCATTACCTTTACAAATAGTATTAGTGATAATGTAATGTGTTAAAAGAGCATATTACTTTTAAATAAATAAACAGAAATAAAATCAAAGAGGGGGACAAATAAATAATTATATGATGGTAATTTTCAAATTGAGAACTAATAGCGCCATCTGTGAAATTTTTCCGGTACTTGTAGAGTTGCAGGGTGACACCCAGCGAGCAGAGCATTTTGTTGGTTGCAAAGCAAACTTAGCTTTGTGTTTCTGTGAGTATTCAGTTTTCCTCGTGGTTAAGTATGTTGATTGATATGAACATTTTGCACTAGATGGCATTATTTCATGACAAAAATTAAATAAAAAGACGTACTTATAGTCGTCGTATATAGACGTCTTTTACAAGCTTTTATTTACTTTTACCTGTCCCGTTGTCTGTCGGTCTGTAATCAAATCTCGCAAGTTAAATTTGATCCACTTCCCGGTTAGCGATTGAGCTGAAATATTGCATACATGTGTAAATCGCGTGACGATGCAATATTATGATGACATGATGCTGATCTGATGATGGAGCTGGAAGGTGGCCTATAGAACTTAGCAATGAAACGACACAACCTCATCGATTTGGATTCATTTGAATGGTTTTGGCGAGTAGTTTGTCTTTCAATTAGAACCAGGGTCTGATGATGGAGTTGGAAGGTGGTCATACGAACTCTGTAATGAAACGACGTAAACCAATCGAGTTTTGGCTCGTTTGATTCGTCTTGGCAAGAACTTGTTCAGTAAAAGCTTTTTTTTAATATACTGTACTGTAGCAGCCTTTTTTAATAGTCCACTGCAGGACGTAGGCCTACCCAAGAAGGGTGAGAAGGGTTTTTTTTAATATAATGCTTGTTATTGATTATTTTATTTCCTTCTGCTTGAGTGCTCAACTTCGAGCAAATATCCATATTTAGATATCTGCTCAAAGATGCTCAAAAAACTAAATACAACATCGAATAAAATTCAAAAGAAAACCCATTTTTTGCATTACAATAGCAACCTTTAACAAAAAGTCAAAGGCAATTTGAAGACTCAATTAGAAGTTTTTTACCACCTAACCGCATTTTACATCATCCTTGGCATAACATAACCAAAGCCTATGTAGGTATAAAAAAGAAGAAAAACTTGAAACAAACTTATCCTCTACTGCGTTATTTTGATGTGTTCAAAACAAGTAAATTTTGCTTAACTCACAACTACTAATTTGTAATCGAAATCAGGATTAAAGAAAGCAATAAAATCAAAATAGTAAGAACAAGCGTTGCAGTTTTATTTTTGGATTCCTAAGATACTATGACGTTATAGATACAGAATATTTTCGACACATCGTTTCCAATGGCTATGCTCGGAGTCTCTCTGCGAAATCGAATCAGGAATGAGGAGATCCGTAGAAGAACCAAAACTTCCGACATAGCCCAGGGGATTAGCAGGTTGAAATAGCAGTGGGCAGGGCACATAGAACGGAGGACTGATGATTGTTGGGGTCGTAAAGTTCTCGAGTGGAGACTACGTACCGGCAAGCGCAGCATAGGACGTCCACCAACAAGGTGGACGGATGACCTCGTCAAGCCCGCTGGATTGCGCTGAATGCAAGCCGCTATCGACCGGTCTTATTAGAAATCTTTAGGGGAGACCTATGTCCAGCAGTGGACATCCTATGGCTGAAAAGAAGAAGAATAACAATCACTGCAGGCAACATCGTCTCTCCTATTTTAATGCATGATACACAATTTTTGTTAAAAAAATCATATCCAGTTGGCCAAAAACTGGGTGAAGTTAAAACTGTCGAACGCAGAAAATTCAGGAAATTTCGCGCCCCAAAAGTGAAGGCACAAAAACTACTCTAAAACAGAGTTATTTCTAATACGCTCTCTCATTCTTTCAAAGTGGGGTCACGGGTGTTGTCGATATTAATTTTGGACACGGCACATTTCATTCAAATGCATCTAGATAGAAAATCCTTCTGTTTTCTTCCATGTTCTACCTAAGTGCTCGTGTTTTGACTTAGACTAGCAAACATAATCTCAGATATAATTCTATTGTAATTATAACCAAGTTAGACTCGTAAATAAGTAGGTACATAAGTCTTAACCCTGTGAAAATCTCAGACATCGTAATCACAGTATATTGAATACCTATATCACTAATAGGTAGGTATTTCTTAATTACAATTATTATTAGCAGACTTAAAGCAAAATCCAGTCTACATTTCTACTAGTTAAGCTGTATTTTTCTTGCGTTGCTATTTTCCGCCTAGGTAAGGTCGGTAAAGCCGTTAATCAAATCCAAGATTAACATATAATTTATTGATGATGAATGTACCTAAGACCTCGAATTGAAGACTACAAGTCAGTGCGTAGCGCAGTTTACGCAATCTACTGGCATGGTAGACAGATGACTTAACTCAGGAACTGATCTGTTTTAAGCTGCTTCCAGCTGGTCTTCATAGAAAGTAACTATTTGTGGAAATAATTTTATCGACAAAATCTACTAAGTAATTACCAATTTGTATAGTTCTAGCATTGAACCATCCTACGATTGAGCCAATGTTTATATATAAAGTATTAAATTGGATTTTCTATATACATACTTCGCTCTTTAGACAGAAAAAATCTAATGTAATAACAGTGTCACTGGTAACTTATTCATAATCTCAAAAAAGCGGCTTTGGTACATCACCATTCAACGTGCACATCTTACCTCTATACTATTGGACCAACCTCGAACTTGCGAAAACAAATCTGCAGTTCCAGAGAAAAATTTCATTGAAAATTGACGAAATGTACCTGTGGAAGAGCTGTTTTTAGGATTCCGTACTCAAAGGATAAAAACGGGACCCTATTACTAAGACAACGTTGTCCGTCTGTCTGTCACCAGGCTGTATCTCATGAACCGTAATAGCTAGAACGATGAAATTTTTACAGATGACGTATTTCTGTTGCCACTATGACAACAAATAAAAATAGAAAAAATATTTGGGGGCTCCTTTACAACAACAGACATTTTTTGATCGATATTAATAACGGTGACAGGTAGATTCATGAAATATTCAAAGAATATTTAGTTAGATATACCTTAAAAATAAATAAATCAATTGAAATAAAATAAATATTTAAGGGGGGCTCACATACAACATAGTGTTTTTTTTTTGCTCGATATTAATAACGGTAACAGGAAGATGATTGAAATGTTAAGTGATAAAATATTTCCTACAAAAATAATTAATAAATAAAAATAAAACATATTAAGGTGGGCTTCCATACGGTGCGGAACCCTTCGTGCGCGAGTCTGACTCGCACTTGGCCAAATATAAATTTTCGCACTTTCGATATTTGATATAAGTATAGTAAAAGTAATTCATCTTGATTAACTACTACTAAATACAAGATATACATAACAAGCCAACACTTTAGTAAGAACATCAAAATGTGTATTTTTTAATAAAATACTACATAAACTAATATATTAATAATTGGCTTGTTATGTAGTAGTAGTTTATATAGTATTAGATATAAAAAAATACATTTTGATGTTGTTCTAAAGTTGCCCTTATGAAGTTATGACAAGTTGCTAGTGACCCTGCATCTAATTTAGTTTTGTTGTTCCTTATACCGTAAACAACATTTGAATACTGTATGTAGAAAATGAGAACAGATGTTGCTAGTAAACAAAGAGATAAAACACCGTTTGCGGCACAGAGGAAAATTTCGAGTTTATTTTAGAAAAAATCAGCATAAATGATAACACGCAAACTTCGACTCATGACTTGATCATATGCGGAATAATTGCAATTTCTATTACGGCTTTAATTTGCCTTAATGATATTGAGATAGCATCTATTGTGAGATCCCTTCAATTAAGGTGTTGTCGTCGAGACGCGCGGCATGCGCCGGCGCACGCTGGGAGCCGCAGTCCGCCCGGGGCCCGCACTCGACGCACCCACACCACCGCAACACGAGTGCCACTACGCTAATTATTTGTGTAAATCCTGAAAGAAACCAACGAACCAAACAACACCAGTTCAAGGCTCCTACGTGCTCACTAAGAGGTGCTAACAAAGACCTTCGTCGTCACGTATTCAACCAATTTCTGTACAAGTTTTTATCGATACTCTCTCACCTTCGATTCGAATATCTTATCTGAGTGATCTACTTCCGATACATAAAGAAACTTTTGAAGTATTGAAACAGTTTTCGAGAAGGGTATGATGCTCGAGCATTGAAGATGAAGAAGCGTGAGAAGCGCACGAAGCAAGAGGTACGAGGTTCGAAGGGGCTGAAGGCGGAAGGTCGAGGGGCGAAGCAGGAGACCCGAGGGTCAAAGAGGCAGCCCTCGAACGGAACTGGGAACACGACGCCGAGGCCGCGCACCAAGCGGTCTGGCGTAGAGGCGGTCAAACTGCACCTACAGGCCACCGGTCACAACGGGAGAACTTCACGATCAGCTACCGCGGTAAGTATTTTTATTCCTTGTGGTATTTATTAAAATCATACATTTTAAGCAGGATATGATAATTTCTATTCAGCTCTTTTGGGTCAGGAATGACTTAAATAAGAAATATCTTAAAACTCTGTATTGGTACATGTACAATTGTTTGTACAAATGATTCTACCTATATATCTCAAAATAATTTAGAATACTTACTTCGAAACAAAACCACGCAGCGCATTCAGTAATAAAATTATTTAAAAATATTCATCATGTGATAGATAATTCTGCAAATAAATTCATGCTTAAGTAACAACTCGCCGTAGGTATCTAAGACCCGCTATTTAATTGAATATCAAGTAACCATCTATTGTGAGTCATTGTGTGAGAACAAAACAACCAATTTTGATTATCATACACGAGTTTTTGGAATTATTTAAACAGCCGGATTAAGTCATGCAGTCACATGACAGAAACTTTGTTTTATAAGGCTCAGTAAACCTATTCACGGATTAAGTGTCATAATTATTGTTCAAATTCACAAAATAGAATGCTTAGTCGCGCTGTATTGAAACAAGTGGTATTGTCAATGACACAAGATACACACAGTTTCTGCCGCACTTTGACTCTCGTTGGCTAGATAAAATCTAAGAATGTTTATGCCTTAACTACGTCGTTATATAATTTAATTATCCAGTAATAACATTGACATATTATGTTCCTATATGAGGAGAATTCAAAGAATTATTTCTGATAGTCGGTACTCGGCCGGTACTGTAGGTACTCGGTCGCGCCAACGCGGCAACGGCTCGGTGGTGGTGCGATTTTACGTTTCATTTTGTATGCGTTAATGCTACACACTAATTGGGTTGCCACGTATCGCGTTGTTCTCAGAAGCTGTCAAGATGGATAACTCACACTTAAAGATACGCCAGGTAGTGAAACTACTTCGTAAACAAAGATTCCTACAAGTAGTAAGTACCCAATTAGCTAGGTGTTAAACTTGACGTGATACGAAATCCGTATCACGATATTTATCTCTATGAATACGATAGAACCAGTGCCGTTGACCACACCGATTGAAAGATGATTGAAGTGTGCGAACAGTGAGCTGTGTACATCAACAAGTAGCAAACACTTGGGTTGACTTTGACGTGCGCCCATGTGATGCTATTATCACATTTATCGAGATCGTGACAAATGGAGATTATCGTTCGCCGGATAATTCCAAATGGTCTGAACACCTTGAAGCGATACAATTATTGATACAAAGACAGTTTATTAGCACTCGTGAGTGCGGGCATTCATTTATTAAAATCTGTTTGTTCAAAGATTTACCCATAAAATAAGAAAAATATACAAGCATATAGTAACAACCATCATGAACATGTGAGTAATTTTAACGATAATTAGCTGAAGAAAATAACTTAATAATAAGTATAATTATATATTAAGTACAATTCGTTTCTTTTTCTCAAAAAATTTGAAAAGCTATAACAACAACTTTGATTCAAATCTTTTTGAGACTATAGCCAGTCACAATTAAAAATAACATAACCATTAAAATACTAGAAAGTCACCAGACCTAGAAAACATTAAAGTAATAATAGTATTATCGAATTATTTGCGCTCTCAATTAGACTTATTAAAATTGAATATGAGCAAATATGATCAGTCATATTTGTAACTAAATTAGCATTTAGTTCTGAGAGCCTAGTTGTTAACTAAGTAGTCGCACGAACTTTATCTGTGCGGCACGCTTCTATGGAAATAAAATATTTGAGGTACTAATTAAACGCTTTAAAGCCTTTTTTTTTACACACTGACCCCAATCAAAAAGTAATTGTGAAGAAAGCTTTGTGCTTTTCTTGGGAGCTCTCGGATCTCCAGGGGAATGCATTGGTGCTCCCAGCACTTTATATGAAGACTAGAGTCTACCTAGGCC
Organism: Hypomecis atomaria; assembly: GCA_964007245.1. Lineage (NCBI taxonomy): Eukaryota > Metazoa > Arthropoda > Insecta > Lepidoptera > Geometridae > Hypomecis > Hypomecis atomaria. The sequence continues at coordinate 10,804,933 of OZ023281.1, read as the reverse complement.
TGCACGGTCCTCTACGACAACGGTGCCACACACGTTGTCGTCCTTCCCGGGCCCGTTTGAGTCAATAGCAAGAGCCCCATCTCTAACCATTCACGAGCAACTCAGTCTATAATGTTATGTATAAGTATATATTGTTATGTATAAGTATGGTGTATAATGTTATGTAATAGTGCAATACGAGATGTGGTGAAAAGAAATGCAGAAATAGAATAAGAAGAGACATGTCTGTAATATAATCCTGGAAAAAATATCCGGGGATAGGAGCCACAACAAAATAAAATAAAAAACATTCATGAGCCCAGGGGTCCCCTTTTAATAGGCTTAAACTACAGGCAGGGGACACCGATGCCGTATTCTATTGCTCCGGCCATCTCAGGCCATATCAGGGCTAAGATTAATCAAGTGCCTATCTACGATATATACTTAAATTATCTTTGGTAAAAAAATTATAAAATACTATCTGGAAATAATAATTTATTAGGAATTGTTTCTATATAATTACAAACGATTGACTCATTTAACATAAGGCTTAAATTAATAGTCGCCAATAATAATTGAATAGGGCAGCTTGAAATCGCGAAATACGGTGAAATTGCGGTAAAAAGTTTGAAGCCAAAGTACAAAATACTCTAAAAAACTTACTGACAATTCACCTTTTTGTTTCTATTTTTTTCTCGTGATAATTTATTTTATCACTTTTTCCATTATCAAGGTAATGTTTCAACAGGACAAAATACGTAACAATATTTTGTTACTCACATTGTACAAGGATTTAAATATGTTTTTGGAGGAAATCATCAAAACACACTGTGAGCTGAATAGGATAGATTGCTGCAATATCAAAACTGTTAAAATTCGTTATGCCGATTCAATTTGTATTCTATATACGCTCTGCATGTCCTTTGACGTGAACAATCTTTAATTACTCTTTCATAAACAAATATTTATGTTGTTTAAAATCTTTTTAAATTTTCAAAACACTCTTTCAAATTGAAATCGTCATTCAGTCATATGATAATCTTTTTTGCACCGTATCGGTCAGTCTCAAAAAAACCTTTAGAAACTTTGATCTACATCGGTACGTCAATAAAGATACAAATATGAAACACACAGTACTGACAAATTTATTTAAATTGCAACTAAATTAAACCAATTTCTCCAAAATGGACCATCTAATTTCACATTTCGTTATACTCGTAGAGTATGTTTCCTTATAGAGCGCAAGAACTTTCAGAGGTATGTACAGGGTTATTTCTAATCAATTAGCATCCTCTTAGGGGTTTCTTCTGTACATCAAAACTAACAACTTTTGTTCTACGACTTTTGTTAAAACTAAAAAAAACACCTGTTCCATACATTTGGTATTTTAAATTACTTGTTTACGAATAAATTAATTTCAGTGTTCCCAAATCTGTCCACAGCACTGAGGATATACCTGACACTTCCAGTCACGGTCGCACATAGCGAAAGGTCATTTTCTAAAACTAAAAATTATTAAACACTATCTTAGATCAACATTGCCGCAAAGTAGACTGACAAATTTATCGTTAATTAGTATTGAACATGAAATCAAAATTGAAGTTAGTGACATTGTTAAAGATTTCACTAATGCAAAAGCACGAAATGTAACTTTTTTGTGAATACATTTGTGTGTGTATGTGTGTACTGTGTATATATTTGTGTGTACGAGCGTCCTGTAATAACTATATTAGTTTTTAAATTTAATATGTTTGGAAGAACTACAAAGTTGTGATTTTTTATTCTTGATGTAACCTCTTCAATCCAAAAAAAAATTTTTGCTTTCCGACACCATTTGCACCCGAATTTCCGTTTGAAAATTATAACTGTTAGTATTCCATTTTGACCCCGCTTCTACTAGAGGGCGCCAGGGTACTGGTTGCACACGGGCGCCACAAGGGCTAGAGACGCATCTGATTGCTATGGCAGGTCAATAATGTTGTATGAAACTCCCTAGGGGTTAAAGTGATTTAAATTTGGAACGTCTAATTCGTATGAAAATCTGTCAACTTAGAATATTAATAAGGACATCGTAAAGAGGTTTCATTTTGCAAAATCAAATATAACCTCTTGACATTGTACGGCCACTGATATTGTAAGGAGGTTCTACTTGACTTCACAGAATAAAACCTCTTTGGTGCGAATTTCAGTTCGATTTTATGGAATACAAACTCTTTGCAATGCACGTTTAGGCTATGATGATCGAGCTGGCCATGGTCTTATTTTTTTTTATGTAGTATTTTCATTCTCCTTTTTATTATAAATTGTGTGCGATTCTATGAAAATTAGTAGGTACGAGTACATTCTAATTTGTTTTAATTTATTGTGAAAAATACCGGCTTGCCTAATGAGAACCTACTTACACTTAGTGAATATTAGACGTAAGTATTACCTACTCATATTCTTGGGGTTATATTTACTCGCAGGACGTATGTAAAGTAGAGTATGGACCTCTACAACCAAGTTTGTCGTCGTCTTGGGCGACTTGAACCCCTCGCTTCACTCAGGACTCCAAATAATTAACTTAAAACTCCCTCGAAGCCCTCGGGAATTAACTATAGAGTCCCTCGCTACGCTCAGGGTCCAATTGTCGCCCGTGACATGAGACACCACTTGGTTCTCTTGGTACATAATCTATTATTATGATGCAATTCTTCGTATAATTATTTAATTTTGGATATTTTTTTTCTTTTTACTATTAAAACACTAATAATGATACCTAAAGACTTTGACTTTCTTTTAGAAATATATTTGTACGTTCAATATTGTCAAATTCATGTAAAGTTCAATGTTCGAAACAGATATTCTACATAGATAAATGATAATGAATCTTTAGCGATCACATGACACGATAAACAATGTGACTACCACTTCACTTAATACCTACCGACATACAGGATGTTGGAATTTCAGTTTTTTCTATATCTTATATCTTGAAATAAGCAAGTGTTGTATTTTTGATGTGTTTGTTTGTCCAAAAGAACCTTGGAAACTGCTCTAAGCATTTTCATGAATTTTGAAATTTTGGTAGAGCATATTATAAGTTTATTTGTGTGTTATCGAGAACGTGGGTTGAATTGTTGTGTCGAGCATAACTATGTCGTTCTCTATTTACCACAATATAGAGAGCGATTTAGAGGCGTGAAAACTCATTAATATGAATAATTCAACAATCACATCGACGAAATAATTATTTTTCGCAAAAATTCGCAACACCGACTTCCACCGTGTACAGAATTCGAATAATTTTCACGAATCGATGTGACATTCATGTACATTTTTGATGATTTATCAAAAACAGGTCAGCTCATTTCGATAAAAATTTAAATGGGACCTCTAAAAAAAGGTTAAAAATTATTTCTCTAAAAAGGTTAAAAATTAATTCTTTAATGTCGTATTTTTCGTTTTAGAGATATTTTACCTTATCAAAATTATAAAATAGAAATATTTGGATCATCCCTTTTTCATAACCTTTTCACTGTTATTTTTATATTTTATAGTTACCTTACTAACGTATCCGTCGATATATTTGTACTTTTTAGAGTTCCGTGGCTACAAGAAATTTTTATAAGATCATGGTTGCGTCTGCCCAACAATCGTTCTAACTCTAAGTACCTTCTCAGTAGGTACATGGATACTTACTTTAAAAATGTAGTGGTCCACATTCTTATTCACATCATAGAATCGAAACATTCAGTTGTCTTCGTTAAATAATTTGATTAATTTTGTATTTAGTTAGGTACCAGGAGAGTGTAAAAGTCATTTCATTGCAATTAGATTTCTCTCTCGTTACAATATGCACACATGACTCTTAGTCTCGGTTAGTCTCGGAGACAAGTCGCATTTTTTTTTTCAGCATTCTGAACCTAGTCTGCGAGCAGGTTAGGGTTTCAGGTCAGATTCGGAATAAACCATTCAAATGTACATTTACACTCTACGATACCGGTAGGTTTAATAAGTGAAATACTTCTAGACTCCGAGACTAATATCGTATGTGGGTAGCATAATGAGAGATGAGCCTTAAAATTAAGTACCTACCTACTAAGACAAGTATTCAGTAGTGGCTACCACAAATACAATAGTACAAGAATAGTAAAACAAATTACTGTGGTAATGAACAACTTGTCAATTGAACGTAGAATAATAATGCCTAGTTTCGGCTACTTTGTTACTTAATTTCAAAGTGCTCCCTGTCATACGGTTGATTATTCTAATTTAATAAGTGATTCCCTGAGGCATCGTAATGAGATAAAAAACAAACTGCTGTTGAAAAATGTAACTTATTTGGTGATAAAATCATTATAAAACAATTACTTTATTTGTGTATATACTTTGAACGTAAAGAGACATGTCAGATATTTATGTATTGCCTTTCTTTTTTAACCCCCGACGCAAAAGAGGGGTGTTATAAGTTTGACGTGTCTGTTTGTCTGTCTGTCTGTGGCATCATAGCGCCCGAACCACTGAACCGATTTCAGTTTAGTTTCTTTTGGATGAAAGGAAACTTAATCGAGAGTGATCTTAGCTATGTTTTATAAAAATCGATTGAGCCGTTTAAGAATTATGGTGGGTTAAAGTGGGGATGGAAGAACCAAAATTCTACAAATGTGCCCAAAATGGTTGTCAATGTGCCGGGGGTGTTTAAATTTTTAATTTATTTCTTGTTGTATGAATAATTGATACTATTATAATTTTATGAACAAAAACAACTTTGAAATATTAAACTTAAAGAGATTATGTTTGCTACTGTTTAAGGCATTAGTGATAAATTGAGATTTTAATTAAATTGTTAAATTCTTAGTGACAACTAATATTTTTAACAAGTTTATATGGTTACATAAATGACTTTGTGCGAATTTGGCTTTGCTACGAATATTGTAGTATCGTACTTACATTATTTTTAGGGTTCCGTACGCAAAGGGAAAAACGGGACCCTATTACTAAGACTTCGATGTCCGTCTGTCCGTCTGTCCGTCCGTCTGTCTGTCTGTCTGTCACCGGGCTGTATCTCATGAACCATGATAGCTAGGCAGTTGCTTTTCACAGATGATGCATTTCTGTTGTTGCTATAAAAACAAATACCAAAAATAAAATAAATATTTAAGGGGGGTATCCCATACAACAAATCTGATTTTTTAGACGTTTTTCGCTCTATATTAATAATGGTAACAGGTAGATGCTTGAAATTTTCACTGAATATTTAGTTTTATATCGCTTCAATAATAAATAATAAAATTAAAATAATAATAATAATAAAATAAATATTTAAGGGGGGCTCCCATACAGTACGGAACCCTCCGTGCACGAGTCCGACTCGTACTTGGCCGATCATTTTTATGACAAAATGAACATTCACGTACTAATTTTGACAAATTAAAGCCTTTAAAATTACATCTGGAAACAATGACAAATATAATCACATAGCACTTTATATGTATTGTGTCTGTTGAGGTGCAAGTATTAAATAATTGGCCAAGTGCGAGTCAGACTCGCGCACGAAGGGTTCCACTTGCATTGCATGGAAGCCCCCTTTAATATATTTTATTTCAATTTACTAACTATTTTTGAAAGAAATATATCATCTTCCTGTTACCATTATTAATATCGTGCGAAAAAATCACTTTACTTGTATAGGATAGGAGCCCCCCATAAATATTAATTTCATTTTAAATTATTTATTTATTTTTAAAGTGCATATTTGACTAAATATTCTTTGAATATTTCATGCATCTACCGGTCACCGTTATTAATATCGAGCAAAAAATGTCAAAAAATTCAAGTTTGTTGTATGGAAGCCCCCTAAAATATTTTTTTTCTATTTTTAATATTTGTTGTTATAGTAGTAATAGAAATTCGTCATCTGTGAAAATTTCAACGTTCTAGCTATTACGGTTCATAAGATACAGCTTGGTGACAGACAGAATTTTGTCGCGAATTCCTTTTGCCAAGATTTTTATCGCCAATTTTTATTGCAAAATTGTTAGAGTAGCTAATTTTGCAAGATTTTAGCGTAAGTTGATACGGTAGTTGGATAATCGAAATGGCAGTGAACAGGGCACATTGTACAGATAACACTGATGAAATATGGAGAAAAAAGTTCTCGAGTGGAGACGACATACCGGCAAGCGCAGCATAGGATGCCCACTAAAAAGGTAGAGAGGAGATTATTTTATTATTATTATGTACTACAGGACTAATCGCGCACTAAAACGTCGGGATGATGAGGTATTTATTTATCTCGTAATTTTAGTGCGCGATTAGTCCCGTAGTACATAATAATAATGTGTTCAAATCGCGGTAGATTTTTTGACCTGAGAATCGCGCTGGATGCAAGCCACTTCTAACTGAACTTATAGAAAACACTCAGAAAAGGCCAGTGGACGTTGCGTGGCTGTTATGATAATGATTTTGTAGCTCTTACTAAAAATATAAAAAATATTGATGATGATCATGATTACAAGCGTAGAGTAGCTGCATGTGATGTTGTGAACTAAAATAAGTGGTCAAAAGTGATGTTACGAAGAAATCCTCAGTTTCAATTTCAATAATCAGTTCAGTTGCACCGGTTGGTGGCCACTTTACGTTAAAGTACTAGGAATTAAATAATTATCCAAATTATCTCATGAATATTATTTTACAACATTATTTAGTAGATTTGAATCAAATGTGAAGCAAAATACTTGCATATAATCAAAATAATTATAAATTAGTTGCCTGATTTAACACTTTTAATTTTTAAGATCATAAAAAATATCTACAGTCATGCAGTGCTATAAATTTCACATGCCAAAAAGAGCCTGAAACGACGATTTTTTCCCCTATTTATTCAAAACCAATATATTTTCTGTTTCTTATTTATAAAGCTTTTAACATAAAAATTGTCACAGCCAGTGCAGCGGCCACAACCGGTCCACCTGCTAATACTTACCTAGGTGTTTTGGTAAGGAACCCTCGGGTTTCTAGGCTGATTCACTCTTGACATATTAAATTAAATAGGCTCAAATTCATAACCAATTGAATGCCTTTCGTCGGATTTAGATAAAGGTAGTTAACTTTCGGAAGCGCGAGAGAATGTTTCTTAAAAACTAGAAATAAAACTAAGTTGTTGCCGATGCGAAGGCACTATAATTAATGAATAAAATACACTGATACATCTTACAAGATAACTTAGGCATCTAGGTGGTCTTATTCGCAGACGCATAGTCAGCTCTACTGATAAGACCAGTGCTCGGTTTGTTTCTGCGAACCGGCCGGGCGGCCGCTTATCTCTAGTATTAAGTTACGTGGGAACATACATCGAATTACATAGCTTAGAGTACTAGAGGTGGTGCTGTTCGATGAGAGAACATAACGTCTCCCTCCCTAAGCGAAAAATTATCGGAGCACTCGATTTTAGAGGGATTCCGATAATTTTGAATGAAAGGATTAATTTTTGGTGAACGACCATAAAAAATAATCAAAACTATACTTAATCCTACTAATCCTAATGCTATGAGACGAATTGTAGAGTCTTTTTCTCTGTTATCACCAAAAACTTCACTGTTCTTCAAAGCAAAGGCCATGTATTTAACTTCGTCCAGTGCAATCTCTCGCATGTTGAGTGCATGTGCACTGGATAGGTTCTCGGTTGCGCGTAATTTCGGAAGGTTGATGATGGGTAGTGGGGTCCCTGGGTCCGCTTCAGTGTAAAGGCGGTGGTACCGGATGGTCGTCCCGTTGACAGTGACATCACAGGGCCTATTCAGCGTCACAACGTGCGTTCCGCATATCTGCTGCTTCGAAGCCTCTTCGCTGCAGGTCTCTGTGAGGGTTGTTTCCGATCTGGTGTATAGTATCCAGTTGTTTCTATCTATTTTCTGCAGCTTCACGTCCTCGACGTGAATGGGGTGTTGCTTGCAGATGCCAGTGACGTCCTCGTATCTCATTAGTTTTTCCTCGCAGGAGGGTCCGCTGTATGGGGCGCGGTTGTCATCGTCTCCAGCAGCGAGTGAGCGGCACGGCTGTGCGATCGGCTGATACTTCAGCTCTTTCGCCAGTAGGAATGGGTACTTAGGAAATATGGCAACGGTTAGGTTTTCAGGTTTGTGGAGGATGGGTAAAGTGTACATTTTAAAATAGTTATACGTAACATTATCGGTCAGAGGGATTTCCAATATAAAGGTAATTTGGTCCTTTTTGATAAAAGATTTAACATCAATAGTTTCCTCAATCTTAATTAAATTAAATTCATTGGATACATATACCAGGTTTCTAGATTCTGCTATCAAGTTCAAATGGTATAGCAGTTTGGTGGAATTAATTATAGACTGGTGTAGTATGGAGGTCTTGCTTAGAGCTAGAGCGGTTTCGATTTCGCTTAATCTTGAATGAATAAAGTCCTAAAACTACTTCTGAATAAACAATATAGTTCTAACGCATAAGATGATATCCCTAAATTATTTTCTCGGAAAACAGTCTCTTTAAGGGTCCCGTTAAGCAAGCAAAAGTTGCAATAACATTTCTGAAAGTAACATCAACGAGCTTGTAACTTACAAATATAAGGTTGCAACGTTCATGCAAGCTTACAGCGAGCTTGAAACGAAGCCCTAACGGTCACGCTGTAGATAAACTTGCCCAGAGCTGATCTCCTAAACTTTTTAAAACCTTAAAACGTGAAGTTCCAGTAACATTACACATGAAGCATATCTAAAAGTTGTAAAATTAACTTTCCGCAAGTATAACGTTTAACATTTCCACAACTTTAAATTTGAAAGGTAAAGTAACTTGTTTAATCTATCTTGCTAAAAGGTTACAAAATATTACAAATGAAACTTGCACTTGGCTTGCATTTATTTAGTTTTGAATTGCTAGCATTATTTTTCAGTTGTCGCAAAGTTACATTTCTAGGTTTTCAGTTTCTAAAAAATAATTTGTTTTTCTGAATTTTGTTGAGGCTATAGTTTTAAGTATATGTCCTAGAGGCAGGTGTGTGTGAGACTTTTCCACTTTCCGCTGTAAGGAATGTTATAATCAAATTTACAAATGGGAATACCCATTTCTGCAAACACAACGCATCGCGCATCGCACATTGAAATTCTGCACTAGACATCTGCATCTGACTAGATGGCGTTAGCCATCTAGTTTTTCAATGTTAAGTAAGAAACTCTACGGTAACATTTGATAACTTTCGAAAATTAAGTTCCAGCAACATTACTTACATAGATTAGGTAAATAAAAAAAAACAATTCGTAATGTTGTAGGAAAGTTGATAAAAAATATAACAATAGACCTATTGTCGCAATGTACTATAACATTTCAGAAACTTTCATTTGTAAAGTACAGGCAATGCCAGACTGTGAAGTTAGTAAAATTACATTGCAGCAACGTTTTATTTTGTAACGTCCCAATCACATTTTTGCAACAATGTTAATAACTTACATTTAGGTATGTTTGGGAGGCTATATCCCTGCAAAGTTGAAACGTAATCTTTCATGCGAAATATAACAGTAACATAATAAAATAATTTTTAATAAGTTTCAACATAACAATAAGATCTATGTAAGTGACATGTTCCTGCAAGATGATGTTTGAAATTCACAAATGTGCCATATACAAACTTACTACAACTTATTGCAAGTTTCATGCTTAGTGGGGTACTTGTATTCGAAGTCGTTTGAATGGTCATATTTGTATAGTCCGTACATGTCGTTTTTGTGAGTATAAGGGTAAGTATCATCAGGGTAAAAATTTTGTTCATCGTCGTCACCGGTTATCTCGTTAAGCTTAAATCCAATAGAACGGGCGGTCCTTATGGATACGTCGCCGGATTGCAAGTGTGGCTTGTTAACTTGTTGAGGTGGTTCATAGGGTGACTTGTACCCAAATTGAGGTGGAATATACCCGAATTGGGGTGGCTTGTACCCGAATTGGGGTGGTTTGTACCCAAATTGGGGTGGCCTATAACCTAGCTGAGGGGACGTCCCTAATTGGGGTCTGAACCCTTGTTGCGGTGTTGATTGTAGGCCTAATTTACCAAACTGAGGCGCGGAGCTTAGCTGCGGGCGGTAGCCAAATTGAAGCTGTGCGAACCTTGGAACCGGTGGTCTATTTAAATTTTGGTTCCCAGGTATACCGAACTGGAATTGAGGCGCGGAAATCGCGGATCTCATGGTATTCTGGCTACTAGGCATTGAAAACTGAAATCTTAGTAAATTTGACTTCATCCCTGTTCCTTCTTCCTTGAAGTTTACTTCTTCCAGCACAACTTTTAGAGCATCTTTTTTTGGGATTTCCGTTTGTGCAAGAGTAGCAGCTCTATGTTCTTGCGCCATTTCTAGTTAACATTATTTTAATATAACTAAAACAAAATAATTCAAACCTAATTTAGAGTCTCGGTAGAGTTTATACCGACACTATTCCTTAATATTAAATGTTATATCCTTAATTAGCAAAATTTTATCGATTTGAGACAAAATTATCTAATTCTATTACTAATATTAAATACCTATCCTTAACTAACACAATTTAATCGATTTGAGACTAAATGTTCCGATACTATTACTTACTTTTATTAAATATCCTTAACTAAAACAATTCAATCGATTTGAGATTAAATGTTCCTATACTATTACTTACTTTTATTAAATGTCCTTAATTAAAACAATTCAATCGATTTAAGATTAAATGTTCTGATACTATTACTATTATTACCTAAATATCCTTAATTAACACAATTCAATCGATTTGAGACCAAATTTTCCGATACTACTACTATTCTTAAATAACATATCTTAATTAACACAATTCGATCGATTTGAGACCAAATTGTCTAATAATACAATTAACACAAACAAATCTGACCGATGACCAAGGTCTAAATTTACAATATTCGAGGAAAATGGGGGTGGAAGGTTAAGGAAGGCGAAAAAGGCTTACTCACCAACCGACCTGCATCTTCTGCGCCCGTAGATAACTTATTTGTTTGGTTCGTGTGGATAGCCGGAACGGATACAACTGAATTCAGTATTAACACCGTTTACTTAATACTGCACAACGCGGGGGAAATTCACCGAATTTAAGAGCGAACTTTTCGCGCTGGCAGCAGCCGACTATCCTACCGGCTGCGCCAGTTAACTTTCGGAAGCGCGAGAGAATGTTTCTTAAAAACTAGAAATAAAACTAAGTTGTTGCCGATGCGAAGGCACTATAATTAATGAATAAAATACACTGATACATCTTACAAGATAACTTAGGCATCTAGGTGGTCTTATTCGCAGACGCATAGTCAGCTCTACTGATAAGACCAGTGCTCGGTTTGTTTCTGCGAACCGGCCGGGCGGCCGCTTATCTCTAGTATTAAGTTACGTGGGAACATACATCGAATTACATAGCTTAGAGTACTAGAGGTGGTGCTGTTCGATGAGAGAACATAACGAGGTAGTAAGTTAGTAGAGTCGGAAATTTCCATATATTTATACATTTTACACTATGTTACACTATTCATAAATAATTATAAATCCTGCAGTGGTCTGTAACAAATACAACCAGTGTTGTAATATCAGCCGCTTTTAAATTCTAGCCAAAACATATTAGTCAAATTACTTTCTGCCACAGAAATATAAATAATAATATAGTGAATACAAGTATCTAGTAAATTACCTAAGCAGTGTCATTATTCTGATCACATTCAGAATAGATACTAGTGCTAATCTTTTGCTTGTTGAAATTGGAACAGTTTTTTTCTGTCAACAATCACTTTATTTTATTTAATGAATACATTTGAGTACTTACTACGCTAACAGTTTTATTATCTATTCTAAGCATAATTTCAAGTTCACGAACAAAATACTGAAAGTGTTGGACAGATGGAAATGCAACAATGTAAGTAGTTTAAAACTGTTTGGTGTGTTATTGACTCGGGCACGATCTATTTTACGAGATACATGTCTGCGTCGGACGCTGCCGCCGCAGCTGCAAGAAATCGATCCCTAATATGTATTCATCTTTTATTGTTTACACGTGACTTGTATAAATCCCATGGAAACGTATGAAATATACCAGTTGCGCTGAAACGGCACCCGTGCCTTCGACGCTCCGACCGCGGAACTCGATCTCGTGACATGTCAGAATTAACTACAACGTGATAATTGGTTAAACAAAGAAAACCCTTTTTTGCGCTGTACCAACTACGAGTACGTCAACAATAACAGAACTCCCGGTGACCGTATAGAGTCGGGCAAAAAATACAGGGTTTAGAAACCACGTGCTTGTGAAAAAATAAGGTCACCGAATCAGTGCAAACGTGCCCTTTGTGGTATCGGGCACGTAAAGGCGGTTAGAGGCAGCCGGTCGGCGCGGCAGTCGCCGCCGTCCACCCACACATCTCTCATCTCGTCCTAACCCTTATCTGAAGGTACCTATCAGACTCTTGAGTCAAGAGTTGCCGCCACACACACCTGTCAAATCGACGCGATATCGCGGGTATCGAGCTCCGATCAAACGTTTATAGTGTCATTTATTTCTTTGTATTTGGATATAATTTATGACATGCATTATATAGTTAAGTATGTTGTGTTTCCGTGACAGTTCGCGTTTAGTGTGCGTTTGATGGTGAACTCGTAGTCGCCATCTCTACTTTTCTATTCATTTGGGGGTGGTACGTGCATTTTTATTAATTTGATTAAGACGTGAGTGTTTATGAATCAATATAGTATTTTATTCTAGCTTTCGTGTCATTTCAATTATAGGATTCAACTGATTTCAGGATTTTAATAATATAGAATAGAATCCATAATTAGCTCTGACATACTTACAGGTATTTTTGCATTGCTTTTAAAATTATTTAGGTACCAATAATAAATATTAACACACTCATGTGATCTTACTACTTAATATTTGATTTTTGTATGCTTAATATACCATCCAAAAAATACTTAAGCAATTTCGGTTACCTATTTACTATAAAATATAGGCTAATATTTTAAGTTTTTGTTATACCTAACGTAAAATAAAATATTAACAAAAATATACCAACTAGAATAAAATGTTTCGAATTAAAACTAACAAACAAAAATTAAATCGAAATCTATTCATTTTGTTGGGACTTAACATGCCATTCATATGTTAAGTGTGTATGCACACTCAATAACATTCTTTAAAACCCCTCTATACGTAGAGGTGTTAAGTAATTTTTCAACTCAACAAGAAGAAGTATTTACTCATATTTTATTAATCGTGACTCACAGAATGAAGTCTTTGAAGTAACCGCTGAGGACATAAGAGTAAACTAATTTGCAACAATGATCCTATTGCCTTTTGTGTTCAAGTATTAGATCATGAAAGTGCATACAGTTCCATTTAGAAAACAGAATAACACAATAATACAATTCAATTATGAAAACTGTTATGCTTCTAGCCATTTGCACTTATTATTTCAGAAATAGTCTCATTTGTTGTAAAGTTTAGCAAATGCGAAACTATCTTCATGTTGTCTTGGGTATTTACTGGAATTTTCAACAAAGAATTGCTGAATGTTGCTATGTAAATGAAGAAAAAACTTCTAGTCTTGACAGACGGACAACAAAGTGATCAAATATTATAGGGTTCCGTTTCTTCCTTTTGAGGTACGGAACACTAAAAATGCAAGTAATGTAATTTTCTTATCGCATCAGTTCGCGAGATACGCACTGAGTGTCCGATTAGATGACAGACGTATTCTGAGATCCCATTGTATAAGGAAAATCATGTAAAAAATAACTTTTTTATTATCATACAAAATTTTAACTAAATTAAAAAAAATGTGACAGAAAATTGCTTTGAACTAAGATGTTATCAAAAAGTGCTTAGAAAAATTTAATCTGAAAACAAAAATATGTAACTAGCTATTATATTTTTGATATTTCCTAGTTCAGCCCTTGCAATTATTACCAACATAATTATCATGGTTATTTTTTTAAATCTAGAGTGCGCCATATTTAATTAAAATGTGACGTCATTTATGCTAGTGCTATGTATAGCGAACTAAAATGACGTTTTAGAGATGGTTCATTTCTGTTCCAGCCTTTTTAATAGTCCACTGCAGGACGTAGGCCTACCCACGAAGGGTGATTGGGCCATATCCACCACGCTGGCCTTGTGCGGGTTGATGGACTTACATACGCCATGGAATTTCTTCCTTGGACATATGCAAGTTGCCTTACGATGTTTTCCTTCACCGAAAAGCCATAGGTGTGAAATTCCGTACATAAATTCCAAGGAATTCATTGGTCCGGGACCGGGTTTGAAACCACGACCTCACGATTGTAAGGCGGGTGTCATTACCACTAGATCACCAAGGCTTCATGATTGGATGGTTCATTTAATAAATGTTAATAAAATGCAGTTAAGAATTTACGAGGAAACAGATGAACACACATTCATTCATACCGGTTAATCATAATGTCTGTTATATCAATATAGTAAGTTTTTGGTAGTTTGTTTTTTTCTTGTTTAGTTTTTTTATAGCGTTGCATATCTGTTGATTACTTGTAGTGGGATTTTTATTTTATCTCATGTAATTTTATGGGTTGCTGTACCATAAGAAATACGTAATACTGATGCGGGAAATTGATCTTTATCAACGTGGGCCGAAACGGCCTCTTCTTTTATCGTTATGCGAATGAGGGCATTCAAAAAGAGGCTTCGTTGATTCGCCCCGCGGGCCGAATAGCTAGTGGGGCGAAACCACGAAAGAGCCTTAATAACATCGTCACAGCACTCAGCTAAAAAAATAATTCAATAAATTGTTACTAAAGTTACATAGTTCAAAGTTTCGCAATCTCAAATTGCTCAACGTGGTCATATTATCACTGTAAGATTTTAAGTTCAGTACATTGGACATACCACCTTGAATTTGCTGGTCACATGATATGAAATATAGGTAGATACGTATTTCTAAACGGAGCAAGAATATTAAATACTTACAGAGGAAAATACAATGCCTTGTTGATGGCCATCACTAACAAACTACCAATGCCCAGGCCTTAAATTAGCCATAAATAGAGCAGGTATTGTAGTAGTCATTTCGAATTAACATATAAAATATGTCCATTTCGGTACTTCCTTTCAGTGCAATACAAGATAAGGGCAAAGATCTTCAAGTGCTTGTGTTATCAGTTATTAACAATGTCAAGTGAAGTGGCAGAGCAGCTATCTGTTTATCATCTGGTTTTTTAAATCTTTCCATACCTGATATTGAGATATTGATAATGTTGGTATCCACAATTTATATACTTTCAAATGAGCAATTTTTGTATGTATGAATATAACATTGTATACAGAGTTATCTGCTTGCTCTGTACTGACTGTGGTCGAAAATTCGAAATGAAGTAATTACGACCAACATTATGTACAATTTTTATTTGGCGGGCCAACCAAAAATTCGTGCAAAATAAAAAACATCTGTTCAATAAAAATTACAACTCGGAATCGACAAAAATAAATTAATGTACCTATGAAACAGCTGATTTTCATTTCTTAAATGCCGAGTTTGCGCCATAGTATTGTTTATCGTAATTATGGTCTGTATCATCTCCTTTGGGTTCGATATACTAAATCTAAATAACCCTCATAACCTATATGAAATCCTTTGTGAATATTTAGTTTTTCGGAAACGGATATTGATAAAATTTTGTGTTTAAATATCTAGAGTCCTTTCTGTATAAACGGTGTTTACGAGAAAACCAGAATTTTCAAAGTTGATTTTTGCATCAAGCGGAGCTTGTTCGCCCTCTAATTAAAAGTAATATTACGCTGGTTTGATAAAAGGGTACTTAGCGTCGAAAATCTTGCTCGATTCGTCTCTCAATATAATGTTAATTGTTTGTGTTGGTTACTACTACTAGCTACGGCTAACAGCGTTTATGCCAAACGAATAACGGCTATTGATGACCAGGAAAATGAGTGAAATATGAAAAACCTAGCTAAGTGATAAGTGCCTTATTCTGTGATACAATCGAGCAAATTATGTAAAATAACTATGATCGCCGGTCGTATATTAAAATTTAATGCTGGCTATGCTCGGTCCATAAGTTGATATTTATTTGAAATCGACTCCACACGCTCGTAGCTGCCTTAGTAATATTATACATCCAAAAATGTTTGTTTATTTTTTATATTTAAGTTGATCTAAACTTTTTCATCACAAAAAAAGACTTGATTTTTTGCTTGTTTTATTTAATGGTCTAAGAGGGTTGTAAGCTCGCGTTTTATTCTGAGAACTATTGGTAGTTTTAATAAATACCTATTTCGGTTTCACTTACAATTAAATTAGTTCAACTGTAATTAACAAAAGTAATAGCATTGAAATCAATGTTAACTAATTTCTTCATAAACCAGTTGTACGTTAATTTATACAATAATATTAAGCAAAGCAATGTCAATGCAGCGATCGAATGAAGAGCTCATACGTGCTATTCTCTATGACACGTAGTAGTGTCATCGTCCACCCCAAGACCAGACGCCTTTTTATCAGCCCGAATGGCTTCTTAATTATGGTGAACTCGTAAAGTGCGCATACGCAATTAGAATCAGTGCTTTCCAGAACAGCTGTTAATAAAATGGTTTGTGAATTGTCTACGACAAACTCTATTTTTAACGTCATCTGTCTATGTGATCAAAATAAAACACATCTAAGTGTACAAGTTTTGACATTCATATATTGTCATGTTTTTATGTGTATCCATGGTGTATACCTACTTGTTCCGTTTTTATAAGTACTATAAAGTGACAAACGTGACTAGCATGCTTACACATTCGTCCAACAATAGAACGAAGAGAGTGAACGTTTCCGTTTTGATAATTTTTTCAACCCGTTCTGCTGCTTTATGATGCATATTGTATTGTTTTTTAAAGCACCAACGATACTCATGTAAGTCTCGAAACCAGTGCAGTTTTTGGCCACGGGTTGAATGAGAATGAAAATTCTGGACAAAGTCTAAATAAGCTTGACGGGCACTAAACGAACTGGTTTATTTGTTTTGCATGTTCTAAAGTATTTTCAAACGTAAAAAACCTTGAAAGAAAATATAAAGTTAAACCATGGTCAATACGAGTAACAAGAAAATATACAGTTTTTGAAAGGGATTTAGTTGAATTAATATTTCAATTTCAAATATCTTTGATCGAATTTAATACATTTATGGATTTATTTTTGCAATACTGGGGTGTTGAGGAAAAATAAGTTTTCTCAAATTAATTTTATAGGAACAGACAAATAAAATTAGGTTTGTAAGTTGGTATACATTACTGATCATTAATTGTGCAGCCCATCAAATAAATTTGAGCAACTTAAATTTTATTAGATTAATTTTAAAACTTGTGTAATTTTATTAACCTTACAAATATTTAAGTAAGTGTAAAACGAACATAACTTCACGTAATAAAAATAATATGATATCATATGTACTGAGTAAACATCCAATATACATAGCAATCTAAGTCTAGAGAAACCTCTAGAATCTAGAAGATGGACATATTCTGGGATATCACTTTATTCATCATTATGGCCAACTTTTACTTTGGGCCTAAAATTGCGTTAAAACCAGCTGTTGCATGCGTTTTGTTGCAAGTCAAAGAACTTTTTCTATGGAATATCTGACTTTTTTACTTCATTATGGAATTTTTGGAGTACAATAAGATTATCCTAGAATATGTCCGGCGTCTAGAAAAACACCGCGTAAGCTTCTTAATAAACTTAAATACCCTAAAAAATCTACATGTCTTGAAGCATGGTATTGTTTACAGCTATCCTGAAAATCATTACCACCACTTATACTCCTTGTTATTGTGTTGTCCGATCAATTATTGGACAGCCTTGTGTAAATTTACCTTCATTGGTGTTCATGACATTGTTATCACATGGTCCCGGTCGTGACCACATCTTTTTAGCAGCAGATCATGAGTATTATTGTGTTTATGATAATAATATAAACTATTTAGTGGTCAACAGGTACTTGTGGATACAAACAATTCACCCCAACACTCCTACAATCGTAATTTCTTGAAGAAGTCTCGCTATAATGTATTGATTACCGTTCATAAAAGTTCAGGCTCACCGTCATAGCCAGAAAATAAAAGCCAGCATGCTTCTAAAATTAAGTAACATTAAAACAAATAAGTACTTATATTTAATACGCAGGTTTAACTTTTAAAACCTCAAAGTCAAAATTCCAAATAAAGGTAATCTGTCAGTATGAATGAAAAGATGAATGATTTTTATCTATTTTGCTGTGAATGACAATAAAATTCACAGTTGCAACAAGTACTTACTTCCGTGCATCCCAGTGTCAACAATAAATAATGTAATATAGAAAAGTATCTAAATCCATGTTTACGATCTGTCAATTGAAAAGATAAAAATTTAAATCTCATGTCACTATGGAATTTTGTAGGATTTGGAAGATAGTAGTCAGTCTTGTGATCCAGACTATACTTTCACAGTATGCGTTATATCCGGTAGTTCTGATATTTAACAGATTTGTTTATGATGTTAGCCTAATGAGTAATCCAAGTTTATGACCTCGAGCGCCGAACGCAACTTTGTGAAAAGTCGAAAAAACCGCGAGAAAAACGTTTTTCTTTCACAATTTCAAAGTTTTTTCGATTTGATAAAAGTTGTAATCCCATTTTCTACTAACATTTTTCGAGTTAGTGGTACCCCATGTGCTAATTTATTATATTCACTACTTTCATACAAAATGTAATTTGTATGAAAGTAGTGAATTCATTAACCCGTTTTGCCTAAACATTACTTTGATGAATTTTGATTTATCCTCAGGGAACCCAATAAAATCTATCGGGTTCCTTAGAGATCCTCACGATAGTAATAATAGCTATATTGACGCATATAATATGCCAAATATTGAAAACATTGGCACAAGTTATCAGCATTTTTTGACGTCCTGGAAAACACTTTAATTGGACTACACTACACAACACACACTGGTTTTATTTTGTTAGAAGAATATTTAACTTATGTAAGTTTCAAATCAATACACGTTTTACCACTTTAGAGATCGAATTTTCAAAAATACATTCTTAATACGCCTTTGTGTTGTACAATATCTACGAGTACATTTGTTAAATGCTGAGAATCGTGTAAATTGTAATTTTAAGACCCAATAAAGATATGTGTATGTATTGTATGTATGTAACACATCTATGTTCCAAGTTTCAAGTAAATAAGTTAAGCGGTTAGGGCTTCCAGACCATCTTTCAGTCAGTTACTTACGCCAAAGCCTTTTATTACTAAAGATAAATCAAGATAATTAGAAACTTCCAACGTTCAAAAATAAATAAAATTCTTAACTAAGTGAATTGCTGAGAAGTAGGTAGAAAAGGATAAAAGAATATCCATGTAAACAATTCAAAATAATATCCATTTAATCACATCATTTTTTTTTCTGTAATGTAAGTAGGTATAGGGCATATTTCGTCTGCTCCACGGATTCGGTACGGGGCACTGACCCGTCACGGTATGAAATATAATTATTAGCTTTTGAGTTACTTCTATACATACAGATAGAATTTCATGCAAATCTGTTCTGCTGCTGGACCTGGAGGTTTGAATGAAAACAAAAATATCCACAAAGTCTAATCTGTTTTCTAGTAAATATCATGTATATGTTACGTAACCTATTTACATACTTAGTTACCCTGTTTAAAGTATTACAAGTAAGTGAGTTAGTAAGTAGCTCCTGCCCAATTTACCCAAATAAGCTAATTTAAATGTTAATAGATAATTAATTTAGTAATTTAGCACTATAATTTTTATAGTGATTTAATAATTACATATTTAAATATTTCTGGGTCGGAGTGTTGTGTTTTTGTGTGTGTATGAGTATTCCATGGCATCCCAATAAAAATAATCCGTAGCGACCGAAGCGTTGTTTATTATCCTAATTTAATTGTACAAGATTAAGTTTTCTGTATTACTAAATTTCGTTCAAGAGTTATAATAATTTTAACTCAATGACAAAAAATGAACCTCTAAACCTCATCAATTACAGTATCCAATCAAAATTTTGAGACTGACTCTTTGGCACTCAATTAAAACTTCAATAACAACAAGCATCCCAAAGGGCTATTGACGAATTCTGGTACCAAAGGCCGTTGTCCTTTACCTTTTAATTAAGATCTCATAACAAACAGAGCGTCAGGACAATTGGGTGAGCAATCCATCTAATTGTCGTGATGCGATAAGCGCGTCTGCTGGAGCATACGCTCGTAATAATTATTGGGAACTCGTGGTTCGCTCCTCGTGAGCAGTCATGTGATTCTGATGAGACCACTTAAGCAAATAAATACCCGCGGGTGACCACAGCTAACTACTGTCAATATTCGGACGACTTACACCAACAATTGCCACATGGAGGCAATCGAGGCGAAATTGTCACTGTTACCTATGTACTCGTACACGATACAATAAATGCATTACCTACTTAATGAAAATGAATTACGGAATACTTATGCTTAAGCCCTGTAGTTTTGGCTAAGTACTTAATAGGCACGGTGTATGCACGTCAACGTCGTCATTTCAGCTATAAACGTTCATAAGATGACCACTACTGGACGTAGGCATCTCTTATAGATATCAAATAAGATTGCTTGGAAGCGGCTTGCGTCCAGAGCAATTCTGCGGTCTTCATAATATTCTGAATCTGTTCACCTTGCAGGTGTACGGCCTAATCAGTACTTGTCAGTGATCTCCACTCAATTTATGTTTTCAAACCGACAAAACGATGTCAAATATAAAACAATATTTGTGTCCAGTTCAAATAAATATTTTTCAGTTATTTTTAGTGCCCTCAGTTGGCAGTCGAGCGCTCGTATTTTTTAGAATCTAGTTTTAAATCAGTTGGTGTAGTTAGGAAAGCTATTAAAATATGAAGAAAAAGTTATTAGAAAGCAACATGAGAGAACGTACTTATAGTTTTTGTTGAATTAAATTATTTACTCGACAACCAAGTTATATTGCATAATACCCATACTGCGTGAGTAAGCTAATTAGGGCCTATTAGAACGTTTAGTGTTATAGCGCTTTACTAGGAAATTAGCTGAGTAATAAATATCCAATACATACATTTATTTTACCTTTTTATTATAATAAATTTACAAGATCTTAACATGTACTGTTATTCATTTCAGCAGATCTAAACATGTAGAATCCACGTGAATATAATTTTACATATTCTTGAGAACATCGAACGTACATACATATTAAGCTGTAGTTAGAGCATACATGTTAAGTTGAAGGTTTCTTTCTGACCAAATGTGATAACAGATTCAGTATTAAGCCAAGACAGATATACTACGGACGCTTTAGACAACTTACCAAACAATATAAGTTCTCTATACAAAGTTTTTCGAACTTCAAATCGAAGAAAGCTTTTGAAGTTTTGCGCGCTTCTTTTGTATTTTATTTTATTTGGTAATGTCCTCGGTATATCACTAGTTCAGTGTTTTAGTTTAAAAGTGCATTGTAAACAAGTTAACTGTACTTGATTTCATTAAACTTTCAATTTACGCGGTAATTTGCTCTTGTAAATATTAATTGAAATCATGCTTAACTATTCAATTTGAAATGCGCCACAAGGAAGCTAACTTCTTCTTTTTTGGCTTTAGGTCCGAAAAACAAGCGTCCGAATGACGGCCATCAAAGAATACCCCTTCGACTTGAGTGATCTCAAGAACCAGTCTGAGAGTATAGACACGAGGCCTGCGGCGTTGCAAGCCCCGGTTTCAGGACCCACCTCTCGAAAGTCACTGCCTTCGCGGACACCGTCAACAGCATCAGGGACTGAGAAAAGAAAAGTGTCTATCATGGCCGACGAATCAAGCAAAGATCGGGAAAATCTGCCTTCTGAAAGGTATGTCACTTTTAAACTTGTAACAGGTTTTTATGTTATAGAAAAGAAAAGTAAGTCAATCGAGCATTGTCAAAATTTATGCTATCCGACAGTCGTGATGATGATAGTCATATGTTTTGATATATAAAATATGTTTACCTTATGGGGATGCACTGTTTTTGTTTCCAAGTAATTACACTAAATGCAGAAATATGTTATTTCTTCGTGAGAGCGCTGATACACGTTCAATAAAATGACCATGACGACCATAACAATGTTTGAATTGACAGCGCGACACATCAAATAGCCTGAAGTTTAAAATAGAAACAATAACATTTTGAAAAACTATCCACGTCACACCTCAAACTTATACCTCCATTGTAGACTCATTTCATTTTCGGTTTTATTTCAAAATTTAAAATTACCACCGGCAAATTGTGGGCGCGATTGTTCGCGGCGGCGTTTTTGTAAACGACATCGACAGCTGCTTGCAAGTAGCGCCACTTCACTATGATGAGGTATTTATTTGTCTCGTAATTTTAGTCCGTGATTAGTCTGTAGTGTGAAATAACAGCGCCACTTCGTATGAATGAATCTTCACTAGCCTATATCTAGCTCGCTCTTGACCGATTTGTTAATACGCAAATCTTGTTCCGGTTTAGATACTAAAATTAATAATCTTCCCAAATATTATCGAAATTGAATGATAAATACTGCGACAGAAATTTTACCCCTTTTTACGGAAATACCCCCTCAATCAAAAATCTCTGACAAAAAAATAACTATTAATTTATAGAACCTTGTACCACGTTTCGTCGAGATACTTTGTAACCAGAGCATGCGACCACGAAAATCCACGAAAAGAACTCTTTTTGACGGGTGAAAAAGTGACAAATATATACTTTTCCATAATGCTGTCTCATTCTCACACGTCGAAAGAAATATTGCGTGGTGCGCTTCCTAGCCAGCCTGTACACAAACATACGATAGCAAAATCGTCGTGTTAAAACAGAGATCTCTCTCGCTTCGTTTGCTTAGTCAATTAAAACGGGGATCTGTGTCATTTCGTTCGCTCGATTGATTAAAAATTGGTTAATACTTTGACTACATATAGATATATAAATATAGATACTTCAGTTATTTTAAATTTAATTTTGTATCTGCTTTTATAAGTTAAATCATGTTGTGTACACATATTTAGAAATATAGTTTAGATCTAAACTTTGTAATATTAATTTTATAATTTTTGTAACTGTATTTTGTTTTGTGTACCAATAAAATAAAAGTATATTATTCATTAAGAATTATCTTGATTACGAGCTTTTAAATTTGAGAAATTGCATCTATTTAAATAGGTCATTCATTTCAGAGCTATGATGCCATTATGGGTATACGTAGATACACACTTTAAACTTATTACATGGATTATTTTCATCGGGGATCAAAGTAAAAAGAAATCTGGTTGCACGACATAAATAATTATCAAGGCTAATTTAAATCTTATTTTTGCAATTTAAACATAGTAAGTTTGTTCATTGTTACATTGTAATATTGTTTTTATCCAACCTTTTTTCCCTAATCGAATACTACGTAAAGTTTTATTGCGGGAACCTCTTGACCCCATAGTGTGTGACGACGATATAAAACGAGAATACATCCGTGAAGGTTCATAGTGTTATGGAGCTATAAACTTGTCGCATTTATGATGTGCTTGGCATATAAATTGTCTGGAAGCTACAGTTCCCCGTAATTTCCATGGCATTTTCCGTAAAAAAAAAATGCATTTGAAAATAACTTGCCAGAACAAATTGTGTAGGTTCTGTAATGCTTTAGGCACCTTGGTACGTAGACACTATACGTCGCATTTAGCTCGTATCCATACATGTAATTGCTAATTTAATATTTTAAAGAAAATAAATAAAATAACGTAATAAAATTATTCACCTGTATGAGTAGTGTAGCAAACAGGAGAACAACGAAAGCACAAAGGTACAAAGTATTTTACGCTCTGTCAATTTATGAAAGTGTGATGAGGAGAAGAGGTCATCATAGATCTAAAATAACCTTGCAAAATAATGATTTTCCTCTAGAACACCTCTAAAGGACACTAACTGAAGTAGGTACAATACGTACATCTTTTAATTTTAATAAATAATCAATATAAGCTTGCTGTCATTTCCCTTCTGTGCGGAAAACATCATACATGAAGAAAGAGATGAGAAGAGATCTTATCATCTACAGCTACCGTTCGATTATTAATAATTTTCCATTCACTTTTGCGATAACATAATTATTCAAGAAAATATTCCGTAATTCCCATTGTCCCATCGCATTTTTATACAGGGTTATTCCTAAACAATTAGCATCCTTTTAGGGGTTTATTCTGTACATCAATACTAACAAAACTCAAAAAAAATGTTTTTCCATAGAAAAATTTGGTCACCCGCGACAAAATGTATGGTAAATGTATAATAAAACATTTTTCGGAAATGCTGTGTCCTATGTATGGTTTTTATATTTATTTATTTAAGCATACATACATTATACACGTGAATACAACATTAGAAGTTAAATCTAAGACTTAATAATTTATTTATAATTTTATTAATTCACGAGGAGTATTGAGCGCAAAAAACCATCCTAGCGAATGGAGCAAGAGAGATGGAATTTGAGGGCTAAATCAACGCCATCTCTTCAAGCTACGTTATACTACTTTAAAATAAATATTAAGATTTAAACTTCAAGTCAATAACATTGATAGCAACTTCTCTTTCTGAAATGTGTTTCATAAGAACCTCCTAATAGCACTACTAGATGGCGTTATCAGTCTTCTACAGACTTTACTATCGTTTTCATGAAAAATGTGGGAAACTATTTTATATCAGGCTGTTTGTTTAAACTATTGTACTTCAATGTTTTTCATGTCACTGTAACTGATAAAAAGTAAATAGCCAAAAAACCAAACGTTTTTTAAGGAACTATTTCATGAGTAGGTACCTATATAAAAATGTACCTACCTATTATCGAATTGCGGTTTGACTTCATTGTGAAAGTTGATCATAATTATGATCTAAATACACACTTTCAGATGAACTCTACAATATACAGGGACATAGGTATTAAACGCAAAACCTTCCAAGGGTGGGTCTAGTAGGTACATATAGCTAGACAAACAACTTTTGTTCTAGGTCTTTTGGAAAATCACGAAGAAAAATTCCAGCATTTTCATACAAAAAGTTCGTCAACGCCCAGCAAAAAGAAATCCCTTCTGATTTGTTTTTGCGAATTTTCAAAAGTCGTAGTACAAAATTTTTTTCCTAGATGTACTAGACCCGCCCTTAAAAAATATGCGTTTAATACCTATGACCCTGTGTAAGTGTATACGTACCTAATTGAAAACAAAAGACCATATCATTTTAACTTTGAAATAAGCCTTGCGTAGGTAAATGTGAAATGTTCTTAGGTACTTCATCCTGCTGAGAGTTTAATCCAATTAACTAAACCAAGCTAAGTGATCCGGTATCTTCTTGAGATCTAGTTGCCATTTTAGAATAACTATATTATGGATTATGTACTATATATGCCCGACTGCAAGGAAATAGTGTTATTTTTCGTTCGTATGTTGTATGTTTGCTTGTTTACTTTTTTTTGTGTGTTTGTAAAATTTTATTTTTTAATTTAAAGATTTTTTCTTATTGCTTTTACGATCACTGGTTACTAGTACTACTACTTGTGGGACAAATTAATGTCTACTAATCGCGGAACTTCATTATTGCGAGGTTTCGACCAAGTTACATCGATCGTGGTCTCGTATAGACCAGCCCACTAAAGGTGATTGGGCCGTATCCACCACGCTGGCCCAGTGCCGGTTGGTGGATAGACTACCTATATAAACGGCATATACAACGAGAATATATTTTGTAACAGGCGATAGTGTAAAAACAAAATAACAACAGATAAAAACTTAATGAAACGTCCATCTTTTATCCCGCCTCTCATCGTTTCTGGTGCAAAGATGCCATAACGCTCCGCGTTGCCGCTCTGGATGGCAATGATGGACATTCTTTGCACCAGAAACGAGGTGGAACGGAAGTCGCCTCCCCTTAGCCGAATCCAGCGCCCTATTTCGGGCGTTAAAATTTTATTAAAAATTATAAATTAAATTTTAAAAATCATATTTAATTTGGTTCACTGCGCCTTGCGTAAGCGCATGCGTTGATGTCTTTTATTAGACGAAATGACTAAGAGTAAATTGCTATAACAAAATCGGACGGCTGTAATTGGATTGTATGGGGGGCAATAATATGAAATCATAGCCTGACTTGTACTATACAGTCAATAAAAAACATCGTTATCATCTCAGATGTAGGATGGATATCCTACTACTAGACAAAGGCCTCTGTAAAAGATTTGCAATAGAACCGGGTGTAAGCTGCACAAATGAAGCCCATTCTAGGGTCGTAATCAGTGCGGATGACCTACACTGCGCTTGCCACTGCGTAGTCTTCTTACGAGAACTTTAAAAGAAATAATTGCATAGACTTTTTTTCTAGGGTGAAATTAAGACTGGCGCTGGGCGGTAGATATAAATTATGATCAATTAATTGTATTATATGTAAGGTTCACCGCAATTAGGTACGTAGGTCACGAGTCATTCTTAGGAATACTAGATTAATGAAATATTGATAAATCAATAATACACAATATACTACATACCAAGGCACTGAATTAATCTAAGACACAGTCTTATTGCAGTAAGAGTTTTAATGTACTGTAGGTAAATTGGTAATTTGATTATATTAAAAGAATTCCAAAGATCAACAGCAAAACTTTAGCGGCACTTAGAATGCAAATTCTCAGAAAACGAAAGTGTATTTACAGCTCAAACTATAGCAACAGAATAAGAATATTCACACACATAGGCACCTACTTACATTAAAATTATCATGTTATTCAACAAGCCCCTTCCTAACTTACTCTACCAGGCCCTAATAGCCCTTCTTTTTTGAAGTTGATTCTAAAAGTTGTTGCACAAACTAAAAGAGATTAAAACATTGATTTTAAAATTAACTGTCGTTTGCTAAGTAACGCCTGATTCGATTTTTTAGCAAAATACTTCTTACACTTCACAACCTTAAATGTTTCTGAGCACTTTAGTAAAAAAAATCGGCCAAGTGCGAGTCGAACTCGCGCACGGAGGGTTTCGTACCGTATAGGAGCCCCATTCCTCTTGCCGTTATTAATAGCGAGCAAAAAAACTTCAACAATCACGTTTGTTGTATGGGACCCCCCCTTAAATATTTATTCTATTCTGTTTTTAGTATTTGTTGTTATAGCAACAGAAATACATCATCTGGTAAAATTTCAGCTGCCTAGCTATCATGGTTCATGACATACAGCCCGGTGACAGACAGACAGACAGACGGACAGACGGACATCGAAGTCTTAGTAATAGGGTCCCGTTTTTACCCTTTGGGTACGGAACCCTAAAAAGTGCAAGTAAAGTTCCTCCGCGAGGAAGAAGTGAAACACAGCAGCAGTGACGCAACAGTGCTTTCGTACCCCCTCCATGGTAGCGTTAAACGTTTAACGCAACCTTGTTGGAAGTCGCATTAGAAGTTTTACTTCAATTATGCAGTTGTAATATCAATTTGTAATCTTTTTATCTAACACATTATTGAGCTACCAAGAAAAACAAGCCGAACAGTCTTTTCTTCCGAATAGTTTGCCATTTAGTTATAAAATATTGCCTGAACATATTCTAACAGCTTTGCACCGGAACACCAATAGCATAAAAGTTATTATAGTTGGGCCGTTCAGAGCATGCGTTTTACAAAAAAATTTAACGGAAACAAAAGATGCCAAATTTTATTTTCTACAATAATGATCTGAATGTTTTTTGCCCTTAAGTACATAGTTTCCGAGACATCGGCCAAAAACATATTTTCAAGATGACGTGTCAGGAACGCATTCTCCGAACGGCCGAACTATACGTTAAATTATTAAACTTTTCACAGTGAAATATGTACCATAACCATAAAAGCAATAGCGAGTTAGAGAGCCCTTGTGGATATCGCTTTGCTATGTGCGTATATTCGCTCATATTTATGGGCTATCTACTATCTAGGTCATGGTATTAGATCAAATGAGCAGTCTTGAAATATGAACAATAGGTAGGTCACCTACATGTCAAGGAACTAATACCTAGATCCTATTTTTTTATATAATGTTTAAAAAAAAACATTTCTGGCTGTTGGAAATGTTTTAAGTTTTTAAGCTATTAATCTTCTTTTTTTTATTATTTTATTTACGACCTTGATATATTGAGCGATTAGTTTAGTTTGATCATCTCTATAATATGTCATTACCATGTTATCAATTCAGATTGAAGTCTTTATATATTCAGCATTTTAGGGTTCCACACCCAAAGGGTAAAAACAGGACACTATTACCTACTAAAACTCCGCTGTCCGTCCGTCTGTCCGTCTGTCTGTCTGTTTGTCTGTCACCAGGCGTATCTCATGAACCGTGATAGCGTGACAGTTGAATGTTCACAGATGCTGTATTTCTATTGCCACTATAACAACAAATACTAATAACAAAATAAAATAAATATTTAATAAATATTTCCCAAACAACAAACCTTATTTTGTAGCCGTTTTTCGCTCCATATGAATAACGGTAACAGGTAGACGCTTGAAATATTCACAGAATATTTAATTGTAAACATACAATAAAATATTCTTCAATTATTATTGATTAAAATAAAATAAATATTTAAAGAGGGCTCCAATACAGTGCGGAATCCTTCGTGCGCGAGTTCGACTCGCACTTGGCCGATTCTTAGCCGACATACTGCCTAGAAAGGATAGAAATATGTTTTTATCTAGCAGTAGCACTATTTTTTTTATGTAACGGTAATAAGTAGTAGAGCTGTATTTAAATAAGTTTTATGTAACGGTAATACCTAAGTGGTAGATTTATTTAAATAGGTTTATTTATTTATGACTAGCTTTGCCCGTGACTTCACCTGCGTGGTATTTTGATTTTTATGCTATTCCATTAGAACTTTTAATTTTTTCGGAATAATAGGTAGCCTTAATGTAACATTTCGGCTTTTTAACTCTATTCGTGCCAAAAATCAAGTCAATCCGTTGCTCAGTTACTGCGTGAAAGAGTAACAAACAAAAAAACAACGGGTTGCACGCCGGGAGTGTCGGGAGAAATGAAAACTTAAACATATAAAGTACCATCATTTATGTGGTAATAGTAGATTATGTACCAAGAGAACCAAGTCGTGTCTTACATCACGGATAATATATTGGACCCTGAGCGTAGCGAGGGACTCTACAGTTAACTCCCAAGCGTTACCGAGCGAAGAAAGGGAATTTTTAAGTCGCCTAAGACGAAGACAGACTTGGTTCTAGTGGTGCATACTCTACTTTTCATACCTCCTGCGAGAAAATAAAACCCCAAGAATATGAGTAATACTTACCTACTTACGTCATAAACTCACTAAGTGTAGGTACTCACTAGGCAACTCGGTATTGTTCACAATAAAATAAAACAAATTAGAATGCACCTACGAATTTTCATAGAATCACACACAAATCCGTAATAAAACAGAGAATGTAATTACTACGTGAAAAACATAAGACCATGGCCAACTTGTTTACCATGGCCTATCACGGGCCATTATATAAAACCTCTTTGCAATGCCCGTTAATTAAGCACTCTCTTAATTCATTATTTATTACCCACTAAATAATGAATTAAGACTTACTGTGCCTTAAACTTAGTTTGAGTTATTTTAAATTTTGATTTATTTTGTTTTACATAATTATGGATCTTGTGTCTGAAATAAAGTTTTATTATTATTTTGTAAGTGTTGTAATTCTCGAAATATTTAGGATATTTCGGTTTAATGAAGATCACGGGCCTAAGCCAAGTGAGCATCATTTTCTACTTCGTAGTTATTAAGATCTTCCTGCAAGAATTTCCGGACAATGCGGCATGTGTTCAGTATCACAGCCTTTTGCATAGTCATATAAGTCTGCTCGGCGATATCTATTATTTTTAATGATTGGAGAAGGTGTTTTGGGATTACACCTGTACTGGACAGAACCAGAGGCACGATGTAAACTTTGTTCATTTTCCAGATTCGTATGATCTCTTCTTTTAATTCTGTATACATATTTATTAATTTTCTCTGTGATTGTTTTATGTAGGTTATGGGTATTGGGTACAGCAATATCAATTAAATATACTATTTTGTCATGTTTGTCAATTAATGTGATATCAGGTCTATTGTTGTGGATGGTTTTGTCGGTTAATATTGCGCGGTCAAAATATAATTTGTGTCTGGTGCTCTCCAATACAGGCTTTGGATTATATTGGTAATAGGGTGCAATTTTGTCTGGTATGAGTTTGTGTTTAAGAGCTAGTTTCTGGTGTATTATGTGTGTTACTTGATTGTGTCTATGAGTGTAATCTGTTGGTGCTAAAGTTGGGCAGGCACCAGTTACGTGTTGTATGGTCTCAGGTTGTCGGTGGCATTTCCTGCATTTGTCATTTTGCATATTAGGGTCTTTGATTATATACTTTCTGTAGTTTTTGGTGTTGATAACCTGATCCTGTATCGCGATCATGAAACCTTCTGTTTCAGGAAACAGAGACCCTAGCTTTAACCACTTATTAGACGCTTCTGGGTCAATATGGTCTTGTTCAAGGTCATGTATATGTCTACCGTGTAATTCTTTTCTACGCCAGGTATTTAATTTATCGGTTTCTGCAGTTTTTGGTGATCGAATCTGGCTGTCTCTGGATTTGAAGTTTAAAGGTGTGTAGTTTTTGTCAGACTCTACTATGGCTAGGTGTAAATCACTATGTTCAGCTTTATTGTAAAAGAATTTCCTTAGATTATCGACCTGGCCTTCCCAAAGCACCTTCAAATCTATAAGGCCTCTTCCTCCTTTTGCTCGTTTGACTGATATTCGTTCAATTATTATTATTATTATAAAATCGGACTGATACGTGCACCAAAGAGGATTTATTCGATTTTACAAAAAAAACCTCTTTACGTCCTTAAATGTTCTAAACTAATGTCCTTAAATGTTCTAAGCTAAGAAATTTTTTACGAATTATATATAGGACGGTCCAAATTTAAGGGAGTTTCATACAACATTATTGACCTGCCACAGCCCTCGAGATTGTGCTAAGACAATAATGACTTGTTTTACGTTGAGATTGTACGACATATAATGAGTCATTTTCGAGCAGGTGGTATGAAAAATACAATATCACACACGCACACTCGCGCAAAAGTAAACCTGCGCCGCAGGAGCAGATAAACTTTTTTGCCACTTTTTTGAGGTAGAAAGAGAGGGAGATATTACTTAATCTCTTACGCCGTGCCGGGGTCTACTCCGCATCCGTCTTACGAATTTTCGATCAGTTCACGTGTCCTGACGAGAGTTTAACATTTTTTACCCATCTCAAAAAGTGCGCAGCGCCGCAACAAGTTTTAACTTTAAAACACACTTTCGGATAAATAAAATTAAGTAAGAATTATTACTATAACCTGAAAAGATCATCACTAATATTATACGAGAATCGAAAAGTGTGCTTCTTTGGTTCTCTTTCACGTAGTAACAGAGGAAAATATCGAGTGGATTTTTCGCACGGATACAGTTCAGAAGTCTGAAAGAGTCGTCTTAACATATATTAATATGTTAGGTTAGGTATATGAGATGCACAATAATCAAAACATCACGCGGGCAAAAGCTAAGCAATTAATTAATAAATTTATCAACTCAAAATCTTAAGTCGTTGGTTAGTTTTATACAAGCTTTTATTTAGTTACACCTGTCCCGTTGTCTGTCTGTGTGACCCACTTCCTGGTTACCGATTGAACTGAAATTTTGCGTAAGTATATGTGTAACGCGTCACAATGCAATATAACGACATGGTGCTGATTTGATGATGGAGCTGGAAGGTGACCAAAGGAACTAAGCAATGAAACGACACAATCTCGTCGAGTTTGGGTTCGTTTGAGTGATCTTGGCGAGTAGTTTATCTTTCAATAGAAACCAGGGACTTATGATGAAGCTGGAAAGTGGTCATAGGAACTCTGCAATGAAACGACGCAACCCTACCGAGTTTCAGCTCGTTTGATTCATCTTGGCGAGTGCTTGTTCAGTAAAAGCTTGTTTTTAAAAAAAAGTTTTTATATATAAATGTACTTGTCGAGCTGTGAGCTGTTATTGCGCCTGTACTTTGAAGTATCGTACGCTACATTTTGCTGATTTCTTGGTATTTTTTTTTACAATTTTGTCTCAACACGCGGAAAAAACATACATAGTTGCAAATTTTTCAGTGAAAAAGCACGTCGGATGACATCATATAAATTGGCGTGACGACTAATTCTAGGTTCTAGTAATATTTATAGCACTAAAGTTAGTAATTCTACGTAGCGTTAAAAAATAATAATACTCCATTGTTCTTTTATCAGGTTGTTATCAGTGTTTATAATTTCAACAGTGCTTTTTACACGACATTTTATTCAGTAAGTACTGGCTATAGAAAATTATTTACATTCAAATGTACTTACATTATACACATATATTCAAAATACTAGATTTTTTATCATTTTTTGTTTTTTTTACATTAGTAATAACTATTACACATTATTTACATAAGAACATAACACATCTCAATACATTTTATTTACACAATGGGCCTTTGTTATTCTCGGAGTTCTCGAATTTCAAGTGGCGGTTGCGATCGTACAAATTTGAGTCCAATTTCCGAAGACATAAAGTATGAAACGAATGTAGACGAGACCCACTATTTCTCGCTTTGTTTCACTGGCAATCTATCCACATAAGTTAAAACAGGATAGCACGATTCCTCACGATTCCTTCGACTTCGATTAAATTAGACAGAAAAAAAAAAAGAGAGCGACCGAAATGAGGTCACTGGCCGCATGCGCCGTTTATGCGAGCGACCATAATGAGGTCACTGGGCGACTGAAGGGATTATCATTATCTGACACACTCGTACGCAGCAAATGCAAAAGTGCAACGTCCCTTGCTACTTAGTACCGTTTCAAATTGCTAACTTTATTTACAGGTTCAAAGCCTTTCGATTACAACATTTAGCTCTCGATGAGTATTATTATTAATATATTAATATTTATTTATCAAAAAAACATCTGCACGTTAATTGCCACATGCTAAATTAAAACATTACTACCAATACGTGTGACGCGTTACAAGTAACATTTGTCTAGTAAAATCATGCACAGTGGCCTCCTTATAAGTACCATACCTTTCACTGAGTGATGAATCAGTTGGTACGAGCATATACGTCAACTAATAGTACTTCATCTCATCACGTGATTGTGTGAAAGGTAATCACCGACCACTTATGTTAGAACCATAAAATAGAACGTATACATACGTTTTAATAGGTCATACTCGCTGGTTTAATTGATACCACCAATCAGTAGACACGTAACAACATTCAAACAATTATATTGATACGGATTGTGTGCCTGTGTGAGTAGTCACGTGCTTTTCGTCTCAATGATTGTTATTGTATAATATCGTTTCATATGAATTGTTATTGATGACTTAATTAAAATATAAATATATCAATAAATAATTAAAGAAAGATGAATAGTCGCACTCCATCATAAGGTTTTTATTTTTATTTTTGTACTAGCTAGAGTGTGTAGAAATTCCGTGGGTATACTAGGATCAATGATCGGCCAATGTTTGGAACAGCACTTCTCAATAAATCGAGTTATCTGCAACCCATTAGAAAATCCAGCTTTGGAAACAAAAATTATAACGTATCTGTTTTATGTACCCAATGGATGATTTGTGTCCATAGAAATTATTGCTTTGCTAAGTGCTGCATATAACAAAATATTCCTGAAACAGTAGGCCATTCGACAGATTTTATGACTTATGAATAGAATTATTCTTAGCAACAGTGTGTTAGCTGCCGAACAGAAGCCTAACATATTATTTTCCAAGAAGACGCGAGATTTTTAATATACCTACTACTAAGAAATCAAAGATATCTGAAGTCATTTATTTCTCATGTGTTCACAAAGAGTTTTTATTTCACATTTCTAATATAAATAGCATGTACAACTCTTTACCTATGTCATTTTTTTCCGTCCAAGTGCAAATACATATACAGGGTTATTTCTAATCAATTATTTTCCTCTTAATTCTGTACATCAAAACTAACAACTTTTGTTCTACAACATTTAATAATTCTCAAAAAAAGTTGTTGTTCCATAGAAAAATATCGTTCACGCTCGACAAAATGTATGGAACAGCTGATTTTTTTTGAGTTTAGACAAAAGCCGCAGAGCAAAAGTTGTTAGTTTTGATGTACAGAATAAGCCCTAAAGAGGATTCTAATTGATTAGAAATAACCCTGTATAGTAAACAGGTAGATTCTAGGTAAGCATGCTACTGAGAGACTGCATATCTGCCAAACCGAAGTTCTTTATATAAACATCTTTGTTTCTGGATTTCTTTTGAAAAGTATTTACTTAACTTTAACTTTGTATGAATAATTTACTAAACTTGCCTTATTTTAACCATTATTTAGACTATTTTAGCACTAACCCAGTATGACACGCACTTTTCTAGCCTTTTTATTACATATGATTCATACAAACTTACCATTGGTTTAGACAGTGGCGTGCACACAGTTTTAAGACAGGGTAGGCAGAAAATTTTACTCACCAAAACACGTTGGTTTTGGTTCGTCGTCTTGTCGATTGATAATGTAATTGCCAAATACCAGCTCAAATATTCATAGATTGACTGCTTTTATAGACATATCAATTTACGGATATTCGAAGTGGCCTTTCGGCGCGTTTGTTTGATGTTTTGTAATGTTTGTGTGATTTGCAAAATTTAAATGAAAGCAGTGAAAAGATGGTGGTGTGAGTATACTATATAGGATTGTTTTATTTGTTTATTAAATCAACACGCCTATCTTTCTGTAAGAATGTCTGCAATATGGAATCGTAAAAGTTGGGAAGGTGCAAAATCCGGTGCACGACCTATCTCGATAACTTGTTTTTCTTTCACCGAAAGATAGTTTTGAAAACGCATCATATTTTATTTTCTCAACACACACACCATCAACAACTTTCACAGACAATATTATCCGTTTTTCACTCTATTAACAACGTTAAAATCCTAAATATCTGATAGCGTAGTCACAAACACAATGCACATCAAACAATATGTAAGTATATGGCGACTATTGACTATTGAAATTAGTAGTAAAAAAGGGAAATATTATACCACAAAAAATGATGGCCATCTAAATGTATAAAATTCAATGAAACTCCTAAAATATTTGCATTGCATAGCAAACTTTCTTTTGGAAATGTTCGGTACGAGTCGTAATTGTTCGTGTTAGCTAAGCAAAAAGACACTGTCTTTTCATGCAGTTGTGTGCGTGATTTTTGTCATTGTGTGTCAGCAAAGCCCACGTAGCTATAAGAACGCACACACATTAAATCCGCATGACCACGACTTACCACGAGAGCACACATACAAAACATTAAGAGATCCATAGTTTGTGTCTTTGCCGTGGCAAGGGCGGGTGGCGCTCGTGCAGCGCGAATCGGGAAATTGCTTGTCGATTTTATCTTAATGATACCACCGGCACTCGATAGGTGGAGCTGATTTATGATTTAAGTTTTTTATGTTATTTTGTTTATTGATAAAATATTATTAGACCTATTATCAGAACTAGGGTAGGCAGTGTCTTTTTGTCTTTATGAAGCGTCCGCCACTGGGTTTAGAAAGCATGACGTAATTTATGCACACTGTGTATTGTATGGTGTACTTTGTGCTCATATGAGTGAGAACGCGCAACAGCTGTTGTACAACCACACTAGAGATGTGGACTTTATTATTTTCTAGTAAGTACTAATTAAAATTATAATTGAGAAGGTAGGTATGTCTGCTGGTTTGTTTGTTACTACTCCGCAGTCTTACAAAACATGTGAGTTTTAGTGGGTCCCTAGACTGAGAAAAAGATATTTGTATCATTTAGACATTAATTCAAATTTTTACAGTCAGTTGCGAATTTTGGTCCGTATATGCACTATGAAACGAACTACATCAAAACTTTATTGACATCATATAAACCGTAAGACGTCTATTGCTGAGTATAGGCCACAATCATTCGGCATCGATATCCCTGCTAGGGCATGCAAACCGGTTAACCGAAAACCGAAAAAACCGAATAACCGACCGTATTAGAAACTCGGTTTTTTTAAGTTATAAAACCGGTTTTTTCGGGTTTATCGGTGTTTTCTACAATTTTTTTAAATTCGCAAATTAACTTTCCCCTTTGCAATAAAATACATTATTGTCATCTAGTTGCTCTAACCTACATAGAAATAATAAGCCAAGCGAACTAAGATACTTTTTTCCATTTAAAAAATTACGTCTAATGTACCTATACGTGCTAAGGATGAAATTCAAGTGCGAAAGTTCTCACTCTCTCTCTCTGTCTTTACATAGCGAGTATCGTGAAATAAGCAGAGCGCTGCGCTGTAGCGTTATAAGCGTAATGGGACGCGTTTTGTCTCATTTTCACCGAAACGCTATCGACCACCGCCATTTTGTTTCGTTGCATTAGTCCATCAGTCTCTGCTAAGCTACGTAGTAACATGGAACAACCACCCGAACAAGCTGGTTTTCGTCGCGGGCTATATAAACTACAGACCATCTCCACGCAATCAACCAGATTATAGAACATAGTTACGTGTCGAACTGAGTACCTCCTCCGTTTCGTCGGTCACCTATTGTCAAAGTACTGCTGCAATAAAATTACAATCTTCTGGTCCAGCATTTGCAATAGAGAAATGTGTTAAACAGGGAGACCCACTGTCCCCGAACATATTCACGGGCGTCCTCGAAGAAGTTTTCAGAAAGCTGGCGGCAAGCTGGGAAGGATGGGGTGTTAATGTGAAAAATGGATAACTAACCTTCATTTTGCAGACAATATCGTCAGCTAGTATCTCTTCCTCAGTCAGAGAGCTATAATCAATGCTACAAAACCTAACCACTGCAAGCCTTTAGGTCGGATTGCGGATACGGAACATGTTAATTAAAGACCAAAGTGATGACCAATGGCATCAAACATCGGGTAACTGTCGATGGCGAAGACATATACGTTCACGATTACATCTATCTTGGCCAAATGGTCACCTTCCAGGCGAGACAAGACTAAGAAGAACAGAGAACGCCTGGAAGAGCTGTTGGGCCATGAAAGAACATATGACGAAACGCCTTCCTATCACATTTTGACTTATGGTGTACAAACATGGTCATTAACTAAGGTCCAAAAGTCCAAGCTCAAGGTTTGCCAAAGAGCGATGGAGCGCAGTATTCTTGGTGACCGGCTAATAGACCGAGTAGGTACTGCGAGTAAACACCGAACTGCGTTCCAGAACTCAAATCAAAGATGTAGCTTTCACAGCCGCTAAACTGAAGTGGCAGTGGGCCGGGTAAATCAGTCGAATGCCAGAAGACCTCTGGAAGACCTCTGGGCTAAAATCACCACCAAATTGAGTCCCAACTCGATGCGGCCTCGTGGTAGACCCTCTATTAGATAGTGCGATGAACTGAATATATTTAATCCAAATTGGCGGCATCAGCACAAGACCGACAAAACTGGAAATCTCGAGAGGAGACCTTTGCCCAACAATGAGGCAGTACAGGCTCATAAACAAACAAACTGTTATATTTACTAGTATTTTATGGTGCATTTGGTGTATTTTCATTAATTTACTAGAAAAAAACCGAAAAACCCGAAAAACTCGATTTCCCCGGTTTTGAAAATAAAAAACCGAAAAAACCGGTTTTCCAAAACCATCCGGTTTTTGCATGCCCTGATCCCTGCCTGTGGTATAAGAGCTAACTAAAGGGGCCTCGGGGCTCGCGGGTGGTTGGATATGGGCTCTAGCCATCCACTCAAAAGACCCGGGGAGGACGACAATGCTGAGTGGCCACGTTGTCGTAAATGACTGTATGCGTCAATCAATCGCAGGATGTTGATAAAAAAAGTGTTGGGAGCTCCGATGCGTTCCCCTGGAGATCCCGGAGCTTCCAAGACAGCACAAAAGCAGGCCACCGAGGGGGTTTTAGTGGGTGCAATGCCACTTAACCTGGCTGTACCCCGAAGCAACTGGTATCTTACGAAGATTTCCAAGTCGTAAAAAAGGCCTCAATTATTATTAGGAATCTGTAGGTTGTAAGCTTGTAACTTACATGTGCTAAATATGACGTGATAACAATTAATTATAACGATGGAGATAATGTAGAAATGGATTGGTATTTAGTTTAATTAGCAATTTAACAAACATGCAGAGTTAGCAAGTGAATAAGATTTTCTTTGACTTTTGAACGCTTATACACTGTTTTATCGGGAAACGGGCTTTAACAATACAAAAATATGTCTGTACGTAAAATCACAGAAGTTGTTTGCCTAAAATAGATAAATATCCAATAAATGCAGAAAGATATTTTTTAAGTATCTTGTCTAACTGTCTAAATAGATAGAGAACAATCATAGATGAATCTAAAAATACTTCGCAACACTATATCTATTGTCATCGTTTTTGGGCAATAGGAGGTCAAATTATGAGAATAAACAAATTCTTCTTTATCACTGAAGTCAATACCAGTTTTATTTTCGTAGTTTTATATTGTCTTACAAATTACAGTTTCTTATTTTTAGCCATCTCATTGAACACACTGTAATTATAATTATTCATAAAAAGATAGCTAACATAAGGCGAACGTAATAGATTATGTAGAGCTTACGGACTCATCTTTCGAGTTCTAAGAA
Organism: Hypomecis atomaria; assembly: GCA_964007245.1. Lineage (NCBI taxonomy): Eukaryota > Metazoa > Arthropoda > Insecta > Lepidoptera > Geometridae > Hypomecis > Hypomecis atomaria. Next base: position 10,766,150 of record OZ023281.1, on the reverse strand, counting down.
AATGTGCTCATCTAAATCAGGCCTTGACAGTTTTTAAGTAGTAAAAAACAGTAGGTGGGTATACATATTACATCATCAAAGCTAGCAATACGCGCTGAACAAAATTAATCAAGGGTTAACCCCTGATAGATTTTTCCTCGATGAATCTATCCTGCATTTGAACTTGAAATTAAGCGATTATAAATAAACTTGAAATAAACAATAAATAGGAATTCAATGTCTTTCCCAAACGTGACTATGTGAGACAGTGTATGTGTATAAGCGGTACGAGTATTTTAGAGAAAACACGAATGCCTATCCTTATTATATATTCTTGACCCAAGCGAAACTCAGTCAATGTCAACATTTCAGTTAACATTTGTGATCACTCCCATAATATTTTAAATCTAACTTATAATGTTTTAAAATATCATATTTTAAGTATAAACATAATTTGTCAAAAAAGAGCCGTCCGTACCATAGCGCACATATCACAGGATCAATCGGCTAGACCACATTTTATATCTCTAAAGATATTAACACTGCCTTCGATAATAATTATGCAGGTCGCTGTATATGTGCGAATGAATATAACTCTGATAGAACGGTGGGTGAGGCATGAGGGTCAACAACGAACCTCTCGTCACAAAAACAGACTCATCCCTGTCGAACACTCTCTCACGAAACCCGAGAAGCTAACTCACGTCATGGGCACACCGGTATATAACAGACTCTCCCAGCATGTGTAGCATGGCAAAGGCGATAGAGGCAGCGAATCTAATTACATTCAAGGCAAGGTTAAAACGCTGGCTTATCAGCTAGGCGTTCTACGACATAGACAAAGAACTTCTTACCCTAACCCTAAAGGTGACATTATAAATAGACATTACTATAAAGTATTTTTTTTTTTAAATATTTGGCGAGTTTTTGTATTGTTTTTTTTTATCTGTATAGTACAGAACCTTACCCAGGCGAAGCCAGGACGGGCAACTAGCGTTTGGTTAAAACGTAAAAATATTCATCTAGCTTACAAATTCCTGAGCGCTAGACTATTTATCTTCGCGTCATGAATTGAATCAGTATCCCTAGCATAACTTCTGTTGTACTCTATTCTTATTATTCGTATCTACGTATATCTATTGTATTTTTATTCTTGTATTGTATGCCTATTATAAATTATATATTAATATAAAAATTTCGTGTCACGTTGTTTGGCCGCGATTAACTCTTTAAGTACTGAACCGATTTTAACCAAATATTGCTCCCTGTAAGTAGTTTGAGAGATAGGATAGTTTATAATTATCTTAATTGATAAATCCTGTGCCAATCTCATCCAGGTGCTGCCGCAAAACTTCTGGATGAGATATTAGATATTTATTTATTTGCAAGAACATGTACATAAAGTTATAATTAGATCATAGCATAAGACTAACTAACTTACAGAGGTACATGTCACCCTGTTTCATAGGGCATAGCAAAGTTTTAGTTAAACATTTATGCTAAACAGTGTAATGGAAAGAAAACATTTATAAGAGTCTAGCAATTTGGTACTAGCAGTTAGAGTTCACAATTTATAATGACAAAATTATGTTACATTTATGTTTAGGATTAGAAACTTATCTAGTTGAGATGGCTAGAGGTAGATAGATTTATCAAATGTAGTCTTAAATACTACTATCTACTACTAGCTACTACCTACTAGCTTAATAATAATAGTTTATTTCAGTTTTTCAATTTATCATCAAAAATCTAATGTATAGTACCATTTTTGTGTTAAAAAGTGTCGTAAATGTGTTTGAAAGGATTTGTCAGATGTTTCTTTTTTTATTGTATTGGGTATTTTATTGTAAATTTTTATGGATATATATTCAGGGCCTTTTTCATCAGGCCACCGTTGTATGGGTCTACCTATCGGGACTGCGCTTCCCGTCACGGGCCACCATTCATTAGCGTAAGGGGGAGGAGGCTTATGCCCTGGAGTGGGCCAAAATAAGCTGATGATGATGATGACGATAATCGATTTTTTTTTAAATTTATATATGAGGCAAAACAACGTTTGGCGGGTCAGTTAGTCTATAATCTATGTATAATTAATTCACATGGTGTCACACCGTGACGGTAATGTCCATATTATATTATCCTGCTATATTTTTATTTTTAAATTATTATATTCCATATTATCATCGTAAGTAAGTAAGTTCGTATAGGCCGGGTGGCTAGCCCTGGTGTCAGAGTTATTAGGCCACCTGAAGCCTTCTGACTTGGCTAAACGGTTTAAAAAACCGGGTTCAATTTAACGTGTCATCCGAGCCACGGTAGCGCTCAGTTGGAAAATACCACCCGCGGTCACCAATCCAAATACTGACAGTGCGGAACGTTACTTAACTTCGGTGATCGCTGACAAACACCTAATCAAACTACGCTACGAGCGCAAATCATATTATCATCCTAATGGTCGCAGAATGTCCATGCTGAACATAGGCGTTATGGATTGCCAACAAAACCGTTTGGATGTGGCTTGCATTCAGTGTGTTCCAGTGGGCTTGATCAGATCATCAGGCCACCGAGTTGGTTGGTAGATTCAAGAACTTTACGGCCTCATCGGGCGTTCTTAGAACTATATGCCTTATCGACTGCCACTATATTTTACAAGTCGTTGGCACAGTAATTACATTACTATGCCGTTGGGCTGTATCGGTAACTTTGGTTCGTCTACGGATCTTTTCATTCCTGACTACGTCAAGCTTTGCATTTATCATTCTATGATGGACATATTTAACTATAGGAGCAACCATGTAATCAAGAAGAAAGAATCAGCAAACCCAAACATACGAGTATGCGGAATGAAAAAATCAGCTATCTCATTAACTGACACTAACCAAAATAAAATTAATGAACTTTATTTAGTCCCATTGTAAAAGTTGATCATAATCATGTAAATTAAGTGCAATGACATATATATTATATTATGCCCGCATTGATGGATAAAACCCGTATACTTATATACAAATCAAATTCTTTATCGGGTGTTGAAAATTTTATTTTATTTTGAGATACAATACGAGTATTTAACTACTACTTAGAGTAGATACTTCGATTTCTCGATAAAGGAAATGCTAGAGTATTATTAAATTGAGCGAATTGTGTTATTGTAGCATTGAATAAAGGCCAATGTTATGATTCCAATTGAGACGTGATAGAAAAAATGTTACAAGCGTTTACTCTTTGATATTTTATGTTTGAACTGTAGGTAAATACCATATTGCACATGGAGATAAAAAAACTACAAATGTAGGTACCTATTACGTTTATTTTTGTACAGGGAAAACTATATCCTTTTCCCTGAACTAACGAGTGCTTATATATCTCCATATAATATAACGCAGTAATAGGTATGTAATATCCACATGCATAATTATTAAATTATTGTTAATGAATTTTGTAAAAATCGATCATTATTTTTACTAGAAGCGCCAATCAAGATCTCTTCCACGAGTAAATATCCCTTAGAAATTAGACGGTAACTGACGGGTAAACGCAATAAGTGGATAATTAATTCATTAAACATTCTTGTGTTAAAGCATTTAGCATATCTGAAATGTTTTCAGTCGTGCATCTCAACTTAAGTACAATAGGTACGCGCAAACCATTACATGACAACTGTTTACGAAGAAAACTAGCGCCTGAGAACAGTTTAATCGCGGGACAAAGGCAACGTGGGCGATGTTAATCAAAACAATCGGTTCCCCTTATTGTCGACACAGTGGCCTATCGTTTACAGACGACACACAAGACCACATGGAGCGTATCATTCGTTTGTTTTTAATCGCGGCTCCCGGCTTCGCATATTGTATGCGTGCATGCAGGGATGCCGATGGCGCGGCGGGGCGGTGCGGCGCGGTTGTTATGCGATCGGCGCGAGATGTTGAAACGCGAATTAATAAACACGAGCGCGACACGCACATCACTCCGCACCACCATTCAGTCGAGCGTCACCGTGCGAGCAGTTGCCCCAGGCGATGGTTAAGCGTTTCTATGGCAGAGAACCCACTCTCGTGCTTTGAAATAAAATTCGTATTTCGGCCAATGACCGGTCTGCCGGCCGGCGAAACTGAACGTACGGAGGCAGTCACGTGCCCGGGGTGAGGCGCGGCGGGCGACTCGGAGCCGAACCTTCTCTTATAAGATGCACATTCGTCGCGGCATAGGTGTGGAGCGTGCTGAACCGAGCGGCATGCCCCCGCGACCACCACTCCGCACATTCGCACGCCGGTCCTAGTTTTAGTGAACAAGACTCACTGAGTGCCATGTAGGATGTCTCACAGCAGCCTTAGCTGTCACTACGACAGCTACTTGCCTTCAGACTCCTCGCTGGAAACAGACGCACTCAATAGACATTACTGGTGAGTTTTCACACATTTTTCAATATATTTTTGCAAAGCTATAGCTTTTTCATGAAATAAATTTAGACTTACCTTCAGTTTAAAAGCAGTAAATTAAGTGTGCCAAAATTTTAATAGCACAAGAGACAATTTTTTTAGCTGTGCCGAGTTAAATTTTAGTCAAACTTTACAACAATTCGTTGCGCAAAACTTACTGAAACTGAAGTAATATTTCACTGCGACAGAGCATAAGTAATTAAAATTGCTAAACTATACACTGGAACCCGGTATTGTGCTAGTAGCTATTTAGCAGTATCAATTAAGTACAATTTTTGTTCTATGCAGGTGTTTAGGTTGCACATAGGTGGCACTTATCATATAGGTAGGTATAGGACTATAAATGCTCAACACAATGAGCGGGGTGGTGAGTGGATTATCCGCTTTGTCAGTATTGTTTCTCGACATACAGGCGTCAGTTTTGATTCCCACGTGTAGGAAATTTCCTGTTTACCTACCATTTGATAAACTTAGAAAGTAGGTACAGTTAATTATCAGCGCGTAGGTATGGCTACCGACATTTCACCGTGACATTGGGTCACGGTAAGGCAAGTCACATTAGTCACCGGAGCTAGCCAGGCATGCGTAACATTGGCTTATCGCTTTTGTTTAAATTTGAATTGTTTATATTTCCGTCTCACATTTTATATTTAAATTGATAAGGATTCAAATTACATGCCATCTATACTAGCAAATTTTATATAATTATGCAAAAAGAGATATTATTTTAAGAATTTTTTGAAGATTTACTAGCTGTGCCCGTGGCTCCGTCCACGTAAATATCGTCATAGATTTTGTTTTTTTAAATAAAAAAATACCGAAAAGGTAGGTGTTCAAATAACGTAGCTATAAGGAATACTCAAGATCATGTAAATCGAATAATTGGTTATTCCCTGGGACAACAATATAAATAGACAATAAGAGAAGCGTTGAGCATTATGACGTCTCTAATTTTTTTTTTCTCTCCACGTACTGCTGGCCATGCCGACGGATTTCAACCCCTTCGTACTAACAGTTCGATTTTATAAATCAAATGTAATCGATCAAGCAAGACAAAGTGGCTTTTCCATATTTTTACTCAATGATCAATTCGGGTTTGATCTATAACTATTTTTTATTTTTAGCATAATATAAATATGGTAAAAGTTTGTAGGTAAATCAAACTCGACCACAGAAATAATAGGTACTGGCTAATACTACCTACTGAAACTGGCGACACCCTTGACTAAGTATATTGAATAAAATTGATACACCATGTAGATAATATGGTACAATTTATTAATCATTTCAAAAGGAGATACGTATAGGATCATCTCCATCAGCTTATGCAGGACGTAAAGGTGAACGCGCATATTTTGTGTGTGCCAAAGGAGTCGCATGAGCAGCCGCCCCATTGTTACCAGCGTATCACCGTAATTCAAGTTGTGCGGCGCGGATAAAATGTGCCACATGTTGCATAATATGAAAACAATGCTTAATCTTTCAAAGATGAGACATGCAGAAGAGTGAAATTTTCTATTACATGTATTAAAAAAATATAGTGTCACAATATTTTGTTATCGGACTCTTCCGATAAGGTTCGATCGATTTTTATGATTTTTTCAAAATCATGATCCATGGTGGGCTATTATAGGCATGTTATAGTCCTCTTTATTCAAGAAATAAAGTTCCTAACCATTACAATTGTCATCCATAGATGTCGATGTATTGTATACCTACTCGTACATCACTATTATTCGGTGGTACCGTTTAGCTTTAAAAGTCCCACCGTGCCTATATGACTAGGGGTACGATGGGTCTGAAATGTCGGTGATAACAGAGACCTTCTCCAATAAAATCTAACAAATAAACCAGTAGTTCTCTGAACAGTAGGTAGACATCTCTTTAACTGAGTCTTCTTAAGTCTAAATCTCGACTCGCTCTTAACCGATTTAGGTTACTCGCAATACTTTTTAGGATTTAGTTACTTTACAATCTTGCCAAACATTATCGATATCGGCTGATAAATAACGTGACAGCAAATTTCCCCTCTATTTGGGTAAAATGCAGAATCAAAAATCGCCGACCACAAAAAATTCATACACAGGGTCATAGTTATTAAACGCAAAACCTTTTATCCATATCCATTTTAGGAGGGCCTATGTTGTGGAGGCCCTGGGCAGTTTCTTCAGTTACCCTCCCCTAAATTTAGGGCAAGTCTAGTAGTCTAGGATATCTAGACAAACAACTTTTGAAAATACATAAAGATAATCGCTTCTCCATACATTGTGCCGCGCGTTGACGAACTTTTTGTATGAAAATACTGATTTTTTCTTCGTGATTTTCCAAAAGTCCTAGAACAAAAATTGTTTGTCTAGTTGTACTAGAACCATCCTCAAAAAGGTTTTGTGTTTAATAACTATGACCCTGTATGGAACCTGTGTATCAAGTTTCGTCGGTTTTCATTAAAAAAATGCAACCTGTAGACAAAAAACATCATCCGGACATAGAAAACAAAATTGTCGTGTGGAAGCACAGACCTCGCTTCGCTTCGTCCAATCATTAATATAAACTTAACGTGTATCTAAATATCATTTACTAAGTACATATAAGATTAAAAGAAAGAGGGAGAAAGAAAGGGGGGGGGAGAGAGAAAATCCACCAATATCCGCGAAAGAGTAGGCCGCCACATTAAAACTACATAAATTAGACTTATTAAACTCACTGCCATCAAAAGTATTTCGAGTTGATGTCAAAACTTTATTGGCAAAACTTAGGAAACAATTTCATCCTTCCCATGAAAATTACTTTTTTGATGTACAATAGTTGAAAAGTCTAATTCATATAAGTGACGATTAAATTTCCTAGAAGTGGGTCCTGGGTTTGTAAACTTGTATTACATAGGTCGTAGCCTAGCTTAATGTAGTCTAGACAACTTTGGGAACCACTGAATAAGACAATTGAATTAGTGACCGAGACCGTCGCTGTACGGATTGTTTTTAGGGAAGTGTGACGTCACGCACTGCCTGTTTTATGGATTAGATTAGACACATTCAATAATCGTAAACTATGAAGGGCTTTGTGAAGGACTTACGGAGTGACTTACGCTACTATTAAACTATCCTTTTTCTGAATCGAGACCCGAAACTAAGTTTTTAGAAAATTAAATGCTAATTTTTTAAACCGACGAATCGGAAGAGGTTTACAAATCGACGCGTATGCTTCGTATAGTATATTTTTTTTATGTTTGACAATGCATAACTTTTTACAGAGTGGTCCGGTTTTTTCTTTTTTGTTTGGTACATCATACTTCAATCAATTCAAAGATCAATTTAATGTTTTTTGAAATTGACTGAGCCATTTTTGATAAAGTAACAATAATGTTAAAACTACTACATCGATGCGAACAATTCGAATTCTGTACACGGTTGAAGTCGATTATGCCATTTTTTGGGAAAAAAAAATATTACATTATCATCATCATCATTACCAGCCGTAGGACGTGCACTGCTGGACATAAGCTTCCTTGAGCTTATTCATAAGGCTTACAGTAAAAGACCACGACTCAGTTTCATATGTCACTGGCAACACACAACTGTCGAAAACTCTCGACTTGAGACACTGAGGTATGTCGGACGAAAAGAACTCATGCAGTTTTCCGAATGCTGCCCGGTCGAGTTGGATTCGGCGATTGACCCGTTTCTTGAAGTTGAACTTTTACCCAACTGGACTACTTATCCTAGGTAGACGTACGAGTTAACAACTTCAAGAACCGAGCTCTCTACAGATATTGGGGTGGGTACAACATGGGCACGGTAATATTACCGCAACATGGGCATTACACATGACCTTTGTCTTGTCCATGTTCATCTCAAGACCCACCTGTTGAGAAACTCGATTGAGGTCTTCGAGCATCGTGGTGAGCTCTTCCATCGACTTTACATGTATACCTACATACAAACAAACCCAGAATATCGTCAAAATCTTATCATCACAACGTTCAATTCACAACAACAGGTTCAACAACCGATTTCATAACACTATTTAAAGTCAAGTCAGTACTTATAATACATCACATTACAATACAAATAAATTTGTATGAATTGCCAGGTTTATAGAGATACAATTTCAATTTAAATTAAATAACAGCTTGCCCACAGCTTTGCTACTGCTCCAAATAAACCTTCCGTAAAAGTCGTATTTCAAGTCTCAAACGATTCTTATTGATAGTTTTTCAAGTCAATCTCATGTGAGTGCTTACATTGACCCAGAATGGTAGTTTTCCGTCAATAAAACCTTTACCAGCAATTCACCTTGCACTGGGCTGTTTAACCGCTTCAACGGAACGGCTTCAATTACTACCACGGAATCAATTTGTTCTCTTATCTGTACTTGACTATCAACATCTTTTGAAGTCACATGCCCGTATTTTTTTTATTTTTCTTTTTCTTTTATATTATGACGTCACATTATTGTACATTTGCCAGTGTCAAGTATCCTTACATAGTATAAAATAAAGTCGCTATTTTCGTTTGTTTGTTTGTTTGTTTGTCTGTATGCTTAAATCTTTAAAACTACGCAACGGATTTTGATGCGTTTTTTTTAATGGATAGAGTGATTCAAGAGGAAGGTTTACAGATATAAAAATTCCCGAAATTCCCACGGGAACAGGCACAACGCGGGTAAAACCGCGGGGCGCTGCTAGTTTTTAATAATTTATGATATTTTATTAAAATAGTCAGTCGTAGTCACGTCATAGTCCAAGTCATACCTCAGTAAAGCAGTGGAGACTTTACTAGAGGTGTCTTTGGAGTTTTGGTAACAACACGGAACAACTTATGCACGTAAATCAGCTCATGATCAACGGAATACCACAATTTTTTACTAATTATCTCTGATAAAAACAAAAGTTGAACAAAATAATATAATTAGGAGACATGATTTTTCAGCGTTCCCGCCAAAACTCCTTTATTTTTCTTACACATGCTTGGAAGTGAGAATATTATTTGGACAACCTTCTTCGAGATAAATCGACATTGGAGTATGTAGTGGCGTATTGGCCAAATAGTACGTTATTTTTCTTCCAAATACATGCGAGCAGCGGCTGGCAAAAAATGTATAAAAATCAATTGCTGTCATGTAATTTTAAAATCGAATGATGTTAGTCTGAAACATGCCAACCAAGGAGGCAACTATTCGAATTTTTTATTTATATTTAGAGCTGACTCGGAAATAGAACGCTGTTAAATTGAAGAAAAATAATCAGCCAACTGTGAGTCTAACTCGTGCACGATGGGTTCCGTACCGTATGAAAGCCCCCCTTAATATGTTTTATTTTAGTTTAATTATTTTATATATTCTGGGAACATTTCAAGCATCTTCCTGTTGCCGTTATTAATATCGAGCAAAAAACTGATAAAAATCAGGTTTGTTGTATGGGAAGGGGGAGGGCCCCTTAAATATTGTATTTTTCTGTTTTTAGTATTATTTGTTATAGCGGCAACATAAATACGTAATCTGTATTTCACCGTTCTAACTATCACCATTCATGAGATACAGCCTGGTGATAGACAGACTGACAGATGGACGGACAACGAAGTCTTAGTGTTAGGGTTCCGTTTTTACCCTTTGGGCACGGAACCCTAAAAAACAAATAAAAACGTTCGCGCGTGAAAAATGATTATTGTTCGTTGTTCATCATTAATTAATTTTTAAAATTACTTTAGTATATAATTTCCGTGCATTTTTTTAGACAAGTACTATACCTACAAGCCTTGGCCACAGCTAGGCATTGCTGGACTCGCGTATGTGTGCCTCGGTTTCGCCTCGGCCCCCATCAGCACGCTTCGTCCATCGATGCCTGTTGCTGGCCGCTGCAGTAATGTACTATTTTAAGAAATCTGAATTTGACACACTTATAAAAATTCATTTTTTTATTTTTATTTTGCCGAACATAATCTAAAAAAATTTTTACTGATAAGCATGGGTCAAAATCTGTTTATGTTTGTTGTGTTTGGGTTTTTAGGTCATCATCATCATCAGCCTGTATTGACCCACTGCTGGATAAAAACCGTCTCTCACTTTTGCCATTCCATAGGGTTCCGTTCCCAAAGGGTAAAAACGGGACCCTGTGGACCCTAGACTCCGCTGTCCATCTGTCCGTCTGTCCGTCTGTACATCTGTCTGTCTATCACCAGGCTGTTTCTCATGAACCGTTATAGCTAGAAAGCTGAAATTTTCACAGATGATGTATTTCTGTTAAAAACAGCCTACATAATAAACCTGATTATTTAGCCGTTTTTCGCTCGATATTTATAAAGGTAACAGCGGGGCAATTCTGTTAGCCGATCTCTTCACTGAAGTGATACGTTCTTGAACCTCTCTCGTTTTTCTGACAGTTCCGACAGCTCAAAACTGTCAGAAAAACGAGACAGGTTCAAGAACGTGTCACCTAAGTAACGAGATCGGTTGACAGAATTGCCCCGCTGGTAGATGCTTGAAATTTTCACAGAATATTTAGTTGTAAATTCACTTCAATAATAAATAATAAAATTAAAATAAATATTCAAGGGGGGCTCCCATACAGTACGGAACCCTCCGTGTGCGAGTCCGACTCGTACTTGGCCGATTATGCCTTATCTCTTGCTAATTTATTTTTAGTTGATAGGTCTTAAAGGAATATAATTAGTGCATAATAATATTTGTAGAGTTTCACATCTGCTAAGCGAACCATTATTTACCTGTTCTTTGTTAGGCAGTAGTACCGTAAAAGTTTAGAGAGAAAATTAGAGATCAATGAGATTATTCGCATATAGCTATAAAGATAATGTTCAAAGATGTGTTGTCAGTTTCTCATTGAAATGAATATGGGCTACGGAATATGACGTCACGTGTCGCGACGGCGCGGCGACAAAACGCCTAGGTATGAGGGAGCAAGAACCCAAGTAGGTATGTCTCACTATGTAAGGACTACATGCTTTAACCTTACTACGGTCACATGATCTCGACTCAATAGAAATCGTTTACCTACCCTTGAGGCCACAATCTGCTCAACCTCATTAAAAATAATATTTTGTAGAGCATATCAAATTTATATTTTTATTAAAGTTTTAATTAAGTAAAACACAGGTGTTACTCACGTTTGATTTTTAGTAGGATACTACTATAGTTTCGATCGCATTTGGCGAAACTATACTAGTATCCTACTATAAATCAAACGTGAGTAACACCTGTGTTTTACTTAATTAAAATGTACGAAAACCACGTTAGTTTCCATAGTGAAATTTAATAAAGTTATTTGTTAATAAATATAACCTCATTCCTGCTTGCGAGGTATTTAAAACTTACCTCTAAAAATGAGACTAATTAAGTTGCGATTAAATTTATTGCAAGAATTATTTTAAACCTATTTATAGAATTACAGTTTAAGCTATTTGACTTTTAAACTGTGTAGTTATTTTACCTTTAACCCTTAAATATTTATTTATTTTAATTTTATTATTTATTATTGAAGGTAATATACAACTAAATATTCTGTGAAAATTTAAAGCAATTACCTGTTACCATTATTAAAATAGAGCGAAAAACGGCTAAAAAATCAGGTTTGTTGTATGGGAGCCCCCCTTAATTATTAATTTTATTCTGTTTTTAGTTATAGCGGCAACAGAAATACTTCATCTGTGAAAATTTCAGCTTTCTAGCTATAACGGTTCATGAGATACAGTCTGGAGACAGACAGACGGACAGCGGAGTTTTAATAATAGGGTCCCGTTTTTACCCTTTGGGTACGGAACCCTAAAAACGAGAGATTTTCATCTCAATAGATTATCATAACCAAAACTAGCGCTAACTCGTGAATTTTTATTTATCAATAAATTTTCTGTATTTTCTATCTCATAAATATACAAACAATTACCCTTGAAAATGGTTTCAAACTCTGAAACGCCATGGTTTTCTCAGTTAGAGACCTTCGTTTCACTTAGTAAAAGAGAAACATTTTAATTACAAAAATATCATATTGTATAGTAATTAGGTTGAAGCTTTCAATAAGGCCTTTAAGGTTGTCTAAAAATATCAGAAAACGTGTTTGGTAGGTAAGTGCAAAATTTTCCACAAATAAGTTTATTTTAAAACCGTATTTCCTCAATTATTGCAGCTGCTGGAATTATTTAAATCGAAAGTTTCAAAGAATTTTATACAAATTCATTGAATGTAAAATTTGCATGTTTTTGCGCGCAGATAAGACAAAACGTGTCTAATCTTCGAAGTAGGTATGCGGCCTTCATAAAAAGTGCTCAATATTGGATAGGTATCTAAGCAAATTACACCGTTATGGGTCAATGTTTTTGCAGTAATTATACTCGTACCTAAGTTCGAGTCTATGACTCACTCTATTTACAAGGTAGAGACTCGATCAGAGAAACGAGACGGTGAAAGAGCAAACTACCTAAATTAGCTCATTTTTGTTTTTCTGTTACAAGAAAATTTCACATTAAAATACATACCTGTATCATTTTTCATTGTAAATAATGGCCCGCCGCGGCTTCGCACAGGTGTAATAGATATACAAACCTTGTTTCATACTATAGTAAATAAATAAACTAAGCCTTATTTCAGTATGACATGTTCTGCCATCGACATAATAGTAGATATATTGTGCAAGATAACAAACATATTTCTAAAACTACCTACATAAACTACAACAACATAAAAAGCTATTGGATCATCCACAGACCCTTGAAGGTCTAAAGATAATTCAAATACTCAAGACCACTGCCAGTTGGTAGCGTGCCCAGCATGCTGGCAGCATTGCCACGCTGAATGGTAATGCTGTACGTTAAGCCAAATAGACACCAGCATTTTGGACAAGCGTCGCGTCCACCAGACGCTCAGAAAGACTTTTGAAAAGAAAATGAATTATGTGAATTATTTAGAAATTAGCATTGCACGCACGCACGCCCTGAGCATTCATGCTCGCCATCGAAGGCTCCTTCTTGCGGTGGTGTCGTGTGTCGGGTCGTTCTCCTCTATGGTCGAGGAGAGCGATGGCTGGCACATGCATCACACTTGTGATCGGGTGCTGTTGTGGGTCGCCGGTTTGCTCGCGGCATTCACGCAATGCACTGAAACTACTAACTTAGACTAAGATTTAAACTAACACATCTCTATTGAACAGTCGCATTCTTTCAATTGTAACTTAGTCAACAAAGGGCACATACCCCTGAGTCTGCAGATCATTAATTTAACTTTTAAAAAATGGGGACCCAAATGTCTCAACTCCAAACGGCTCAAATATACAAACACTACCGAAGTTAGCATATTTAACTGCAACATATTTCTTAAAATCCACCTAAGCTATATATATACCGCCTTCCCACAAAAGATTTAAAACAACTTTAAACACAGTTTAACCGTGCAATTTATACTGTTAAACACTGTATAAAGCGAGCGTAAAACTTTTGTAGTAAGACGGATATATTTTTTGAATTACTTAAATTAGTTAAAATTAAATTGCATCATTGATATATATATTATATATTTTTGGTGCAGGAATGGACGCATCACAGCACAGGCGGAAGGGCCATCGCGCCGCAAAAGCAACCTACACAATGCCATGGCGTCGGAAATGGACTCCTCTTGGGGTAAGTACAATCCCCAAATGACGTTTTTTTCCACACGCCATCTCCATAAAACATGAAGACAATGCATTATTAATATTCTCTCAACGAAAATGTCCACCACATAATACAATCATATTGTATGGCTGTGTCGCACAAATCGCCGCTAGAATAATGTGATTTGTTTTAGATTTTATCACCAACTTAACTAGACAATAATAGTATATTTACATATGTCAAATATATATCAGAATATTATCTTGTATACAAAGTCATAAGTAGCTCTTTTTGTTATGGACGTCATATTTTATGGAAATGCATGACTTTAGCAAAGGCGTAACATTTCCTCTTAGTTACGAAACACAATATTGGTAAAACTAATAATATATATTGCAATTTAATTGACGTGAAAAATGTAAGTAAGTAGTTAGTGCCCACAGAACAGCAGAACTTTACTGCAATATCTAATAAAAAGTTTTGGAACAGACCGTTGAGAAAAAACCCATAATTTACTATTGAAATTACGGAAATGAAGTATGAAATGGTTATTTTTTGTAATTTTGATTAACTGAAGTTGAAGTTTAAATTTGTGTAATTGAAATTTTTCTTAAAAACGTGGTCATCAAAAAATAGATTCTAATATAGATAATACCTAAATAACACCAGGACACAGAGCAAACAACTATGTACGAACATAGTTGTCTGCACATAAATATTTACCCTGGGTGGGAATCGAACCCACGCCTCTTTGACCCAGGAGTCAGGGTCACTGACCACTGAGCCATCGAGGCAGTTGAGATTGTAGGTAGCCTAACCTATCTCTCTGGCGTATAGTATTTACATTATTATATCTCTATAGTCCAGCTATTCAAAATCAAATATGTTCAAAAAAATATTTTCCTATAATTAACAGGCACATCGCACACATTTTCAAAATTATAATAATATGCTTTTGGGTCTTTATTTTACTGTCGCATTTTATATTTTTGAATGAATAATAAATGCTTAATTCTATATTCGATAATGATTCATGAATAGCTCTACTTATTACGAGAATAAATAGTAATTCAGTTTTCACGGACATGACAGAGGCACTCAAAGCACGGACTCTTAATAACTAAGTTCTGAAGTTACTCAGAGGCCTTCGTGACGAATTTCAAAGTTAATATTTAAAGAAGAAACATCGTACACTTGTGGAAAACTAACAGGTGTCATATGAAGACATCTGTTATTTCACACGACGCGATTGAATCGATTGCCAGTATCGTCGCAGTTCTGCTTAACCGCATTCTTGTTCTTCAGATCGGCAGGCACACATCGAAGGCAGATTCAAGAAATACTCAACGACCTCCTCCGTATATTCGAAAAAAGCTCTGTCACACCAAAGCGAGCACATCGAGAGGTACGTCACTATTGTAGACAAATTCGAAAACTTTAATCGGGCAACCCTGAGGCCTTACATAATAAAATGTAACTTCACTAGCTGGGTGTTTATGATGATGCTGAAAATAGTGTTGGTTTTTAGATCTTGGTGGTACGCGTGTTGCCAGAAGTGTCATCAAGAAGAATCCGGAATTCCTTCCTGGGAGCCTCCTCACTGGCAGAAGGTGTGCCCGTACCCACTATGCCCATCGTACAGGCATTTTGCACAGACCCTTTCAGTAGTCCTCATTGGTGAGTACCGAGTATTGTGTATCATATTTTCATGTTAGTGTCTTCTAAGAATTGACCACACTATAATGACATAAAAAGATGAAATAATACGCGAGTAAACAGTAGTATCGGTTCTACTTTTTGTATATTACATTATCTATGCTGTTTTATAGCTTGACCATTTTTGCGAGCCATGAGCATTGTTTACAAAAATAAACAATGTTTATTTTAATAATTATATTAATATGTGAATTGCAAAAAAGTTTAGTGACTACGCGTGGATAAGTAGTATCATGACTGAAAAAGTTCCGGTAATAATATGGCATAATATTTAAGTATTTATAGATTTTCCTAAAAGCATATCTAAGAGATAAAATGTAGGTAAAATCCGTAAAATCAAGGATCGCTAAAATTATTAAAAATTAAATAATAAATAAATACATTACGATGGCTATGGCTATGCTCCCTTAGTGTTTTAAAGATAAATATTTTACCGCGATAAAACGTAACACTTATTTAAATTACCATCAATTTACAATTTACGTAATGGTTTCATTTTTAACTAGATGTTGTAATGTGGATATTACATACCTATATGTATCAAGTAACTGACTAATATACTCGTGTGATAAATTTTAATAAAACTACTCGCAATAGAGAAAGTTGATTAGATGTAATTTACGACTTGTGATCATAAACAACCGATAACTGGAACTATGTGCAAATAACATTAATTTAGGATACTGGTAATTGACCCCAAAAAAGTTGACTAATATATTCAATGGAAATTATTTCAGCTCAATGTTCAATTTATGAAATGGGTATTTTAATACTTTTGTTTAGGATAAATTGATGAATAAATCACTATAGAAATTCGGTCTGCTCATCAAATTTATGTACCTAACTTATTATAATATTTTGGTCTGTTAATATACTTAAGTACAGGCCAACCGAACGAATATGAAATATATGAGGTACGAAACCTTTCGTATGCGAGTCTGACTTGCAAGTACGAGTACTTTGCCAATTTTGAGAGGTTGCATTTCCTCTACTCAATAAATATTGTACTAATACATTCTCGATTTCACAAGTTTTCAAAAATTATATCATACACAAGTCTATCATAGTCGAGATATGAGAATATACCTTAATCAATGCCTAACATAAACCCCCTGAAATGAGAATGAGAATCAATGAGAACCTGAACAAAAAAAAAATGTTTCGTAGGTATTTATTTATTGTTATATAATGTTTATAGATTTTATTTACAGATTTGAAAGTAACAGGTATTTCGTATTTGTACCTATTTGAAAAATCAAGTCTGTATGCTATACAGGGTTATTTCTAATCAATTAGCATCCTTTTAGTGGCTTGTTCTGTACATCAAAACTAACAACTTTTGTTCTGCGACGTTTGCCAAAAAAAAATTAGCTGTTCCATACATTTTGTCGAGGGTGAACGATATTTATCTATGGAACAACAAATTTTTTTTTTTTTTGAAAATCAATAAAAGTCGTAGAAAAGTTGTTAGTTTTGATGTACAGAATAAGCCCTAAAAGGATGCTAATTGATTAGAAATAACCCTGTATACTCAGTAGAAACAGAGACTCATTGGTAATAAAGGCCATCAGTGATCAGGTTTGTGTAGCTGTGTCACAATCGATACCTACTAGGACAAAATAGTTTCAAAATTAACAATAGACAAAAGTAGGTCACTCCACGTCAGAGGCATGCATCATGCTCGAATTCCAGGTTGGCCCCATATCAAAAGTTGTTCATAATGATGGTCTGAATGACGTACTTTCGGTTTGGATTCTGTTTGGATAACCCTATATATTGTGATATCCACCAATACGAGTTCGATTGACGTGGTGGACTGTGACCTAATCCTTCTCGAAGAGGAGGCGTTCACCAGGGCGGTTTAAAAAAAGGGCTAAAATCAAGAAGATAAGGTGAAAGAAAAGCCGATAAGGTCACGTAACGATTCTAGACGTGGGTTGTTGATACAATATAGCGTCGGCCCTGCCCCCTGGAATATTGTACTTACAGTATACCATGGTGACAAATCCATTCGAAGTGTCGGAACTAAAGCCATGGAAAAAGACGTCTTACTGACCGGTCATGTGACGTTATCGCTACTTCTCGTACTTCACTTCCATGTATGAAACTCCTGAAACGAGTACTGCGGTGTTCCGCCCCGAAAGGGGTTCGCACCACGGGGTGAATCGCGCAAGACTCTTTTTGAAGGTCCCCATTCACACCGTGGGGCGAAACGCCGAGGACGATGTAGGAAGAGGACGTTTCGGAAACACCCCATTTATGAACTGATTTAATTATGATTGTTTTTTTGTTTTGGGAGATCATATTTCATATTTGATCCCATTTAAATGTTATCAAAATCGGCTGCGTCGTTTTTGAAAAATCAATAATAATGTGTAAGTTACGACATCGATGATATATTGATCCGTGCGAACTATTCGAATTCTGTACACGGTTGAAGTCGGCTAAGCAATTTTTGGCGATAAATAATTATAAAATATGCATTTATTAGTCTAACGAAATGCCGAGAATTTGAAAGATTGTTGTTAAACTCGGACGAAGTTTGGACGAGCTGCTAATTAATAATAATATTTATCTCAGGTTTGCTCGTATGGTTGATAATCTGGATCATAATGGGCAACACGGCAGCTCCGGGCGGGCAGCTGTTCATGCTGGCCACGCTCACCATCGCAGCGTATTTCGGCGGCTGGCTGATGATAAAGATCACCACCCTGCCCGGCCTCATCGGCATGCTCATCGTAGGCATCATCCTCAAAAACGTCGGATTTGTCAACTTTGACAGTGACTACCAGAAGGTCGCTTCTTATATCAGGTCAGTAACTCAGTACGCCAAGCAGAGATCTAGAGGGTCGCTTCCTATTTCTCGGCGCGCGAGACACTTGTACAATAGGCCCATTTGTCGTGAAAAACGGGAAATAACTTCTCGATTTAACGGAAACCTAACTTCATACCAAATTCTCTGCTGAGAATCACAACTACGCCTCAGTTGTGATTTTTAGCAGCACGCAGTGTCATGTTGCATGCAATTAAGTTCCCACTACATCTAGACATGACCCATGTTTCGAGATCTACGAAGCTAAACCACAATGCACCGTTTAGTTTGGTCACAGTAAATAGTTAAACGTCACTTTAGTTTCTCCTAGGTCTTGTTTATCCTGGATATTAGATTTTATTTACGCGTAACTGTCAGAGAAACTCTTTCAGTAAATAACTCAAATCAATAATGACTTTTCTTGGACAAAAGTCTCAGTTATGGTTAACAGACCTATTGGTTAGGGATCGTCAATTAATTACACGAGGCTTGAAAGGGGATTCCGAAGATATCACGAAATTTAACGATTGTGTGAAGTGCCAGTGAGATATTAATTTGTATTTTATTGTATTTTATAGTATTTAAATCGCATTTTGAACACGCCGATATCTGATCCGAAAACAGCGCATCCGCCTCCAGGCCATGATTTTCACCGCGACTACCGTCTGGTTTTCTGAAAATGTATGACCTACTTCTTTTAACCCTGTAAAACACGTTCTCTTGATCGGAAAATTGTCTAAAACCTCCCTAAAAATCAGTAGGTCGGTTAAAATGTAAGCTAAAAAAATTTGGATCTTTTATGAATTCCACGTTTATAATAAAAATCGGCCAAGTGCGAGTCGTGCTCGCACACGGAGGGTTCCGTACCGTATGGGAGCCCCATTCTTCTTGCCGTTATTAATAGCGAGCAAAAAACTCCTAAAAATCACGTTTGTTGTATGGGAGCCCCCCTTAAATATTTATTTTATTCTGTTTTAAGTATTTGTTGTTATAGCGGCAACCGAAATACATCATCTGTGAAAATTTCAGCTGCCTAGCTATCATGGTTCATGAGATACAGCCCAGTGACAGACAGACGGACAGACGGACATCGAAGTCTTAGTTATAGGGTCCCGTTTTTCCCTTTGGGTACGGAGCCCTAAAAAGGCTGTGAATGAACTCTGAATTTCTTTACAGGAAAATAGCATTAACAATAATTCTCACACGAGCTGGCCTCGACTTAGACCCGGTGGCCTTGAAGAAGTACTTCGTGACTGTGATCAAGCTGGCGCTGGTGCCGTGGACCTTCGAGTGCGTCTGCTGCGCTGTCATGTCCTACTACCTGCTTGGATTGCCTTGGGATTGGGGTGAGAAATACAAAATTATTTATTGTCACAGTAATCCATCATTCATCATCATTATCAGCCGCAGGGCATCCACTGCTTGACATAGGCTTCCGATAAAAATAAAGAAAATAGGTATAATCTTAAAAAGACTCTGATATGGACTTCTTGCTAAATATTACAAACGCGAAAGTTTGTGGGTATATATGGATGTTTCACGCAAATGTTCTCTTTCACGCAAAAACCACTGATCGATATGAGATAAAATTTTACAGTTATAATGCTTATACATCAGAATAACACGTAGGCTATCATTTATAAAGATATCACGTGAAACGAAGTTCGCTGGCTCAGCTAGTTTATGTACAATAAGACCGTTAAGAAGCGACTTGCATCCAGCGTGTTTCTGAGATCTCGGTCCACCTAGTTATGGCGGACCTCCTTTGCTTCGCGTTCGTTTACTTATTTTTAATGAGTACATAATTTTTCAAACACTTTCTCCTAAATTGTATCTTAGGGCCTTGGTGTTGCCATCGTGTGGCTACATAATTATTATGATTAAAATATTATGGATACACATTCAGATTTGTGTAGAATTTGACCACGTGAACGAGCCAATAAATCAACTACTAAACTAGATTCAAAACGTAATTATATTCGACAAAAAGGTAAAGAAGTAAAAAAAGGTCATCGTACTCATTATTATGAATAACTTTTTGGTACCTACTACAAGTCCAACTACGAAATTGCTAAAAATAAAATTGGTTCCATGCACAATAATTTCTAATATCATTAAAATTTTTCGTACTATGTATATTTTTTTCATTCCAACAAATTCGTACAGAAACGTAGCAAAACAAAAAAAATATTTTAGAGGTAGTAGAATAAGAATGATCAGTGATATGTGTATACACCTATTGAGTTTTACATAGATAGTTTTCATGCGACGACGTGTGTATCATTCAGGTGTTTTTGTTTTGTTTGTACTTGTGTAAAATTGAAAAATAACAAAGAACCTTTATTGAAGCGCTTCATTTTCAAAACTATATTTTTCCAAAGACCACATACTATATCCGAGTACTCACATTGTGAAATAGACTTGCTTTGAAGTAAGAAACGCTAGATTTTGCTATGACAATAATTCGCTACACTTGAAAATGCATACATATTCATTGATTTCATTTCAATGTTTCGAATACTCTCTTAACAATGTATTCTCACGTGTTTCATGTTCAAGAACCCCGTAAAAATAAACGGGTTAGATAAAGATTCCGACTTCTGTTTTTTCAAATTCAAGTATTAACACGTGTTGAACATTCTGTCTGTTGATAAGCGGTCTAAATGTAGTGTATCTAAATAGATACTCTACCTAGAGTAATCGTTAAATCCAAAGACAAGTAAATACTTTATACTTCGCGAGAAACACAAGCTCAGGCTATTTCAGTCTTCCTGCTTACCCGTTTCCTAAGAGATATAATCTAAAGCTTTTTTCAAGGTGAGAGTGAATAGGTATCTTCTAGGTCTGCGTGCTTCATCCTCGACCACAACGTTGCTTACCATGGGGAGTTGGTGGTCAAGCGCGGACTAATTCGAGATAAAAAATCAAGTTTAGAGTATGTAACTTAAAGGTCCATTCAATTTCACATAAAGTCATCTGAACATGTGTTTGACAACACGCACACTCGTAATGGGATTGGGATTGCAAAAATAAGTATTGCAGATTTATTTTTAAAGCGAAAATTTTTTATTTTTTTATATTGTAACGAAAGTTAATAATAGTTCAACCATTGACATCGCAACGACCAATGAAAACCAAAGCTATTCAGAATCTGTTTATCATTGGAAAATCGAAAGATTTTCCTTTAGACTGACTACGTACTATTTTTGTTGAAGCATTGATGCTATTTAGGAACAAACATGTAATTGTGAGCTGCACTCGTGACTGCGATTTTTCGGATTTGCTATGGTTCTTATGCCAGATATACCTACAGGCTGTTGCATTTCAAGGTGCAGAGCAAAGAAGTATGGACAATTTTTACTAAACCTGAATTCGCGAAAAAATAATATCAGTTCTTTCATACAAAAAGTTCGTTTGGTCTTGCCATAATTTTTTGGAACAAACTCTGTACAGCTAGTTCAAAAATCCAAACAGGCTATTTTTATTTGCAAAGTGCAGTGATTTTCAGAGGTGTATACAGATACACTCATAATTATGAGCAGCTTCTACCTACCGTGAACCACTCCCAAATCGCGAAAAAATTAGCTGCTCCGACAGTCCCTGAACTTTTTGTATGGAGCAGGTGATCTCTTTAACATTTTGCGAAACAAACCTCATGGTGGCTATTTTTGTTCCAGCATTCCTCCTAGGATCAATAGTAGCGGCTGTGTCTCCAGCGGTGATCGTACCGTGTCTGTTCCGTCTCCGCGGGAAGGGCTACGGCGTGTCGAAGGGCATCCCGACGCTTGTGCTGGCGGTGTCAGGAGTTGACGATGCCGCTTCCGTTGCCATCTTCGGCATCGTCTCTTCCATCATGTTTTCCAGTTCGTCGCTCACCGCGAATATCATTCAGGTTAGTTTGTCTAGCAGCACCTACAATAGTAGCAGCGGTTTTCCGGTAGCAAACGTGCCGTATGTGTTCCATCTTCGGGAAAAGGTGTACAAAGTGAAGGGTATCTCGAAGTTGGTGCTAGCAGTGTCTGGGGTAGACGACGCCACCTCCGTCGCTATCTTTGGCGTCGTCTTTTCCATCACGTTTTCCAGTACATCGCTCACCTCTAACATCATTTAGGTCAGTTTGTCTTGCAGCATTCCACCTAGAATCAATAGCGTGAATGGCTACAACATCTTGAAGGGCATCCCGACGCTGGCAGTGTCGCTGGATGCTAGCAGTATGCGAGTAACACTAGGTACGCATTCAAATTCCAACTTATCACACAGTCTGCCACCATTACGTTACCGAGTGCAAATAGATTATGCCAACAGTTTATTTGCAGGCACTATGACCTGTTCCTGTACCAGCCTTTTTAATAGTTCACTGCGGGACATAGACCTACCTAAGAAGGGTGATTGGGCTACATCCCCCACGCCGGCCCAACGCAGGTTGGCACATACGCCATCCAATTTCTTCTACTAACGTATGCAGGTTACCTTACGATACGATGTTTTCCTTTACCGTAAAAGCCAGTACTGTGAAATTCCGTATATACATTTCTAAGCACTATAACGTTTATGCCGTTATTACAGCGAAGTTTTGCATCGTTTCCAGGGCCCCTTGAGCATAATCGGAGGCATCGCATTTGGCGTCTTTTGCGGCTACCTGGTGAAGTACATCCCCGAGCGGAACGACGCTTTCATGGTGCCGCTGCGGGTGCTGTTGCTGCTCGCTGGAGGCCTGATGTCCGTGCTCGGCTCTGAGGAAATCGGCTGGGGAGGCGCTGGTAAGAACGGTGGCATTTTGACAATCGACGTATGCCATGTGACGTCCATTACTTGACAATGGACATCCCATAAATTTCCAATAAGACAGGTTGGAAGCGACTTGAGATTAGCCGCCCACCTTGTGGGTGGACGGGTAGACGTCATTACGCTACGTAATCTCACTCAAGATTTTTTCGACCCCATCGGTCATCAATCCTCCGTAAGTAGGTACTATGTGCCCTTCCGACTGCCATGTCAGCTTACAAATCAGCTGGGCTATGCCGGTAACATTGGTTCTTCTACGGATATTCTCATCTCTGGTTCATTCATTTCATTTTGACAATGGAACCTTTATATAGCAAAGGTTCATTACGAGTACATTAAATTATAATATAAGTTCTGGGGGCATGGAGTTAATGGCTAGGTTATAGTCTCAGAAAGTCATAAAATTCAAAGGACTAGCTCATAATTGATACAATATTCAAATTGATGCAGCACATTTTAACAAATAAATACCTAAGTCACGTAATGTTACCAGATACCAGCATATAGGTACTAGCACACTAACCTACCCACTACTGTGCATTTACGCATTAAGTCTATTAAAGAATCAACAGTCGTTTTAGAAGTTTGATTAGGTCAAGATAAGAAAACTATTTTTGTGACTAAACTAAAGCAATATCAAGTAGATAGATTCATAAAAACTAACTCTCACGTTTAAAGATTCACGTTTTTTCAATATTCACAAATACATAGAGCCATATTTAGCTACATCGTCTTGAGGTAAATGCTTACTTAATGTAGAACAATTGAGTAAGCATTTGAATTTTATTTGCCGTAACATAACTTATGAACTGTGAAAAATCAGAACTTAAGAGTCATTGGTTAAAATATTAGACCTGTTTTCCGCCAATAAGGCGTGAAAGATCATTTTAAGGTGTGAAGTGTAGTCATCACTTGAACAATAACCTCTAGGAAAAGGAAACGTCTGCATTGAAAGCCGTAAAATGGCAGCAATCATAAATATGTCATTTGCTAACAAATCAACATAAATTACAGTTTCCTATACGGTACCAGACAAGCTGCTGTTGTATTCTTGCCATGTTTACAAAAGTTGTTGTTGTTTAAAACCATCATTATTTTACTTTGAGAACCTTGAAATCAAAACATTGTAATACATGGCGTCGGTTTGTAAATAGCTTGGACTTTCAAAGGTATCCTATTCCTACTCGTAGGTAAAGATATAATGAATACCTTCCTACTTTGCCCTGATGCCAGGGCACTAGAATACGGCATCGGTATCCTCTGCCTGTAGTAAGAGCCTACTAAAAGAAGCTCGTGGATGGTCAGAGTTGGTTATAATGAATAGAATATTATATTATGCCTCCAAATGTTATACCATCCAAACATCAATCCATCTCATATCACCACAGCATTTCACCAAGATAAATTAATATTTAACTTGTTGAGATTGATTGTTAATTTATACTCAACAATTTTTGTCAAACCAAATAGTTGTGAATAATAAAATAAAAGTACTGTTACATTTTGACAAATTAATAATCTGATTCTTATTTTCACTAGAACGTACGAGTCATCTTCATCATTCACAGCTAATTTATCTCACTGCTGGGTAAAGGCCTTTCTCATACTGTGCCATCTGCCTCGGTCCTGTGCCAATCGTAACCAGGTTAGATCCGCGATTTCGACTATATCGACGACCACCGCTCCACTCACCTTGCCTTAGCCACTATTCTGTGACAGCTTTACTCCACCTGTCATCACTTCACGCCTCGCCATGAGTCTTGAGACACTTGAAACCTTGCCACTTCAGTTCACTTGAGCATTTGGATTATCTTTAGACATTCAAGGGTCTGTGGATGATCCAATTGCTTGTTATGTAGTAGTTGTTTATGTAGTTAATAAATGCACTTGCCCTTTAAAGTTATAGGTCGAATCATTTTTTATAGGGCAGGTGCCTTTATTAACTACCACTAAATTCAAGACCTACATAATCTAAAACTACATAAACGACTACTACTAGCAATTGGATCATCCATAGACCCTTGAAGGTCTAAAGATAATCCAAATGCTCAAGGCGCTCAAGCCCACTGCCAGATGGCAGCGTGCCCAGCATGCTTTTCGAATCATACAACTTGACGGTTGTGATGCTAGCTACAAGCTGCAGATAACCAAATCCTCGCGCAACTGATAAATGAGCTTCAGTCTGATTGGGCTATCCGTAGCTAACATCACAGCCTCCAAGTTGTATGATTCGACCTTTACAGGACTACAGTTCCAACTTCCTAAACATCACTTCTTCGTCGGATTTCCGTATAGCGAACTGGATCTTGAAGTTCAATACATTGACCTCTCCATTGCTCTCTGTGAACTTACAAATATATTCGTGGATTCCAGGTCCATTGGCAGTGATTGCGTTCGGCTTCATAGCATGCAAGAACTGGTGTGAGATGGGCTGGGAGATGGAGGACAACCCCGTCGCCACCGCCTTTGAAATATTCTGGATGTTCTTTGAGCCTATGCTCTTCGCTGTTACAGGGGCACAAGTGGTGGTAAGTTCTGCATTTATTTTACTTTTACAAAAGGGCAAAACATTCTGCATGTGCATGTGTAATGTGTATGTGTGTGAGTGAGTGTGTGTGTGTATGTGTGACAGTGAGTGAATTTGTAAACTTTTCTTCAATTGAATCATCTGTGATGTTTTAAATATGTTATTTTAAGAACTTTTGTTGATGAATTAGCACTAATTTTGAGCTGCTGCGCAATTTATGTTAGTGTTTTTGAAGAAAGTTATAAGAGAAAGTAGTTGTAGTAGTTGATGTATTTTATATTTCAAATGGCTAAGCTAAGTAGTTTAGACATAACATACAATACGATCCAGTAGTCACGAATTAATCTTTACCTTAAACCCTTGACACCAAAATTGAATTCTTATTTATGATGAACAATACCTAAGTGTAAAGCTCATACTTCATCAGCTATCTGTCAAGTTAGGTGAGTTTTAAAATTCCTTGGCAATGCTTTTCTTCATAGCAATGTATAGATGAGAGAAATATTCAAACAACTAGTAAAGATGTTGCTAACACAAGCTGACATTTAATTTTCCTCCGTTTTTAAGTACCCTATAAATGAATCATTCGAAACAAATAGTATAAAACCCCGATCCGGGCGGATGCCGCTAGCACAACCAAAGATTTTCAATGCTAGCTCCCGCTCCCACTCTGAATGGCCACGTGCCCATTTACGTATACGTTCAGCATTTCGAATGATTCAATTATAGCTTTCTAGATCTTAAGAATAGTACTGAAGCAAACAATCCTTAAATTTTGTCATGATTGCAACGAAACCCAAATTGTGAATTTTTTCACAACAAAATTTTTGAATTGGAAAACGATGTGGCCAAATATGAGTAGGTACATAATATAATAACAACGCTGAATAAAATAATTAAAAAATAGAACCGAGTACCAAGATTCGTCAAAATTCGAAGAATAAATAAATGCTATCTGTGTTCCAGAAACAACATCTAAAAACTAACAAACGAATATCGGGAGACGTGAAAGCAAAATTATCAAGTTAAAAGTAAGACTTTGCTCACATTGTTTATGTACTGTTCTAGATTGCAGACCTGGACCCCCGGCTGGTGATGATAGGCACTGGCATCCTGATGACGTGCGTGGTGCTGCGCGCTCTACTCACCAGCGCGTGTGCCGTACGCAGCAACCTCAACATGAAGGAGAAGATCTTCGTTGGCCTGGCCTGGATGGCCAAAGCTACTGTCCAGGTTAGTCTTCGTATAACACGATGGAATTGTAAAGATCTCAACATACATGAAAAATGTTCATTGACTTGACTTGGAAGTCCAAAGCTACTGTTCAGATTGATATAGTACGGAATACCGATGGGGTCTAAAAGACCCCGTGTGGAGACCACATAGCGGCAAGTGCATCGTGGAACGACCACCTACAAGGTCCCTTATGCTCTTTATGTAGAACATACTTGTTTGGCGATAGTTTGTAGGGGCCTTTGGAGCAATCTCAACATGAAGGATAAGATCTTTGTCGGACCAGCCTGGACGGCCAAAGCTACTGTGCAGGATGGTATAGCACGGAATACTGATAGTGCCCGGCACACCACATTCCGGCAAGGACAGCGTAAAACATTATCTCACGAGGTTTCTCAGCAGCCTTTTCATGTAGAAGATCATACTACTTTGAGTTAGTTTGGAGGGACCTTTGAAGCAACCTCAACATAAAGGAGAAAATTTTCGTCCGTCGTCCTGACTTAGATGGCCTAAGCTACTGTGCAGGTTGGTATAGTACGGAATACCTATCAGCCTCAAAAGTTCTCAAGTGGAGGCCACATATCGGCAAGAACAGCGGAAAACGTTCATTCACAAGGTCTCTCAGCAGCATCTTCATATAGAAGATCTTTCTTATTTGGGTTAGTTTGGAGAGTGAGACGATGATAAGCAGTGGCATCCTGGTGGCTTGCGTGGTGCTGTGGTTTTTGC
Organism: Hypomecis atomaria; assembly: GCA_964007245.1. Classification (NCBI taxonomy): domain Eukaryota; kingdom Metazoa; phylum Arthropoda; class Insecta; order Lepidoptera; family Geometridae; genus Hypomecis; species Hypomecis atomaria. The sequence continues at coordinate 10,738,337 of OZ023281.1, read as the reverse complement.
TCACCAGCACGTGCGCCCTGCTGGCGGACCAACCTCAACATAAACAAGACCGCAAGATCACGACGTAAGCCGCCTCCAACCGGTTTTATTGTAGATCTAAACGAGTGGTAACGTTTACTGTTCTATTGTAATCACTCTTAATACTAAGTCTAGCGTGTATATTGTAAACCCCAAGTTTTCACTTTTGTTTTCCCTTCCAGGCTGCCCTAGCCCCGGTGGCGTTGGATGAGGTGCGCAAGATGGCGGGCGACTCGAGCCCAGACCCGATACTGGAGGGCTACGCCGAGACCGTCATCACAATCTGCATCATGTCCATCGTGGTCACCGCGCCGCTCGGGGCCATCGTGATCACGGTCACCGGCCCGCGGCTGCTGTCCAAGACCACCAAGCCTCCTGTCTTGGAAGGTCAGTCCACGCAAAATTATATTTCGGACACCTCTAAACAGTTACTTGTTTGGAAGTTGCGCAAAAGTCAATTTTCAGATCTAATTTGAGTTGGGGTAGATTTATTTCATTGCGCAGTAGGGGTTGCGCGTGCCCCAATCTGTTCGCTTTATACTGCAGATGCGCAGACTACGCATACTTGGTTTCAGTTTTTTTTACAATAGCTCATGTCTTGCCTTTAGCGCTTCCGTCTTAATCAATTTTGACGACAATGACGAGACTGAATTTAACAATTACTTATCCTTTGTTAAGACCAGTATAAATAGAATATGATGCAATTGACGCACCTACCTACTACACTTACAAAGAAAAAGTTTTTTTTTTTACACTGAAACAAGTTTCAAAAATTACATCTAAACAAATAAAATGTGTGGAATAGTCCCGAACTTATATAATACCAACAGAGTTGAAAAAGGTCAAGTACAATAATAAAGATAAACATTTAACTGGAAATATATCTTTATTGTTTTCTTTAGAGCTAGTCACGTTTTAGATTAAACACTTATATTCATATTGAAGTTGTAAATTCCGTGAAGAAATTAATAAGAATTGTAGTTATGAGGAGAAACTCTTGTAGGGTCCGGCGAGGTTCCATTTGGGTACTGGAATTGGTTTGGAGAATTGTTGCCGTACGGTCCGTTGCCATATGGAGATCCATAAGGAGGTCTTACAGGAATACTTGGATTGTATCCAGAATTCGCGAGGTTAAATGTAGCAGAATCTGACGAATATCCGGGATAATTATTTGGAGGAGCCTGACCGTAATGTGGGTCCTGGTACGAGGGTCTTTGGTTGTAATTATTATGAGGATTAGTTGAGTTCTGTTGTCCGTATCCTGGTGAGCCTGGATATGAGTTCGTGTGCTGAGGGTACTGCACATTCTGAGTATTATACGGCGATCTTCCATATGTATTGTTCAATGTGTTTCCAGTCCAATTTGATGCATTGAAGGTATTATAATTGTTTTGTCCTGGATTTTTCGTAGGATCGTCATAAATAACCGAGTGCTGGTTTCCTGGGCGTGTATTATAGTTGGTCTGACTTTGACCAGGATTATACGGTGGTGTTTGACCTGGGTAACCAGGATATGGCTTGGGTGTAGTACTATAGGATGAATAACCGTTTGAATTATTATAGGAGGGTACAGGTTGATGATACGGAGGTCTTCCACTTGGGTTATTGTTTGTGTTAGGAAATTTAAATCCAGGATAGGGGGTGGATGTAGTGTATCCATATGGTGTTTGCCCATTATTGCTTGAATACGGGGTTTGCCATGAATTCGGCGGAGTGCTCTGTCCATATGGTCCCGTTGGATTGTAACTCGAGTTGTTCGGATTAGAACCGAAGGTAGGCCCTGATTGATTGTAATTATGCTGTCCCCATTGAGTATTAGTTCCGTATGGGTAGTTGGAATTGGGTTGTTGTTGTCCATTAGGCATCCATGGATCGGGTCGAGGTTGTTGAGGATATTGTCCATAATTTCCCTGTCCATAAGATCCTGACGGATTACTGGTGAAATTATTTGGTTTGTATCCATTGTTACTAGGATATCCAGGTTGGGTGTAGTTAATAGATCCACTCGGTTTATATCCGTTGTAATTGGGATAACCAGGTTGATTGTTATAAGTTCCACTTGTTCCGTATCCACTGGAATTAGGAAAACCTGGTTGAGTGTGATTGTTTGTCCCGTACGGATTGTTATAGTTAGATTGTCCATTATACGGTTGAGGATTTTGACCATAAGGTACTGTCGGGTTGTTATACCCGGGTCGATTGTTCTGATTGTTGTAGTTAGGATTCGGATCTAGGCCGTAGGGTGGTCCTGACGGTACAGTTGGATATAAATGTGTCTGTGCCTGATACGCTTGTCTTACAACTCTTTTAAGTGCTCCATCAGTTTTGTCCAACAAATCTTCTCCATCATTTATTTTGAGCTGTACTGGCAGAAATTTTATGAAATCTGTGCTTGACTTTGAAATTTCTTTGTCACGCTGAACCTTCTTTATATCATCGGTTTTTAAACAAATACACTTTTCACTGTGTAATGCTATCACTAAAACCGCAGCGCAGACGGTTGCCACAATCTTATTCATTTTTGCAACTGAACTAAAATATTCTCAGCTTGTCATTTATATTAAACATAGATACACTTCGACCTTCCTTATCCATGTATAGATATGTAGTATTTACCTCCTTCTCTTATAATTGGAATGAGCTCATTGCCGATGTATATCTATCATGATTGAGATTTTGTTAAATTCTAAGGCAAGAATCTCCTACTTGTTAATAATTTACCGCACGTTTTCTAATTTAAAAATATACCTTAGTTACTTTGATATCACTGGTTAGTTACACGTACCTATTTATTTACAATTTGATATTATTAATTGTAACTTATTCTATAAGCATCAAAGTACTATTGTCTCGTTTTCATAAATCGTGTAATATTATTTTTATTACAGACACACGAATACTTCAATTTGTAATCAAAATATTCCGAGAGCTCTATAATAAGTATTCTAGCATTTTCGAAAATTCAGTAAATAGAATATATGTACATATATGTTATATATGTATATATTTTATATGTACGAGTATATATTTTATTTCTATTTCACGATAAGAAATAATAGTTAAACTGTAGGTCTCGGTTGTTTGAACCGTTTAGACATGTCAGAGGCCTTCAGGCGGCCTAAAAACTCTGACACCAGGGCTAGCTAGATTTTGTCTTAGTATGTTTATGACCTAAAACGAAACAAACAATTATTTTTAATAAAAACGAAAAATAAAAACAACCTACTTTATATTTGTACTTTATTTCCGTATTTTATTTTATTTTTAAAATCTAAGAAACTAACAGCTTATAAATAACAGCTTATAAACTTAAATAGACTAATATTAAAGCTAATTACAAGTTTCTACTGATAGAGATATTTTGAAAATATTAAACGCTTATAATTTTGATTTGAATTGAAACTAACAAATCGAACTGCAACTTAGATAATAAAACTCAATGTCACACTCGTATATCAGAATAAATTAAGATTTAATTCTTATTCAAATTAGTTGTTTAAACATTACTAAAAAAGCGGTCACTCAGCTGCTTCCTAATTGAACGAACATTAGAATGGAATATATAAATATCCAGCTCATGTAGTAAATTATTGTAGGTGCCACACGCACGACTTATAACACTGTTTTGGCGATAATTGGTTGATGCTGCAGGAGGTTTGAATAGGGGGTTGAATAAAAAAAACATCAGATGTTTCTCGACGATAATATAGTGGAAGGAAATGATGTTTAGCACAAGATTGTAAGTAGTTTCTGATCTTAGTTTTAGTTTTATAGTTTAGGAAACGAATAAATTTTAGGAAACGAATAAATTTCTATGAATCGATGTTAATTAAATTTTTTTTTTTAGAATGAGCACAATTATCCACAGCAGGACATAGGGTTATAGAATTCTATTAGGACCGGTTAGAAGCATGCAACATAATACTGCGGTTTTGATTACATTGTCGTTACACTTAATCGGTGCACGTCCTACGCTGCGTTTGCCGGTACGTGATCTCTGGACGGGTAGCCGCGGGTGGCATTTTCCAACTGAGCGCTACCGTGGCTCGGATGACACGTTAACTTGTAGGTCCCGGCTATTTTTTTCAGAACTTTACGACCCCATTGTCCATCAGTTTTTTTACTAGCCCCTGCCGTGCTCAGCTCTGCTCACCGCCATTTCAACTTGCTAAGCGGCTGAGAATAAGCTTCACTAATATTATTGTTTGTCCTCAGGCTGGCGGCGCTCACATCGGCCGTCCATCCGCGACATCTCCATCATCGACGAGGAGGAGATCGCGGAGCGCGACGCGGAGGCCGAGGTGCCCTCGCCACCCGAGTCGCCCGCGCCGCCCGCGCACTCCACGCCCGCGCCCATCACCGTACAGCCCAACCACAAGCAACCTTCATAGCCGACCTTTGTAATCCGTGAGCAACCTTCATAGCCCGTCAGCAACCTTTTTAACCCGTCGGCAACATTCATAGCTGACGTTTGTAGCCCGTGAGAAACCTTAATAGCCTTCCTTCATAGCCCGTGAGTAACCCTCAGAGCCTACATTTGTATCTCGTGAGCAACCTTTATAGCCCGTGAGACACCTTGATAACCTACCTTTGCAGCGTATGCAACTTATGTAGCTTACAAATAACCTTTGTAAGCTAAAATTAACGTTTTTAGCCCGTAATTAACTCTCGTAATAATAATAAAAATCATGTGCGGACTTCATAGCCTGCAAACAACCCTCGTAGTCCAAAAGTAAGTTTCGTAGCTTACGAGCAACGCTCGTAACATATGAGTAACTATTGTACCTAACAAGCTACAAAAGTAACAAGTACAAGCGCAAAAAAGTACCCTAGTAGCCCACAAACTATATTTATAGGCTACACGTTGCCTTCGTAGCTTGTAGCCCGCAATCTACCCTCTTAGCTCACAAGTTGTATTTGTAGGCTACACGTTGCCATCGTAGCTCTCGACTTACCCTCGTAGCTCACAAGTAATCCTTGTAGGCTACACGTTACCATTGTAGCTCTCGATTTACCTTCGTAGCTCACAAGGAGCCTTCGTAAGCTACAAATTACCTTCGTAGCCTGTACTCTCGGAGCTGATAAGCAAACTTTGTGATAACTTCTCTGATAAATAAATCTTGATTAAATCTTATTTTCCTGTTATATAATTACCATTGTATTACGTACGTAAGTACGGTACATTGAATTGGTACTTACAAATATTTTAAATGCTAATATGCATATCATACGTCCTTCTAAACATTTTTTTATGGAGTACTAAAAACATTCTGCGAATAAGTATTAGAAAATATTATCTATTATTTATTACCTATTTTTTAAAAGGGGCCAATTTTATGCATGTTTTACGAAGCATATAGTAAAAAAAAATTTACGTGAAAGTTCTAATGCACAACACACTTTTTTATTGACCATCATATTATATATATAGCAAAAGTGTGTTGTGAATGAGAACTTTTATATAAGTATTTTAAATAATTACCATTTTATTACGTTTGAATATTACATTGAATTGGTACTTACTGATATTTTAAACGCTAATATGCTATTTTTGTGGAATACAAAAAAAATCCTTCGAATAAGTATTAGAAAATATTATCTAGTATTATCTATATTTTATGCATATATTACGAAGCATATATGGCAAAAAAAAACATATAAATTCACATCACACTTTTTTATGGAGGATAGTGTGTTCAAATATGAATGTCGTACTTAATACTTATATGTATACAATGGTTACATTAGTATTATTGAATAACTTAATATAGATCGCAATTTATATACTTACTTACCTATTTAATGTACACAAAATAGATAATAGAATTAATTGAACTACTTAGTTGTGTTTATAATATAATCGTGTGATAAAAGTATACTAAAACTCGCTGGCTTCGATGAAACCTCGCTTTCGACTATTTGTATTTTATAAGAAACATTGTTATTTTTGTAAGGAAATCTTTACGATAGATAATTGAAATGAAATTATTACTCTATTCAATAAGTATTATTATTTAAATATTTATAAAGAGGTGAAATACTTGGCAAAGAGCCATATAGAAAAACAAAAACCTAAATGCATAGGGTAGCTTTGAACACCCAAGATGCATTAAGAGAATCACAGCAGGTACTTACATATTCCGAAGAATAATATAAAATTTTGCCAGGTATTGTAAATGTAATTGATCAGTATTGTTTCTATTTTTAATTAAACGTTAGATTTAAGTATCAACTTAGAATTCGCTATTGTGATTTGGTACAAACTATATAGGTACTTACATAGTTACTTTAAGTATTAACCGGCATGTACGAGTACTCGTATGTTGCTCATTACCAACGTTTAGTACGAGTACTTATTTATAGTAAATCTAAATATGAATATTTAAGTAGGTACTAAGCCTTCTCCGTCATACTGAACATTTTTCTAGAAACCTGAGTAATTCTAGGATTATCATTTTACACGTCATCATGACCAAATTTTACGATGGGGCACAAAAAGTTCATTGACTCTACAAAATGTATGAGACAGCAGATTTTTCTTCACGGTTTCAGGGTTGAGCCCCTTCGTATAAGCGATGGTTATAGTGTCGGTCATGACGTGAATACAATAATAAGTCGACTTATATACATAATCACATATTCAATTATAGCAAAATTAATTTGTGGATTTTTAGCTTTAGATAGAAAATGAATAAGTCGATAAACTCACTTAGTTTTGATTTGCTGTATTTGTAAATTGGATGAAATAATTATGTACCAGTAAGATTCAAATTTTAAACTGGTCGCCCGGAATGCCGGAGTATGCGTTTTTGACTTGTCAATATATTCACGCCATGTACGGAATGATTAGTACAATACAATGATATCGTAGAACATTTCTATTGTCTAGAAAAATATCCGGCATAGAATGGATTTCGATGGCGGCTAACAAAATATCCAATCACAGTGACCGCTATGTTTAAATCAGTATCTGTGACTGAGTATTTGTTATTCAACACCGAAACCTGCCCACTAAGCTGTTTTTATGGAGAAACCTTCTAACTCTTATTCACAAACTTTCGGAAAATTAACGCTATAAAGCGCTTTGTCCGCTCCTCTTTTAAGAGAAGTGATATTCATAAAAGTGAGACAAAGCAAATTTAAGCTAAACGAGCCTATAGCCTATAGGATGTTTATGAATAAGACTGTCTGTATATCTAGTATTTGTTGGTCACTTAAAATGTGTAAGTAACTAGGTGCATATTATCATATACCGATATACTTGCTATATATATAAATAGTAGGTTCATTCCCATTTGTAAATAATCAATCGTTATAGAATCACATCAAAATCATTCCTATTGAGTGGGGACCAAGTTTTGGGTTTCTAATATAAAATTGTAATGTTTGTATGAAATAGTTGTCATTTAGCTAGGCATATTTATATATTGGTTGTGCTTGGAGAAAGACATTAAAAAATAATGTTACAAAAAGAGTTCGATAAAAAGCAATAAAATAATCATAACTTATGTATTGAATTTTATTTTTTCTTATCTTAATCCCCTTGTATAGGCCGAATCAAACTTGCGTTGCGCAGTAGTAATATTATATTCGCGGCGCAACAGTTGGTATGACTGTGTGTACTCGTATAGATATCTATAAATAATAACCATGATAATAACAGATTTATAATGCTCCACTTGAGTCACAAAAATGCATGAAAAATCTTCCAAGCTGTTGTCAAAACTGTCAAATAAGTATTGGGATTTGACCTTCCTTGTCTAAAAATCCGACAACAACCACCGAATCGTGATATTTTTATGTCTCATTCTTAACTAGTGCCATATTAAATCGATGCATCTCTTTCGGATTTTCTCGATCGATCACATTATTCTTCTGGCAACTCTGTGGACGCGTGCAATTTGTAGCTAACTTCACAGCCTCTAAAAACTTTGATTCGGCCTTTAGTATCTACTTATAAGCAAAATTCGTTTAAACGAAAACGATTTATTTATTAATTTAAATGAAATTAGGTGAGTTTGATGTTTGGTTTGTAGGTTTCGTGGACTATTGGAACCATAGATATCTTATACTATCAATAGTGGTTGAAGCAAAGACCTTGTACTTATTAACAAGGTCTTTGGGTTGGAACAATTACAAACTTTATCAGTAGATATAGAAATAGAGGTTCTGTAATCGAATTTCAGAACATGTTCCTGTGTTTTTTTTTTGAGAATAATAAATAACTGTAAACGGACTGTATCATCGTTAAAAGTATTAACTTATAACGATGATACAGTCCGTTTACAGTTATTTTACCTCTGATATTTGGCGCTGTGTCTCTGTCTGACCTGTGATGGTGTATAATGACTAGACAGAGACAGCGACAAATGTCAGAGAAGTAAAACAACTGTGAATGGACTGTAGAAAACGTCCTGAAAAAGCCTTGTAGGTTTCTTCAGTTAGTTTTTCACCCTCTTATCATGACTTAAGGTATGATTCCGAACTCCGCTGCAGGCAGCAACAGCGCAGCAGTGCCGCTGAAGCACTACTGGTACCCGTTTAATCTCTATGAGTTTTTATGAGATTTCATTCCGAGCTAAGCAGCATTACCGCGGCAGCAATATGAGGAAAAGTAGTGCTGCGGCAGCACTGCTGCCTGCTGCTGCTGTCTGCAGTGGAGTTCGGAATCATACCTTCATGTATGCCAACACGCATTTCATCAGTCAACCATCTGTGATCAGTGAAGTGCGCCATTTTAAATAATATTTATTTCTATAAAAAAATTACATTATGAAAACGATCATCTAAAAATAGATGGCATTTTAAAATCGATTTCTATTACTTATATTATGAAGTTTAAAACAATAAAACAAAATATGGAATGAAGCTAATTTTAATCATTTTTACATGTACTAAGTACCTACGTACATACTTTGGTCTTCGTAACTTAAAATAAATGGTGAAAGATTCTGAAGAATGTTTATAAATAATTATGTACCTATATCTGAGTCTCTAAGTCATAGTCTAAGTCATTACTTAGATACGTATACTACGTATAGTATGTACCAGTATGTAGTTACCAATTGATTTGATTCCAAAATCATTTTTAAAGTTTAATATTCATATTCAACGTGGTTTTAGGGTCCGTACCCAAAGGGTAAAAACAGGACCCTATTAATAAGACCCCGCTGTCCATCTGCCTGTCACCAGGCTGTATCTCATGAACCGAACCGTAATAGCTAGAGAGATGAAATTTTCACAAATGATGTATTTCGATTGCCGCTATAACAGCAAACACTAAAAACGGAATAATATGAATATTTAACTGGGTGACCCATACAACAAACGTGATTTTTTTTTGCTAAGGGGCTCCCATACTGTACGGAACCCTTCATGCGCGAGTCCAACTCGTACTTGGCCGATTTTAATTTTGAATAAATCTTAAAACGAGCGCCGTCATATCTATAGACCGAATCCAACTTTTTGGTGTCTGTGAACACGAGGCGAGTCATAGCGCAGTAGGAAATTGGTTACGTCAGCTGCGCGAGGGGTGGAGGGGATATACGCAGCTTGTAGTTAACTTCACAGACGTCATTAAGTTTGATTCGGCCTGTACAAAAAATGTTATTTGCGATATTTCCGTCAATTGGGAACCTAGCGGTAATATTTTATGAATTTATATTTCTGTGCTTATTTAATTTTGATTCTTTAAGCAACTAAAATACGATATCAATTATACATTATTCAATATTTTTTTTCACGTAGAGATCACTGGATTGTTCGAGCCAAAACGAAATTCTTGCAAATAACAAACCTCTGTATAAAATTAACTATAAGGCGAAATATAAAATTAATTCCTACTCTACCGTTGTATTGAGGAAAATTACTTATAGGCCGAATCATACAAATCGGCGGATGTGAATGTAGCTATAACCTGCGCGAAACCCAATCAACGTGCAGCTTTATGTGAGCTTCACTCAGGATAGGATATTGCGCTTTGTAGCTCGTAGTTAACTTCACAACCGCCGACTTGTATCATTTGGCCTATACTCATCATTTTCAATGTGATGCAGTACTTACAACGTACATTTATTTTTCGTATTGATAAGAGGTTTTACATTCTTGATTAATCCATGGCAGAATCAATTCAATACCAACTTATAGACAAACACATATTACTATCGACTATAGAGAGAAAAAACCTATAACGTCACATAGGTACTTATCAGAACTTATGGAATGACTAATCGGCTGTAGTTATACAGGGTCATAGGTATTAAACGAAGCTTTTTCATACAAAAAGTTCGTCAACTCGCGGTAAAATGTATGGAGAAGCAAATTTTTAAAAGTCCTAGTACAAAAGTTGTTTGTCTAGATGTACTAGACCCGCCCTTAAAAGGTTTTACGTTTAATACCTATGGCCCTGTATACCGACCCGCTACCGGCAGCGCTTACAGAATACAATAGACAATATGTGTATAACTTTATACACAGAAAACATTACAGGATATTTAAACTAAAACAGCAATACAATGTTCGGTGGAATGAATGGCGGCATTACGCTTACAGTGATTTCTTCCAAGCAAACTTCGGATGGAGAAGACTGTCAGAAAAATGTTAGCGGTCGGTGATACGCGAGAAAATAAGAAATTAAATAGGTAATGAGTGGATAAATTAAGTTTAAAAATCTGTCACGTAGGTACAGATTTATCAAAATCTTTCAATACACTTTTTTTCAAATACTTGTCGTCGTTTAGTGGTTAAGAGTAGGTACTTAATTAAAAAAATCTGTTACAGCCCGGGAGGTAAGGGCAAAAAATGCAACTACTTTCTAAAAGCTGTTTTTTTGGGATTAGGTAGCCATGGTGGTGTACAGCAATACCCCGGATTCAGTCAGCTGGGATGCATGAGTATCTTGCAACTACTTTTATTTTTAACTTACTACTAAATTGGTGTGCGGGTAGGAAAATAACTAAAAAAAAGTTTTACCGCAGCAAATGACCTGAAACAAGTAACAAGGCAAACAAATTACTTATCTGCCCGTACACTAATTTTCAGCTTTTAGAAGTACTTGCAAGATACTCATTTATATTTTTGAAAATTCAAACGGGTATCAACACCAAATGCTAAGCATCCCAGCTGACTGACTCCGGGGTATTGTTGTACACCACCATAACTACCTAATACCAAAAATTCAGCTGTTAGAAAGGAGTTGCATTTTTTGCGCTTACCTCCCGGGCTATTAGTACCGCACCCGCTGTAAGTAACGAGTCAGAAGTAACAACAGCCTTACATTACATTTAATGATCTCAACATATTTTGTAACATCATAGACGAGATCCATACTTTGAAACTGTGTGGAGCAAAGCTGAATAGTCTCTGAATAATTTTAATTATTTTAAAAATAAAAATAAAATTCAATGGAAGCAAGTAAGCTACTCGTACTAAAATTGAATTACCTTTGAGGTCCAAATCCGTAGAACTACATATTTTAACCCCGCATAGCTCCAACAGAATTGATGGATTTACCAAAAATTATATTATCAACCAATCATCAACATCACGCGACTTAAAACTTAAAGGTAATTACTAATAAACTTATCCTACTTAACGTAAATAAAGCATTACAATTATATACCACTTTAATATATTCTATGACTAGATGAGTCCGAATTTTTGAATTCTCATGAAAGCCGAAGCATAATACGAAAATCTCCTTTGTAGATATTGTTCATGCTAAGTAAATATATCTAGTAAAACTTTCAATAAAACATACGAATACTGAATATAAAATTACGATTATATTATATGTAGGTATAACTAACAGTTTAAAATTCATAGGATTTCTTAACATTAATTTATACTACAAAGGAGGAGATATAGGGTTATAAGAAGCGGTGACACTGGTCTGAAATAAGATGCCAGAAATCCCAAAAATAGCATCCTATTAAAAAAATGCTATGGGTTGATAAAACGACATAAAATACTTATGTCGGTTTAATATCGATGTGCCACTTAACCCATCGAGTGTTACATTTCGTCATTCTTTAATTTTATTATGTGGTTACGTTTAATACATGCTACCAGTATGTGTTTTAAAACAATAATAGCGAACGTGTATTTAGACATAGACAATTAAATTTTAATATGAATAAGGATTCTAGTACGACTGTTATCGAGACAAGTTGTTAGTGAAAGAAATAAAGTTATTTTCATTGGTTTGCGTTTAAAATCTAAATTATTCGGAATGCACAAATAGGTAGGTATATACATACAATATACTTTGTAAACCACCTTAAATTGCATGTAACTTTTTAGTTGTTTTTATGAATTAACATTTGTCATTGACTGCCTCGGTGGCTCAGTGGTTAGTGACCCTGACTCCTGGGTCAAAGAGGAGTGGGTTCGATTCCCACCCAGGGCAAGCATTTATGTGATGAACATAGATATGTGCTCTGTCTGGATGTTATTAGGTATTATTTATAAAAGTATGTCTTTAAAAATGTAGTATATCAGTCTCTGGTAGCCATATCACAAGCTTTGATTAGCTTAGGATCAGAGACCGTGCGTAAGATGTCCCCTAATATTTTTTTTATTTTATTAATTTAAACATCTAGTGCTAGCAATTAAAACACTAACGTCCTAATGTACCTATGTAGGTATGTAATAATGTTTTCTACCTAAATATTCAAGCACTAATTGTACAGTATGCAACAAAGGTTTCAATTATTTTGAGAACTTTGTTGCATACAAAATGCTTCCAAAAATATAACAACAGTTTAGTTGGCAAAAGAAGTTGTACAAAACCACGTTCGTTAATATTGTTCCTGCGTAAAAAGGCAGTATGAAGTTATGGCAGCTTGATGTTATTGGCCTGTGAGATCCGCAAGGTGGCGCGCTCGTCGGTGCTGATGGTCCTGGAGAGGAAAGTGGAGGAGGTTCTCGCGGACGACGCCTGCTTCTGCGTGTCCGGCTTCTCCAGCCCTGTTTATATTAGTTGATTAGAAACAGCTCGAATAGCGGCGAAACAACTAGCGTGCACTACAAGCCCTTCTACCGTACTCGCACTTTTACTTCTATGCATTCAATGAAAATTTTACGAAGCGCATGTCAAACTAATAAATATTGATAAGAACTCCAACACAAAAAAATAATTTTACTGAAAGAATATATTCATTTTCTACTTTAAATGTATAGCTAGACATTTTTATGAAAAAAATATTAAAAGATATTATGTTTCGGAATCCTGCGCTTACAATAAATTGGGCATTTAATTTTACATTTACAAACTTTTATAACTCAGAAATTAATATAAAAACGTTTTTTATTGCATATACTATTTTTATGAAATTATTTTTAAAGTATTTTCACACTTTGGTGTTTTCTACACAATTATTATTATTTAATTCAACTGCATAGAGTTCAAAGTTCGAGTACAAACATATTAATTTAGTAATGCAAGAACTAAGGCTATCTACGTGGTATTGTCTTTAGTTGATTTTAGATGACTAATTACTTTAGTTAATTAGAATATGGAATTTTAGTTAGTTAATGAAGCGGGTTACTGAATCGACCACCCTGAAGAGCTACGTTGAGAGTAGCGTTAGGTTAAGAAACAGTAAAACAGACTACAACAATTATTAAACTAGTATATACTTGATTCTAATGGTATCCGTGAACAACCTGAAAAAATACAATTTTGGTAATATCAGAAACAAGTAGGTAGTTTATTATTATTCAACATTATGAGCCGGAAGGATTCAACATTTTAGGATTCCACATTTTAAGAACTCTACATTTTGGGAATTCAACTCAACATTACTATGAGCTGGAAGGGTATTAATTTGCTGAATGAATGTTATGTCTGAGCAATGATCACAATGCAGTGCTCGATTGGATTTTGAGCTGTTAAGAATTTAGAGTTCTATGTGGGACTATTCCGAGACATAAGTATATGGAAAATCACTTTTTTGTAGGCAAGCATTTATAAGTAATACAGTATACGTATAAATAAGTAATACAGTGCCGCTGGTGAATACCTACTATGATAGATTCGTCTTATCAGTCTACTTGTACTAAGTACGCTCAGAGAAATACATCCTTAAGTACGTTATAGGGACTGATATACAAGAGAAACATTGACACTTATTTTCATCAACGTCTTCATTTTTATCAGCCGTAGTACATCCACTGCCGAACATAGGTATCCCCAATAGATTTCCAATTAGAATGGTTGGAACGTGTTTGCATCAAGCGTGTTCCTGCTGTCTTGATTAGATCATCGGGACCTAATCCACCTTGTCGGCAGACATCCTACTTGCCGGTAGGTACGTACCTACACAACTTGAGACATTACTAGGGTAGCCATCCGTCCAGGTTTCCCCGGATTTGTCCTAGTTTAGAGGGCGTCTGGAAAGCGTCCGGGCGGAGTTTCACTTGTTGTCCGGGGTTTATATCAGAGTCCAACTTCCGGCTCGCAAAATTCACCGTATACAACGGTTAAAAAATAAAAATCTGATAATCTATCGATATTATAATTATGTCCGGGTTCTGGACTCTACTATCCGGGGTTTTCACGCGACTGGTCCCGGCTGACGAATTTTACAGATGGCAACTCTAGAGATTACGGCACCATCGGCCATTCGGTTTATGAAGTGGGCAGGGCACATACCTAGATGTGCCCTGCCCACTACCATTTCAGCTTACTAATTTGGTGGGCTTAGTCGGAATCTTTGGCACCTATTTTGGCAAACAGATGGTAGACAACGTAGGTACCCACCTATTAAAACGGCAATGCATATTTTTTTCGTAATTTCATCATATTTTCTATCGATACATATAATGAGTCATATATGGTCATACCCTTGAAACTTAATAATACTGGGAATCGTAAGATTACAAACATGCGATGTCGATGGATATATATTATGATGACGAACTACCGAGATAAGGAAATCTGTTGTGTCCTATGCCTATTGTGACGATTTTTATTTTTTTATTTATTTGCTTTTAAACCCATATGGGTTTATCAAGTTTTATACGTGCTCGATAAAATTAACGTGAACTTAAATTTTCAATAAGATATGTACTGCACCATGTGTTGACTTCCAGGTGGCGTAGTTTAATTTCGATTCAAAATTATAGCCAACTTTAATGAGCGCTTAAAAAACTCGTCATAATCACATTAGGCGCACCGAACTGTTTAACACAGTTTGCTTAGAATATTGCCATTGTTTTTGCAGCTACCTATTCAACGAGCTTCAGAATTTCAGCGAAAATTAACATTAAAAGATGAACGTCATACAATAAGCACAACGCACTATGACGATTTGCTACTGGCAAATATTGTCGTAGCTAGGAGCCAGGGGCACGGCACCATCCATAATGTTTGCCTTTCCTAAAGAAATTGCCATTATATTTTATTGCAGCAGAAGTACTTAGTGCCCACCCCAGCATGAGCAGCGTTAGGTAAAAAAGCCCCACGAAAAAATCCTAACTAAAGTATCGACCATGGACTAACCTTAAAAACGCGGGGGGAAAAACAACGGGTTGCACTCCGGGAGTGCTGGTAGAAGTAAATTTAAAACTTGAACAAAGTACTATCATTTATGTGGTAAAATACAATATCACAACAAGTACACTCGCGCAAGCACCCGGGCGGTGTTACGAATTTTCGATTAGGTCACGTGTCCTCACGCAAGTTTAACATTTTTCACCCATCCCAAAAAGTACACAACGCCGCTTAAGAAGTTTTCACTTCAAAAATAGATGTTCCATGCAAAAATTTCATTGACTCTCGTCAAAGGTATGGAACAACCAATTTTATTCACGATTTCAGAGTCATCTTCATCCATAGCCTTCTTTATCCCACTGCTGGGTATAGGCATCTCTCTTATGGTTGCATTATTATGTTGTTCATAATTATATGACATCCGAAAATCCTTTTCAAAACAATATACAGAGTTATTTCTAATCAATTAACATCCTTTTAGGGGCTTATTCTGTACATCTAAACTAACAACTTTTGTTCTGCTACTTTTGTCAAAACTCAAAAAAAAATCTGTTTCATATCTGTTTTGAAAATACTGTAAAAAGCCGAGTAATTATTGCACTCGCTGCGCTCGCGCAGAATAGCAGAGTCTGCTTTGCTCATGCCTGTTTTGAAATTACTGAAAAAAAACTAAATATTTTTGCGCTCGCTTCGCTTGCGTATATTTTTTTGCCTTGGTGTGTTCCATAGGCAGCGCGGTAACCTAAAACAACACGGGCTAGTATGTTATAATCAAGTTCATCTGTGTGCGGCCCGCAGTGTTACATCGCACTGTCCCATGCGGCCCTTAACCAGAAAAGTGTGACGACCAATGATCTAATTCGCTTGGGTCTATACTTCTGTATACAGGTATACTTACCCATAGCCACACTGTCGACGTCCGTAGTGAATTTGATAGAGTATCAATGACGCGTTACGGGCGTTATCGACGAGTGATTTAATTGCATTATATCAGCCACACCTTATCAAAGGCTAAACTGAACCAAAGCCGAAATTAGCCTTCCTGATTTAATCCAGATAAACGGCAAAATTGACGCACAAAGATTGTGGGAAATCAAATTGAGTTCAAATAGATTTACGCAATAACTTTTCTAGTTATTTATTTTCCAAAATACGTCCACAACCTCATACGCAGGATATGACTTTGATTTCATTGATTGAAAAGCAAGTTGGTAAGCCTCGTACCAAAAGGTGGAAGACTGTATTTATTTGCTGATTTTGTTAGCTAACCAAAGTGGGCTAAATTGTACCTGTAGTTGTATTTATTTAAATAAATCATGGCATCTAAATCATGACTCTTCTATCTAACTCTTTAATAAAGCGTCATATACTCACAATTGATGATGATGATGATGACTCTACAATGTAATAAAAATAATAAAATCTATCTAACTTCATTTACTCTGGACAAAATGTTCCTCCCCAAATGAACTTTGTAAGACCCTGCACTTTACAAAGCAACAAGTAGATGTAGATCACATAAATTGACTATCGCATGTTTATTAATCTTACAAACAAAAAGAGCAGACATACAGAGTCGCTTCCAAATAAGGTTGTCTAGTCTAGGCTTGAAACCAAGATGAGAAAGATGAAGACACGCTGCAGCTCGTTGAAGCTGTCTACTACGGCCTAAAGCCACTTAGGGTTCGCGGCCAGTACGGAGGCCAACCTAACTTTAACACCTAGTCTGCACCCTTCACCACCCATAACTGGCCCTAATCTTACAAAAAAGGTTACCATGCTTACCGAGTCGCTTCCGAATGAGGTAGTAGAGCTTGGGCTTGAAGATCAGGATGAGGAAGATGAAGACGCCTTGAAGCTCGTTGAAGAGGTCCACGATGGCCCACAGCCACTCGGGGTTCGTGGCCAGCGTAGAAGCCAACTCTGACACCCAGCCCGCACCCATCACCACCCATAACTTGCCCGTCAACACGTATCTGGATATTACATTAATGCTCAATTATTTTTAGACAAAAATATAACAACCGATTGATAGAATAAACCTCAAGGTGAAATCAGCGAGCTATGGACTTTGCTATTAGATTTCTGTAGGAACTACAATTTTCATTCCTTTTCTGGATTGTTCCAAATAAGTAAACATATGTAAATTTTTAAGGGACCATTAGCTGCTCTTTAAATTAAGTTAAAAAAAGTCCAGAATCGGTCCACAAACAACGGAAGACAACAAATCAGATAACATCGGAAGAAAAAAACAATACTGACGAGTTTTTAGATGCTACGAGTATGTATGGCTTTATACACCACAGGCTTTTCAAGACCCTCTAGAGCTCTAGACTACCACTAGACTTTGTTAAATTTACTATCGACAAAATACACACTTGACCATACGAAAGTTTTTAGGGCTTAAGAGTTAATTAAGACCGGGTTTTATTTATTTACCTAACTTTCATTAAATATTTATTTATTTGTTTATAGGCGAGCAGTGTATACTGATGTGCCTATATCAAGCAGAGTCGAAAAATATTAGTATTTATCTGCCAAGGATTTTTTTTCCTTCTTTATCCAAAGGTCCAGTCTATTCTTAAATGTGTTTATAGTTCTTGCTCAGATTACATCCTCAGGCAACCTATTCCAATTGTAGACAACTCTATTGCATAGGATGTGGTGTGCAGTGTTGGTTTGTGATGGTGTAGGCTGTAAGAAGAATTTATGGCGTCTGCTATATGTCATGAATATCCGGAAGAATTTTGAAGGTCTCAATCAAGTCTCCACGCAATCGTCGTTCTTCGAGTGTCGTGAGACGAAGAGCTTTTAACCTATCTTCATAGGTTTTGCGGCGCAGAGCTTATGGAATCCTGGTGGCTTTTCTTTGTGCACTTTCAAGCAAATCAATATATTTTTTAAAGTAAGGACTCCACACTTGAAACCCATATTCTAGGAGAGGCCTTATATAGGTTTTGTAAATCTTAATCAAAACATCCACTGTTACTGCCTAAAAGGACTTGCGTATGACATAAATAAATGAGTTGGCTCGTTTGACTATCATAGATATATGCTCTTCCCATTTTAAATCTGCAGTAATGATGACTCCCAAATCCTTCTGTTGGCCTACAGATGCTAAGGCAACTCCATCAAGTGTGTAAATCTCTTTAGGGTTGGTACTACCAAGATGTAACACACTACATTTGGTTGTGTTCAACTTTATAATCCAGTCCCTGGTCCAGTTCTGAATGCGGTCTAGATCTTTTTGAAGTTCTCCAGACTTTATCAATGCATTAGCAAAAAACTTCCCATCATCTGCGAAAAAAGCTGATTGACATTCTATGAGCTCTATCAGATCCGTTATGAAGATTCCAAACATCTGAGGAGCGGTCACAGAACCCTGGGGGATACCGCTGGAAAACATTTTCCGTTCCGATAGTAAGTTCCCCACTTGAACCTGAAATGTTCTACCCGATAAGAAGCTCCGGTACCACGCAACCCATGATGTTCAAGCTTAAACAACAAGCGCTGGTGAGGTACTTTGTCAAATGCACGTTCAAAATCGAGGTATGCTACATCAACAGGTTCTTTTTTATCTACTTGTACACTCCAGGCATGAACACATGTCAATAAGTTAGTGACAGTTGACCTTTTTTCAATAAAACCATGTTGCTTTGTTGAGATCACACAATGTCTATTTCAAAATTGTGCTACTCTCTCACTTATAATCCTTTCCATAATATCATTGGATTTCATTTTATTTTCATTAGTGGTCGAGTGTTTTCATAGACTATTATCTAAATACTTACTTATAACTTATTTAGATATCAATAGACACATTTATGAATATTATGAGTAAAAGATAATTCTATCAACACATGAATACTACACGGAAGGTAATATTAATATAATATTCATATTTTTTGGTAACAAAAAATATGAATTATACTAGCTGAAGCCTGCGGCTTCGCCCGCGTTGTCTTACTACTTGTTTAGCGTGGTTTGGCCCACGTTGTCCTAATACTTGCTTAAAATGACATAGCCTGCGGTTTGGCCTGCATTGTTTTAATACTTGCTTGAAATGATAATAGCCCGCAGTTTAACCCGCGTTGACCTATTAGGTGCTTAGTTACCTACTAATTATGACAATAGCGCGCAGCTTGGCCCGCGTTGGAATAGTAAATGGTTAAACATTTAAAAAAAAAAAATTGGCATATTTTCTAGTTTATATTCTAGTTTAGTAAACTACATTTTTAATGTTACACAAAATTTTAATGGTTTCAAAAAGTTTTCGACATTTTGGTTTCACACACTTTTATATTTTAGGTTTTCTGTGAGAACCGTTAATATTTTATGGGATTATAGAAAACTAATCCATGTTTTTGCCTACTCCCCTACTTATATTCCCCTACTTAAGTCTTATTCGCAAATTGTCGATTCCTTAAGGACTCGCTTACAATTTTAGGGACAACAGTAGCACCTTTGTTAATTTGTTTTGTTGCCTACTCCTATACCAAATCGCATTGGAATCCATCCGTTTCTTTCGTCAAAACTATTTTTTTTTTTTTTTTGGTGATTTTGGCTATCCCGAAGGAATAGGATTGCCTTTTCAGTATTAATATGTCTCCAGGTATTGGTAAATATTATAAGCTTCTCCGATATCAAATGTTATCCAATTCAATTCAGCGAGTTGGAGATAATTGATGTTTTAAATAAAAAACTTTGGAAGTTTCTAGCCCTAAGGGCTTGGCCTGTGCGTTGATACCTGAGTCAGTCAGCTTTGCCTTTTATATATTATATAGATTATCGTTGTCATTTCAGCCATAAGACGTCCATAGCTGGACATAGGGCTCCCTATAAATTTCTGATAAGATTGGTTGGAAGCGGGTTGCATCTAGCGTGATCTTGATGTCTTAACGAGGTCATCTATCCACCATAGGTTTCCCTCTTAAAAACCATCACCACTTAAGGAAACCATCGTATGAATTATGATGATGCAATAACCTATGACCTATCTCCTTTACATTTCCATAGCAAGTATTCTATTATATTCGTCACAATCAACGTCAAAGCTTTTTATCATGAATTCATGACACGTGAGCGTCATATGGTGTAGTGTAGACCATTTTCGCGTAATTAAAGTGCTTTTTATTCCCTGAGGATGTAGTGTAACGTAAAATAATAGGGATCGAAAATAGCACAATTTATTTAACACTAGACAGACTATTAACTGGAGGCACTTTCCAGCAATAAGTGACCTACACTAAACTTATTCTATTACTCAAGTAAGTAATACGTAATCAGGTACTAATTAGTTAAATCGTAGGTATTAAAGAAAACTATGATGGATGAAGAGAACGACTGCGACATGTTCACGCAAATGAAAATAGAGAGTCAATTTATTGTTTCTAAGAAACGAAGAATGAAAAAGATTATTTTGCTATTTGGTTGCTCTTATACAACCAAATAGCAAAACGCTGATTTTTGGCTATCGCCTTCAGCATATTGAAAGTGGAAGGCTACTTTAAAAAATGTTCTGTTGATAAAATAACTGGCCAAGTGCGAGTCAGACTCGCGTACGAAGGGTTCCGCACCGTGTGGAAGCCCTCTCAATTTATTTTATTTTATTAATTATTTTTAAAACGAATAAACTACTTAATATTTGAAGCATCTTCCTGTTGCCCTCATTAATTTCGAACAAAAAAATCACGTTAATTACGAGTATATGGGAGCCCCCCTTAAATATTTATTTTATTTTCATTTATTTATTTTTAAAGAGCACATTTTACAAAATGTTCTGTGGATATTTCAAGCATCTACCTGTCACCGTTATTAATATCGAGCGAAAAACTTCTAAAAATTCAGGTTTGTTGTATGGGACCCCCTTAATTTTTTTTTTTTTTAGTATTTGTTGTTCTAGCGGCAACAGAAATACATCATCTGTAAAAATTTCAGCCGTGGGGTGCCGGCAGAGTAGAATAGCACCCCCCTCTTGTACCAGGGGTCGTAAGAGCCGACTGAGGTACTACGGAACCGACAGATGGCGGTATATCCATCCAAAACAGCGTAGCTCAAGTGCAACAGGGCGGGGATGGGCAGCAGCATCCCTGTCGCGAGAGCTACGCACTGCGATTGCCAACACGCCTGCCCAGCGCGGCAATTACGGGCAAAACCCCCTTAATGATAAGTGAAAATAAGACCAGGCCCCCAGTCCCCGGCAGCGCCGCTATTCCTGGCTCCGGCAGCGGCCATGGTAACGGCGGAGCACGGGGTGCTAAGAATCGCCGGAAGAGATCCGGCTGCCACCCCACCCGACAACTGGCCCTGGCAACATATAACGTGCGCACAATGAGGACTGACGAGAAGATTGCGGAACTGGAAGAAGAGTTGAGTAGGTTGCGATGGGATATTGTGGGGTTGTCTGAAGTCCGTAGAGAGGGCGAGGACACGATAACCCTGAAATCCGGCAACCTACTTTACTACCGGGAAGGTGACCAACGGTCCCAAGGTGGTGTCGGCTTTCTCGTCCACAAGTCTCTCGTTAACAACATCATTACCATTGAAAGTGTGTCGAGCAGGGTTGTATACCTAATACTCAGAATATCTAAACGATATTCGTTGAAGGTCATTCAGGTATACGCACCAACCTCGTCACACCCAGATGATGAAGTGGAGGCTATGTATGAGGACGTAAGTCGGGCCATACATACGTCTAAGACCCGCTTCACGGTTGTTATGGGAGATTTCAACGCAAAGTTGGGCAAAAAAAGCGATGATGAGTTGAGAGTGGGGCAATTTGGATATGGGCAACGGAACCTCAGGGGCCAGAGGCTGGCAGATTTTCTGGAGAAAGAAGGACTCTTCATGATGAACTCTTTCTTTCAGAAGCCACCTCACAGGAAATGGACCTGGATGAGCCCCGATGGTTCTACGAGAAATGAGATAGACTTCATCATGACTAGCGAGAAACGGATATTCAACGATGTCTCCGTGATCCACAGGATAAAAACCGGTAGTGATCACAGAATCGTGCGCGGCAAACTGAATATTAACGTTAAACTCGAAAGGTCCCGCCTGATGAAGTCTACGCTCCGACCTACTCATGCTCATATACAAAACCCCGAGAACTTTCAGCTCGAGCTCTCAAATCGCTTTGCTTGCCTGGAGAACTTTGCGTCGGTGGACGAGATCAATAACGGGCTCGTAGAAACTGTCCAAACGGTGGGTTCTAAGTTCTTTAGACCCCGCCGTTCTGATAGACCTCGGAAATTTTCCGATCATACTCTAAATCTCATGGCCGAACGACGCTCGCTAAGACTGCAGTCTTCCGATGATGCAGAGTCATACAGGCGGCTCAATAGACAAATTTCAAAATCAGTGCGATGCGACATTCGTATCTTTAATACCAAACATATTAAGGAGACGATAGAGCGGAACAAAGGCTCCAAAGTGTTCGCAAGGCATTTGTCTATTGGGCAAAGCCAGCTGACAAAGCTGAAGAGAGAAGATGGCAGTACAGCGTCGACCAAGGCAGAGGTATTGGAGGAGATCGAAAAGTTCTACGGACAGCTATACGCCTCGGTAGCAAAGCCTGTAAACAGCGCGGCTAAAGACCCAAGAGCCAAGCTGACCCGACACTTCACCGAAGACATCCCGGACATCAGCCTGTACGAGATTAGAATGGCCCTGAACCAACTTAAGAACAACAAGGCGCCGGGTGACGACGGAATCACTTCAGAGCTTCTGAAAGCGGGTGGTAAACCGGTACTTAAAGTCCTTCAGAAGCTTTTCAACACCGTCGTCCTCGAGGGCATAACGCCAGAAGCATGGAACAGAAGCGTGGTGGTGCTATTCTTTAAAAAAGGTGACAACACCTTATTGAAGAATTACAGACCCATCTCGCTTCTGAGCCATGTTTATAAGTTGTTTTCAAGAGTCATTACGAATCGTCTCGAACGCAGGCTTGATGACTTCCAGCCTTCCGAACAAGCCGGATTCCGAAAAGGCTTTAGTACCATGGACCACATACATACGCTGCGGCAGGTTATACAGAAGACTGAGGAGTATAACCAGCCACTTTGCTTAGCGTTTGTGGACTATGAGAAAGCCTTTGATTCGGTCGAGACATGGGCTGTGCTTGAGTCTCTTCAACGATGCCGTATTGACTATCGGTATATCGAAGTGTTGAAGTGTTTGTATAATAACGCCACTATGTCGGTCCGAGTACAGGAAGAGAGCTCCAAGGCGATCCCTTTGAAGAGAGGCGTAAGACAGGGAGATGTTATATCTCCGAAACTGTTTACTGCTACTCTGGAGAACGCCTTTAAGCTCCTGGAATGGAAAGGATTCGGCATCAACATCAATGGCGAATACCTAACTCACCTTCGGTTTGCCGACGATATAGTAGTCATGGCAAAGTCGATGGAGGAACTCAGTACGATGCTCGAAGGCCTCGATCGAGTATCTCAACAGGTGGGTCTTAAAATGAACATGGACAAGACAAAGGTCATGTGTAATTCCCATGTTGTACCCACCCCCATTTCAGTTGGGAACTCGGTTCTTGAAGTCGTTGACTCGTACGTCTACCTAGGACAAGTAGTCCAGTTAGGTAGGTCCGACTTCAAGAAAGAGGCCAATCGCCGAATCCAACTCGGCTGGGCAGCGTTCGGAAAATTGCGTAACGTCTTCTCGTCCGACATACCTCAGTGCCTCAAGTCGAAAGTTTTCGACCAGTGTGTGTTGCCAGTGATGACTTACGGCACAGAAACGTGGTCTCTCACTATGGGCCTTATTAGTAAGCTTCAAGTAGCCCAACGAGCCATGGAGAGGGCTATGCTCGGAGTTTATCTACGCGATCGAATCAGAAATGAGGAGATCCGTAGAAGAACCAAGGTTACCGACATAGCCCAGCGGATTGGCAGGTTGAAGTGGCAATGGGCAGGGCACATAGCGCGGAGGACTGATGACCGATGGGGTCGAAAAGTCCTCGAGTGGAGACCACGTACCGGCAAGCGCAGCGTAGGACGTCCACCCACAAGGTGGACGGACGACCTCATTAAGACCGCAGGTTCGCGCTGGATGCAAGCCGCTACCACGCGGTCTTATTGGAGATCTTTAGGGGAGGCCTATGTTCAGCAGTGGACGTCCTATGGCTGAAAGGAAGGAAGGAAGGAAGGAAAAATTTCAGCTTTCTAGCTATAACGGTTCATGAGAGACAGACGGACAGCGGAGTCTCAGTAATAGGGTCCCGTTTTTACCCTTTGGGTACGGAACCCTAAAAATACCTTTTAAAATTAAATCTAAGCGCTAACTTTCTAACTTTGATAAATACATTATTTTGTAGTTGGAAACCGCTAACTTTTAACAGGCAATTGTTAAAAAAAAAGTTAACGCTTATTAACTACAAAAAAAATGTGTCTTTAAATAACCTAGACACTGATTTTTTTTGTAGTTGATACAAAAAACAAAAATTTCAATTTTTCTGATCTACTTCGTCAAATCATATGATATACGCAACAAAGTGTTTTAATGATATAGATTTTTAAAAACCCGCAAATGCAATTTAATGTACCTATTGTACTCAAAGTTGCAACTGTACGAGTAAGATATCCGTGGCAACGAGGAAGACCTAAACGTTCAATCAGTTAGTTTAATTAGGTATGGTAATAAATGCTGTAGATGGTAATTTTAGAATGAGCTGTTGTGCTCGTACTGTTAACGTTTTTAACACTCACGCTAACAGCAATTATGATAACAAACGGCTACATAATAAGCTATTAGAAGCGTGAATCGTGCTTCAAAATTCCCGATCGAATAATAAATATCTAGAAGTGTATAGAGAAACTAAGCTAGCACTTATTAAGTAGATTTTATTATTAAATAGCTGCACCCCGCGGTGTTACCCGCGTTAGTTCGAGATAACCTATAATATGTTAATCCAAGGTCTAAGCTACCTTCAAACCGAATTTCATCTGAATCGGTCCAGCCGTTTGGGCGTGAAAGAGTTACAAACATCCATCCATCCATCCATACTTACAAACTTTCGCGTTTATAATATTAGTAGGATCGAGTAGCTTAATAATGTAGTACTTATTGAATTTTGTTGTGGTTTTTAAAGATACTTGCCCGTTAAAAAGAAAACGCTTAGTTACTTAAAAGGGCATTTATTTGCCTCTAGGACAATATAAAAAATAAATGCATTTATCAATAGACTCTACTTTAGTAGGCATTGTATCTATAGGCATAGTCATTCAACAAAAATCAGCTCGCTCTTTTATTCAACCAAATATTATATAGTATTTTTCATTCTGGGGTACTGACTCAGCAATTCAATTTTAGAAACTCCAAATAATTGACTCGCTGTACACTAACATTTTTATGAACATGTTACATAATTTTCTTCAATATAGGACAGATTGTTTTCCATAGTTGTCAGTGGCGTAAACACCGCTTTTAAAAAAATCAGGTTCTGTTTTATTACTTCATTTATTTTGTAAATTAGTGAGAAGAGGAGAATAGTGAGTAAATCTATTTTTATAGCGTTATCTGTTGTCTTCAGTAAGTGTGGCTTAATGATGTAAGTCACACCCATCGGCCTTAGTCAATGCACAAAGGTCGGTTGCTTTGTTTTCACTTAAACTAATTTACTTAGTTGAACTCATCACAAATGCAACTTAATAAACCCTTCTAACGATATTCTACAAAAAAAGGTACGATACTCTACAAAAAAAGGTACTTACGTATTGCCAAAATTACGTAATTGCAAAAATATTTTCTTTCTAACTCATTAGAAAAAACAATCATTAAAAATGTAAATTCACTTGGCACTATCAACACAGATGTACTTACTATCCTATGAACTCAGAACGTAGCTTGGTGCGGTTGCCATCAGCATAAATAGCTTAAATTAAGTGCATGTGTCCTCAACCTAAATATTTACTTATTA
Organism: Hypomecis atomaria; assembly: GCA_964007245.1. Lineage (NCBI taxonomy): Eukaryota > Metazoa > Arthropoda > Insecta > Lepidoptera > Geometridae > Hypomecis > Hypomecis atomaria. The sequence goes on along the minus strand of OZ023281.1, from coordinate 10,711,899 downwards.
GGTATGCATTGCTCCTAAAACTGCCAATAAATCTGATGCCCTCAGACTAGAAGCCCCCGCTAGCATGAACAGTACAATACAAAGTTGATGATTGCTACCCAGAGGTCGCAATTGCTTACTTTTTTGGTTTTGTCAAAGTTCTGTTAGGTAAAGTTTTCTGTGAAGTTGGTGGGTGAACGCGCTCGGCTTCTTTTCGAAACAATGGAAACAAAAGGTACAGACCCCGGAGTCAGAAGAGTGTAATACAAAATTTAAAAAATAAAAATAAATTAGAAAGACTCTGATTGCAGCCGGTGCACAGACTAGACGCACGTGCAGTGCCGCGGGCTCAGCATAAACTAAACATTAGTAGGTACTAGCAACCAAGTGCAATCGCAAAGTCCTTACTTGGCTCTATCCACCCTGAAGCGTCGTTTAGCGCGATCGCCTACGGAGCCCGCCTGTAGACGGTGCACCTCAGACTTGACGCGCGCGCAGTGCCGCGCTGTCAGCATAAACAGCACGAAGTTCGTGCACGTGCCCAGCCCCATCGGGATCACGAAGAAGATGTAGTGCGGCCAGTCCGTCTTTGAGTTTTGCACTGGCAATTTGAAAAGCTAAGATTATTCTCTAAATGATATTTCGAATATAACAAAAACAAATTTGAAAGATAGTACATGAAGAACAAGAATACGGTGAGCGCTACTTTAATATTTAAAACTTTGAAATAAAGATTTATTTGCAGATAAGTGCTACTAAAAGGCCAGTACAGTACATACAGGTAGATAAGCATCAGATATTACAAACTCTAGATAAGTGAATAACTGCTAAGCATTAAACATTGTAGATCGGTCCATTCGCGGGTTAAACTGGCCTTAATTTATTGATTGTGTCTAGCTGGTACAACTCATTTTTATTTATGGTTCACGCTATAGATTAAAAATTCGGCAAAAGGTTGTGTAATAATGTACAAACATTCAGTAATTACACTTACCTACGTCGAAGTACGGATCGAAGAGTTGGCGACCACATACTGGCAAACGCAACGTAGGACGTCCACCTACAAGGTGGACGGGTGACCTCATTAAGACCGCAGGTAGGATCGCGCTGGATGCAAGCCGCTACGAACCGGTCTTATTGGAGATCTTTAGGGGAGGCCTATGTCCAGCAGTGGACGTCCTTGGCTGAAACGAACGAACCTGCCTACGTTATTTTGTGTCTCAGATCAATAAACTCATAATTAACCACACAATTGCTTGCTAATAAATAAATTAAAAATTACGTAAAGAGATACTTCAGTAGAACTTCTACGTTACATCAAGCGTCAAAAATGCCTTATTTCTGTAGAATTCAGAAACATCTTGATCCAAATTGGGTTAACAACTGTTATGATTATCACAAGTGTGAAGACGCAAACGTTCAGTTTATTCAAAAATGCCTAGTATTTGCCTTCCCCTGGATGACGTAATTTCGTCTTTTAGTCTCATCTTACTTAATTTAAATTTAAATGAAGACCACAGAAACACGCTTGATGTAAGCCGCTTCCAACCGGTCTTTTTGGAAATTCATATGGGAATATCCTATTTCCAGCAGTGGTAGACTACGGCTAATTATGATGATGACTTAGTTTGAATTTATTACAACGACTACATTGATGAGATTTTATCCTTGATCTTATACCTACGTACTGAGTTCTTTTTTCAGTTCTTGGAAAAGAATTGAGGAAATAATCATGGTTGCTTGCAACTATATTTCTAGGAATTAATATGATAACCTATTGCGTGATTTATGAATACCTATACGCTAAAAGATGATATTTTATCCATACTCTATACTTTTATTACATCGAAATAAATATTAGAATAATTAAGGTATTTATAAGTAAGTAAGTAGATGGTAAAAGCATCAAAATTTACGTTTTCCGCAACACAAAAAATTACTAGATAATATTTATTGCTATAAATCTCAGAATCTGTGTCACATTCACTCCATAGAACTGTGAAAATTTTCTCAGTAGCTGTTCGTAAATATTTCGCTAGGAACACAAGCTGACAGGTACATGTTTTCATCCATTACTGCATGTATCATGTTATGATAGATGACCATCACATTTATTTCACGAAAACTTATACGTAAGAAATTAATTCTTATTTAGAAACTGTTATTTTTGAAGCCTTAGATTTTTCGACTATGTCTAAGACTCAATAGCTGTCGCTGTGATAAAGACAATGAGCCCTTACCTAGCCATGCTATATTACAGTAAAACCAATCGTAAACACAACATCCAATTTTTTGTTCCTTTACTTTTAATATTTGAGTTGAAAACAAATGATTCTAAGGTGTGATAACTGCTGCTGCGATAAAAGCATCATCATGCAGCACTGTAAATTCCATTCCATCAAAAAGCTAATATGCGCATAGTGTCCGAGTTTCTGTACGATGGAAGACCAATATATGTGGCTACACACTGCGGGGTCGCAGTGGCAAAATATTGGGAGACAATAACTTAACCCATTCAGCGCCGAGCCCGCCCATCGCATCGGCGGGCAACTTTTTTTTACTTTCACGCCGAGCCCGCCCATGTGCGGTTAATTTTAAACTGTAATAATAACTGCGGCATCTGGGTAATATCGTTACTTTTCAGAAAGGCAGTGAATGGGTTAACGATTTTGAACCATTGACACGACGAAGAAGAAGAAGATTGTAGTATTCTCACCTGATCCAAACCAGCACATGTCGCTGCCGATGTTTGCGTCCAGGAAGTCCACGACAGGGTACTGATCTAGGAGGAACATGGCGAGAGTCAGGGTGATGGACAGGCTCCACGCGTACAGCGAGTACCAGAGGAAGCGGCGCCGCTCCGTGTCAGCCTTGCGCATTGGCTGAACTGTGCGCATTGACCTACACCACAAAATGATGAATGAATTACTGCCGTGGTGGTCTAGTGGTAATGACAACTGCCTTACAATCGTGAGGTCGAGGGTTCAAATCCCTGTCCCCGTATCAATGAGTTCTTTGGAATTTATGTACGGAATTTCATACCACTGGCTATTCGGTGAAGGAAATCATCGTGAAGCAACCTGCATACATCCGTAGATCAAAATCGATGGCGAATGTGAAACCACCAAAACGCACTGTTCCAGCGTGGTAGATATAGCTCAATCACCCTTCGTGGCTGAAAAAAGGCTGGTACAGTACAGTACAAAATGATCTCTGTATAAGTCTAAATAAACAATCACTACAAATTATAAAGCGAAGTCACTATTTTTGAGTGACTGTCTGTGTATCCGTTTATTTCTTTCAAACTATACAACAGATTGTAAAGCAGGTTTTACTCTTTTAAAATTTTCCAATAGGAAATTTTTCAGCTATAATGCTATTGCACCGGACGAATCCGGAACGGGTAGCTGTAAAAATCAGAAAACTAACTCATTCTCTCTGTAGTGCTTAGAATTAGGACTGTGTGAACCACATCTATGTAAAACAAGTCATGAGTGCAACATCACGTCATCTGCGCGTTCAAAAAATATCTCATTTATTTAACTATTTATTTGAAGCAGAACATCTTGACAGACAAACTAAAATAATTGGCCAACTGCGAGTTGGACTCGCGCACGAAGGGTTCCACAACCTATGGGAACCCCGTTAGCCCCATTTCAAGCATCTACCTGTTACCATTATTAATATGAAGCAAAAAACGGCAAAAAAATTGTTTGTTGTATGGGAGCCCCCCTTAAATATATATTTTATTCTGTTTTTAGTATTTTTTGTGTTATAGCGGCAACAGAAATACATCATCTGTAAAAATTTCAGCTGCCTAGCTATCACGGTTCATGAGATACAGCCTGGTGACAGACAGACGGACGGACAGCGGTGTCTTAGTAATAGGGTCCCATTTTGATAGTAATAGGGACCCATTTTGACCCTTTGGGTACGGAACCCTAAAAATAACTAACGAGTTCTTGCCACGACACAAATATGCATAAGATCAAAAATGTTATCGTAAATTTTTGATCTCAAATTAAACAGTGACGCTCAACTGCAGCGATTGCTCATGTCGACACCCGATTGTATAAAAAGATGTTTTTAATGTCTGCGATGTAAATCAATAACAAATTAATTACTGTGGTAATCAAATATTTGCTTTGACGCTTCCATTGGTTGCAAATGGGTGTTTCTCACTACTGTTTTGGTTTATACACTTACACGCTGCTTCATTATTTGTACTGAATTCTTTGTATCTTATACAAATAACACTACATAAATTCCACGTCATGTTTTCTGTTGACCAACTTTGACCCTGACGTAAACTCCTAAAATGGCCCGTCTACTCGTATATGGCATCTTTATTAGCTTTTACTGCTTCCCATTAGACAAAATCACTAGGATGTTCCGCTAACGATTAGACTAAACCTTCAGTTTCAATGTATCTTAGATTACATTTACTTATCGTTTACTGCAAATAAAGCTTTCGATAGTCAAGTGGTGTATAAAAGATAACATTACTAATTTCCCAATGAGCAAACGAGTAGTTAGGAATGTATTGTGTAACCCTGTAAGTGCCTACTTCACTACAGCGATGAAACTGTAAACAGAACATTGCGGTTAACATTTACCATACGATTTAATATAAACTTTACCGTCATAACGTAAAATATCTATAAATAATTGCAAATATTTTTGTAATATTTTTAGTGTCGAAATATGGACTTGAACCGTGACTTGAAGAAAATTGTTGATCAATATGGTTAGTAATTATTTTAAGACAACATGTGCACGATTTTTAGATCGGATTTTTTAAACTTTGGTCTATCTGAGAAAACTATATCGTTGCCACTTTTCAACCGCTGAACAGGAGGAAACAATTAATTCTGAATAAATGGGCAATATTTCCTTACAGTTTCGTATTTGCTACTACTGAAAGAAATCGAAGTATCGCGGGGTAATTACGTTTTACTAGGCTGACTAGCTGTCGATATCGCCAATGATTTTTCACTATGAGAGCTATTCAAGGCTAACCGGGTGCCATCTTCGATCACATCCGTTAATTACCATGTGTTGAGTAAAGTTGTTGCAAAAGATTTTAACTTAAAATCCCTTCTATGTCAGCATACATATATTTAATCGTTAAATTCAATGTCAACGTACTTAAGTATACCTACCTCGTAATTTGTTATCTCTACATATATTAATTTAAATCAAAGTCGCCTTCAGTGTCAGCACGGGTAGCACGGCAAAGAGAGAAAACCATTTTATCCAATTTTTGACCGACGAACCAACCGGAGGAGGTACTCAACGCGTATATTTTTTTTTTATGTATAACCACGCATAACTTTTTTCGTAGTAGTCCGATCTCAATAATTCTAAAATTTTATTGAAATCGGTTAAGCCATTTTTGATAAATCAACAATGATGTGACAAATGTAACACCGATCCGTGCGAAATATTCGCGAATTATGTACAAGGTGAAGTCGGTCATGCTGTTTTTTGCGAAAAATAATTATGATGTCACTTGTCATTGTCAATCCATACTATATTTCCTCTACGAGGTGATTTAATGGTGGAAAGACAATTTTTCCCTTTGCCATGTTACCCGTGCTGATGTGTATCCGCTTAGTTTTTCTAAACTACACACCAGATCCCTATCTGGTTTTAGAGTAAGAATTTCTTCCGGAAGGTTTAAAAATATAATTCATGCGCCTCATTCAAATCACCTTAATTCAGAACATTTTATTATTCTATCCATTGTACACAAAAATGCCGCTTAAATATTCATTTGGGCAGTAACTATAATCAGCAACAAAAGGCCAAGTTAAACCCGCAGAACACATTTCCAAAAACTGCACGTGACCGCGAAATCTCGGCCGCTTTATTTTTAGCTCGTTTGGTTTTTGTTATAGCTATTCAATATTCCGAGGTGCCCCGCACCATGACGTATCTAATTAGAGGCTAGAGCCTCGCCCGTAATATTGTACTTAGGTATGTGCAAGTGAGTTTTGATCTTGTCTAATGTAATTAACTTGTCAGCGTTTCGACCTTTTCAAATGTCAAATTAGTTAGCGCATTAAGCCCTAATTGAGACAATAAAATGAGTTATTGCTCGCTATTGCTTTCATTTAAACAAAAAGCAAATGTCACTTTAATTAGTCGTGTTTAACTAAGTTATGGCACGGAATATACAAGTAATTATGATTTTCATTCATTAGGCTTTTTATACTCAACAGTTTAGGCTTGACCAATTAGTCTAATATAATAATTTAAAAAGAAAATTGTGATTATTCTTTGTCATCCTAGTTAATTATATCTACGAATAAAATTGTTAATTTTATCATTGTACAATATTTAATAGTTGATAAGTGATCAACAGTCTCGATATAACAGCTGATGGGATCTCTTAGAAAAATAGCAAGGAAATTTGAAATTGCTACTATATTTTTGACGAGCTAAAGAAAGAGGTACATACGAGTTCAAAAATATGGTAATGAATAGAGACAGGGATTTTGGTCCAACGATTTTATACAGCGTAGTAGCTCCACGTGTCTTGCGAACTTTTCCTGGGAACTGTTGGCCCACAACGACTGAAATAAAATTAGTTAACAATCCATATTTAAATGTATTAAGTATATATAATATTTCTTCCAAACTATCCCGTTGTCATTCTTGCACCGGATGTGCAACACGTTTAATATTTTAATAATCTTTGTGACGATTATAATGAATTCCTTAGTATTTTTTTTTTAATTATTTAAGAATAATTAGTAAGAGTTAAGTAAAAACAATACACTATTTTTCATGTAGGTATTGTGGTGATTTTACTTAAATAAACTGTACCAAACTTACCATCATTAAAGAAAAATGCCAAGTCGATGCTTACTATTGATAGTTTATACCTACTAATAATTTAGTTAGGATGTGTACCTTTGTACCTAACAATAGGCAAATAGGAAGAACCTGATTCATTGGAAAAACATACGCACATAACACACATTGGCAGTTCCAAGATTTGAAACTAATTTGGGCTAACAATATATTGTTGTTTACGAAGATAAAAACGTGGACCAACGATGGAACAAAGAAATTAGTTCGGCAAACATATCGGGATGGCGCAGCCTTGTTTCTTTCGAGGTCAACAGGTTTTAGGAACGAAGGTGAACCTTCTCACTCTCTCGCAAACATTGTGGCACCTTTGTCGAATCATATTGATATTATAATCTTCGCCAAGGACTACGTGCAAATCCCCGGCCGATGAAATAGAACCGTTTATTGACGCTCGGTACGAAATAATACCGCGCCCATTCAATAAAAATAACTAATTGTCATCTCAGATAATATTACCTCACACAAACAATGTCTACTCGTTCATTTAAAAAGAATAGTCATTAAAGCTAGAATAGTTAATTTCAGAGTTAACAAGTACCTATCATACACAATATTGCGAAAAACGTAAAGGTACTATGGCATGTAAGTGCCTCGTCAAAGCTTTATTTGTATTCCATCTTATATCAATAATTTAATCCGGTCGTTCTCACAACGAGTTAATGTTAAAGAGCCGATATGTAAACATTACAATATGAAGTAAACATTGGTTGAGACTCGTACGACAAACGATTTGCAGAAAATCCCAGTGGTTTTAACTATTAGAAGCTAGGACACGTGATGATGAAAGCCGAGGATAAATCATTCGATATGCGGATGCGTGAATTGCTCTATTGTAAACCGTGAAACCACTGAAACAACTGCTCAGAATCCCTAAAAAAGGATTATTACTCATACTCATAGGTTAAAATCCCGGTTTAGTATCACATTATTATTAAAACATGGATTCCCAAGCACGTAGGCTAGCGGATGCGTAAACCTCTACGCCACGTCTACGAAATAAATCACGCATTTCTTCGTTACTACTACGAATTTACTCAGAAAATAAAGATGTTACAGTGAATAACATAAACACGTCCTCCCCCGAAAAAGAGAGTGATTTCTCAATAATGCGGAAGATATGGTTTCTGCATTCATTTACATAAACAAATTGTGCAGACAAGGCGAAGATTAAAGAGTTGAGCGTTTCTGAAACGAGAATATTACAAAGATGTGCGACGTATTTCACCGGATGGGGCTCGGACAGGAATGAAGTATCATCGAGTAATCGTAAACGGAAACTTTCAATTTCACGAAACTGTTTTAATTTTCCAATCGGGTAACTATCAACCGCTTACGTGGTGTTAATCATTTAGGAAAAACCACACAGGTAATAAATGATGCAGAATTCTAAATTCTGAGCGTGGTGGACGTCGCGAACAGAAAAAGTTCGACGTCTATAAAAAGTAGTCCGAGGGCCTACTATAGTTTTAAACTGTTTCGCTCAGAGAAATATCCCATCACATCCGTCTTATGCTAAGCAAGTTGAAATTTAACCATAGAGTATATATTTTATTTCGTATACTAACAGACCAGACGTCTTCCATTGTTTGCAACGTCATAAATTGTGATCACGCGAGAAGAGCCACGCTTCACATAACAATAGATGCGATTCACACACTTGCACCAAGGAGCTGTTCAGAATGTTTGTGTTGGGCGTTAACTCACCCAAATGTCCACCATATGTCGAGGCACATGACGTTGAGCCAGGCGAATGCCGACATGAATCCGAAGTAGATGCCATACCCTGCGAAAATTTAAGCGATAATTGATGAACGCCGTCCCGTTACGTTCCACACCACTTACTTTGTACCGAAATTATCTAGCCTCGCGCGTTGATGCATCGCTTCATCAATTACTTGTAACCGTGCGATAGTTCGTACGTAAGTGCTGAGAGTGATTGATTTAGAAACCTGTTCTAATATTATCTAGTGTTTTGACAGTTATAGGCAACTTTTGGTGTTAATGTAGAAATGCATCTTCGTCTGTCCTGAAATAGTACGAGTAGATAGCTTACGACGTAGCTGCGGCATTTCGCAACAGCAAGACGATCCTGTTATTGAATAGGTGACCGCAAGAGGTATTTTACTACCTATAGGCCCGACATCGTTAAAATGGCAAGGTAAAAATTGTTCTCTCTATCGAATGCTTAAAGTAAAAAAGAAACAGAAATATTGTAAATTGCTATTAGATAATAATTACGATGGCGCCTTCATTATTGGGCCTTATGTCACAACAGGCCTACAGGTTTCCAAAAACTCTAACCCCCCAGCACGGGTAGCACGGGTAGCACGGCATAGGGAGAAAACCATTTAATTCACTTTTAATGTCAGTTATCATTGTGTATCCATACTTTATTTCCCGGGATGTAAAGGTAGAAAGACAATTTGTCCCTTTGCCATGCTACCCGTGCAGGGCGAGTGATTTAGCATGTTATTATGCATTTCATGGTTGATGACTAGTAATAACCCGGCTAATTTTGCATTGAAATACAAAACATAAGGCAATTCCTATTGTAAATGCACTTACTCGTATCACCTAGGTACTTATGAATGAAACGATTTATTATGTTTTAAGCCTATGATTCATCATATTATTAGATTAGACAACGTGTAGGTACCTAAATCTATATTAGTATAAATGAATTCTATGAGATAATAATACATGTAAATATTTGTTTACACATCGTATTTGTATTTCTTATCTCTACAAAGAATAACCGGGTTCTCGTAAAGTATAATAAATACTATTAGTTGCTAAAATAATAAGTTTGTGTTGTACTTATTAGGAACGAAAACGTGTTATAATTAATAATAAAATAAACGTGTTGTAATTTTTACCTATATCTACTAATCAGGCTCTGCGCCGCTACTTCCTCTACAAGAATTTTTTCTCTAAAAATAGAATTTGATATTTTTGTCACATCAATAATCAATTTCTATAATTATAATGTTTTAAGGCTCTAGATGTGTCTGAAAGTAAAATGATTATGTTATATTCTTAATTTAGATAATAATCTATATATATAAAATGCTTTGTCCTGAATGACTTACTGACGGATCAACGCAGAGCCCAAACCGCTGGTCGGAGGAACCTCAAATTTGGAGGGTGGGTTCTTTGTATGACGTAGGCATCCGATAAGAAAGGATTTTTCGAAATTCTAACCCTAAGAGGGTAAAAAACGGGGTCAAAGTTTCTATGGAACATCGTGATCCTATGGTTCAATCGACTTGAAAATTGGCATAAACATTCTGTAATTGAATTGACGGAAGACGTGTTTCGTAGTTTATTGAAATTCATCCCTTATCGGGGTTAAAAAGGATTGGCAAGTTAATTTGGGGGTGATTTGCTTCTAAGGTGACATCAATACTCCTTGGCAACTTATTAATAACTTTGATTTAAATTACTTTTTATTTTGACACATGTTTGAAAACTCAATCCGATTGTATCAATGACTTGAGAAAATAGAGAAGGCGGCCACAGGATATTTATATAAGTTATTTGACATTTTGCTGCCTACACTTTAGTTATAATATGTTCCCATATTTCTTTGGTAATACATACTGCGTACTGCGAAAATAATTGGGTTAATAGTGAGTGCGAGCGCAAATTTACCTAAGAAAGTGCGGGAATCACATTGTCATTATGCATGAGTGCATAGCAATATTTATAACCGACTTGAAAAAAGAAGGTTTTCAATTCAGCGGTAAGTATGTTTTTTTTTTGTATGTAAGTAACGCGATTATTCGGTCAATTAAGTATGAACCGATTTTGTTGATTATTTTTTTGTTTGCTAGATCATAGGTACTTCAGAGTTAGTCTCATTTGAGATTATAAAATAAATATATTACTTAAATAATGATAAATCGAAATAAGTTTAGCAGGTTTGTAAAAATCAAGAATAAACTAATTACATACCTAAATGATGTTGTGGTTTGTGGTTCCATTCAGTTCATCATTTATTTTTGAAAGATCATCATTATGAAAAAATGGTACACAAATTATCGATTTGAGCAAATTATTTGAATTTTGTACCTACTTTTTGTTTGTAAGTATGTAATGGCGGCCATTTTGAGTCCTATGTGTCATATTTTGTAATTATTTCAAGTCTATATACTTATATTTTATGTTGCCATAGAGTTTTGGTTGCTATAGAGATATTTGAGTTGTTGATTTTGTATGTCAAAATGGAGTAGATAGTTTTGTATTTTCTTTGTAAACTAAAAATGTGTGCTCATTATTAAAAATACTCATTATTCGAGATATCCATAAAACTCTAGATTTAATATTCGTAAAAAAGTGCGTAAATCGTGGGAAAAATCAAAGAGTCATGGTCATGTACGAGTAGAATCGCTTAAGCGAGAAAACTATGATTCCTGGCGTATTCACGCGAAAGCTGTCTTAACAAACCAACACTTGTGGGACCACAGCTTGATCGGATCGTTGGTGTATCTAGCAATTACAACAAGGCCAGATATTACGTTTGCCGTAAGGTATCTAAGCCAATTTAATACTTGCTACGGAAACAAGCATTGGCAAGCCGCGAAACGGGTCATCCGTTATTTAAAGGAACCAAGAAGGTTGGACTAAAATATAAAAAAGTGGCATGAAGTAGTATGGCATGGCAGGCGCTTATTGGGCAGCTTGCACCATGGATAGACGATCCTACACGGGATATATTTTCAAATATGGTGGTGGATGGATAAGTTACGAAGCCAAGAAACAAAGAGTAGTAGCCTTATAGGCAGAGTGCACAGAGAAGATGGAAGCAGATCTCCTTACCACGGCACTACCGCAACCAAGGCTTAAGAGGGCTATTGTGTACGAGTATTTCAAAATTGGGTTTACGCACGGAGTGTTTTGAGGACTAAACTGGGAGTCACTCAGACCTGAAGAGACCCTGAGGTCATATTTGAGTTGTTGATTTTTTGTGTCACAATGGAGTAAAATAAAAATGTGTGCTCAATATCAGAAAGACTCATTATTATCATTATGTCTATGATTAAAATATAAAGCCTTCACCAGCAACCCAGCAGCCCAAATTAATAGATAGTTGGTATAAAATAGAAACTTCTAATTTTCTTTGCTCCTAAAGAAACTGCTTATGGAATTCATATTCGAGGCAACCAGGCGTCACATCATAGCATCCAATTGCAAAAACGTGATCTTTTTTCAAGAATTACTGTAATATACTAGCGGACCCACTGCAGCGCCATCTGCCGGGCTTATTTGTGAATCTAAACTTTCCAGGGCGCACCTAAACGCATACGAAACAATTCATTCAAATTGGTCCAGCCGTTTAGAAGGAGTTTAGTGACATACACACGTACAGCAGAATTGTAATTATATGTTTAAAGATAATCTGTTGATCAGGTGCTGGAGACAATGCTAATCGCCACAGTGTAGAGTTTTTACACAGTCTCGCTCTAATTCCTCTCAATCCTACTAATATTATAAACGTGTGAGTATGTATGGATATTTGTTACTCTTTCACGCACAAACGAATGAACTAATTTGGATGAAATTCGGTACGAAGGTAGTTTAGATTTTGGATTAACACATAGACTACTTTTTATTTCGGGCTAACGCGGGTAACACCGCGGGGCGCAGCTAGTTATAGTATATAGGTAGGACCTAAATGATGTCCACCGTATACTCAAATACGATGAATCATTTTAGCGTGAAGTAGAGGCAAAAATACACACACTCTCACACCATACTCATGCACATTATACCATTTACAATATTCGTAGATATACCAAATCCATTTGATGACATGTAGACCTCCCCTCATAGGCATCAAGTATAATAAGAGATATTTTATGAAACTATATATAGAGAACATAAAACAAACACGCATTCTGTTCCACTTACCCATGTCATAAACGTATTGAACGGTCAATAAATCATTTTACAGCCCTAGAATTAACAGTTCTTGTTGTACTTCTCATCAAATCTTAAGTACCATTTGAAATCACTGTAAAGCTATTCGAGCCGAATCGTATACAGCTTTGGAAATATATGTTAGTAAGGTAATATGCCTATCTATCTACATGTATATTTTTAGTGTTTTTACAATTTTCCTTTCCAAGATATCGAAATATTTTCACGCGATAAGCCGTAACAAATGACAATAAAACGTGGAAGTGCATGCGATCCATTCATGAGTTTATTATTGACAATGTTGATACAATGACTAACTGTCGTAGGGACCACTTAATGAGATGTGTATAATTTTTGAACAGCAATAACTTCCAGAATACTGTTATTCTGTATTCTGGTGACGCAAAACACTATTTGACAGAACAGCTTCCAACATCGATGTTATTTCATTTAACATAGCTGTTCTACTCACGCCAGGTTTCATGCCCTTAGTAATTTTCATTCAAACTTAATTATCTGCTGGATAATTTATGGAGAGGTGGTTATGGTATCTCCAGAATCCAGCATTGATTAGATCAGCGTCACTTACCTAGTGTAGTGCAGAGCTTCCTATTAGGGACCAGGCTGTACTGCACACGAGCGAGGCAAGTGAAAGCGAGCAGCATCATGCTGACGTGGCAGATCAGCGTCCTTCCGTGCAAGTTCCTCAGTTCTGGCAGCGAGCAGTAGACGATCAGTGTCAGGGCTAGGCATACGCTTGACACACTGATCAGCTGTGGACAATGAACAATAGTTTTAGTCTTTTAGTAGATCATCAACAACTGTAAAGTGCTTTCAGATATTGTAACTTAATTGTAGTGTAGTACTTAATTTAAATATCAATATGTAATTTAAGTATAATAACAGAAACTTGCATATAAGATAATGTAATAGTAGAGTGTAAGCATCAGTTGTCATAATGGATATCAAAATCCTGCTAAACATACTTAGAAGCAATTCGATGGCGTATGTGCATCCACCAACACGTTCTGGGCCAACGTGGTGAATTAAGTCAATCGTCCTTCATGGGTACAAGTTGTTCACCGTGTGACAGTGATTTTTAAAAAGGCCGATATAGTACAGTATACAAATCCTGAAATAAAACGATTCCTTTACGATTGCGAAATTTTAAAAACTCCGCCAGAATATTCTATTTTAAAATTTTTATGGAAGCCTAATTGAGTTTAATTTATATACAAATATAATAATCATAGATGACATACAAGAAAAACCATCCAGGCCAATGCAAAGTAAACATAAGCCAGACGTGATATGCATACAACTCACATACCCATAATGTATGACTCATTCGTAAATACTCATACTGAGCTTTGGCGTAATTACGACTATATCCATTATCCTAGAGTGGCAATAAATCGTTTTACGACATTATTAAGATAATATTGACATAATAGGTGATATACATACATACCAGAGTAAAAGTTTCCGGAATAAAATGATAGTAATATTTTATCAGAAGCTTAGGAGGAAAATCAAATGAAAATAGTTATTTGTTATACAAGAGTGCAAAGTTGCTTTTTAACCACGTGCTCAATTTTGATGACCGAGCAAGCGAAGGATTAAAAAATTAGAATCCTAGTTAGCGAGGGAATCAAAAGAGCATAAGGTAAAAAATCTTTGCACTCGAGTGCAACACGTAACTTTTCATCCCACCTCAGCGAGGAAATAATAAAGTTGTCTACTTACGTTCGTACGGTTTTAAATACCTACTTCCCGTGTGATTGTCGAGAGAGAAAGCTCATTTGCGTATTATTATCAGTTTCAGTCAATTCTTCAGTTGTTGGTGTCAAACAAACTTCCTCGTCGCTAGAATCACTAATTTTAGGTTTTTCGCTTATGTTCAAGTTTCTTGTTTTTAACATAAGGTAAAGAAGTAATATAACATAAGGTTTGAACAATAGGACACTAAAAAAAATGGCACGCGCAAAGCAAATTAAAAAAAAAGTACACCAAGAAGGTTCGGAGTCTTAGTTTTCAAGAAATTAAAAAAGGTTGTTCGACAAATTCGGCACCATGGAGGTAGAAGTAAATAGGTTTAATGATGTTTTGAATTCACAAGCTTAGTGCACACGATGTTCTAAATTCAATTTTACTTTCTACTCTAGCGGATAAAAATGACTTTTGCAGTCAGATATCGAAGAGCAAAAATAGACTTTCCGAGATGGGAGGATAAATATATATATTTTAAGCCATTTAAGGTTAATTAGTCTTGTTTATTTTATATATTGACGATTTCAAGTTGATATAAATATAAGTTTTTTATTACTTAAATACATGTTGTCTCTTAGAGCATATTATATTTATCAATTACTTATTTTATTTCGTGTTATCGTTGTAAGTTTTTCAAATAAAATAAGAAGAACTCGACAGTTAAATTAAATCTACGATATTTCAAACACACATCTCAGTGGTACGAGCTTACTGAGGCTTACTGATAGTACATGATACAAAAATACTTGAAGCAAAGACATTCTACATATAATGTAGGTACTCGTACGTACTCGTACATACCTAGCTATGTTGAAAAATAAAGAACCAAAAAAATCGACCCATAAAAATAATCTATCACGAATGAAAATTTAGAGCACATCTTTATTTAAAATTTTACTACGCTTATCCAAAATTTTATGCCAATGTAATAATACCAAAATACCCGGAATAAAATCTGCACATCAATCATCGCTCTCCTCCAATCGCAACCCGTAAAATCTTTTAGCCGGAAAACATTTGCAAATACATAATCAAACCCACTGACCCAGTCCCGAGTAATCAACTCGGAATAAAATCTAAATAAACGCGGACATTTTGAACATTCACATTTATTTTGTTACCTAATACGGCTCATTGCAAAAGCGTTTGTATACATTATTATGCAAGGTGTGTTTTGTGTTGTGTAGTTTTGGGACTTGGGGTAAAACAATGCATCAAATTAGAAAGAAAATATGTTCAAAGAGCTCTCTTTTACCGTTATAGGATTTAAATTCATGAACTTACAATTTTCATCAATGTTTTGCATGTTACATAACCTTAGCAAATAGTTTGCTTTTATGTATGCTCCCATAATTGAATTGTAATATCAGGGCATTACCTTTGTTGTAAAATTTCTGTAATTTATCTAACCATGCTCGATTTTATTGCGAAGCCTTGAAACGGTACCTAATGAAAGAATGTAATATGAAGAGCGAATTATTCAAAATATCCTGTTTTTATTTTCTTCGTAGTACAGTAATAGAAGATTATTGGCACAGCATTTCTATGTATGTTATAGCAATAAATGCTCTAGTTTTTTTACTTTGAATACGACTCTAGAAAACTCACGTGATTCAGAACTAAATTGTGTATAATATTTACACAAGTTACGAATCATCAAGAAAATATTAGTGCAAAGCAAAAACGTTTAATTTTCCATAATAATTAACGTTGATCTTTTGATAGTTATAGACTTTTTATTCCAAAAATAATCAGGTACTATGCGTGGCATTGAAAGTATATTGTGCATTTTAGATAAATAATCACCAGGCTTTAATCTTTCTGATTTCTCAGTAAAATCTATTTATAATTTCCACGTGATAGATAGACTCTCAGATAGAGTAAACTTCGGAAATGTAAATATTTCGAATTGTTGGAAATAAAAACATATTTTAAGTGATGACGTTAGAAAAGTGGGTTGATTCCGATTTACACAGTGATTACGGAATCCTCAAGAAATTGGTACATTTCGTGCATTGCCATAACATCTACAAACCAAACATATGTCAGCAATAGGGCATTTACTTAACTAATAACTTGATGTGCTTTCGTAAATACTTAAATACTTTTTGAATTTTGAAAAATATTTGAAAGCAGCTGAACCAGAGCGATTTATAAAATGAAAATACACAAAAGTCGTTGTGTACGGTCGGCTTTACACAAAATATACTACTATAATCACAGAAGAGAGAGAAGGAAATCTGCTGTTCTGTGACTATAATAGTACTACTATTACAATGTGAGCGCATCGCTGAACAGCAGCTGCATAACACCGCACAAATCAGCTCACACTCGAAATTGTATGTTATTATTTACATTTTGTGGTAAGAACCACGCTGAAACGCATTGAAATTATACACACTTATTCATTTTCCAGAGCTTTAAAATTACGGTTGCAAAAGCAACGGAAGTCCCTATTTATATATTATTATATATACCTATGTGAAGTTTTGAATAACGCTGAACAATTCATATGTGGTCATTTTTATTTCTATTATAAAAACTGATTCCTACACTTACTATTAGTCGAGCGACTTACGTCTCGTCATAATGTCACAAAAAACACAATAATATCACCAATACAGATAAATATAACTTAAATACTGTTTACACTCGAATATAGATAAGTCATCAATGTGGAAAAAATATATTTTTATAATCCTATTTATTGATTTTCAGAGCGTGAAATGTGACCCGAATTTCATCACATCGTTAAAATTGTATGTTTTTTGCATCGATATCTATAATAGTTAAAATCTCAAGTGTTAAAAAACGAGACTCGCAATGATAAGTTTTTGACTTTTTTGAAGTTTGCACTTCAGATAAGTGTGAGTCGGTACTCATATACTCATGTATGAAAACTCTACAATGTATGCAAATAGCATAGATTCCACCACCCAGCTATTTCCATTCGATTAGTCTTTCCATTTTCCATCCATTTTTAGGGTTCCGTACCCAAAGGGTAAAAACGGGACCCTATTACTAAGACTCCGTTGTCCGTCCGTCCGTCTGTCTGTCACCAGGCTGTATCTTAAAAACCGTGATAACTAGACAGTTGAAATTTTATTTCTGTTGCCGCTATAACAACAAATGCCAAAAACGAAATGAAATAAATATTTAAGGGGGGCTCCCATACAACAAACTTTGTTTTTTGTCGTTTTTTGCTCGGTATTAATAACGGCAACAGGTAGACGCTTGAAATGGGCTAAAGGAGTTCCAATACTGTACGGAACCCTTCGTGCGCGAGTCCGACTTACACTTGGCCGATTGTTATTATATCACAATATAAAATCGGAAATAATTTGTCAGACACTGAGTTCACCGCAAGCACATATTAGGTACTTTACTTCATTATATTATTATCCTAATACTAGTAGTAATACATATAGATAGAATATTAAGAAAAAATAAAATCAGAAATATTGTAGGTCTATGTCCAGCACTACCGTCCTATGGCTGCAACGTTGATGAGAAAGTCTTGAAAAGAATTTTCCTTTTGAAGTTGAAAGTGTTCAAGATTTTTAGCGATAATTATTTATCACATAAAATGGCAAAACCAACTTCCATCGTGTACAAAATTCGAACAGTTCACTCGAATGGATGATTATTGTAGATTTTTCAAAAACGGCTCAGCCAAATATGTTAAAATTTAAATGGGACCCCGAGAGTATACTCTTTTGAACTAAAAATATTTTTTTGCTTCGGTTCATAAGTGGTAAAAATATCAATGAACATACACAAAAATAAAATACAAACAGACGAACATAGAACCTCCTCCTTTTAGGAAATCGGGTAAAAACTAGCTTTCTTTAGTCACCTTAACCACTCCGGAACTTAATTACTTTCGTACTTAATTTTTTGGCGACATGTATTGTATATCGTTAATATTAGACAAAGAAGAACGACGTGATGCTACTAATGTCGGCAGTGCATGAATTTTATTTATTAGATACATAAAATTACGGAACCCAAAAAACTAGTACAACCGAGACAATGTGTTTATACGCGGATGAAACCGCAAACTTTGTATTCTGCAACACGTGCTTTGCGAAATCTCTGTAGAGATTTCATCATTATTGTTATTACTGTACCAACATTTTAATACCCTCCTGCTGAACATAGGCCTACTCACGAATGTTTATATTTCGGAGTAGGTATATCCACCACGGTTGCGGGTCGACGGATTCACATACGACGTTGAACTTCTTCTATAGACGTACGCAGGTTTCCTCACGATGTTTTCTTGCACGTTAAAGCCCATCGTTTCTATTAATCCGTACTTAAACTCCAACAAACTCATTGATAGGGGACTGGGCTGGAACCCACGCATCACGCTTATAAGACAAGCATTATCCCTCTAGGCTACGGCTGGTTTGGCTGACATTTTTGATTATCTCCTGATAATTGTGTTTGTCCTGATGATTGTTTTTGTTTATGAACTTAAAAAGTAGCTATAAGTATTGTAATACATACCCAAAATGAAATAGTGAAGTTCTTAAGCTCCGGTGCCTTGACGAAGCAGATGACTGCAGTGACGAAAACGGCTTTGTCGGCGCAGTGTCTATTGTCGAAGGTCTCGAAGCAGTAGTCATCGTTTGCGGCGTACGGGGAGTGTAGAAGCCCGTACCGATCTAGTTCATGGTAGTCCCGCTTTAGATCATGTTCCAACATGATCCGACCATTCGGGCAGCGCAGATTCTCTCTGATGCCCATGATATCTGACGAGCAAAAGACACACGTGAGATAATATGAATATTATAAATAATAATAATAAATATTAGGGGACATCTTACACACGGTCTCTGACCCCAAACTAAGCAAAGCTTGTGATATGGCTGCCAGAGACTGATATACTACACATACATATTTTAAATACATACTTATATGGATAGTACCTAAATAATACCCAGACACAGGACAAACACCTATGTTCATCACATAAATGCTTGCCCTGGGTGGGGATCGAACCCACGCCTCTTTGATCCAGAAGTCAGGGTAACTAACCACTGAGCCAACGAGGCAGTCTTTCACTTTATGCAACGAGAAATCATCCTCGTATTTGACAAGCCATAGCGACTATAGTCTGGCTTTATTATACCCGCTGCTGGCGCGCGAACCCATCTCGCAAGGTATACTTGGTCCGCGCACTATCAACAGGTGTAGCAAGGGTCAGAACAAGTCCTCTTACTCCACCCAGGTAAACTTGTGAGATAGACCACGGCACCACGGGTATCAAACTCACTGTGGTCGACACTGTAGTCGCTATGACTAGTAAAATAGAAGAGATTTCCCGTTATGTAAAGTAAAACAAATGCAGCGTTGGACGTCGAATGCAAACCGCCACTAACCAGTATTATTGGAGATCTATAGGGGAGGCCTATGTCCAGCAGAGGACGTCCTATGGCTGATTAATGAATGAAAGTAAAAAAATGTGCGAAAATAGCGTTAGTTTCCATAGTAAAATTTTAATATCAATGATATAATTTACGTTCCGAGGAAACTCATCCATCCCTTAAGCTATCCACTAAAGGCAGCCAAGGCAGTCACGGAGGCAGTCTCGCAACTAGAGACGTGATCCTCAGCCTGAGGCATGTCGCTCCCTGAGCGAAAAGAGGAAGGAAAGTTGCCTCAGTCTGCCTCAAGTAGAGGCTGCTCGGCCTGAGGCTGCTCAAATGGATACATAGGTCTAAAGTACTTTAAAGGCTAGATTATGACAAAATGTTTTTAAAATCGATTAAGAAAGATATATATTGTACGCCTAAACGATTTTTTGTTAGTTTAGAAAAGTTTTTTGATTCTGTAAAATAAGCTCAACGCTTACTTCAGACGAGTTTTTACGTTATAATTATTTTTCGCAAAAAAACAGCATGACCGACTTCACCCGTGTACAGAATTCGCGAATATTTCGCACGGTTCGATGTTACATTTGTCACATTATTGTTGATTTATCAAAAATGGCTCAGCAGATTTCAATAAAATGTGTAATATGTTAATAAGTGTTTAATGGGACCAATTTCGAAGTACATCCTATCCAATAAAAAAAGATTTATTGAAATCGGACTACTACGAAAATAGTTATGCGTGGTTATACATAACATAAATATATATTTACGCGTCGTATTGAGTACCTCCTCCGGTTGGTTCGTTGGTCAAAAATATATCTCTTTAAAGTGATTAACAAAACTGAAAAAACTAGAAGTTATGCATAACGATTGCCTAAGCTGTTGATTACTTGAAAAAAAGCAGTGTTTTTCTTTTTGTATGACTCTCTAATCACACACGAGGTACATCTGAACAACTTTTACTATGGGGCCAACCCGGAACCATTTCCGGAGCTGCCGGAGAAATAAGCTGTTTTACACATTTTGTTAATTTTGAGTTGCAATTTTAAATAGAACAGCTCGAATCCCAACTTTATTTTTTATAGGTTTGCGTTTGACTCTAAGGTTTGACTACATACTACCTGATGTTAAGCAGATATGGAATGTAGTGTGTAGCACGCTTACCTAGATGATTTGTAAATTTTATTATAGGACCAACCTTAAGCGACCTAATGTAAAAGTTGTTCATTATGATATACCTCATATGTGGTTACAGTATTTTTAGTTATCTACTACACAACTGCAAAACACGTTCTATACTCCTCAAAATGAACAATTTTAATATGGGTACTTAGTATTATTATATATTCTTTGGTATGGTGCCAACCCCGAAAAAATAGGCTGTTTCATACATTTAGTCGAAAATCTGAAGTTTTAGGATGGAATATTTAAGTTAATTTATTTTCTTTTTTCTTAATGAATACAGAAAATAGGCACACTTTATCTAAAATAAAATATTTATCATAACCTGCCTATATATACAATAACATTCGAGTACACTGCAATACAAAATCCTCTACGACCGGATTTATCAACCAAACTACTAGGTGCCTAAATAACTACATAATCAATCATTGACCTTTCCCAATACGTAAACGAAAAGATATCTAACTAGGCAAGTATAGATAAATATTCGTAAATGTATCTTTAGATAACGGTAGCTATCGCTATTCCTAAATAAGTATATACCTAAACTAGCTATTTACTGGAAAGTGCTATTTATTACTAACAAACATTTACTTATAGACGCAAAATAACCGGCATAATAAACACGACTATTTCATTTGAGAAGTATTTCAATGAAAAATAAATTACCTGTACGAAATTCTTATTACTATTGTTACGAGCTGATTGATTAAGGTCAAATAACCAGTTGAGAGATTGTTGGGTTTATATAATCACTACAATCAGTATTTTGAGGAAATAAAATCAGTTCGAACGTTCAAATGTGCCCGTATCGTAGCTCTACAATGAAAGATTACTGCTAGTACATAGACATAAAGACATAATTACGAGTATAACAGAAATACTGTTTTAAATAACAAAAAAAGCAGAAATACCTATTTAAGCAAATGATTGGTTCTTACCTCCATTAACATCATAAAAATATTTCAAGGGGTCCATGTAGACTGATATATTGAAGGGTATGGGATCATCATCGCTGACACAGATAGGTTTCCCACAGTTTTTCTTCCTGTAATGTTTCCCGACGGGGCAGCACTTCCTGACACAGAAGGCTCCGAACGCCTTGCAGTCGCGCGAGCAGACGCGCGCCACCAGCCCCGCGCGCCCATACTGCTGCTCGAAGCACCATTCGCCCTGAATAACGCGTCCGCCGCCTCCTCCATCCTTCTTCGCCACTATCAAATCGCTACCCTCCACTTCCAGAGAATAAAACTCTTCACTCAATTCCACCGCGTACTGCTCATACTTGCAATGTAAACCTGTTTCCAACTCGTAAACAGAGCCGCTGCTTACGTTCAGTCTTCTCAATAACGATTCTTCAGTAGCAAATTCTGCACTCTTTTTACACAAATGGTCCACTGTGTCATAACTTTGTCCCATAGGACAGCACTTCCGGATATGAGTTAAGGTGAGATCTCTATCCGGTATTTGTTCCGTCTCGTTGAGCACACACGAGAGGCTCACGATTTTGGAAATGTCCGAATTGACCGTCCCGTTAACATCTTCAAGCAGAAGTCTGTCGTAGCAAATATCGCTTGCCGTCGACAGCTTGATATCTACTAACCCTTCCGAAGTCTGGTTCACTGCGTCCAGAATGCACGTCTCGTTATATCCATATTGCACGGGCACCGAATCTCCGACGATTAATGGAGATTTCGAAATATTGTAATTACTTTTAACACTTTCACGATCTATGCATTCATATTGTGTAACGTTTTCTAAGTCCACCAGTCTCAAGAGTCCCTGATTCTTCAGACAACACTTGTGAAAAGCCGGCGTCGCGTTGCCGGCATCACCACTGGCACTTGCACACAAATATGCACCGAAAATGACGAGAAACCACATGTTTGAAATGTTTACGAAACCGGGCAAGAGAGACGCTTTAATCACAGCAGCTGGTGGGTGTCGGTGTTCTTGGGCATTGTTTATTTGGAGTGTTGTGCGGCGTGCGCTACGTGCGGCGGCGGCGGCGGAGTGATGCGGCCGCGAGTCCGCCGGGACGCGCGCGGACCCTGTGCGCCCTTGAGCCTGCCCTCGGCGTCCGCGCCTGCCTCACACCAGCCTGCGAGCTTCTGTTAAGCTCCGATAGACCATCACCTTGCTCACATAGACATCGCGCATACACCACTTAAGTTAAACAACTTCAAATCGCGAACAAGAGCACATATAAAACTTCAGACAAAACTCAGTGTACCTAATGCGAATAATATTTCTAAGCACAATAATTTTATTATAAGTCAGATTTTACAATATTTCTAATAAACAAATCATGAAAGTGCCCGTCCGTGGCGTCGTCCAGAACGTTTCAAGAAAGACTCATAAGTGATAATGGCGTCACCCCAACCTATCGCAACTGATAAATAAATGAAACGGCTGTTTGATAGTATTTTACGTAGAATCGCAAATAAATATACTTGCTTACACATACGTCTTGCACTATCTTGATATCATTTATAGATAGTGGCAATGAAAATACTTTTTGTTATCAAATAAACATTCATGCGTTTAGCAGGATTTCGAAGTGTTATCTATTCCGTGGCAGTGTGAATACCTAGTGTCATATTATTTAGCTACTGTTTGGTGATGCGGTCCGCCTCATCCGGTTGATAAATAATCAATTTACATTACAATACATTATCACTTTGATTAGGTATGACACTACACATGCTAGAACATGAACATAATAATATTAATATAAGAACATATTTAATTTTTACATGAACATAATACCTAGGTATATGTTCATGTAAAAACATATACCTAGAAATTAAATAATCTGTCAAGTACGAGTAGGACTCACGCACACAGGGTTCCGTACTATATGTGAGCCCCCCTTAAATCTTTATTTTAATTTAATTATTTATTATTGAATTGTAAATACAACTAAACATTCTGTTAATTTTTCAAACATCTACCTGTTACCTACCATTAATTATATCGAGCGAAAAACGGATAGCGGCAACATAAATACATCTTCTGTGAAAATTTCAGCTTTCTAGCTATAACGGTTTATGAGATACAGCCTGGTGACAGACAGATAGACGGACAGCAGAGTCTTAATAATAGGGTCCCAATTTTACCCTTTGGGTAAGGAACCCTAATAGACGGAAAAATCGTTTACATTTTTTGTTCCTTCAAAAAGTGTAGTAGGCAGTAGCAGCCACCCTATAAAAATATCGTCATTAGATAAAATAATATGTTTATTGTTGTGCTGACATATAATTAGAATAAATATGAATAAAAAAAAACTATGATAATTGTATGTATTTATTTCATTCTTACCGACAATAATAAAATAATTCAATCACTTAAGTAACTATTTTATAACTATATCATTACAAACTTGACTTGTAGAGTTGGCACATAAATTAGGTACTACATTAAATTATAAATCTATATTAGAAATATAAAAAGTCTTCATCAGCGCGACAAAAATAATTAAGAAGTTATTAAAAAAGAGGATTAGACGCACTGACCGACATCGGGATACCTATTACAAACATGATGCAGATTGATGCACATAATATCATTATTCTGTACAGAACATGTACTTACCTATGATAAGGATTGATAAACTTAGATTTTTTATTAGAACGCCGGTTTTTACAACACCCTGTATATATTCCACTCCCTGCATTCTTTTGTCAACCTTGCAACGAACCGATGACCACGACGTAACAATACTTATTTGTAGGCAAGCAGATAAATTAACGTCACAGTGAAGTTATAGAGAATTCTTATCTACAATTCGTTTACATAGAGGCGTTTCTAAGCTTTATTTACGTTAAGTGTCGGCTACACAGCAAGCGAACAGTTATTAAGAGTTCCAATCTCTTCACTTTAGTCTTAGTATAATTATGGTACAATGTATAGGTACATTATAGTATGCATATTTTATTATAGTTTATAGATATACTTTTAACTACGTATAAGATACAGAGCGATCAGTACCAATACCTATTTGCAAAAAAATAAAAAGTTATCTATTTGTGTATTTACGTTTCTATCAGTAAATTCATGATCGAAGAATTTATGCGACCTAACCCACTGCGCACGTCGTTGTACTATTTGTTTATCAATAGTCCAAAGAACTCATACAAATTATTATGAATTCAAAACTTTAGATCGATCTCTGTGTGGCCGCCACCTAATTGGCAAAGTAATGTCAGCTGATAAAATAGAATATTGTTAACATAGATACATTTCATTGGAAAAATCGACTACGAGTATTACGTTTAAAATATTATAATATATTTATAAATCTACACATAGAATAGACCAAGTTAAAAGTACAATCACTGGATGGTATAAGTAAAGTACATGTATAACACGCTACTAAAGATAAGTATATTACAATTTAAACATTCAGTGATAAAATCTAATGTGAAATATTATGTAAATGTATTATTAACAATAATTAAATACAATTAGTACGAATTTTTAAAATCATATTTTTGTAAAACTATCCATCATGACAGGCAGATCTGTGACAATGATGAAGATGGACCTAAAAATAAAAGCACTAAATCTATATATGATTTGTTCGTTAAAAATATGGCTCATTATTTTATGGTCATCTATCTAATTTTATATACTAGCCTTGAATACATTTTGTCATACGAGATTCTTGGAGCCCTGTACCATTTATGAGTATATTTTCTTTTACTTTTTTTTATTTACTGCAAAATATCATATTCAAATTCATAATTATAATTAACTTATAATGAGCATTACAATAGCAACACACGAATGGTATAGGGCCTAATAAAAAAATAATAATAATAAAGAACATATTCACAAAAGCGCGAGCGATTTACTGAATAAAGTCATGGCGTTATTTCCTAGTCCATTTTAATCACCTAATTTTCTTTGCAAATTATCGGAATAATTTATTTTATTGTCCTAAATGAATTACATATTTAGTGAATTTCTAGTGACGCCTTCAAAAACACTCCAAAACTAAGTAGGTACACTTTACTTGTTGTCTGTGTGATACTATCAAGATGAACAACATTTTCTATCAGACCGCTGAAATCGCAAAAATTCATGGGTCATTGCATGGAGCAACTTTTAAATGCAATTTTAGGTTTGGTCCTTAGAAAAAAAAAATCCTTTTGATTTACTATACAGGGTTATTTCTAATCAATTAGCATTCTTTTCAGGGGTTTATTCTGTACATCAAAACTAACAACTTTTGTTCTACAACTTTAATTAATTCTCAAAAAAAGTTGTTGTTCCATAGAAAAATGTCGTTCACCCTCGATAAAATGTATGGAACAGCTGTTTTTTTTTTAGTTTTAACAAAGGTCGTAGAACAAAAGTTGTTAGTTTTGATGTACAGAATAAGACCCTAAGGGGATGCTAATTGACTAGAAATAACCCTGTATAAAGTCGCCATTAACCTTAATGCGTATAATTATGTATGTTACCGATACCCAAAAGTCCTATAGATTTGTTATTCATAGTACTGTAAATATTACCTAGAAGCTTAAATTACTCATTAGGCTAATTAAGCCACACTATAAGCTATTAAGTTAAGGGGCCATTCGTAATCAAAGTAATCAAAATAAAATAAATAAAATAAAATCAAAAATGTAGAATACTAATTTGTTTTCTGTTATGTTTATGATTTATTGATATACATACGTGGCATCAGTGAAGGCAAACATTTGCAGGAAAAAGTGGGTAAAATTAACACTGTTTAACAATGAATGTTATTTGAATCTGAAATGACTTATTAGATATATCTATCTTTTCTTTTTATGTGTCACTGCCGCTTTTCGCTTTTGTGAATACCATAAGACCTACGACAAGCTCTATCTACGAAATACTTAATTTTATATTATTTTATTGATTTTGTTGCAGCTTTTACAGTTAAGACAACGGGAAAAAATACCAAACTAAAGTCTAACTACGAACGTTTCAATGTCGTCATAGGAAAAGCCATAAGTAGATTTTTTTCATCAAAACTATTTTATGAAGACGATAAAACATCATTTCATTTGCTGGCTACCAATACACCACACGTCATAATTTACGAAAAAAAACGCAAATAGAGCTTGTAGCATACCCTCAAACCTAAAACATATAAGGCAGGATTCATAAGACTAGCTAGTTGTGTGATGATACCTACATCTACAATAGGCATGATGACTACGTACTCGTATAAAAATATAATTAGTTCCTTAGAAAGAGTATCAAATAATATTGGACACGTATTTTTTTTTATTTTGTCAATCAAACAAAAAATTATATAGATAACTAGCGACCCGCCCCGGCTTCGCACAGGTGTATTATTTATATATATATAAACCTTCATCTAGAATCACTTTATCTAATAAAATAAACCGCATCAAAATCCGTTGCGTAGTTTTAAAGATATAAGCATACATGGGGACAGATAGCGGGAAGCGACTTTGTTTTATACTATGTAGTAATCGTAATAGTAATTTTAAAGAGCGTCAAAGTTCGTAAGTGCGCTCGTGACGACACTTCTACGTTCTAAGTGTAGCTAGTATATTTTTCCTTTAAATGGAAAAATATAAAAAACATGTCCAATATTTTTATTATACCTAGGTACAGGGTTAACCAGAACTGATGCACGAAGGCGAAAGGAGATGATTAAGACCACAATTATGAACAACTTTTTTATTACGCCCAACCAGAACTCGAAAAAAAATCTGTTGTTTCATACATTTTGAAGATTAAGAGTTGCAGTTTTGTATAGAACAGCTAATTATTTTTCGAATTTCCGTTTGGCCCCATAGTAAAAGTTCATAATGATGGTATTACTCACTCCATTTAGGCTTTGTGCAGGGCAAGCAGATAAACCTGGATAATTAACGGGCTAGTTATATTTTTTTCGTCATCGAGCCTACATCCTATTCTACACAAGTACGGTACCTAGGCTAATGGCATCCGCAGCTCTTGACCACCATGTTCTTGTATTTGCGAAGGATGACGTTCGAGTCGTCGGTGTAGTACAGCACTGATATGGGAGACAGCTTGATCGGCGCGCACGAGGGCTTGGGCACCTGATGACAAGACGAAAGCTAATTTAAATATTTTTTTCTTTTTAACTTTCTAACGCAAAAACGACGGGGTGTTAAGTTTGACGTGTCTGTGGCATCGTAGCTAGAGATCTTCTACGATAACATGACCCGCCCCTCTAAAATTCAAAACGTTTGAAAATACGTAGGGATAAAATTATAAAGCGACACCACGCATGTGTGCGTACTGATACGGCCGTCAACAACAAGTCGAGCTAGCAAATCCAAGGATATTTTGCACTGTACCAGCCTTTCAGGACATAGGCCTACCCACGAAGGGTGATTGGGCCATATCCACCACGCTCGCCCAGTGCGGGTTGGTAGAATTATTTGCACGTTACACACGAATTTTTCCATGAAATCCCGTAATGCTTCTTGTTTGTTTCGTTTTGGAAAATAGTCATTTGGGCAGTGAAACGATTTTATTAGCTAATCCCATAAAGAGACTACGAGTACACAATGATATGCACATGTATAAAAATCTCATAAAATTCCGAAGTATGTACTTCGGGAAAACTTGAGATAAACAAGGCAATGGAATCTTGGCAAAATATATTTTATGAGCCGTGTTTCAAAGGTAAGAAGGCTATCTTTTGTCCAAGACAATATGGCTCAACTGGATAATAAATAAAAAAAATCTTTTAAATAAAAGTCTATAACGACTTTTACATGGAAGATTAAGATAAAAATCCTCAGGTAAGTACGAAATCGTCAAAACTTAAGTAAGTACGAAATTGTCAATTTGCCAGCATTGTTCTCATTTTATTTGTAGCCGTGGTGGCCTAGAGGTTTTAACACCCGCCTTACAACTGTGAGGTCATGGGTTCAAATCCCGGTCCCGTACTAATAAGTTATTTGGAATTTATGTACGGAATTTCACACAACTGGCTTTTGGGTGAAGGAAAACATCGTGAGGAAACCTGTATACGAGTACGTCCGTAGATATTCGATGGCATATGTGAATCCGCCAACCCGCACTGGGCCAGCATGGTGAATATTGCCCAATCACCCTTCGTGGTTAGGCCTACGTAACGCAGTGAACTATTAAAAGGCTGATACAGTACAGTTCTCATTTCAGCCAATTTGTGTTGACAAGGTTCGAAATAACTTGCGTTGTCCCGGAAAAGCAAACAGGGGCTTGACAAATAAAGTGGATTGAACAAATGCAGGGTGTTTCTCTACGACAGACATTTTATAGGATATTATTAGGGGATATTAATATATATTAGGGGATATTAGTGGACATCTTACACACGGTCTCTGACCCCAAACTAAGCAAAGCTTGTGATATGGCTGCCAGAGACTGATTTACTACATTTACATATTTTAAATACATACATACATATTGTTATCATAACTTTGACTACCCTTTAATATGAAACCATATCTGAAATCGCGAAAAAACTCCATACATAAAAATGTATGGATTTCAGGTGATGAGATTGATTGAGTCAGATTTTCGCGATTTGAGATGATTAGATTGAATGAAATTTCATGGTCTTTCGAACAAAATTAACATATAAATTTAAAAAAACCTCCATCGCAATATAATTCGTACCGAAGCTAACAAAACAGCTGATAACTTAGAAATGGCTGAACCGATTTTGATAAAACATATCTAAGAACATACCCGACTAATTCACCTTAGAAAAGAAAAAAAAACAAAATCAGTTCATCCATTAGGGAGCTACGATGCCCAAAGACAGATGCATACACAAACACGTCAAACTTATAACACACCGTCGTTTTTGCGTTGAACAAATAATCGGCCAAGTGCGAGCCTGACTCACGCACGAAGGGTACCGTACCGTATGAAGCCCTTAATATATTTTATAGTAATTTAATTATTTATTTTTGAAGGGAATTTACAACTTAATATTCTGTGAATATTTCAAGCATCTTCCTGTTTACCTTATTGATATCGAGCAAAAAAATCATATTTTTTGTATGGGAGCCCCCCTTAAATATTCAATTTATTTTAAATAACTATAGATACGGTTTTGGAGTACATAATTATCTATTTAAATATTCTGTAAATATTTCTAGTATCTACCTGTCACCGTTATTAATATCGAGCGAAAAACGGCAAAAAAATCAGGTTTGTTGTATGGGAGCCCCCCTTAAATTTTTATTTTATTTTTAGTATTTGTTGTTATAGCGGCAACAGAAATACATAATCTGTGAAAATTTCAACGTTCTAGCTATCACGGTTCATGAGATAGAGCCTGGTGACAGACAGACGGACATCGGAGTCTTAGTAATAGGGTCCCGTTTTTACCCTTTGGGTACGGAACCCTAAAAAGCAGTTTCTTTTCTCGATTCATTCCATACAAAAGATTCACTGACTTTGACAAAATGGAGCAACTGTTTTTTTCGAAATTTCACCATAGCTAATAATTTATATAAATTAAAAAATTAAAAACCCCCGACACATTTGACAGCCATTTTGGGCACATTTGTAGAATTTTGGTTCTTCCATCCCACTTTAACCCACCATAACTCTTAAACGGCTCAATCGATTTTTATAAAACATAGCTAAGAACACTCTCGATTAAGTCTCCTTTCATCAAAAAAAAACTAAACTGAAATCGGTTCAGTGGTTCGGGCGCTATGATGCCACAGACAGACAGACAGACACACAGACAGACAAACAGACACGTCAAACTTATAACACCCTCTTTTTGCGTCGGGGGTTAAAAATTGGTCATGATGACGAATACAATGGTAATTCTACTCTATCTATAATATGTCCGTCGTATAGTAATACACCCTGTAGAACAAGGCAAACTATAGTAAAGCTGGCAAGGTCAACAGGTGTGTGTGATACACAGTTCTTCTTGAAAACTTTAGGTAGGTACCTACTTCTAGCAACCAAATCTTTTTTTAGGGTTCCGTACCCAAAGGGAAAAACGGGACCTTATTACTAAGACTTCGATGTCCGTCTGTCCGTCTGTCTGTCTGTCTGTCACCGGGCTGTATCTCATGGACCATGATAGCTAGGCAGCTGAAATTTTCACAGATGATGTATTTCTGTTGCCGCTATAACAACAAATACTAAAAACAAAATAAAATAAATAGTTAAGGGGGGCTCCCGTACAACAAACCTGAATTTTTAGACGTTTTTCGCTCTATATTAATAATGGTAACAGGTAGATGCTTGAAATGTTTACAGAATATTTAGTTTTATATTCACTTCAATAATAAATAATAAAATTAAAATTAAATAAATATTTAAGGGGGGCTCCCATACAGTACGGAACCCTCCGTGCGCGAGTCCGACTCGTACTTATTTTAATTTAATGAAAATAAAGAAATATGCGCAATGAAATAGTCGGTCAAGTACAAGACGGACTCGCACACGAAGGGTTCCGTACCGTATGGAAGCCCCCATTAATTTATGTATTTACAAAATTGCAACTCGGAATTGACAAAATGTATGAAACAGCTGATATTTTTTTCTCGAATTCCGAGTTGACGCCATAGTAAAAATTGTTCATCATGATGGTATGAATCACCTTCTCTCGCCACACACCAGTTCTGGATAACCCTGTATAGTGGTAGATCTAGGACAAAACATTTTCTCACCTTATGAGACTGAGGAGGTGCACCAGCGTCTGAACGATGGCGTGGTTGGTAGCGTTCTTCTGCACATTGAGGGGAAAGTTGCACTCGCAGCTGCAGTAAAATACGCCGTAACCTATGTTATGTACAGAACAGTGTCTAACCTTGGTGGGGTTGAGGAGATGCACCAGGGTCTGGACGATGGCGTGGTTGGTAGCGTTCTTGTGGGCGTTGAGAGGGAAGTTGCACTCGCCGCTGCAGTAAAATACGCCGTAACCTATGTTATGTACAGAACAGTGTCTAACCTTGGTGGGGTTGAGGAGATGCACCAGTGTCTGGACGATGGCGTGGTTAGTAGCGTTCTTGTGGGCGTTGAGAGGGAAGTTGCACTCGCCGCTGCAGTAGAACGCGCCGTAGCCATCCGGGGCTATTATCCAGTCCTGGAACAAATCAACAGACGGTAATTTATACAGGTATTCTTAGTACCTTGGTTTTTAGTAATTAGTTTTTATTCGGTCGAATACGAGTATGCATGACGACTGAGTAAAAGAATAATATTATTATTAGTCTATCAGTTAGATTACAAAAAAATATTGGTCACGTATTTTTATTGTGTCAATCAAACAAAAAATAGCAAATAAAAAGAATAAAATAAAAAAATCTACTTAAGCCTGACCTCACTCGGAAGTTTAACGGGCTCATCAACATGTTCTGTTTAATTGACAAAAGAAAAAATACGTGTCTAATATTGTATATTTTGTATATTTTGATAGGGAAACTGACGAACCAATTATATATTTGTAGTCGTCTAGACTAGAGTCTAGCCTATTATTTAGATTACTAAAAATTGTCGAAAATTGTTATCAACGCTACCTAATAATACATAGAATCTAGTATTGTCGCGGCTACACTATGGTAGTTTAGTCTGTTGATGCTTTTTGCAGTCAGCTATGGATTTTTTTAAGTGAAAAAGTATTAAAAGATCTACTAAAACTTGATTAAAGATTATTCTTATACTTGTTACACATCAGGTTACATATTGGTGGTATGTGTACGACTGGTGTGTTTTTAAGGCCGTATTTGAATGCATGTACACCAGGCACACACACTAACCCAATATGCATAATTATGCTCGATTACTACAAGTAAATGTTATGCTTGGCGTCTCTCTGCGAGATCGAATCAGAAATGAGGAGATCCGCAGACGAACCAAAGTTACCGACATAGCCCAGCGGATTATCAAATTAAAGTGGCAATGGGCAGGGCACATAGTTAGAAGAACGGGTGGCCGATGGGGCCGTAAAGTTCTCGAATGGAGACCACGGGACCAGCAAGCACTGCGTAGGACGTACCCCGACTAGGTGGACTGACGATATAATAAAGATCGCAGGAACGCGCAGGATGCAGGCCGCTTCCAACCAGCCTTATTGGAAATCCATGGGGAAGGCCTATGTCCAGCAGTGGACATCCTACGACTGATGGATGGATGGATGACTACAAGTAAATGCCGCGGTGCGATCGAAGGTTGCGAATAAAAGCGTTTGAACTTAGAATAGTCATCTCGCGCAGTTTTAGACCTAGTGAATGAGTTATCAAGACCTGCATACCCCGTGTTATTAAAGGTTGAAATTCAGATTATTCTATCTTTATTTAATTTTCCATGTACTCACTTGCCATTCCAAATCTTTGAAGCTGACGTAAAGCGTTTGTATTTCACAGCTTCGCGTCGTCCAATGCGACGTATCTGAAAAATAAAACAAATAATGTCAGTACTTACTACTTACCTAAAAATTTGGCAAAAAATGATAAAAGAAAAAGAAAGAAACGATGCGACAATAGCTCATTATTACAAATTAAAAAGGTTAATGCAATTTTCGACTGATTAAAATACCTTATACCTACCTATAATGAGTTTACTAATACCACAAATCAGAGTAAATCATTATAAAAACTAAATAACCGCTTTTACTGTGGGATTATTTTTTCGCTATTTTCAGATTAGTCCCATAGTAATTCTTTGTCCCATTGTAGAGTTATTCATATTGATGTGTGACTTGAAATGTTATTACAGTAATACCGTACACCCGTAATACATTGTAATTGTCATCACCTGTCAAAGGATTTCTCAAGTAATTTTCTGAGTAGCCAGAGGAGCGCCACCGCTTGGCCTCTCTTTTCCTCCTTGCGCCAGCATCAGAGGTGCCCAGTTTGGGTCCACTCTTGAAGAAAGCCACGAGGAACGGTTGCTTGGCTTCCACAACCACGCCTCTCGGCTCTTCCAGACCTATCTCTTCGGGTTTCACGTTACGTTCTGAGTACAGATAAGAGAAAAATAAGTGATGAAAATAAACCATTTAAGTTATAGATAAAAAAAGGAACAAGAAGTGGTGACAAGCAAAATAGGAGAGGTATATGTATTTTTTCCTTATGCAGGACGCCAAAGTACCTATACTTGAAGAGCACTTCCGTACGCAAACGATGTCTACCGGGTTATTTCTAATCAATTAGCATCCTTTTAGGGGCATATTCTGTACATCAAAACCAGCAATATTTGTTCTGCGACTTATGTCAAAACTCAAAAAAAAATCAGCTGTTCCATACATTTTGTCGAGGGTGAACGACATTTTTCTATGGAACAACAACTTTTTTTTTAGAATTAATAAAAGTTGTAGAACAAAAGTTGTTATTTTTGATGTACAGAATAAGCCCCTAAAAGGATGCTAATTGATTAGAAACTACCCTGTATATGGTCGATTAAAAACCAGGCCCAATTTATAATTGAAATAAAAAAATGAATGTCTGTAAAGTCTGTTTACGTACGATAATTTTAAGTGATAACGTCATATGCGTCACAAACCGAACGATTAAACCGATCGTGCATCTCTATTGCTTGTTCCGCGCTCTCGCTTGCACGGTCGGGTCAAGCGGAACGTGACAATGAGTCATGCTTTTTCGTGTGTGCAGCCGGCGTTCAACGATTTATAAGACGTTATCACGTCAAAAAGTCACATTCAACTCCAGCCAACCCTCGGATCCCGCGCTAGTGTTCACTGAAGCCACTGCTTCCAGTTTCAAACTCTTAACATATATTACCTGGCTGCGAGTGAGGATGCATGGTGATAAAGAAGCCGCGGTTGTCCGCGGGCGAGGTGAGCCACGCGGCCAGCGCTGACGTCACGTTCAGCTCCAGCCAACCCTCGGATCCCGCGCTAGTGTTCACTGAAGCCACTGCTTCCAGTTTCAAACTCCTACACAGAATACAAGTTCATGTGTTAAAAAACTATTACTTATTCTTTTTCTTCACAATTAAGCTGACCGCATAAGAGCGCTCTGTACACTATCACAAACTCCTCCATTTTGCCCGCATTTTTCTCCGCTTTTCATACTTTCCGCATAATTATACCTAAGAAATGCATCTCCGCATTTAATTAGCCGGTGCCGGTGGTCTGATGTGCGGACTCTTTATGGCTGTGGTCGAGCGTTCACGTGCGGAGATATATTTATTTATTTAACAATTTATTGCACACCCATTTGTACAAAAGGAAGACTTAACGCTAAATAGTAACTACTACTACTACTATCTGCAGTATCTGCAATAATGGTATCAAACAAATTACAAGTCATAGTCACCCCATATTGTCAACACTGAGGACACGATGGGCGACCACAGTATAGAGACTCGTTGGGTCTTCCGTAGGCGCGGGCGTCTGGTGAAGCCTGAGCTCAGCTGTCAGCAACGCCGATGCGTCTCCGGGCGTGCCCGCTACTTCGAACCACACGTGCCGCCCGTGCCCGTGACGTAACGCGCCTAGGTGGTGCCCTGAAAAAGGAAACGTAATCTCTCATATATATGCCGAAAACGTTCGACAAGAACGACATTCAACCTCAAGCCGAAAACAGCTAGCGAAAGTAGCGATTTTGCTATTCAATATCTGTACACGCTGTATTTTCATTAATATTCTGGAATTAATATTCTTCAAAACTACCGAACCACCCGGAAAAATTTGATAAGTTACCTAGGTGTCTTCAAATCTCGAGGAAATAGGAAATCTATCTTCTAGGTAAGGCGTGCTACACCCTAGACCGCATATTTGCTTCACATCAGGCAAAATATAGTTAAACGAAACCCCATATTAAGTAAAATAAAAAAGTGCAGTAAATATCATTATGTCTATGATATTTGCTCTGCTGTTTATTTATTGTGTTTATGATATAATACTCGTATTTAAATGATCCCTATTCAATAACTCGACGTATTGAATTCTGTACCTGACCTACCTAACTCAGAGGTTGAGCACCTCCAGTGAAAGTGTATTCAAATCTAGAGTAAACGAATATACTCTTAGCTTTTAGATCAGCTTTATCGTAGAAAGCAAAGCTGGATAGTGGTTCACCACATCTGCATCTGTCTCTTTTAGAAGGAAAAAAAACCGCTACAAAAGTTCAAAACCTTTAAAAGGCTTTTACATAGGCAAATTGGTATACATTTTTAACTCATAATTTTAAAGAATCTACAAATTCAACTCACTTAAAAAAACACTGACTATATACACCTGTTCTGATTATTTATTTCCTCGCCAGGAAATATCTTACGCACCAAATATGTAGATAAAACATTTTACGAATACAAGGACTTTTCTCTCCCATCGCAGCAATAAGTCAATAATGGAAAATGGGCTTAGAAGTTCAGTAATGCTGTTATCTTTTTTCTTCAGAAATCAGAAATCGTTTATTGCAACACTATGTACAATGTTCTTATATACAGGGTTATTCCTAATCAATTTGCATCCTTTTAGGGGCTTATTCTGTACATCAAAACTAACAACTTTTGAACTGCGACTTTTGTCAAAACTAAAAATAATAATAATAAATAATAAAATTAAAATAAGTATTTTTAAGGGGGCTCCAAAACAGTACGGAACCCTTAGTGCGCGAGTCCGACTCGTACTTGACCGATTATTTTTAGGGTTCCGTACCCAAAGGGAAAAACGGGACCCTATTACTAAGACTTCGATGTCCGTCTGTCCGTCTGTCTGTTTGTCTGTCACCGGGCTGTATCTCATGAACCATGATAGCGAGGCAGCTGAAATTTTCACAGATGATGTATTTTGGTTGCCGCTATAACAACAAATACTAAAAATAAAATAAATATTTAAGGGGGGCTCCCATACAACAAACCTGAATTTTTAGACGTTTTTCGCTCTATATTAATAATGGTACCAGGTAGATGCTTGAAATTTTCACTGAATATTTAGTTTTATATTCCCTTCAATAATAAATAATAAAATTAAAATAAAATAAATATTTAAGGGGGGCTCCCATACAGTACGGAACCCTCCGTGAGCGAGTCCGACTCGTACTTGGCCGATTATTTATCGAATCTCGAGTTGGGCCCATAGCAAAAGTTGTTCATAATGATGGTCTAAACTTACTTCCACTTCTTTTACAACAGTTCTGGTAACCCTGTATAAACCACGAGTAGGTATAAGACACGTAGCGTATGAGTAGGTACTAAAACTCGACGCAATACCAACTCAATACGAACTTAATCATTTAATTTATTATCCGATGTTTACCTACGAATAAGCTATTTGCATGCAAAATATATGGGATGGGTCGAGAACAGGTGTGCAGCGATCTCACCTCTGTAACATGATACTTTTAACAGGTGTATGTAATAGATATTTACTAATTCTATTCTAATCGAATGTTGAATTAATTATTAAATTGAATTATTTACTTAATATAGAATTTCAGTTTTATAATTTACAATTATGATATTTATGATATTTTTGATCTAGAAACGTCACACACAACTGACTTCCTACCATTTGGTACCTACATGTGGATGATATAATTTTTTTCAACAACCTGAACCGTAACCACTGTGCCGATTTTCTGAAACTAGGTACCTACCTAGGTATATCCTTTCCAATACAGGTCGCGGCACGTACGAGTAAGTCTAGCGCTGAGGATACTTAGTGTGTTGGGGATGACTGCGCATGGTGACCGCCATACTAAACCCATGTGCCATCCCCTCCACACTTCGCTCAGCGCTACACTTACCTGCTGCGACCTGTACCTTATGAAATGATTTTCTAAAGAATGAGTAAAAGTATGGTTTTAAGATAATAGAATTGTTTTATACTTATTTAGTAATTTTTAAATCAATTTTAGCATATTTATCAATCTGTTCTATGTTAATGTAAGTAGGTAGGTACAACAAAGACCGCAGTATCGCGCTGGATGCAAGCCGCTTCCAACCTATCTTATTGGAGATCCATAGCGGAGGCCTATATCCAGCAGTGGACTTCGCTGATAGATGGATGGATGAATACATAGTAGATGATAGTAGGTACATAATATAAAATAAATAAGTATGTACCTCTATATATGTAGATAGTGATATTGATATTCCGTGGAATGCCCCGTGACCTTTGACATAGAATATGAACAATAAATACCAGTTAATACCAGCTACCACAGAGCATGAGCAAGTATTATAGGATTTATAGGTACATATAGACTTATGATGATTGTAATTGTTACTATCAAAGTTAATAATTATTTCCGAAACAATAACGAAGCCCTCGGTGCAACTCGTCCTGAGTAGGTACATTCCAAGGGTTGCTAGAACAATGTGTTCAAAAAGACAAAAACTTATTTGGAGGTAGTCTAGCGAATAACGAGCTTTTGCGGCACTGTCGTCTCTCTTTTTCTACAAGCTAGTTTAGAGCTTTGCACTAAATAGTATCGCTTATTACATCTCTATGCTTGGCACATTCGCTCACTTTCTTCTATTTATCCTTAGAATTATAAAAGAACTAGCTGACCCAGCGAACTTCGTATCACGCAATATCTTTATAAATTTTAGCATTATGTATTCTGATGTATAAGCATTACTTACTATCGCAAAGTTTCGTCTCAATCCATTCAGTAGTTTTTGCGTGAAAGAGGAACAAACATCCATA
Organism: Hypomecis atomaria; assembly: GCA_964007245.1. NCBI lineage: Eukaryota > Metazoa > Arthropoda > Insecta > Lepidoptera > Geometridae > Hypomecis > Hypomecis atomaria. The sequence goes on along the minus strand of OZ023281.1, from coordinate 10,673,166 downwards.
CACACTCACAAACTTTCGCGTTTATAATATTAGTAGGAATATCGATTTCAAATCGAACACTATAATAAAATATGATCAGACTCGGACTAGGGCGCAAAAGCCAAAAATGTTAGCCAAATTAATTAGCGACTTCAAACTTTTTTCTTTCCCGATTGTGTAATCGGGAATGCAAAATATTGTGAATGACAAAACACTTAAGTGGTTTTGTCATTCACAATATTTATCGAACTCTATCGAGAGATATTTTTAGCAAGGGTTATATATTATGTAGATACTCGATTTTTTAAAATAATTAGATTGATTCTAGCGACGAGGAAGTTTGTTTGACACCAACAGAATAGACTGAAACTGTTAATAATGCGCAAATGAGCTTTCTCAATCACGCGAGAAGTATTTGAGACAGTACGATTTGTAGACGACTTTAGTTATATCCTCGCCGAGGTGGGATGAAAAGTTACGTGTTGCACTCGAGTGCAAAGATTTTTCACCTTGTGTTCTTTTGATTTTTTTTTTTTTTTATTCTGAATAGGTTTGCGTTTGACCACATACTGCCTGTTGTTAAGCAGATAAGCGGTCTAGGTTGTAGCACGCTTACCTAGAAGATACCTATTTACTCGGGATTTGAAGACGCCCACATTGTACTTTAGCGGGAAGACAGACCCAGGCAAAGCGTTCCACATTCTGGCTGTTCGTATGAGGAATGAGGATTCGAAACGCTTGGTTCTAACGCGCGGAATGTCCACCATAAAAGGGTGGCGCTTTGGTCGCGTCTGTCTAGCCGTACGATAGAAGAAAGGGGCAGGTGGGACCAGATTGTTCAACTCCTGGGCGCACTCTCCGAAGTGGATCCGGTAAAAGGCCGATAAACACGCTACCTTACGTCGATGCTCGAGACTTTGCAGCTGCGACATAGTCAGGGTGTCGTTGTCAATCAGCCTCTTGGCTCTCCTCTCAATCGACTCCAGAGCCTCCAGTTGATATTTGGCGGAGCCATCCCAAAGGTGAGAGCAGTATTCTATGCACGACCTGACTTGAGCTACATACAGACTAAGCAGTTGCTCAGGTGTGAAATACCGTCTCACCTTAGAGAGAACACCAAGTTTTTTGGAAGCTAATTGGACCATTGACTCTATGTAAGAGCCAAAGTTAAGAGTCGATGAGAGTGAAACGCCTAATAGTTCCAAGCTGTCCGTTACCGGAACGGAGAGACCACGGAAAGCGGGAGACAATTGGAAGGGTCTCTTTTTGGCCGAAAACAGACAGGCTTGAGTCTTCGTGGCATTAAACTTGACCAGGTTAGCATCACCCCAGTCAGAAACCGCCTCCAGACTCAAGTTGAGCCTCTTGACCATAGCCTCTCTGTGAGACTCGATCTGTGGCCCGCTGGTTCTTGCATCGGATGTGTAGCTCTCCACGACTGTACTGTCGTCTGCGTACCCAAAGATTCCGGGCTTTAGCAGATCGTTGATATGCAGTAGGAAGAGGGTCGCAGGGAGCACTGACCCCTGAGGAACCCCGGCATTGATAGCCATATGATCTGACGAGCAGCCATCTACAACCACTCGTATCGACCGATTCCTCAAGAAATCTGATATCCATGCGCAGAAATCAGCAGGCAGGCCGTAAGATGGAAGCTTGCCAATTAGGCTCTCATGCCAGACCCTGTCAAAAGCTTTGGAGATGTCCAAGGAGACAGCCAGCGCCTCCCCGTGCTTTTCGATGACCTCACTCCAGATGTGTGTGGCGTACGCCAGAAGGTACTGATGGTCAATTTTTCACCTTGTGCAATTTTAGAATCATTCGCTTGCTCTGCCATTAAAATTGAGCACGCGGTTAAAAAGCAACTTTGAACTCTTGTATAACAAATAACTATTGCTATCGTGATCTTTAGCTTTCTGTTTCAGAAATCCCTATGTCTATTCAGACCAAATTTACGAAGAATAAGTTAGAATTAATTTATTTTCTTTAATACATGTCTACAATGAAACGCTATTTACATAACAGAATCGACCTACATTGCTTACTTCAAACAATAACTATGTAAATGTGCGTAACCCAGCTCATTCAATAGGTTTTTCCTCGAAATGATTATGCAGAATCCCAGAAATAGTCCCTACGTACACTCAAAGGAACCTTGTTTATTTATCACACACAGCAGCCACGCTTGTTGTTAACTCCTTAATGAAAAAATATTGTACACAGTGTACAATATTTACTAGAATTAATATTAATGTTTGACATTTTATTTTAATAGTGTACAGTACACTAGATTTTGACCGCGGCTTCGCCCGCGCTTACTTTATAAATCTGTCCGACTACCACGAAAAAGACAAGCCTTTTCATTATTTGGGTTAATATTATAGCCTATAGCCACTCACAAATAATGTAGCTTTCTATTGATAAAATAATTTTAAAAATTGGTTTTTTACCAATTTTGAATAGATCGAGAGATTACCTTACCCTTACCTTACCCTTACTACAAACAACATCAAAAATTTTACCTCTTTATAATGTTAGTATAGAAATACACTTAGAATAAACAATATCTATCATCGCAAAGTACTAGACTATTTAGTACCTACTAAAGGACATACCTACTAAGTAAAGTTCATTCATATTAAGTTTCAATGTGACAAAAATGTATCTCTTACCAAGAATAAAACGCTACTTAGGTATTTCGAAAGATATGTTTGGAAGATGAATACATCGGACGATTCAAACCTAGGCATAAGTTATGCTACTTTTAATAATCGGCCAAGTACGAGTCGGACTCGCGCACGGAGGGTTCCGTACTGTATGGGAGCCCCCCTTAAATATTTATTTTATTTTAATTTTATTATTTATTATTGAAGTAAATATAAAACTAAATATTTTGTGAACATTTCAAGCATCTACCTGTTACCATTATTAATATAGAGTGAAAAACGTCTAAAAATTCAGGTTTGTTGTATGGGAGCCCCCCTTAAATATTTATTTTATTTTCTTTTTAGTATTTGTACAGACAGACAGACAGACAGACAGACAGACGGACAGACGGACATCGAAGTCTTAGTAATAGGGTCCCGTTTTTCCCTTTGGGTACGGAACCCTAAAAAGCAATATTGTGCGTCATCAGTTGATTATTCCACGATAGAAAAATGTATGTTATCTTATTTCCTTTTTATCAACATCGTAAGTATTGCAAATTACCATTTACGGATTTAAAAACATTTATAAATCCATGAAGGCCCTTTTCTTCCTTTTAAGAGATTTAAAACTTGATAAGCTTCAAAAAGCCATTGTAGGTAAGGTTTGTTTATTTTTTTACGTTTATTAGAATCCGCCGCGGTAAAGACATCGGTTCCCATCCCAACGGAATGCCGACAATAATGAAGGGGCCAGTGACTCATCTGAGTTGCGACCACCTACATAGGTAGGTCCCTACCTGCCGCCGCTCACGGAAGGATCATCCTTCGAATTCCGTCCTAATTTACAGAATCTATCCCCACAGGGCTCGCCCAGGTACCCGGCCATAAAGTACTGGAAATAGACTATAATTATAAACTAAAACCATAACGAGTATCTAAAAATCAATGTTCAATAGTAAGGATATTAGAATTAGCAACTTTAATTCAATTACGGCCCTTCCAGACAAGGTTTACGCGACATTAGACGATAGCATCACATTCTTTGACATCCTCGAGTTGATTGCCCTTGTGTCATCTCCGGGGTTTTTGAACTTTATAACATGGAACTATGGAACGTAATAAGCATTGACTTTATTGATTTTATCGTATACTCGTATTAGATACGTAATAAAATGCAGTAAAGTACGTTACAACAATTTGTAACAGTACCTATCATAACAAAAATTTTTTTTTTAAAATTCAAAATTCCATAAGTCGTTTCTTTGCACCCTAGTAAAAGTTCCATTGACTTTTGTAAACAGCCTAAAATATTCCACCGATAAACCGTCTTCTGTTTACGCTATTCTTTGGGGAAAACCCCTTATCAGCCTTTCTGGAGATACGTTTTCATAACAAATCTCAATGAACCTAAAGCTACGGTTCTCTCAACATACCTACCCAAAATAGAAAGTATGCCCATCATTTCATACCAACGGCAATGTGGGCCCGAACTAGAAGCTTGTAGCATCTATATAATTATTATACCTATGTAGACGTAGTAAAGACAACGCAGAATCACGATTTTAGAGAGGAACTGCGCATGATTATTCGCATTACACTGTTCAAGTACCTACCCAGTGTGCATGTACTCATCGTACCTACGTATCATAAGTTAGGTACGGTTATTTAGAAACGCTCGGTTAAAACACGAGTGTGAAGCGAAAATGTAAACAAATGGTTACGTTTGGCCTGGAAGGTGATGATGAGGTCGCTCTGGTCGATGGCGTGCTGCTCGAGGCCGGTGAGCGCCATGTCGGAAGAGCGCGTGGGGCGCGCCTGCTCGTCCTCCTCCAGCTGCTTGTACACGTCCAGCAGGAAGGAGGGCGCCGAGCGGCCGGCGGGCGGCGCCGTGGCGCGCCGCGGCCGCTCGCCCAGCCCCAGCAGCTCCAGGATCTCGTGCTCCACCACGAGCCGCTCATGGCGCGTCATGCCGCGGTGGATCACCGTCTGCTCCAGCCCGTTGTCGAAGTACAGCCCCGAGAGCACGGCCTGCGCCGCCCCGACCAACAGCGCGAACCACGCGCACTGCGCGCCTGCCATCGTCGCCGCGAGAGCGCCCACTGACTGGCGCTCGCGCCGACACGACGGCCGCTCCGGCCCGAGCCCGACCTGCCCGCTCAAGGTAGACCGCCGCCGACACCGCGCCGCGCCGCGCCGCCACATACCTCCCCTCTCTCGCCTTCACACATCATTTGTTTCAATAACGAAAACACTGCACTGCGCTGACCGAGCCGGACGCGACCCGCGCCGCTACTCGCCTGGAATTATCTCGACTTGCAGCAGATGAACAATTAAGATTCCGAGCCGAGTCAATTCATTTATGAACATCAATCAAATAAAGATGATATTTCAGAAGTCAGTATCCTCTTTTGAAACAAACGGGTAATTCAAAATTCGACCTATAAATTTTATAAATCCACTTGATTTATAAAATTTTGTTAATAAACGTTTGACCTTTCAATTCAAATTTCTAGACCTGTGAGTGTGTGATTATATTTACAACCGACTTCCAAAAAAGAAGTCAGAAGACAATATGTATGGAGACTGTATAATAATAATCAAAAAATTTAACCACAACATGCGTTAGATATCTAGAAAGTACATCTTTTTCTGAGTCTATTACATCAGTTAAAATCAAAAAAGCAACCTCCGATATTTTTAAAATTATGTTGAATTTCTTAGTATAAATAAATATATGTATTTGACATAATAAGTAAATTATTTCTGGCAACTCTGATAAAGCAACCTTGAAATAGCTAAAATTTTTAGCAATTAGACCCAATTCTCAAAGATTTTTTAAATATTGCTCTAGAACTGGATGCACCAACATTTTATGAATTCTATAATTTTAGCAAAATATGGAGGAATCAGGTAATAATGCAAGTAAAAGAACAAGAAACACATTAATATGGCTAAAATAGAAAAAAAATTGCTGTATTTCCATTTTCCAAACAATTTAGAGGGATGAAAAAATATAAATTAAATATTATTAAAAAAAAAAAAAAAAAAAAAAAAATTTGTAAGCCCAAAAAGCAAGCTTTCCAACGAAGCAAATATTATCTTGGTTAGATTTTTCTCAGAATAATATACCATTTGTGGACGTCTCTTATGATCCGATACTTCGTCATTAAATTGTGCACTGCATGTTTGCGCGCAGCTCGCGCGCCACCACTGCATTTCTGGCACGGGCGGCGCGGCGCGCGGCGCGTCTATTGCGTGCAATCCGCGCAACGTTCGCAAAGCGCGATTCCCGAAATTCCTTATACAACCTCTCTCTGGAGGAATATCACGAAATGGTATCATAAAATTAATTTGCTTTGGTTTAATAGTTTTGTAGTTCACGAAAATTGTAACGCCTGCAGAAATCAAATAGCAAAGTTGATCCTTTTGCTTGCTGCTTTTGGCTTGAGGTAAATTTTATTCACGTTTTTAATTTAAAAAAAATGTTACTTACGGTATGGCGGTTCTGCGCAGTTCGCGATTCACCAAAATTGCAAGCGTGCCGCTCGCGAGCCTTTCGCAAACTGGTACCTACTTACTTACGTAGGTAAATTCGAGATTTGGTGCAGAAATTATCTTCTACACTTCTCTCAAACACAATTTATGTTTAAAATAAATAATAAGTGTACTTACTCTTCTTTTCGCCACGTTTTTTTTGTAGACAACTATAGTAAATTATCACTTGCGATCAATGAAAGAAACACATATTCCATAAAATCGATTCAACCAATTTGATGAGAATCTTCCAGGCGCAATAAAAAATTACTCGCGTGAATTTCCAAGTAGTGTGCAATAATTATATACATATGTATATATAGTGTTGTTTATAGAAGTTTAAATTAATGTTGTTTTTAAACTTTCGCATTTTGAACACATTATTCTTATATACTACGGGACTAATCGCGTACTAAAATCACAAGATAAATAAATACCTCAGTATCCCGACGTATCGACCGAGTTGCATCGAACGTGGTCACGGGATTCTACCCGTGACCACGTTCGATGCAACAAACTACTATACTAAAAACCTAAACTAAGATAACCCTGAAAATGCCCTTGGTTTTCCCTCATCAGATGGGGAAAAACGAGGCCGTAAGCAAATGACACACTTTCATCTAAAGTGATCCTAACCTCATAGCAATACAAAAAATAATCAATTCACATCATTATGTGAATCCAGTTACAGGCAGTAATTGAATAATATTACTATAATTAATATTCACTTTTGTGTTAATCTTAATTCATTTACGAACCTGATTATATGGAGGCTGATAAGGCAGGTAAAGTAAATACAACTACAATGTTAGATCTAAGCTAAGATATATAGAAAAAATGTATCAGTACTTGTATTACAAATTTATTCAACAGGACTCAATTTTGAAGGCATTACTTAACAGGTCTAAGCTTCACAAAAATATGACTTTCTTTTTCATTATGATTTGTTAGAGGCTAATAAAACAATTAAACAAAGGCAGTAACACTATAAAATTAAGTAGGCTGTCAAGGTGGACACTGACGATTTATGAGAAAAGTGGAATCAGACGAAAGGGTCATTAGAGGTTTTCCACATTCGTCATTCGTGACGAAACTGAACTGAAATTATAAAAAAAACTGCTTCTGACGAAAGTGGAATCTGACGGACGTGTTCTAAATCCTAAATTGAGCCTACTGTACTAAGGTACTACTAAGATGTAGAGAAATAATGATAGAGAATAAAAAATATACAGTTATGAGTACAGTAATCTGTTTTAACTTTAAAAACGTGTAAGAACTACCAAAAACAAATAGTTGGATCCACAAATCAAAACAATGTGTAATTTGCCTTACAGAATAATGGAATACCCAAACTAATAATTAAGAATTGGAAAATTACCTTAAATATATTATAACTGTTAAAGTTACCACAAAACTATTTCACATATTTTTCCATGAACTTTTTATGAAATTCGGATCGGAGAGAGTCATTGATGAATGTGTTTGGTTTTTTCTCAGGTTCTGACCGCGCACAGTTTTTGAACACCACATCATCGTCCCATCTTCTTTTAACCTGAAAAATTATAAATTTTAATATTTTGATACAATTGGTTATATAGTCTGTGCCATATGGATTGGCAACAGTGGCGTAGCGTGCCTTAGCGGGGCCCCGTATAAAAATTTGTTTGTTTTTGTTTTTTACCTTTTAAAGGGTAAAGATTTATCACAAAAGAAAAAAGAAATGTTTGCATAAAATTAAGAGAAATATTTATTCATCATAGTTATGTATCTGTCACTTTATCGAAAATTTTTACAAACAATTCAAATTAAATACACGTCGGGGGCCCCTGTGGCTCGGGGACCCCGTATAATAGAATAGAATATTGTTTATTGGTGGTTTATTGATACGGCAGATACGGCGGTAGCTACGCACCTGATTAGCAAAAAAATAAGTTGACCTCTCGTACTGCTTAAAATAAATAAATAAATAAAAATTTGCAGTTTGTTTCTGTAAAAGAAACATATTTCTTTTGTATTGGAAGCTGAGTCACATTTTGAGATGCTGTGCTTTTAAATATTGCCTGGGGATATGCTGTGATCGTAGGGCTCTTAGAATCAGATATAGGTACAATATGTATTACATCCAGCTAAGTTTATCACATTATCAAATTAAACACAAAAGTACAAAAAATATAAAGCCAACTATAAATAATAACCAATAAATCCGGAATATATCTAAGACTACTCAACTAAAACATGGTAACATTTTATTGCGACCTTAACTACTTAGTACAAATAAACAAACTTGCAACATAACATGAAACGCCTACATAAAATTAAATGTATATCTGATTACATAAATTCCAAAAAAACATTGAGCTGAACATGAACAATGACATGGACAGATTGTGCTTAACTAACCATTTAGGCCGGGACTCCACAAAAGCAGAGACGAGACGAGCAGAGAGATGTTTTTTAAACAAATTGTATTGTGTTATTGACACATCTCTTCTCCGCTCAGCTTCAGTGGAGATCGCTGTGTGGAGATATATAATATTTGTATGGCGCGATGGAAGCTGAGATGTGAGCTGTGCGCGGAGGACGCGCAGTGGAGACGAGAGGTGTGAGCGACATGCAGTGAGCGATGTCACCCTCCCCCCTCTCGCCCGCCAGCAACCCGCAGAGACCCCCGCGCGCGCGCGCGCCGGCCATCTTGCTAGTACAGTGCAGTGCCGCACCGCACACATCTCCGCTTTGGTGGAATCCCCCGAGCTGAAAAACATCTCTTCTTGCACAGCACACAGCACACATCTCTGCTTTGGTCGAGTCCCGACCTTAACCATGTCAGAGGCATTCACGCTACTTAAAAACTGACACTAGTGTTAGCCATCCATCCAGCCTATACAATATACATACTTACATAAGGGTTAAGCAGAAAAACGTTTTTTTTTTGTAAGTACTTACCTTCAAGTCATTTTTATTGCCTGCCGCAGAATAGTTTAACAAGGGATTTCCTGACAAAATATTCTCCATCCTGATTCTTTCCTCTTCCTGTTTCCTTTCAGCCTCCTGAAAAATAAATACAGTGAATATTATTTATCTGAAGAATAGCAATACTCACACAGTACATGTACATTCCAACTTGTAAGTCACTTGAATAAAACTAGAGAATGACTTAGCTTCTCTCAGTACACAATAAAAAAATTACTGTAGTTTTTGGTTTTTCGAAAATACCACCAATATGTAGAAATTTGCCACATTTGATAAGATAAGATAATATTTATTGTCATTAAGTAAATCCCTTATTACATAATTAAATATAATAACAATTACTATAATGTACTCGTCAGTTAATACATTTGAGAAAATACTAAATCTAGTAACTTTATAGAAATGTAGTGTACATATTCCCGTGCATCATTTTGTTATCTCCTCTATGTCTATGAACAATAAATATTAAAATTGAATCAATAATAGTTTCACAGTAAATTCATCATAATATAATGTCATAATACCCCAATTTGCATTTCACACCACTGTATTTTCGTTGAAGGAAAACATTGTGGGGCAACCTGCACAAGTCCATAGAAGATATTCTATAGATTATGTGAATCCATCAATCCGCACTAGGCTGGCGTGGTGGATATGGCCCATCCTCCCATCGTGAATAGGCCTACATTCTGCAGTGGACTAATAATAGGCTGGTACAGTATTTGTACTGCCTATTAATGACAGTTCTGTTTTGACAGATTCGAATTTAATACAAACAAATAAAAGAACATGTTTTTTTTTTTTTATTCTGAATAGGTTTGCGTTTGACCACCTACTATTTATTTATGTATTTACTTAATTTTTGCTTGTATGAAAATATTTATAGAACATCATACCTTCTTTACTTGTTCAATAGCCCTCTCTTTCTTTATTTTGTTAAGCTCAGCTAGAAGGGCTGCAGTGTCATCATCTGAATCATCAGAGTCTGAGGAGTCTCCTTCTAAAGGATCATCCGCATCCAAACTAGCAGCAGGCACTTGATCAATCTTTGCTCGCTTCACTGGGGGGTCATTCTGACGACGAGTACCAGAGCTTTTGCCCTCTTTCTCCCTTTCGTCTAATTCCTTGCGAAAGTCACGGGAGCGTAGTTCATCAGTGGTACCTTGTCCTTGTTCTCTGAAATCAGATCACGTTTAACCCTTGGGGTGCCTGGTGGGCAAAACTCACACGGCGTGCCTGGTGGGTCTGTCGGACCCGAAAACAAAATCTTCGATTCTTATGTTATTTATTATGCAAAACTGCCAAATGACAATTATTTGTCTATTTTAATAATTGTTTTTCATGATTAAATAGAAAAAAAATAAAACAAATGGAGTTTTACAAAGTTTTATTGACTAAATCAAAAACCTCTAGTTTTAGGTAACAAAAATCTACTCTTAATGTTTAAATCAACAATATTAACCTTTTTTTATTGAGATCAAGAATGAGACTTAAGAATATAGTTTAGGGCAAATATGAGTCATCATAAAAACTATTTTTCTTCGGGTAAAAAAAAAATACTGCTTCTAATTACTCAGTATCTGAGCGACAATTTTTGCACATAAAAGTTGCGTGTTCGAGACAAATATGGCTCATGTAGGATGCACAAGTGTACTTAGACTTGCGATCTGTTTTGCTAGGACATATTATTACAGTAGCATCTTGCCTTTTGGTACTGGCTCCGAGGATTCACCTAAATGAGAGCCAATTCGCTTGCACATGATGCATATTATTGACAAATGCATATTATTATGTTGTTCAGCTTAATATGGAGCCGTCAATGCCATGCCCAATTTTTTTTATGAATTCTGTTCTACTACCATTGTTGTTTGGTTGATGAGATATGTTTTCCATTCTTCCTCAGTACCATCTGAATCATGTTAGTCATTACGTGGTCCGACTCGCCTCCACTTTCATCAAAAACAACATCGTCATCATTTTTACCCAAATTTTTTTCTAAAAGTTGCCAGTTAGTTGTTTGGCCATTTTCAACTGTCACAATATCATTTACGAGAATAATTTACTAGAAAAAGTATGTTGGAACATAAAATAAAAAATAATGGCTCGCCTATTAAAAGTAACGCTGCGTGCCTGGTCGGGTCTCAGGGACCCGAGCGCACAGAAAATGCATGTTACTCCGACGTGTACGCGTTGCTAACTACGGGAGTGGTGGCAAAATGACCGCTAGTCTAAATTAAGAAGCTACTCAGGAGCACAGCATGATTTGTTAAGAATTCGAAAAAATATCAACGGTTCTTTGGAGTGACGGGTCTGTCAGACCCACCAGGCACCCCAAGGGTTAAGAATGCAAATAGTACATTTAACTGCAGTATTGACAGCTGGGACAGCATTCATGTTCATGGCTGATTTCACTCATCTCCTGACCTCTACAGCCTAGAATCCTGATTGTAATGCAACGCAACTGTCAATATTACCAGGAGTGTGACTTAAATTGCAGATGGCATTTGTAGTACAAGGATCATAATATGATGTGCAACTTACACAAAAAACAAAGCAGTTACTAGTACCCACAAACTTACCTGTATTTAAGTTTGGTATGTCCAGGAAGATCTCTGCTTGAATATTGACGTGATATAGCACTCAAATCTTTCTCTCCTCGCCCTGTACCACCTCTAGCTGGATCAAATGTGGGCCTGGCTGCTGTTGTCATCTTGAGTAATGTATTTGAACGTAGTGTTCTTAACCGTTAGTCAATAATAGTAAGAGTAAATAGCAAATGCGAAGCTTGCACTTACACGACAATTAACGAAATCAAGATGATATCAAACAATACAGCGACCTGTACAAACAAATGTTTTATTTTAACCAAAGATTTTATCAAAAATAAAATAATTTGTCAATCAATTTTTTTTAAAATAATTTATTCATGACCATGGATACAGAGTCCTTCAGTCGAAGTCTTAAATAATAAATTTACAAACATATAAGAGAAATAAATGATTAAACTTAACTAAATCTTTTCAACAGTATTTAAAATATACTTATAAATAGGTTTGTAAAAAACTTCACTTTTTAGTAAATCCTCAATACGGCGGGGAACACTAATTGAGTTACGAGCTGCTATGTCACTAATGTCACTGGCTAAAATTAATCGTTGTAAATGGAATTGGGGACATTGAAAAATTATATGGTTTATATCAGCATGCGGTCGGAAACAATACGTACAGTTATCTTCTGGGACTATATTAATTCTGTGTAAATGAGCTGGAACCAAGCAATGTCCAAATCTCAGGCGATTTATAACTGTTATAAACTTTCTGCCACAATATTCAAATTTGTTGTACCAAGGAGTAGTAGGTAAGTCTTTCTGTATTTCTGCATACCACCTTCCCTTATATTCTGTTGTAACGTGCCAATATTCTTTCCAAATTCTGAGTAAATCCTTATTAATTGCACAATAGTAATCTGTGAAAGGTACTTTTAATATATCTGTGTGATCTAGATCATGCTCTTGCCGAGTAGCCAAATCTACTGTTTCATTGCCATGGATGCCACAATGTGAAGGAACCCATACCAATTCTACATGTTTTGATTTACTAATCATTTCTATAAGTTCTCTAATACTATATATAATATAATTTAACTTATATGAGAAATTACTGTTGTTCAAAACAGACAGAACACTTTTAGAATCACTTACTATTAGTATATTTACATTTTTTACAGAGTTATTTACAAATGTTAAAGCGGTTAAAATTGCATACGCTTCTGCAGTAAACACACTGCAATTATTATCTAACTTTATACAGTGGGTTTTATTCATTTGTGGATCATAATATGCGGCTTTAACCCCTTCATCACTTTTAGAACCATCTGTATATAAAATATAAAAGTCTGGTTTATTCTCTATAAATTCTAGAAAATCAAATTTGTTATTTATTACATCTAAATGACAATCTATACTTAAGCAATTAATCAAGGCATTATATGGACATTTATATGTTGGCCAGATATCATGAGAACAAATGATTTTACTGATATTTTTTAAAAATGACATTATTGTTGTGATTTCAGGCAAAACTCCCGAAACAAGAGATGTGGCTGATAAGCTAGATGTTTCAACTGATTGTGATATCTGTGGATGACATAAAACATTATTCAGCACTATAACATTATTGGAAGTCAACTCTTTCAAACAGAATCTATCAGCCAAAAGTAAACGTCTCAGGATTAATGGAGGTATACAGTTTTCAATTTCCATAGAATTAATAGGAGTGGAACGCATAGCTCCGCTAATAATTCTTAAAGCCATATTTTGTATTACATCGAGTTTTCGTAATAAGGTGCTACTTGCATTCATATAAGCTAAACTACTATAATCAAAATGACTTCTTACTATACTTTTATACAGCATGAGCAAGGTTTTAGGATCAGAGCCCCAAAAAGTACCAGCTAAACATCTTAAAACATTAATACTTTTCATTGCATTGCTGCAGATATACTTAATATGCTCTTCAAATTTTAACTTGTTATCTATTATTACTCCTAAAAATTTATGTTGATTACTTACAGGAATGATTTCATTATTGTATTTAATTTTAACAAAAGATTGTGCAAAAGGATCTTTACTAAAAACAATAACAGAACTTTTATCAGAACTAATATCTAATTTTAATACATTGTTGTAATAATGGTGTAGCTGCAGCAGTGCAGAATTCAAGTGATTTACAGCCATATTTAAATTTTGACTTTCAGAGTATAAAAGTAAGTCATCGGCAAATTGTAAAATCTTAACATGTGATGTGTTAACATACTTTAAAATTTGAGATGTATATAGAATATACAAGAGAGAAGATAAGATAGCTCCTTGCATAGTTCCTTTACTGACGGATTTTGGTCCATGTAGCTTATTATTAAATTTAACATACAAGGTTCTGTTATTCAGAAAATTAAATATCCATTTCAATAATTTTGTTGGCAGACCTAACTCATTCAAAACTAGAAGAAGGCTCTTAATGTTGACATTATCGAAAGCACCTTTTACATCAAGAAAGACGCAGATCACATTAGAGTGGCTGAGCTTTGCTTTTTTTAATGTTGAGATTAATGATACAAAACTTTCAGAGCAACTTTTACCCTTTCTGAATCCAAATTGTGTGTTAGGTATTTTAGAGTTGGTTTCAACAAAATAATCTAAACGTAATTTTAACATGTTTTCAAAAAGTTTACCCAGACAGGATGACAAAGATATGGGTCTGTACGATGACGGATTATTTGCAGGCTTATTAGGTTTTAAAATTGGTATTACACATTGAGTCTTCCAAGATTCAGGAATAACTGATGCATTCCAAAGTCTGTTATAAATTGCCAATAAAATGTTCAGAGCATTTGAATGTAAATTTTTAATAAGTTTATATGGAATGTTATCCATACCTGGTGTAGTATCCCTACGACTATCTAAAGAAATGCGAAGCTCATTCAGTGTATAAGGCTCATTTAAGAAGGAAACGCTATTGTCAGACCTGTCTAAAATATTTAAAGTGGTAAAATCGGTTGATGTTGAATCTGCTAATTTTTCTAGAAAACTTGGTACCCATTCGTCATTTAGAGTTTTGTTACTACAATTACTGTTAATCCTTTTAAATTTTTTAACATAATTCCATATTCTAGTAACTGGTGTCATTCTGTTGTGTTCTTTATTGGCACCCCAACCTAGAAATTAAAACTATAGAAGGATAGTCTATGCATGACTAGATGTCATAGACACGATATCCACTTCCCGTTTCGTTCGAATCTAAGCGTCGGTCACTTCTTCTACGCGTCTATCGCAGCAAGTACACCCATGCATTTACCTAAGCATTTTTCGTCGAGTAATTTAAATTAAAGTAACTTCAGTGCCGCCTAGTACCCATCACGTCGCGAGACGTACCTATCCTTTCCTTGACTCATCGCACCACTAGACCCGGAACATCACGCCTCAAGTAGAGGCAACCTGGCCCGTCCCAGGGGCTGCCTGCCTACGCCAGAACCGGGCCCGGTAGGCTATCATCCTACGCTGCGAGGACGTCACGCCGCTCCACAGCAACCGTGAGTGTTCCCACAATTATCTTTTGGTGCTTCCTATCCAACTTTCGACAATATAATAATTTGTTTGTTCATACAGTCCACTTTATCGCACATTTTTTGGTCCTCGGAACCGCATTTTTGGATCAGTCCTATCCTAATTTACCTAATCCATCGCATTTCGTATTAAAATCAAGATTTCCCTGTCGAAAACACGTATTTGTCCTAATAAAGTACCACGTGTTCGCGGTTACACGGCGGCAGTTACTAGCGTATTTAGCACATATTTTCGTCGTATTATCTCATATTTCGAATAAATACATCGATTTCATTGTCGTGAATTGCATTTTCTCGTTAAAAAACAGTATATTTGTCGAAATTACAGAATTTTCTACATCATTTTTGTGCAAAACAACAAGATGGCCGCTTTCTGTTAGGAACAAAATTTTGTCGTGTCGTAATTTATCAACGCAAATAAAGCGCCATTTTTTTGTAAGGTGTAACAATATTTCATTCAATACAATTCAATTCCTAAGAACCATTCATTCAATTGTAGTGCCAACATCTCAATACAATAAAGTGCATTCAAGCTCATTTGCAAGTTCATTCATTAACTCATTCAATTTTGTACGTCAGTCCATCAGTCAATATTGTCTTTGGCCACTCTGGCGTTAATTTATTTTCGTGGAATCTGTGGTAGTTCACTCCAAAATATTCGTTCTTGTTCGTGTCAAATGTCATGCAATCGAATGAAATGTCAACGTGAATTTAATTTTGATTTGAATTTCAGGTTATATATTTTGTTTTGTTTTCTTTTTTCGATCAGTTGTTTTCAAAAGTTTTTGTTGTGGTTATTGTGGCGCGTATGCTCAGTGATTGTGCAGTGATTCTAAGTGCGAATAGAAGTCAAATGAGTCTCGACATGTCTGAAAACGGAGCGGATTTAAACCGAACGGCGCGAGATTACGCGATGATTAGACTTGAATATTTAGAACATAGCGATTTCGTAGCCTTGCCTGATATCGTAGAAATCGAAAGGCAATTCCACGAAGCACAAATAAAGCTTTTATCGGGCATTCTAGATAAGTCACAGAAACGTGGGGAAATTGACGTTACGTTCCAATTCGAAGAACTCGTGCAGAAAATAAAGAGTAAAATAGTAAGCCGCGAAAATGATAATAAGCCACAAAAATTAACTGAAACAAATGCTCAGGCAAGACTGCCCAAAATAGAAATTTCTAAGTTTGACGGAACGTTGGAGCAATGGGTCGCATTTAAGGGCCTTTTCGATTCATTGATTCACCAGCGTAATATAAGCAACGTGGAAAAACTGCACTACCTTCTGTCGAATGTAACAGGTAGAGCGTTTGATTTAATTAAAAATTTCCCAATAACCGATGCTAATTACATTGACGCGTACAATCTGCTCAATGATCATTTTGATAAAAAAAGGCAAATTGCCACACACTACTATGATAAATTAATAGGTTGTGAGCAAGTAAAAACTAAATCAGCTAAGGAATTAGAGCGGGTTCACCGGACATTTTCAGAAAACTTATCCGTATTGGAAAAATATGGATTGCCCGATAAGGACTTTATGCTATTTCATTTGTTGTGGTCAAAACTAGATAAGGCTACTCGGGAAGCATTTCAATTAGAAATTAAGAGTGATGAAATCCCAAAGTATGCCCAAATTCATAACTTTATTCTAAACCACTACCAGGCCCTAGAAATGTCCAACATTACCGGACCAGGGACTTCGTCGAATAACATTAAAACTGCTAGTGCTTCACGGAATCAACATCAAGTCCAAGCAAGATCTAGACCTGCCTTAGTGGTGTCGACTGCCACATGCCCCTATTGTTCGAAATCTCACAACTTAGTAAATTGTCAACTTTTTTTGGAAAAAAATCCTGTAGATCGCTTTAATATTGTAAAAGAACAGGGTCTATGCGTCCTTTGTTTAGGAAGTTCACATCGTGTTAGGGCATGTAAGGAAACAGCGCGCTGTAATACATGTGGGTTTTCGCATCACTCACTTCTGCATTTCACCACATCGTCGCCAAAACCATCCCTGGAAGTACCTAAGAATACAACAGTGCTCACTTCCGCCTATAAGGCAAACTCAGTACTGTTTGCAACAGCTAGAGTATTGGTTCGGGACATCACTGGACATTATCAGCCAGTGCGTGCCCTATTGGATTCCGCCAGTGCGTGTAACTTCATTTCGCAAGAGTGCGTTGCACGCCTGGGTTTGCGTAGTAAAGCAAGCAAGCTGGTGGTAAGCGGCATTGGAAACGCCAATACTGAATCGCTGGGAGCTCTCACGTGTGAAATAAAGCCAAGCGAGTCCGACGCTGCTTACAACTTGACACTAGAGGCATTTGTCCTACCTAATATTTGCGCTGACCAACCTTCCTACCTGGTAGATGCGTCCTCTTGGACGCATCTAGCAGGTATAAGGTTGGCAGATCCGAACTTTGCAGAGCCTGGTCCAGTCGACTTGTTACTGGACGCTACTATCTTCGCCACATGCCTGCTGCCAGGAATTAGGGATGGAAAACAGGGGCAACCTAGGGCAGTCAATACCACCCTAGGTTGGATATTAATGGGTACCGACTCCGGTCCGTCCCAATATTCTCGTTGTCGAAAATCCCCAAATAATTGTTTATTGGTCTCTAATATTGAGCTTGACCAAACAATTAAAAGATTTTGGGAAGTTGAAGAAGTTGTCGGTTCCAAAACAAAGTTTCTCTCAAAGGAAGAGGAACTTTGTGAAAAATATTTTGTCGAATCACATTGTCGAAGAGAGGATGGAAAGTTTGTTGTGCCCCTACCTTTTGTCGATCCGCATAACAAACCAACCTTTCTTGGTTCTCGTGCTATAGCATTGAAGCGTTTCGTGTCGATTGAGCGAAAATTAAATTTAAACTCTGAATTTAGGAGAGCTTATGTAAGCTTCATGGATGATTATAAGAGCTGTGGTCATATGGTGGAAGTCGAGCCTCCAGATTCCAACGAGGGCTCCTTTTATTATATACCACACCATGGCATCTCAAGACCTGATTCCATCAGCACCCCATTAAGGGTGGTTTTTGATGCTGGAGCCGGTGATGCTCGGGGCAAATCATTAAATAACTCACTTCACCCTGGCCCGAAGCTGCAGACTAGCATCTTTGAATTGTTGATGCGGTTTAGGTGGCATGCAGTCGTCTTCAGCTCTGATGTTCAAAAAATGTACCGCCAAATTTGGGTACCCGAAGAGGATGCGGATTATCAGCGGATTTTGTGGCGCTCGTCTCCGCTTGAACCCATCAGAGACTTCAGATTGCTGACTGTTACCTATGGAGTTTCTGCTGCTCCATTTCAGGCTCTTCGTACCATGTCCCAACTCGCTGGGGAAGCAGCCGAAGAATATCCGGTTGCTTCAACAGTGCTGAGGAGAGACATTTACATTGATGATGTAGTTTCTGGTGCTGAATCCTTGGATAGTGCTCTCCGGCTTCGAGCTGAGCTAATTAAAATCCTGTCGTCAGGTGGTTTCCTTTTGAGAAAGTGGACATCTAATTGCCCTACTTTTCTAGAGGGAATCTCTTCTTCGGACCTCTATGATGAGGGGTTCAGGAGCTTTGATGAGGTCACGGACCTCTCATTAAAAATATTGGGTCTGCAGTGGGAACCAAAGTCTGATACATTTGGATTCAAGGTCATTGAACAAGCGGAGCGTCGTTGTACCAAGCGAACCATACTGTCGGAGGTCTCCCGTTGGTACGATCCCTTTGGAGTCTTATGCCCGGTGATATTTCTTGGAAAATATTTAATTCAGGCGCTCTGGGCCAAGGGGCTCCCCTGGGACGAAGAGGTTCCTGAAGAGATTGCCTCTGAATGGTTGCTCTATAAAAGTCAGCTGCCATTGTTGACAGCTGTTTCAATTCCTCGTCGTTTTGTCGATAACTTTGTCGTGCTACAACTTCATGGTTTTTGTGACGCATCTGAGCGTGGCTACTGCGCCGTTATTTACTTTCGTGTCGTGGACGCAGATGGAG
This sequence comes from Hypomecis atomaria, assembly GCA_964007245.1. Taxonomy (NCBI): domain Eukaryota; kingdom Metazoa; phylum Arthropoda; class Insecta; order Lepidoptera; family Geometridae; genus Hypomecis; species Hypomecis atomaria. The sequence continues at coordinate 10,653,926 of OZ023281.1, read as the reverse complement.
CCTGCTCAGTGCAATTTTGTTGTGCAAAAACCAAGGTAGCTCCCCTTCGAAAGCTCTCTATACCTCGCCTGGAGCTACAAGCAGCAGTATTATTGGCTGACTTGATTAAATCTGTCGTTCAAACTCTGGAACCATTCCACCGTTTTGAAAATATTTTCGCTTGGTCTGACTCCACTGTAGCTCTGGCATGGATAAAATCATGTCCATCTAAGTGGAAGACATTCGTTGCCAACCGCGTTAGCCACATCCAGGAAATTGTGCCTCCTGATTGTTGGGGACACACCAGTACCTTGTCGATGCCTGCGGATGTTGGGTCACGTGGTATGCTGCCCGCTGATCTCGTACATTGTGACTTATGGTGGAAGGGTCCTGCGTGGCTCGCTGAGCCTGAAGCTCACTGGAAACAACCCTTCACTGAATTCTCGTCGAAGTCTGATGCCGAGGTGCAGGAAGAGCAACGGATTCTAACCTTACTAACATCTGTCGAAGTCAACGTTGTTGATCAATTAATAAACAAATTCTCGGCGCTTCCTAAGTTGAAACGCGTTCTTTCGTATTGTCGTCGTTTCTCGTGCAATGCTAGTACTTCATTGCAAAAGCTTTCGTATTGTCGTCGTTTTTCGTGCAATGCTAGTACTTCATTGCAAAACCTTTCGTATTGTCGTCGTTTTTCGTGCAATGCTAGGACTTCATTGCAAAAGATTGTCGGTCCTCTTAAAGGAGAAGAGATTCAGGATAGCTTCAACCTCTTAATCAAACATGCTCAGCAGGCCTCTTTCGCTGCTGACATTGAAAAATTAAGGAAGGGCTCTCCTAACTCTCTTCCCAAGACCTTGCGCAAGCTTTCCCCTTTCCTCGATGAGGCAGGTTTCCTGAGGGTGGGCGGTCGCTTAGCGAATGCCAAGTTAGATTTCGCCGTTAAGCATCCCTTGCTTTTGTCGCGTGAGCATCGCCTGACCTCTCTAATTATTCAGGACTACCATGATCGCTTTATGCACCCTGGTGCCCAGACTCTACATAATCTACTTGCGCAAGATTTTTGGATTCTGTCGCCGAAACGAGCCATTCGGACTGTCGTAGCTGGCTGCATCCAATGCTTTCGAGCAAAGCCTCGCCCTGCCGCTGCTCCTCTTATGGGAAACTTGCCCCCTTATCGGGTTAATCCCCTCAAAGCATTTCATTGTTCATCTGTGGATCCCGGAGTTCCAGAGGAAAATTTTGTCGACAGTAAAATTAGTGTTCTTCACCGCTGGAAACTCCTTCAACAGATCCATCAGACGTTCTGGGTACGCTGGCAGAAAGAGTACCTGCACACATTATTACAGTGTGCTAAATGGGACAAAACTCATTCCAACCTCACTGTAGGGAGTCTAGTTCTCATTGTAAACGAGCAGACTGCTCCCCTACATTGGTGTCTAGGACGCATTGTCGCCTTGCACCCTGGCACCGATCAAATCTGCAGAGTTGCCACGGTTCGCACCGCTACGGGAGAATACAAAAGACCCGTGGTAAAACTGTGTCCCTTGCCTTTAACTCATTAAATTAATAATTAAATTAAAATATTCATTACGTACCACAATAACCACACATGTAAAATAATTGTTTTGTAACTTGTCTAATAATGTAACTAGTAATGTTAATTAGGTTCCTCGAAATATCTTAACCCTTTGTCGTAGATTTGTCGTAAATACTTAACTGACTTCGCATTTAGGTGGGCGGAATGTTCTTTATTGGCACCCCAACCTAGAAATTAAAACTATAGAAGGATAGTCTATGCATGACTAGATGTCATAGACACGATATCCACTTCCCGTTTCGTTCGAATCTAAGCGTCGGTCACTTCTTCTACGCGTCTATCGCAGCAAGTACACCCATGCATTTACCTAAGCATTTTTCGTCGAGTAATTTAAATTAAAGTAACTTCAGTGCCGCCTAGTACCCATCACGTCGCGAGACGTACCTATCCTTTCCTTGACTCATCGCACCACTAGACCCGGAACATCACGCCTCAAGTAGAGGCAACCTGGCCCGTCCCAGGGGCTGCCTGCCTACGCCAGAACCGGGCCCGGTAGGCTATCATCCTACGCTGCGAGGACGTCACGCCGCTCCACAGCAACCGTGAGTGTTCCCACAATTATCTTTTGGTGCTTCCTATCCAACTTTCGACAATATAATAATTTGTTTGTTCATACAGTCCACTTTATCGCACATGTTGAAAGAAGTACACAATTCATGCCATGATTTTCCCCGTTCCTCAATTAATATCTTTTTCTTTTTAGCATCAAGACGCTTGTAATTAATAAAATTGGAAATTGTTGGAGAGTGATGATATGTCTTAAGAGCTTCTTTCGACTTTTGAACTGCATCCTCACATAGTGTGTTCCACCATGGAGCTGGTTTTCTCAGAATTTTTGGAGTGTGATTAGATTTCTGCTTAGGAATACATTCATCTCTGATTTGATACAAGATATTTATAAAACTATTGTATAATTCATCTAGATCTGTATTTTCCAAATCTAATTGCGAAAAGCAGGTTTCAGATAAAGTTTTAAATTTAGACCAGTCTGATTTGTTGTACAAATATTTTTCTTCTACAGGACGAACATCATACACCGATGGCTTCACATTTACATCCAGTAGAATCGGAAAATGATAACTACCCATTGCATCATCATGGACTTGCCATTCACAGAGAGGAGCTAACGAGCAACTTACTAAGGCTAAATCAATTGCTGAAGAATTCTTGTTTGGATATTTAATTGTAGTATGATTACCATCATTTAAAACACACAAGTCAAACTCATCTATGAGATTGTACAAAGAATTACCTCTACTATTATTTTTTAGACAACCAAATAAAATGTGATGGGCATTGAAATCTCCCATTATGAGACATGGCTTAGGAGTTTCAGTGAATACTTTTTTTAATTTATTAGTATTAAATTTAGTAAATTCGCTGTTTGGGGGACAATAAATACACAACACATGTAATTTACCTAATGATGTATCAAGTGCAATGCAAATGTTCTGAATTGATTCGTAATATGAGGTATGAACAACTTCATATTTAAAATTTTGTTTAATTAATATAGCTACCCCATTATGTTCGTTTACAGACAGTTTGTGAATCAAATTATAGGATGGAAAATTTGGAATTTTACTGTTTTTCTTAAGCCACGTTTCATTTAGTAAACATATATCTACATTTTGTTCAGTTAAAAACTTTAACAATAGCGTTTTTTTACTATGTAAACTTTGAATATTGAATTGTGCTATACGAATATATGTGTCCATATAATGAAATTAAATTAAATTAAATTAAATTTGACAACAAAATTTCTTTAATTCTTTTATTTGTAATGGGTTCATTCTTGCTATTTGCAAGGGCAACAACGGACTTCACAAGGGCATTTATAATTACATCGTTATCAACAATTTCTTTGGCATTGAGATCTTGGAAGGTTTTTTGTCTCGGCTTTGGTGTTAGAGCTGGGAAGGATGTTCTATCAGAGATTTGTGGCAGACTTACCGCATTGGCATAAGACATTTTTTGTTGTTGTTTAATTTTCTTCTCTTCTATTTTTTTCTGCTTAACAGGGCAGTCTTTCGACACGGCAAGGTGAGGGCCAGAACAATTGACACACATTATTTCTTCCACATCACATTCCTTGTAGGAGTGCCGTCCTGCACAGGATGAACACATCTGCTCTGCTCTGCAGTTCTTAGCTGAGTGGTTGAATCGGAGGCAACGGTAGCATTGCATGAGTGGTGGAAAGTATTTATGAACCTGGTATCTGAATAGCTTGATGTATACATACTGAGGTAATGTGGTGGCTGCAAAAGTGACAGCCACTGTTCCAAGAGGAGTCAAATTTCCGTCTACTTTTCGCATAAAGCGTTTGATTGAGACAACATCAGCATCACAAGTAATATTTTTGTAAATTTCTTCATTAGACATTGTCAGCGGAATATGCCTGATGACTCCTATAACTTCAGTCATGTAAGCAGGAATGAAAGCTTTCAGCTTATATCTGTTCAGGAAGCTATCCATCTTTAAAAAATTGTTAGCTGGAGCTGGCTTTTTGAAAGTGACGCCAACCTTATAAGCATTTATTCGGTGGACACCTACAATGCCTTTAACATTTTCAATGAAAAGATTTGTCAATATTATGGGGTTTTTATTACCAACCTTTTCTTCTTCTGTGGATTCAACGTAAACCACGCAGTCCCCACTGTGATTTTCGGGGAATAGCCTCTTGTAGAGGGGCTTCTGAAATACTTTGTAGCCATCATTGTTCGTTGAGGATTTTGCAAGTTTTCTCTTCTTTCTCTCTGCTGTAATGACGGGGTCCTCCCCGTCACTAGCAACGGTCATGACGTTATTGTTGCGCCGCAACACCCAACACAAATCTCAGAGAATTGCAAAATTAAAATTTATGAATAATTGAATATTAAAAACGCCCGCTTCTTTCGACTTCCCGCCAAAAAGTCCTTTGTCAATCAACAACGAACAGTGTTGCCAACAAGACCAATAAAGAAAAATATGCTAAAATAAAATGGTGTAAAAATTCTGCCAACTGCTTTATAAAGTTGCTAAAAATTGTGCTTCCATTTTTCGATATCAATTAAAAGGTGATCGATTAGTAATTTTCAAAGTAGGTATAAGTTTAAATCAACTATGTTATGAAATAAAATGTAAGTACCTATCTAGGTATCTTGGTCTTCATGGACAACCTTGGAAGAGTTGTGTCCCTGTCGTCTGTCGACAACTATAGTTCGGCCGTTCAGAGAATGCGTTCCTTACACGTCATCTTGAAAAAATGTTTTTGTAAGTACATAGTTTCCGAGATATCGGCCAAAAACATTTTTTCAAGATGACGTGTCAGGAACGCATTCTCTGAACGGCCGAACTATTATGTGTTTGAAGACGAGGTCGCCTGGGCCCTATTTTATAAAGCTACAAGTTACAATTCTACAGGCAAATTGACATTAATGACGCAGTCTCGATTGCTCTAAAAAAATACACAGAAAGGAAAAACAAAGCAACTTAAAACTAGTGCAAGAAAGGGCGGCCTTATTGCTTACAGCAATCTCTTCCAGGCTAGATCTGGCGCTAAATGCGCTAAGTTGTCTGCACTGATCATGACAGTATCAGTGAGACCTGATTTCACAATATTACCGAAACACCATAGGAATAAGCGGTATAAGGTACCCACAGAACAGCAGAATCCTTCTCTCTTCTGTGAAGGTACCTATATTCTTAGATTAAGTATGGGCTTTTTTACGGAAAAACGTTCATGCACAAATTTCACTGTCCCACAAGTTTAATGTGCTTTTATTTAAAATACTTACGTCTGAAGGTGCATGTTTTGATGAATTTGCAATTATTGATCTATTTAATCACTCTAAAATGTGGGCCGCCGAATGCATTTCGACCAAATTGAGTAACTAAAATCGATTTAGTCGACTCGACCTATAAATAGTTTAATCGTGTAGACATCCGAATACCAAAGCCTAGTTTGACAGGACTAAACCTATTTTAGAGGGAACTTAACTAAAATGCGTGTCGCCGAATCGCTACCATTTTTTTACAACAAGGATTTTTACCCAAACAAGTAATAAGTTAAGCTGGAAACGTGCTGGAAACATACTATCGGACGCGGCTGACGGACGCGACTGACAACCGCGACTGATATAGTGAATGTCCACTGAGCCGTGCAAACTGTCGGACATCAGTCGGACGTCACCTTGGGATGACCTTGAGCGTTCGGACGTCTGGGTGAGATCTGGCACGCCGGAATGTTAAGACTGTGCACACTATAAGTGCATTCTATAAGTTATAAGTCGCGACCGTTAGCCGCGTCCTTCAGCCGCATCCGATAGTTTGCAATCATTGCATTTTGCATGGAATCCATGTTTTACATCCAGTGATATCAAACCACAGAATGAAAAAATGCGGTAGAACTGGGACAATGTTTTTTGATTTTTAGATCTAGACTTGCAAGTTGTGCTAGGAAATTAAAAAAATAGGTTTTACTAACATACCAACAGAACTGTTTTCTATAAAGAAATGATTTTCTCTACGGATTTACTTATTTTATGTCACCCGTTTAAGGCATCCGAAAGGCGACAACAAACAGGCATTAAAAGCAGGTCATAAGACAAGATTTCCACTTCGTAGTTGCCAACACTACGACTATTTATTTCTGTGTTTTCGGGTGTTAATTTCTTCAGATATTCTCAAGTAATTTCTGTACATAATCAAACTCTATTTTTAATAAACTGCTAACCCACAGTTTAGGGGTTTATGCTATTTTTACATAAAGATTTTGGTTAAATCTTTATGTATTTTTATTAATTTCGTTGTAAGCTACAGTAAAATAACATTATAAATATGTTGTAATGTATGTATAAAAAAATACGAACATCACAGTATTTTGTATTTTGACGAGCCAGTCTATAAAACCTGGTTTTAAAAACGCAATTTTTAAAACGCGGTTTTAAAGTCGAAGTCTTTTGTACGTCAATCAGGGGCTTAATAGGCCACAGCCGCAGATCGCAGCTGTGGGACGCTTTACAAACTTGTGGGATTGAAATAGTGTTGAACAATACTATAATTGGCAAGTGCAACACTATTGGACGCCATTTGCAATTCACCGATTCTCGCTTTTGGGATTGTGCCGTGAAACGCTTACGATTTTAACTTTGAACCAGCAAACCTCAGATATTTTCGAAGGGATTTGCTGGGATATTTTAACTCGGCCACTAAGATTCTATTGTTTCCGCACTAAATCAACTAAATATAAGGTAATCTATTATATTTTACTGAACTGAACCAACACGAAAGTAGCACGCCATTTTGTAGAAGGTTGCAGAATTAAGTACAATGAGGAAATTCCTGCCTAAATGATTAAGTGTTTTAACTTAGCTCTAGAATAGGTACTCTAGATTATATCCAAAGTGTATTGTTCAGTTGCAATATAAACGTGAAATACTGTCTTCGTAAGTGCATACTTTGTTTTCTTTTCAGAATGGCAGAAGATTTAGATGTTGAGGCTATGCTTGAAGCCCCCTATAATAAATCGGTAAGTTTCGAAGTTTTCCTTATCCGTAATGTTCAATGAATTATCGAATAAATCATTACTGAGACACCATCATAACAGCACATCTACACCAATATTAGAGCAAAAATAGTTTTATATTATGTTATGGGTGTAAACTATATTGCCTTGTACTTAGTACCCACTGCTCCACATTGAAGTCTTGAAAAAAGGCATCTTCTCAAATTAGATACCATTGCATTGGTGTGGATTTGCTTTTATGTGCAGTGTTCTAATATCTTTCTCATGTGATTTTATGTAGACTGAAAAGTAATTGGGGTACCCTTACTGTTGCATATTAGGAATTATGTTGTGCATATGAACTTACCAAAATTTTAATACCATGATTTTACAAAGAAATAGGTACAATCGTAAATAATTTAAATGATATTTTGATTTTATGCCTGAGAAACTCAAGGTTGAACCTACGATTGTAACCAGATAGGTAAATTTGCATTCTATGAAAATTCACTTCATTATGGTGAGGCCAGATTTTTAAACCTGTAAAAATCAAAATGTATTAGCTACCAAAAAATTGTATGATTACTTATTAGCCTTGGAAAACCATAAATCACTATAAACCTCATAAATGTCTTTAAAGCCTGTTAAATTTAGTCACCTGCTGGATAAACACTTGTTCAAAGATGTTTTAAGAAAAGCAAAAATGTATCTAGATAGCTCTGACACAAAGCTCTATTCAACCATGTCCAAAGTAATGAATAATTTGTTTAACATAGCTTTAAAACATATTTGAACAGTGGTACACATAAGACAAAATTACATTGGAGAATCATTTCTTGTATTTATAGAACTTTGTGGTAATAGTCCAGCATACTTCACCGACCTGAACGAACAGAGAGGTATCCACTAATATACTTTTACCTATTTTTTATATTAAATCATTGAAATTGAGTAATAATAACAAAGTAACGTAACATTCATGAACAGTAAAAAATGAGATTAAGACTGGTATTTTTGAAAGACCATGCTCTGATGGGTCATAAATCTTTTGCAGAAGTATCCCTGTGTGATGTTAGCGCTGTGTGCATCCTTTGTCAGTGGTATTACCAACGGTAAGTGTAGACAGGTGCATCGACTGACCACCATGACACAGATGAACATCGGTCTTCAGTATCATAGGCAAAACCTCCACATTTGTGCTATTTCACTGTATCGCAACTGGCGTCATAGTTGAAGTAGCACATATGTGTATCATATTGTTGTTATAATTGAACTAATGCATTTTTTATTTATTCACTCGGCGTGTGTTGCTGTGGCGCTGCTTCTACCTTGTGCTTTGTGTGACAGGATAACACGTCCTCTTCAAAGCATCGCTCGGACAAGTATTCTGATAAGCACAAAGACAAGGATCGAGATGGTGGTCGGAGGTAAGCTACACTTTGTTGTGAACACATCATTTAGCACACATCTTACTGAAGCTTCATTTTTAATGCTATATTAAATGCTGGTGCCATCTGCTTTTTGTCACTTATAAGTTGCTTTTTCTACCAAGTAATTGTAACTTATTTTTAAAAGATTTTATTCTGTTTTCAGACGAAGTCGTTCAAGAGACAAAAGAAGATCAAGAGATAAGGATTCGCGACGTTCAAGGGACCGGGATGAGAAGAAGGATAGAGGAGACCGCGATAGGGACCGCAGAGACAGGGATCGCGACCGCGAAAAGGATAGAGATAAGGATCGCAACCACAGGGATCGAGACCGAGACCACAAGGAGCGCGACCGCGGGGATAAAGACCGTGACCGAGGAGACAAAGACCGCGACCGAGGAGACAAAGACCGCGACCGAGGAGACAAAGACCGCGACCGAGGAGACAAAGACCGCGACCGAGGCGACAAAGACCGCGACCGAGGCGACAAAGACCGCGATAGGGCCGAAAAAGAACGAGATAGAGATCGGGATAAGAGGCGTAGCAAAGAGAAGGGACGTAGTCAGGAGCGAGAACGCAGTCGACCCCCAAAAAAAGAAAAAATTGAAGAAGAGGATTTAATCAAAGATTCCTACCGCTCAAAGTCCAGGGGCTTGGAAGGAAAATTAGAAGATTTACCTCCTGAAGAGAGAGATCTCCGCACAGTATTTTGTATGCAACTGTCACAGCGTATTAGAGCTAAAGATTTAGAGGAGTTCTTTTCTTCTGTTGGCAAGGTTCGGGATGTCAGACTTATAACTTGCAATAAAACTAGGCGATTTAAGGGAATTGCATACATTGAGTTTAAAGATGCAGAATCTGTGCCACTGGTAAGAGCTGATCTCCATTTACTGTTGTTTCTGGTATACTTATTTGATCGAAATGTTGTATTAATTGTTTTTTTTTTTCAGGCACTAGGGTTAACTGGACAAAAGTTATTAGGTGTACCTATCATAGTCCAACACACTCAAGCAGAAAAAAATCGGGTCGGAAACACATTACCCAACTTAGCACCAAAGACCAGCAATGGGCCCACAAGATTATATGTTGGATCACTGCATTTCAACATCACAGAAGACATGTTGAGAGGGATATTTGAACCCTTTGGCAAGATTGACCAAATTCAACTCATGACTGATCCCGATAATGGAAAGAGTAAAGGATATGGTTTTCTTACGGTAAGATATTAAATATTAAATTAAATATATCTTTATTGTATATTTATATATCTGTGTATTTAATAGAATAATAACTCCAAAGAAATAATAATACAGTTATAAATGTAAGATATAAGTCAAATCAAATATCTTGGTGGATGTGCAAACCACACAGCTAATTCTAATTTGAAGTAGGGATGAGATAAGTCCTGCCCTGACGTCCTGCATGGGGTGTTTTGTGCATTTCCCCCTCCAGTGTCTACCCGAGCCAGCCCAGCTACAATAACGGAGCGTGGCGCGCATCTCATTCACCATCTAAGCTACTGGAGCAGTTATGCCATCAGCCCAAAGCCATGCTCCTCACACAGCTGTTAGTGAGCTTCATTCTGAATGGGTTTTGCGCAGCTTATAGCTAACATCACAGACCACCGCCAAGAAGTTTGATTCGACCTATACATTTCAATTACTAAAACATCGATAAATTGCAGTTCCATCATGCAGCGGATGCGAAGAAAGCGATGGAACAGTTGAATGGGTTTGAGCTGGCCGGACGTCCCATGAAAGTAGGCAACGTGACGGAGCGCACGGATGGCGGCTCGAGCTCGCGCTTCGACGCTGACGAGCTGGACCGCGCGGGCGTCGACCTCGGCGCCACCGGCCGCCTGCAGCTCATGTTTAAACTGGCTGAAGGCACTGGCTTACAGGTAAATACAACCAATCTCTCAAATGAACCACGGTCATTCTTTGAAGCTGCACTTTTGTTATCTTATTCCTCAGCCCTTTTTTTTAGGGTTCCGTACCCAAAGGGAAAAACGGGACCCTATTACTAAGACATCGATGTCCGTCTGTCCGTCAGTCTGTCACCAGGCTGTATCTCATGAACCATGATAGCTAGGCACTGAAATTTTCACAGATGATGTATTTCGGATGCGGCTATAATAGCAAATACTAAAAACAAAATAAAATAAATATTTAAGGGGGGCTCCCATACAACAAGCCTGAATTTTTAAACGTTTTTCGCTCTATATTAATAATGGTACGAGGTAGATGCTTGAAATTTTCACAGAATATTTAGTTTTATATTCCCTTCAATAATAAATAATAAAATTAAAATAAAGTAAATATTTAAGGGGGCCTCCCATACAGTACGGAACCCTCCATGCGCGAGTCCGACTCGTACTTGGCCTGGCCGATTATTTCATATTTGACTAATACTGATGTAATTAAATAAATATGTATGTATTTACGTATTTGTTCATAAGTTATTTATTTAATGTATCCTGTAATGTATAATCAAATATGAAAAAAAATAGGACAGAGGAATAAGACAAAAATGGTAAGAGCACTTGTTCACGGTAAGTTGTTTGAATGGACAACAGACCGTTTTTCACCAGATTCATGATGGTGTATGGTTTATAATGAAACCTACACTGGCGAAAAATGTAGGCATTTGTTTATTGATATTCCATTGTCCAGTGAAAACGGCCGTGAACAAGCTCTAACTCTAAATAATCACTCTATAATGGTGAACATGCTCTAACCCTAAATAATCACTCTTATAATGCCAGCGGCCCAAAACCACACTGTATTATAGGAATTTGAGTCGGCTCTATCAAACAGACTTATGTGTTCCCATTTTAGTGACATTAGGATAAAGTGAAGACAGAGTAGGTACATTGTTTCTCTTTGTATACAGGATTATCTGCTTGTCGTGTACTAAGCTGAAAGAGGGTGATTAGACTATCATTATCACTGATGATTCACATCATCTGAAAGTCTTAATCACTCCATTAGTATTAATCACTCTATCACATTAACACACTAATCACAATTGTTAATTAAAAAAATCAGTGTTCCTAAACAATATAGCTCGGAATCAACTAAATGTTGTTCTGAATTGTGGTAATCACCCCTTCATCAGATTACTACAGTGCAAAAAGATATCCCTGTATATTGGCAAATCAATTAAGTAAATATGAATGCATTTAGAATTGCTTTGCAGAATGGAATATATACCACAAGATTGTCTAATGATCTGTAAATACCTTTGAAATAATACCTCTTTAGAGTATGCAATTTTAGACTTTAGCCAAAAGCATTATTAGGGATATTTCTGATTTAAAATACTTTCAGATACCGCCAGCAGCAGCGTCAGTGTTGATGGGGTCCAGCGCGACGATGGCGCAACCGCAGCCGCAGGTGGCGCCACCGATCGCCACGCAATGCTTCATGCTCAATAATATGTTCGATCCTGCCACGTAAGTACTGCTTAATATTAATTATTACAAATAATTAATATTACGTAATAACTACATACACTTTATTAGAAAAAATTTTTTTTTTCAATAGCATCAAATGTGCTATGCAGCCTAATGACAAATAAGGATCATTGATTTTAAAATGTGATGTGTCCTTGAATTCTTTGTATGCCTCGCGCCACATGAAAGCTAAAACGAGCGCGAATGTCGATTTTTGGGTAATTTTCGATGAAAACTTTTTAGAAGTGTGCACGTTAGCGACTGCTCGCGTTGTTCGCCTTATAGTACACGTTCACAGACTGCCATCAGGGTTGTGGTTATTTGGCGTGGGCTATATTACAAATCTCAAAGTAAGCCAGTCAATCGATTATATTGTTAACCAACTTCAAAAAAGGAGGTTCTCAACTTGTCGGTTTTTTTTGTATGTTAAGCGATTACTCCGCCAATTAAAAACGGCAATAAAGGGTTGCCTGGAAGAGATTGCTATAAGCAATAAGGCCGCCCTTTGTTGCACTAGTTTTAAGTCGCTTCCTTTTCCTTTCTGTGTATTTTAGTGTTAACAATAAAGTGTTCATTCATTCAATTATGATTCTTGATTGGTAAAAGACTTCTGAGTTGGTTGGTAAAATTTAAATGGGACTGCCCATTTAAATTTTATCGAAATCGGCTTAGCAGTTTTTGAAAAATTAACAGTAATTTAATAATGGCATACATCGTTTCGAGAGAACTATTCGAATTTCGTACGTAGATTGGAATGATTGAAGTCGGTTGTGCCATTTTTAGCGAAAAATAACTAATAGACTACAGTATGAAATATAATAAATTGTATTTATAACGTTTGCAGTGAATCAAACCCGAGCTGGGACATCGAGATCCGAGACGACGTGATCAGCGAGTGCAATAAACACGGCGGCGTGCTGCACGTGTACGTAGATAAGGCGTCGCCGCAGGGGAACGTGTACTGCAAGTGTCCGACGATAGCCACCGCGGTCGCGTCGGTCAACTCCCTGCACGGCCGCTGGTTCGCCGGCCGCGTCATCACCGCCGCCTACGTGCCTCTCGTCAACTACCATTCCTTGTTCCCCGACGCCATGACCGCGCTCACTCTACTCCTGCCCACGAGACAACGATAATCCTAGTCCTACTAGTGGTGCTGATGGAGCATTTAGATCGATGGACTCGAGTGTATACTGTGTTATTCTAGTAATATAATTATTGTCTAGTATCTCTTTTAAATTAGGTAATAAAGATTTACGAATATGTATTTGTATGTTTAACTCGATGAGATTAGTACCTAACCAAGAATTACGTAGCTCTAGGTACGTAGGCCTTTGGCCAGGGCTACATTGGTTTAGCCTAAGTGGTATTTTCGTAGGTATATTTAGATTTCATAAGTTCAAATTCTTATAATTCAAATTGTTATCGTAGTTCAAGTCGCGAAATATTATAATAATAATTGTGCGGGAAATAACGTCGTTTATCTATGGGGCACAGATGAGGTGGAATAATTTAAACATACAACATCAAAAAGTTTTTCTATATTTATTTCTTAAGATTTAGTTGCTCTTATCCAGTCAATTTCTAACGTAGCTGGGCCTTTTTGTTTCACTGGTTGGTACACTCCTCCGTACATTTGGAGCCCGAGACTGCTGACTTGCGATAAATCTAGTGTCTCATTGTTTACTCTTTTGCCACGGTAGTAAGGCTTGAATTCGGAAAACTTCAAATTAACTATGGAAAACTCGTCTTTCGGTGCCTGAAAAAAAAAACGACAATGAGGCATTGCAGATAGTGGGACCATTTTCATACAGGCTTGCTTGCTCTGTAAGTAAGAATGAACGCGCACTAGTCCGCGCCACGGGAACTGCACGCTCTCACAAATCGTATGCATCCACGCTGCACGACCCGCATTTTAACAAGTGTTAAATGTAGATGTTACAAGTACCCATCTGGTGCGAATAGGTACGCGTTAACCCTAAGTCATTAACTCATCCCACCGTTTCGTTGCGACACCATGAACCATTATTCTAAATGCGACATCTACTTTTAACTTGACAATACATATTTAATGACCTGATTCTGAATGGCGTAGTATTAATACGAGCGAGCCACACACGCCAACACCAGCCAGTGACATTAGTGCGAAATTGTAAAAAAAATGTCGGTGGCGGCGTTTTGTGCCTAATACGCGGTCAGATTCTTTATTAATTAGCCCAGGCGTGTCACAGGAAATAATATTGACCGTGACACTACTGGAAACAGAGTTGTGTCATGGAAAATGTAATTTTACCCGTAGCAATACTAGTAGTGTCACGGGATAGTAAAATTCCCTTCGCTCTACCAGTTGAGCCACGGGGGACAAATGGCTTTATTCACACTATCCAGAACCGAAGATCAAGTTTGCACCCTCCAAGTTCGCTGTCCATTATGGAATGGACTTCTATCATGAAACTCTGAACCCGATCGAAGATGAACGTGTCACGAAATCTAAAAGTTTAGGGAGGGTGGTGGTGTACTGAAAATGACGCTAAAGTGGTTCTAATACCTACCTGGAAATAATGTTCAAACGAATAGTTTGGTTCATCATTTAAATTTTTATGCCTCAGCACAACTTTGAAGCCGTTGTATTGTCCTTGCCCCCTACACTGAATTTGCAATGTCGTATATTCTGTAAGATTATAAGATTTGATAGCTCGTATTCCTGCGAATCCAGCTCCGTTCAGTTGCGGGTTCAGTAACGCGAAGAATATTGCCCTTCTGTACGCCATATTCTTGTGAATAACGAGCACTGCTTTTGACATTCCAACATCTCTTACAGTGTCCGATTGCTCCGTCCATTCATCAACGTTGTCGGTTTTCGTGAAGTCAAATAAATACTTCTCGTCTGCCGCTGGAACACTACGACAAATAAATCATTTTTTATGAAACCAGCCAATACAAAACAGAAATAATTTTAATAGAAACCAGTAAATGCAAATCATCTTGGATCGTGCCAGTAACCCCAGTGCGACGTAGACATTTAATGAAGAATACAAATAGGTACATAAATCGAAGTGTTAACAGAGTCCAGTTGTAATAACCCTCACAACCGTAAGATCGTGGGTTTACCATCACTAATTTTTCTGTAAAGGAAAACATCATGAGGAAACCTAAATACATAATAACGTACAACGTGGGCGTCTTCAAATCCCGAGTAAATAGGTATCTTCTAGATAAGCGTGCTACAACCTAGACCGCTTATCTGCTCAACATCAGGTAGTATGTGGTCAAACGCAAACCTATTCAGAATAAAAAAAAAACCCTGCAAAGTGTGTATACAGCCGTAGTCGGTCTTATCGCCTATTAGGTATGATTTCTTCCAACACTCCCATGCCACTTTTAGATGGGTCTTTGAAAATGTATAAGTACTATGATTATGAACTGAATAATATTAATTATCCTTCAATCACCTCTAAAGAGACTGCATAGCTCCTTTATTTAATTCACTTAGTTGCAGAGCGTGCCCTGGCGCGTAATTTTTGAGTCACTATGCAGTCTCTTTCTCGGCGATTTCGGATAATTATCATCAATCTTCACTGTAACAGGTAAGCTCAATTGATTCTTAATAAGTTGGCATTTCATATAGTTCTGTATAAGCGAGTGCAATAGTTAAATCGCAACATCTGATCTGTATGTTATTACAGGGTTGACATAGTCACTGCGTGACTAAACCCCTTTACAATTGATAAAGATTAAAAATAAAAACATATAGTTATGGGTATATGTATTCATAATACTCGTAGTATTCAAGAAAAGCCAGTTGTTTGTAGACATTTACTCATAAATTAAATTAATTGTGAGTAAATATGCACATAGCTCAGTTCCGTTGCTCAGAATTCCAACTGTTCAAAACCAGATTTACCCAGATAGGCTTCATATTTTTACTTATTTCGTACGTGATAATTAGAGCCTATCTACCACAATACGGTCAAATGGTTACGTACCTGTTACAAGTGCTTCTCATGGTTAATACAAGCAGGAGCGAAGTGGCAAAAACTACAATTTTACTCATTTTATTTTTTTATATTATCTTAATACGACTGCACCACTACACTGGAAATACTAAACAATCACTAAAGTCTATTTTATAAATTCAAAGTAACAAAGAACATTTGACTCTGTTATCACTTGAATGTTATTGACGTCTTTTGTATCTCAGAGTCACTACATGAACCCTGTCTACCTACTTCAGTTATCAGTCCACATTACATACATTACCATATAGTAGTAACATTACCATTCAACAATACCTAAATTCTATCAGGATTTAGTAAAAAACATGTAAGTATTGTACCTATCAAACAAACGGCGTAACCTACGTACATATCTAATAGGCCCAATTCCAGAGTCACCACGTTAAAATTCTCTAAAGTTAGTGACTGCTTAAATTAAAGTTAATTAGTCAGAAACTGCTATTATAAAGGCACCACTTAGTTAAAAATTGAACGATGGCTAACTCTGTTTAGGTTCATCTAAAGGAAGTTCACAGATAAAAAAATGTACTTAAAAATATAATGTAATGCCGTCTACACACCATCAAGTGACCGGCTTGACAGCGATTTAGTTCAATTTTTTAATATTATCTGTGGCTTCGTCGATTTAAAAATTAAGAAAGAGGTAGTCAGTGTTACAAGTTAATTACCACTTCCACATATTATTGCTTAAACAATTTTTATAATAGTATTTCGGGCTTCATAAATAAAAACATTTAAGCAAGTGACCTGGGGCTCTATTTTGAACTTCGAACGACTTCAACGTATACGAAACTTTCATAGATTTTATGAAGAATCCGTAGTAAACTTCATTCTCCCTCCATACAAGCTCCCTACACGTCTGAACCGTACGAAAGTCAAAAGGGATGCCCCAGGGGCATGATTTTTAAGTTTCGTACACGACCGTATATGGAACTTGTATGAAAATGGCTAGGACGAATACGCAACTTTACGGATTCTCCATACAATCTGTCAAAGTTCTGATGCGTTCGAAATTCAAAAATCGTGCCCCCGGGGCATTGTTTTTGACTTTCGTATTGGCTCGGCCGTATACGGAATTTGTATGAAGACAGCAAGGACGTAAACGTAACTTTACGGATTCTTTACACAATCTGTCGAAGTGCCGTAAGCGTACAAACCGTTCAAAGTTCAGAAATAGAGTCCCAGAAACATTATTTTTGACGTAGGTAAGTATTAAACTTGTATGAAGACGGCTAGGTCATATACGCAACTTTGCGAATCTTTCGTACTATCTGTCAAAGTTAATACGTATACGTTTGAAAATCAGAAAAAGAGCCACAGACCACAGAACGCATTCAGTGCAAGTGCACATATGCAGCGCAAATGGTTCTTTTAGTAGAACAACTATCCGTCAATAGGATTTTAGTTTTGAGTAAAGTTTAGAGTTATTGTTGTTGTTAATCATAAGCGTATAAAATGCATACATTAATTTAAAAAAAACATTCATTTCCGCGATATAAAACTTTACCAAGATCGTTTGTATAACGTATTTCATCACATTAAAAACAAAACAACAACGTAAGACACCGGGACGAAAGTATGGCCGGGGTTTTTGTAATTCATATTGTAGCAACACCCCCACCATTATTATATTTTACAAAACAAAATTGTTTGGTTTTTATTTCGTTTTGCTTTGCTTTGCTTCGGTAAATAATAGTCCCAGCCAGCGTAAAACATATATATAAAGGATCCAAAGGCGTTATCACACACAATAGGTATTGCTGCGGCGGACAAGAAATATGCTTAAACGAATTGATCGTAATAAGATAACAAGGCTTTTTGAGCAGTTAATAAGCTAAACAGGCTGTAAATAGGTTGGTATTCGCTAATTACAGGAAAATACAGACTTCTATTGTCATCTTGTTTCCAGGAAAATAAACTTTTCTCAAAACTAAAAAAGTTGTAAGTACCTATATAAATGTTGTTTTTATTTTCAGATCAGCAGCGGCTAAAACGTCTGCAGGTGGTCTACAGCACTTTCCAAGCTTACTACTAAAGATTACTACATTGAAAACACCAATGACGGTACTAAGACAAACCATGAGAAGGCAAACTCCCTAAAAATGTGAAATTGTGTAAAATATCAGTGTTTGTGTCTGTAGTGCTAGATGCAGGTTGCTTAAATGTTCAATTGTAAAACTTGGCTGTGATGTTAGCTACAAGCTGCGGACAACCCAACCCTAGCGCAGATGTGAAGTGAGCTTCAGTCAGGATCGGGCTATCTGCAGTTTGTAGCTAACATCACAGCTGACAAGATGTATGATTCGGTCTGTAAAATATTTATGTTCTAAATTAGCTACAAGCTGCACAAAACTCAAACCTTACGCAGCTGTTATGTGAGATTGTCAGGATTGGGTTTTGCACAGCTCGTAGCTAACTTCAAAGCAGCCAAAAAGTTAGATATAGCCTATAAAAGTCCTTAAACATTGTATTAATAGACCGAGACATACAACTAGGTAGCTATTATGTTCGGCTGGTACACTTATCCTAACCTAACCTAACCCAACCCTAAGCACAGATGTGAAGTGAGCTTCAGTCAGGATCGGGCTATCCGCAGTTTGTAGCTAACATCACAGCCGACAAGTTGTATGATTCGGTCTGTAAGTTGATTTAGCCTATAAAAGTCCTTAAATATTGTATAAATAGACCGAGACACACCACTAGGTAGCTGTTATGTTCGGCTGGTACACTAATCCCAAAATCCTCACACAGATGCTATGTGAGCTTCAGTAAGGATTGGGAGCCTGTAGCTAACATCACTGCCGCCAAGTTGTATGATTCTACTTAAGTGATGCTATAGTTTACATTTTAAGTTTTCTTACATAAATATATTATACATGATTAGTCATTACTACTATTTTTAACACATGTTCTAAATTATTAATTGTAAATAAGTGTTTTGTTACATTCTACTTATTGATATAAATATTGTAACCTGACTTGTACATAAATAAGACACAAAATAAATGAATTTGAATACCTATTATAGAAGAAAGCATTTCATATTATAATTGATGTGGTGTTCTTGTGATCTTTTATTGGACTGTTATTTGTTAAGCTGAAGCTTACCTACTGAATACTAATATATTTTTAGTAATTAACTACCTTTATCAAGTGATAGGTAAAATAAAGCTGATGGGTAATAAAAAGTGATTGATATTAAAAACTGCCTGGTAATTGAATGACTGTATCGAATAATTATTTTTGTATTGAATTAAATCTTTTCTTATTTCTTTCTGTAGTTTTGCTTTGCCCTGCCAAGGAAAATACAAATAACAATATAATCAATAGTCTATCATTTATTTAGCCGATATAACAATCTGTATCTTCCTCATCTTGTTATGGCTCCTGGTTGAAGTCTTGACACGATGATCAATTTAGGATGATGATTACATATTAGGGCCATTACTATACATCGAACTGGTTCACAACTTCATAGTCTTGTTTCTAAAGTTGGTCATCGAGAGGTATCTGGAAATTAATTTAATCGATAAAAATGTGTATAACTACTACATAATTATTTGAAACGTAGAGTCAGTAACAAAAATACCAAAATGTACAAAACCTGATAGCGTTCTCTACATATATGTAGAACAAACAAGCAACCAGAACATGGGTACTGAATAACAACTTATAAAATGTAAGCAATAAATAATTATCAAATTACAACTATTACCCTAGTGCAATATTTACTATTCTCGCTGGTATAGGTCGAATCAAACTTGTTAGCGACTGTGGATGTAGCTGCGAGCTGTGTGAACCCAGTCCTCATGCTGCTTGTAGGCTGACTGAAGTCAGGATTGGGTTTTGCGCTCCTTGTAGCATATTTCACAGCGGCCAAGAAGTTTGAGATCCGCCCATAATGCCGGGTCCTATGTATGTTTTAGCAAATAGGGTTTTAAGTTTGTTTAAAGCACACTTCTACTGTCATAGGCAAGCTCACATAAGAATTATGACATAGGCCTCCGCTAGAGATATCTAATAAGACTATATGGAAGCGGCTTACATTTAGTACAATCATGCAGTCTTGATAACAGCTGTACACTTTGACATCCTACTTTGCACTTGCCGATTGTTGTGATCTTCATTTGAGAACTTGACTCTGTCAGTTGCCCAACTATGGGCCCTGCCGAGCCGACAGCTAATTCAACTTGTCAATCCACGGAGCTATATTAATTACTTTGCTTCTTCTATGCATATCCTCATTTCTAATTGGATGTAATGGATAGCTTATTATAATTAGATAGCTACTATTAATACATTCCATCCATCCATCCATTACATTTCTGTGTGTACAAATGTACTTCTTATCTTTGCTTTCCACAAAATGGTAATCCTTTCTTTGTTTCAACAAAAATGTGGTCGGTATGATGAGGTGGATTAATTTGACTCGTTAAGTCCAGCTGTTTCATTCTAGTTTTTGCTGAAAATCATTGTAAGACAGTTTCGTCAACATTTTTGTCATCGCGAATTCACATGAAATATAACTAAAATCAATATTTATAGGAACACCATCAGCTATGTTAAATGTAACTAAGTACATTTAATTGGAGAAAAACACAGCATTTCTTCTTTATAACTTACTTTTGAGCTTAATTATTTTTAACCACCATCTAATTCGGTACTGGTTAAAAACATAACCTCAATTCATTAAAATTCTTAAAGATGACGTCAGACAGCTCTAAAAGTGTGTCTCCAGAATACCAAATTCGCCTAAATCTCTAAATGTAGTTAGATTTAGTTGGTTTTCATTCATTCGATTTAAAATTTGAATGTGACAGTGACAGTGACATTTCTAAATGGTGACTCCGTAATACGATTAGGATTTTTAGCAAATTTGAGGCCTTTAGGTCGGTTAGCTAGTTAGATGGTAGGCCCAATTCCAAAGTCACCACGTTAAAATTCTCTAAAGTTAGTGACTGCTTAAATTAAAGTTAATTAGTCAGAAACTGCTATTATAAAGGCACCACTTAGTTAAAAATTGAACGATGGCTAACTCTGTTTAGGTTCATCTAAAGGAAGTTCACAGATAAAAAAATGTACTTAAAAATATAATGTAATGCCGTCTACACACCATCAAGTGACCGGCTTGACAGCGATTTAGTTCAATTTTTTAATATTATCTGTGGCTTCGTCGATTTAAAAATTAAGAAAGAGGTAGTCAGTGTTACAAGTTAATTACCACTTCCACATATTATTGCTTAAACAATTTTTATAATAGTATTTCGGGCTTCATAAATAAAAACATTTAAGCAAGTGACCTGGGGCTCTATTTTGAACTTCGAACGACTTCAACGTATACGAAACTTTCATAGATTTTATGAAGAATCCGTAGTAAAGTTCATTCTCCCTCCATACCAGCTCCCTACACGTCTGAACCGTACGAAAGTCAAAAGGGATGCCCCAGGGGCATGATTTTTAAGTTTCGTACAGGACCGTATATGGAACTTGTATGAAAATGGCTAGGACGAATACGCAACTTTACGGATTCTCCATACAATCTGTCAAAGTTCTGATGCGTTCGAAATTCAAAAATCGTGCCCCCGGGGCATTGTTTTTGACTTTCGTATTGGCTCGGCCGTATACGGAATTTGTATGAAGACAGCAAGGACGTAAACGTAACTTTACGGATTCTTTACACAATCTGTCGAAGTGCCGTAAGCGTACAAACCGTTCAAAGTTCAGAAATAGAGTCCCAGAAACATTATTTTTGACGTAGGTAAGTATTAAACTTGTATGAAGACGGCTAGGTCATATACGCAACTTTGCGGATCTTTCGTATTATCTGTCAAAGTTAATACGTATACGTTTGAAAATCAGAAAAAGAGCCACAGACCACAGAACGCATTCAGTGCAAGTGCACATATGCAGCGCAAATGGTTCTTTTAGTAGAACAACTATCCGTCAATAGGATTTTAGTTTTGAGTAAAGTTTAGAGTTAATGTTGTTGTTAATCATAAGCGTATAAAATGCATACATTAATTTAAAAAAAATATTCATTTCCGCAATATAAAACTTTACCAAGATCGTTTGTATAACGTATTTCATCACATTAAAAACAAAACAACAACGTAAGACACCGGGACGAAAGTAAAGCCGGGTGTTTTTTAATTCATATTGTGGCAACACTCCCACCATTATTATATTTTACAAAACAAAATTGTTTGGTTTTTATTTCGTTTTGCTTTGCTACTTAGGGTAAATAATAGTCCCAGCCAGCGTAAAACATAAATATAAAGGATCCAAAGGCGTTATCACACACAATAGGTATTGCTGCGGCGGACAAGAAATATGCTTAAACGAATTGATCGTAATAAGATAACAAGGCTTTTTGAGCAGTTAATAAGCTAAACAGGCTGTAAATAGGTAGGTATTCGCTAATTACAGGAAAATACAGACTTCTATTGTCATCTTGTTTCCAGGAAAATAAACTTTTCTTAAAACTAAAAAAGTTGTAAGTATATAAATGTTGTTTTTATTTTCAGATCAGCAGCGGCTAAAATTTCGTCTGCAGGTGGTCTACAGCACTTTCCAAGCTTACTACTAAAGATTACTACATTGAAAAAGCCAATGACGGTACTAAGACAAACCATGAGAAGGCAAACTCCCTAAAACTGTGAAATTGTGTAAAATATCAGTGTTTGTTAGCTACAAGCTGCGGACAACCCAACCCTAGCGCAGATGTGAAGTGAGCTTCAGTCAGGATCGGGCTATCTGCAGTTTGTAGCTAACATCACAGCTGACAAGATGTATGATTCGGTCTGTAAAATATTTATGTTCTAAATTAGCTACAAGCTGCACAAAACTCAAACCTTATGCAGCTGTTATGTGAGATTGTCAGGATTGGGTTTTGCACAGCTCGTAGCTAACTTCAAAGCAGCCAAAAAGTTAGATATAGCCTATAAAAGTCCTTAAACATTGTATTAATAGACCGAGACATACAACTAGGTAGCTATTATGTTCGGCTGGTATACTTATCCTAACCTAACCCAACCCTAAGCGCAGATGTGAAGTGAGCTTCAGTCAGGATCGGGCTATCCGCAGTTTGTAGCTAACATCACAGCCGACAAGTTGTATGATTCGGTCTGTAAATTGATTCGGTCTGTAAGTTGATTTAGCCTATAAAAGTCCTTAAATATTGTATAAATAGACCGAGACACACCACTAGGTAGCTGTTATGTTCGGCTGGTACACTAATCCCTACCAAGCTATGTTAGATAAGAGTTGTGGATAACCAAAATCCTCACACAGATGCTATGTGAGCTTCAGTAAGGATTGGGAGCCTGTAGCTAACATCACTGCCGCCAAGTTGTATGATTCTACTTAAGTGATGCTATAGTTTACATTTTAAGTTTTCTTACATAAATATATTATCCATGATTAGTCATTACTACTATTTTTAACACAAGTTCTAAATTATTAATTGTAAATAAGTGGTTGTTTTGTTACATTCTACTTATTGATATAAATATTGTAACCTGACTTGTACATAAATAAGACACAAAATAAATGAATTTGAATACCTATTATAGAAGAAAGCATTTCATATTATAATTGATGTGGTGTTCTTGTGATCTTTTATTGGACTGTTATTTGTTAAGCTGAAGCTTACCTACTGAATACTAATATATTTTTAGTAATTAACTACCTTTATCAAGTGATAGGTAAAATAAAGCTGATGGGTAATAAAAAGTGATTGATATTAAAAACTGCCTGGTAATTGAATGACTGTATCGAATAATTATTTTTGTATTGAATTAAATCTTTTCTTATTTCTTTCTGTAGTTTTGCTTTGCCCTGCCAAGGAAAATACAAACCACAATATAATCAACAGTCTATCATTTATTTAGCCGATATAACAATCAGTATCTTCCTCATCTTGTTATGGCTCCTGGTTGAAGTCTTGACACGATGATCAATTTAGGATGATGATTACATATTAGGGCCATTACTATACATCGAACTGGTTCACAACTTCCTAGTCTTGTTTCTAAAGTTGGTCATCGAGAGGTATCTGGAAATTAATTTAATCGATAAAAATGTGTATAACTACTACATAATTATTTGAAACGTAGAGTCAGTAACAAAAATACCAAAATGTACAAAACCTGATAGCGTTCTCTACATATATGTAGAACAAACAAGCAACCAGAACATGGGTACTGAATAACAACTTATAAAATGTAAGCAATAAATAATTATCAAATTACAACTATTACCCTAGTGCAATATTTCACTATTCTCGCTGGTATAGGTCGAATCAAACTTGTTAGCGACTGTGGATGTAGCTGCGAGCTGTGTGAACCCAGTCCTCATGCTGCTTGTAGGCTGACTGAAGTCAGGATTGGGTTTTGCGCTCCTTGTAGCATATTTCACAGCGGCCAAGAAGTTTGAGATCCGCCCATAATGCCGGGTCCTATGTATGTTTTAGCAAATAGGGTTTTAAGTTTGTTTAAAGCACAATTCTACTGTCATAGGCAAGCTCGCATAAGAATTATTAATGACATAGGCCTCCGCTAGAGATATCTAATAAGACTATATGGAAGCGGCTTACATTTAGTACAATCATGCAGTCTTGATAACATCTGTATACTTTGACATCCTACTTTGCACTTGCCGATTGTTGTGATCTTCATTTGAGAACTTGACTCTGTCAGTTGCCCAACTATGGGCCCTGCCGAGCCGACAGCTAATTCAACTTGTCAATCCGCGGAGCTATATTAATTACTTTGCTTCTTCTATGCATATCCTCATTTCTAATTGGATGTAATGGATAGCTTATTTTAATTAGATAGCTACTATTAATACATTCCATCAGACATATGACGTCCACTGCTGGACATAGGTCTCCCCTATGGATCTCCAATAAGATCGGTTGGAAGCGGCTTGCATCTAGTGTGATCCTACGGATTAATAAATTGCATGGACAGAAATGTAACTAGGTAAATTACTTACCTAGTTACATTTCTGTGTGTACAAATGTACTTCTTATCTTTGCTTTCCACAAAATGGTAATCCTTTCTTTGTTTCAACAAAAACGTGGTCGGTATGATGAGGTGGATTAATTTGACTCGTTAAGTCCAGCTGTTTCATTCTAGTTTTTGCTGAAAATCATTGTAAGACAGCTTCGTCAACATTTTTGTCATCGCGAATTCACATGAAATATAACTAAAATCAATATTTATAGGAACACCATCAGCTATGTTAAATGTAACTAAGTACATTTAATTGGAGAAAAACACAGCATTTCTTCTTTATAACTTACTTTTGAGCTTAATTATTTTTAACCACCATCTAATTCGGTACTGGTTAAAAACATAACCTCAATTCATTAAAATTCCTTAAGATGACGTCAGACAGCTCTAAAAGTGTGTCTCCAGAATACCAAATTCGCCTAAATCTCTAAATGTAGTTAGATTTAGTTGGTTTTCATTCATTCGATTTAAAATTTGAATGTGACAGTGACAGTGACATTTCTAAATGGTGACTCCGTAATACGATTAGGATTTTTAGCAAATTTGAGGCCTTTAGGTCGGTTAGCTAGTTAGATGGTACCACCATAATTGGCCCTAATGAATATTTAAAGACCTCAACAAACTGGTTTTACAGTTAATATAACTGTTACTTACTTTTCGTCCATAATCGAAATTGTTTTATCACAAACACTGTTATCAGTAACAATATCTACCTCTTGAATAAGATAAACACAACAGTCCTGGACACACGTTAACTAACATGGAATGTACGCAGTATCAAATACTACCTAGGTATTACATTTGTCTTTCTTCTATTGTAATCAGTCATCGACGGGAGTCTGTATAAACCAAAATATGTTACATAATCATTACGTCATACACAACCAACACAATGACATGGTCATTCTAGAACCCACGGTATAGGTATGTGGGATCTCCTTAGTTTGTGGTATGTGGCTGGATTTCGGCACCTTCGTAGGTTTTTATTTGATCGGACGGGTTCCAATAGATTAGCATAGATGGCGCAATATCCAGAAGAGTAAAACTCGGGAAGTTCAACTTTGTAAAAAACGCAAAATCACACAAACAGCACAATACAACCTGTAATCATAACACAGCGTGTTCGTGATGATATGTGTTGATATATACCTACCTAAGTGTTATCTGCTTGCCCTATACGAAGCCAAAAGGGGGTGATTAAGACCATAATTTAGACAACTTTTACTATGGGCCCAACTCAAAATTAGAGAAAAAAAATCAGCTGTTCTAAATAAAATTGCTTGGAATCGACAAAATGTACGAATAGAAAAAGTTGTTCACAGTAATGGTCTGAATCACCCCCTTTCGGATTAGTACGCTAGTTCTGGATAACCCTGTTAAGGGTGGAATTATGTCCATTGTATTCTCTGGACACATGCCTGTAATGGTGCATCCACACTGAAAGAAGTTACTCTTGTGCAGCAACATTATCAACATGATAAACTACACAGAAACAGTCACAATAGTGAAAAGTAGTGATTAGAAATATTATTCATTTCAAACTGCAAAAAAGTTACTCCACAAAGCCACAAAGTATGCTAAGCGCCACCTTTGAGGAAATATTACTACGTAGTAATATAGCTCGATGAGCGCCACACAAGTCGGCGGATGGGAAGTTATGCGCATAACGCTGCGCAAAAGCCGAAATATAGGCATGCGCGGGAGCCAGAGACGATACGCCGGGGCACACCCGCCCGCCAACCTCATGCCTCCCGCGCTCGCTACGCCCGTGCTCAACACTACGCCACGCGGAGTTGGCATTGTGCACACATGCGCAATAATTAGCGAATCACGGCGAAGTGTCATCTGCGGCTAACTTCTCATCCGCCGACTTGTGTGGCGCTTGGTGGCGCACTTTGGTGTGGATGCACCACCATAACAAAATTGTAATTACTATAATCCTACCGCTTAACTGTCCTCGCCTGCGCGGTAGGCGGACTGAGACAGGTGCGGGCGGCAGGTCCCTGGCGTCCGTACCTGTCCTTTGCCGTCTACCCCTGCGCCCCTGAACCGCACAAGCGAGGACTGAGTTAAGCGGTCGTATTATAGCATTATTGGCATTATTATGACTAGCTTGTAAACTTCAGTATAAACCTTTACAAATAAATGTGCAAAATGAACCAATGAGACAAAAAAAATATTTAACCCTTTTATTTCCCGCCACCTGTTCCTGGAACTGGAACTGAATCTGGTTTTTTTTAAAATCCAATTTTTCTTAAATGTCTAACAATGAAAGGAGTGGCTGTTAGTGTTATGGCCATCCTTGCTGGTGCAAAGATCTTGTGTACCGCGTAAGCCACAACAAATGTGCCTGCATTAGATCCGACAGCTTTTGAAACAACACCCTCTCCAATATTCAAGTACTCCAACAGGCTCACTAGGTCGACGCCACTGGAAAAAACATTCAACTTTAATGAATAAACTGACATTGAGGCATATGTATTTTGCAGGCTTAGACCTTGTTTACTATGCAGTTAGTTCAACTTTCAATTTGTGAATATAATATTATTGTAAGTTTGGACAGGAGTCTCACAGTGGATATATCATATAATGGCATTTAATGTGACAGATTTCTTGACCCTGGATATATGCCTTAGAATGACACTCAAGAACTGGATTTGTATCTTTACTTTAACTAAAATGTAAATGTGTAAATATCCTCCTAGTAACTAGTTTCGAGACCAGCTACCCAGCTGATTCTGTATACTATAAGCAATGTAATTACATATTATAAGATAGAACAAAAAAATATCCAACATAAATAATTATTGTTAACCAGCTTAAAACATAAGCTAAGCTGCAATAATGACAAGAAGAACTGATTATTTATCTGCAGTTTTTGTTTGTTTTGGTTAGTTGCCTTGATAACCCTCAGAGAATAATGACAATAAATAAATATTTGTTATAACATACCTAGATATAAGAAGGTAACAACTGCCAAGTGAAATCAAAGATATGGTGACGTGAAATACTATTACTGTTGAACCATACTCTTTGACGGCCTTTTTTAATTTTTCCTTTGTCGATAAAGATTTTTTGTCTGTCCCATCCTCATTACTTATTTCAGGTTTTTGAGCTGTACTCATATTTCTTGTCCCAACAGCTATGCTTTGAAAAAAGTAAGAAAAAGACGTTAAGTCAAATGATAAACAGAATCCAATAAAAGACAACTAAACAGCAAAACAGCAATTTGGATCAAATAGGTAAATTTTGCAAGGAACAGGTAGGTTTGAAGGCAGTCAAACGAGTATTACATCCAGTGAACTTACTGTCAACCCAAAATAGTGATGATAAGATTGAAAATGCTGATAAAAACATGAATGGTAAATTAAGCAAGCATGAATTGGATACATAATTTAACTAGCAGGTACTATTTGATTCACACAACTTGTGTTATCAGTAAATTAATGTATGTCTGTTACTTTACAATTCTATAGATGTCTTTGAATAAATTAGTATTGATGTTAGGCAATAGAGATTTTATATTACACTAAAGATGTACCTATGTTGCACTGTAGCTACTATAACTATGTTGTTGGTAAACAGGTAGTTAGATATATAGATAACTAGTTATTGTATATTTCATACCTTGCCTCAACATCCTCCCACGATACTCATTTCTCAAGGTCAAGTAGTGAGCACTGTGCAAATGATCAGACAAATACTTTTGTCCCTGTCCCCACTGTGATCCTGGCATGCCGAGATGGCTGTGATTACCAGTAAAGGGACTGGGGACATTGCTCTGCATAGATGAGGACAAGTTCACTGCGCCGCGACAGTCGTACTTGTTTACATGAGGATCTGATTGTATAGTTATATCAATTTTAGACATGACATCTTGCTTTCTATAGTGAGAGTTTATAACGGGGCCGGATATATCACGCTCTCTGAGCGGCGAAAACCTTCCCATTTCTGAGGAATTGATGTCGACGACATTTGTAGGGAGCTTCAGAGCGACGACTTGAGGAAACTTTCGAGCCGACGTAATGTGTAAATCTTGTACAATGGGGTGAGATTTGCCTGGTGGAAGAAAATAAGTAAATGACTCTACGAGTACACTTCATGATGAAACAGAAGACGCTGCGTCTTCCGTTTTCTTAATTCCAACGTCACTGAGAGGTAAAGTTATTGTATTATATATTATTTTTTGGACAAGGAACACGTAGCACAAAGGCGTAAATAAGACCGATCACAAGCAGGACCACAACTTACCAAGAAAAACATTAGAAACATGACTTTTAGCCAAATAATAAGAACCAGGTTTAGAATATAGTTTAAACATCTTACAAAATTAAGATCAATGCAGGAATGAATCGTTTGGCAAGCACTATTCTCACGCACTGACGACAACAAAGTTGACAGGCTTCGCGCTTAAAATTTAACTACGAACCTAAAATTTAAAACGGCGTGGTATTCTTCTATGTGTCATAAGAAAATATAACGTCTCGGCATTTTCTGGAGTTTTTACATATCTAAACTTTCGAAGTGATTATTTGTTGTTAAAACTCCAAATCTCAATTGCGATATTAAATTTAGGTAATGAAAATACTACTAATTAGGTCAGGTAGCTCTAGACTGACAACACTGGTATGTGTCGTACAGGGAGTTTCACTCACACAGAGATAGTTTGCACGTTACCAAGCACTTATGCAGTTTTGCATGGTATTATGAACTCTATTCCCTCACAATAGATATCTATGGATGTGTCGTTCTCTAGAATGGTAGTGAGTGACAATAGTCAAAACAATGGGAATTTTGTATATGTGTGTGTACACGCATTGGGGAAAATATCGCCATAAGCAATGAGTCAAAATTCCACACAATCTAAATATCGAATTATAAGTTTTTTTTTGAAAAAGGGAAATATTCAAAGTTTGTCATACAGGTATTGATCAATAGGACTAACTTTCACTATGAGACTAAACCTCAAATCATGATTAAAAATCAGCTATTCTGTGTAAAATATTTAATAAGACGTGATGATTTATGTTATACCGAGCCGGGATGGTTCATGTCTGACACGTCCCAGACACAGCCTGGACACAAATTATCTGACACACAAATAAATCCTTACGGTCTTTGATGACATATATGGATCAGCTGATTTTATTTTTGAAGTGAAACTTCTAATGCGACTTCCTACAAGGTTGCGGTAAACGTTTAACGCTACAATGGAGGGGGTATGAAGCGTCAAAGTTTTACTTCTTCCGCGCGGAGGGACTCCACGCACTATTTTTTTTTTTGAAAGTGCAAAGTTGGCCCTCGCTTTAGTATAGGTTGGTCATAATAATTCACGCTGAATCAATCTTTTTGACATCAAGGGTGCATTTGCGCACTCTCAATAATAACACTGGTAACCCATGGAGGAAAAGTTCTCAAGTGGAGACCACGTACTGGCAAGCACAGCGTAGGATGCCTTCTGAAAATATAGGAAGGTGATCTTTTTTTGACCTGAGCATCACGCTGGATGCAAGCCGCTTCCAACTTAGCTTAAAGAAAATACATAAAAAGGCCCGCGCCAAACTATGGATGTTACGTGACTGCAATGATAATGATTTAATAGTTTTACTTGAAATAGAAAATATCTTGATTATCAAGATGACGATGATTAAAAGTGTAGAGTAGCTGCATAATTATGATAATGTGAACTAAAATTAGTGGCCAAAAATGATACTACGAAGAAGGTCAAGTCAGCGAAATGGCCAAAACCCGTGAAAGCAATCAAATTGTTCCACCGGCTGTAACTTAATTCCTAGTACTTCAACGTAAGGTGGTCACATTACGTTAAAGTGCTAGGAATTAAATGTTTTTCCACATTTTCTGATTATTATTATTCCAGAACATTATTCAGAGTTGTAGATTTGTTATAAATTCGAAACAAAATACTTACATACACTCGATATCATTAAAAATTCGTTACAAAAGACTTCAAAGGAGCTCTTGAATATTTCCATAAGAAATCAGATGATTTATCACTTTTTGATTTTAAAAGATTATTAAAATATCTATGCACTTGCAGTAGTTGCAGTGCTATAAAATGCCACAGTCATGTCAAAAAGAGCCGAAGATTATTATCCTTATTCAAAACCATTTTCTTTTGTTTCTTAAAAAGCCAATGCAGCGCCCAAAACTGGTGCACCTGCCAATTTATTAATAACTAGCTGCGCCCTGTGGTGTTACCCACGTTAGCCCGAGATAAAAAGTTTTTTCATAAACGTAGCTTAAGTTACTCCTTATTACATCAGCTACCTGCCAATAAAAGTCCCGTCAAAATCGGTCCTGCCATTTCAGAGATTAGCCGAAACAAACAGACAGACAAAAATTGTAAAAAATGTTAATTTGGTGTACGTACCCTATATAAATTTATATAGATGTACTAAAAACGGTTATTTCAATATTACAAACAGACACTACGATTTTATAAATATGTAAGATGTATAGATTAAGAATTTTCTTCCTTAATTTTTTCCCTAAAGTGCCTAACTTTTCCCCAAATATAGGGTAAAGCGGCAATGATTTTGGATGGTAACCCTATTTTGACAGTTCTGAGTTAATGATAATAGCCAGTGCGGAATCGTTTACATAAAGATAAAATTGAAATTTTTTGTGATGTGATGAAATGATTCAATCAGATCAAAAAACAGACGACGACAAGATTTTTTTTTTTTTTAAATAATTTATTCATGACCATGGATACAGAGTCCTTCAGTCGAAGTCTTAAATAATAAAAAATTTACAAACATAGAAGAGAAATAAAAAATTAAACTTAACTAAATCTTTTCAACAGTATTTAAAATATACTTATAAATAGGTTTGTAAAAAACTTCACTTTTTAGTAAATCCTCAATACGGCGGGGAACACTAATTGAGTTATGAGCTGCTATGTCACTAATGTCACTGGCTAAAATTAATCGTTGTAAATGGAATTGGGGACATTGAAAAATTATATGGTTTATATCAGCATGCGGTCGGAAACAATACGTACAGTTATCTTCTGGGACTATATTAATTCTGTGTAAATGAGCTGGAACCAAGCAATGTCCAAATCTCAGGCGATTTATAACTGTTATAAACTTTCTGCCACAATATTCAAATTTGTTGTACCAAGGAGTAGTAGGTAAGTCTTTCTGTATTTCTGCATACCACCTTCCCTTATATTCTGTTGTAACGTGCCAATATTCTTTCCAAATTCTGAGTAAATCCTTATTAATTGCACAATAGTAATCTGTGAAAGGTACTTTTAATATATCTGTGTGATCTAGATCATGCTCTTGCCGAGTAGCCAAATCTACTGTTTCATTGCCATGGATGCCACAATGTGAAGGAACCCATACCAATTCTACATGTTTTGATTTACTAATCATTTCTATAAGTTCTCTAATACTATATATAATATAATTTAACTTATATGAGAAATTACTGTTGTTCAAAACAGACAGAACACTTTTAGAATCACTTACTATTAGTATATTTACATTTTTTACAGAGTTATTTACAAATGTTAAAGCGGTTAAAATTGCATACGCTTCTGCAGTAAACACACTGCAATTATTATCTAACTTTATACAGTGGGTTTTATTCATTTGTGGATCATAATATGCGGCTTTAACCCCTTCATCACTTTTAGAACCATCTGTATATAAAATATAAAAGTCTGGTTTATTCTCTATAAATTCTAGAAAATCAAATTTGTTATTTATTACATCTAAATGACAATCTATACTTAAGCAATTAATCAAGGCATTATATGGACATTTATATGTTGGCCAGATATCATGAGAACAAATGTTTTTACTGATATTTTTTAAAAATGACATTATTGTTGTGATTTCAGGCAAAACTCCCGAAACAAGAGATGTGGCTGATAAGCTAGATGTTTCAACTGATTGTGATATCTGTGGATGACATAAAACATTATTCAGCACTATAACATTATTGGAAGCCAACTCTTTCAAACAGAATCTATCAGCCAAAAGTAAACGTCTCAGGATTAATGGAGGTATACAGTTTTCAATTTCCATAGAATTAATAGGAGTGGAACGCATAGCTCCGCTAATAATTCTTAAAGCCATATTTTGTATTACATCGAGTTTTCGTAATAAGGTGCTACTTGCATTCATATAAGCTAAACTACTATAATCAAAATGACTTCTTACTATACTTTTATACAGCATGATCAAGGTTTTAGGATCAGAGCCCCAAAAAGTACCAGCTAAACATCTTAAAACATTAATACTTTTCATTGCATTGCTGCAGATATACTTAATATGCTCTTCAAATTTTAACTTGTTATCTATTATTACTCCTAAAAATTTATGTTGATTACTTACAGGAATGATTTCATTATTGTATTTAATTTTAACAAAAGATTGTGCAAAAGGATCTTTACTAAAAACAATAACAGAACTTTTATCAGAACTAATATCTAATTTTAATACATTGTTGTAATAATGGTGTAGCTGCAGCAGTGCAGAATTCAAGTGATTTACAGCCGTATTTAAATTTTGACTTTCAGAGTATAAAAGTAAGTCATCGGCAAATTGTAAAATCTTAACATGTGATGTGTTAACATACTTTAAAATTTGAGATGTATATAGAATATACAAGAGAGAAGATAAGATAGCTCCTTGCATAGTTCCTTTACTGACGGATTTTGGTCCATGTAGCTTATTATTAAATTTAACATACAAGGTTCTGTTATTCAGAAAATTAAATATCCATTTCAATAATTTTGTTGGCAGACCTAACTCATTCAAAACTAGAAGAAGGCTCTTAATGTTGACATTATCGAAAGCACCTTTTACATCAAGAAAGACGCAGATCACATTAGAGTGGCTGAGCTTTGCTTTTTTTAATGTTGAGATTAATGATACAAAACTTTCAGAGCAACTTTTACCCTTTCTGAATCCAAATTGTGTGTTAGGTATTTTAGAGTTGGTTTCAACAAAATAATCTAAACGTAATTTTAACATGTTTTCAAAAAGTTTACCCAGACAGGATGACAAAGATATGGGTCTGTACGATGACGGATTATTTGCAGGCTTATTAGGTTTTAAAATTGGTATTACACATTGAGTCTTCCAAGATTCAGGAATAACTGATGCATTCCAAAGTCTGTTATAAATTGCCAATAAAATGTTCAGAGCATTTGAATGTAAATTTTTAATAAGTTTATATGGAATGTTATCCATACCTGGTGTAGTATCCCTACGACTATCTAAAGAAATGCGAAGCTCATTCAGTGTATAAGGCTCATTTAAGAAGGAAACGCTATTGTCAGACCTGTCTAAAATATTTAAAGTGGTAAAATCGGTTGATGTTGAATCTGCTAATTTTTCTAGAAAACTTGGTACCCATTCGTCATTTAGAGTTTTGTTACTACAATTACTGTTAATCCTTTTAAATTTTTTAACATAATTCCATATTCTAGTAACTGGTGTCATTCTGTTGAAAGAAGTACACAATTCATGCCACGATTTTCCCCGTTCCTCAATTAATATCTTTTTCTTTTTAGCATCAAGACGCTTGTAATTAATAAAATTGGAAATTGTTGGAGAGTGATGATATGTCTTAAGAGCTTCTTTCGACTTTTGAACTGCGTCCTCACATAGTGTGTTCCACCATGGAGCTGGTTTTCTCAGAATTTTTGGAGTGTGATTAGATTTCTGCTTAGGAATACATTCATCTCTGATTTGATACAAGATATTTATAAAACTATTGTATAATTCATCTAGATCTGTATTTTCCAAATCTAATTGCGAAAAGCAGGTTTCAGATAAAGTTTTAAATTTAGACCAGTCTGATTTGTTGTACAAATATTTTTCTTCTACAGGACGAACATCATACACCGATGGCTTCACATTTACATCCAGTAGAGTCGGAAAATGATAACTACCCATTGCATCATCATGGACTTGCCATTCACAGAGAGGAGCTAACGAGCAACTTACTAAGGCTAAATCAATTGCTGAAGAATTCTTGTTTGGATATTTAATTGTAGTATGATTACCATCATTTAAAACACACAAGTCAAACTCATCTATGAGATTGTACAAAGAATTACCTCTACTATTATTTTTTAGACAACCAAATAAAATGTGATGGGCATTGAAATCTCCCATTATGAGACATGGCTTAGGAGTTTCAGTGAATACTTTTTTTAATTTATTAGTATTAAATTTAGTAAATTCGCTGTTTGGGGGACAATAAATACACAACACATGTAATTTACCTAATGATGTATCAAGTGTAATGCAAATGTTCTGAATTGATTCGTAATATGAGGTATGAACAACTTCATATTTAAAATTTTGTTTAATTAATATAGCTACCCCATTATGTTCGTTTACAGACAGTTTGTGAATCAAATTATAGGATGGAAAATTTGGAATTTTACTGTTTTTCTTAAGCCACGTTTCATTTAGTAAACATATATCTACATTTTGTTCAGTTAAAAACTTTAACAATAGCGTTTTTTTACTATGTAAACTTTGAATATTGAATTGTGCTATACGAATATATGTGTCCATATAATTAAATTAAATTAAATTTGACAACAAAATTTCTTTAATTCTTTTATTTGTAATGGGTTCATTCTTGCTATTTGCAAGGGCAACAACGGACTTCACAAGGGCATTTATAATTACATCGTTATCAACAATTTCTTTGGCATTGAGATCTTGGAAGGTTTTTTGTCTCGGCTTTGGTGTTAGAGCTGGGAAGGATGTTCTATCAGAGATTTGTGGCAGACTTACCGCATTGGCATAAGACATTTTTTGTTGTTGTTTAATTTTCTTCTCTTCTATTTTTTTCTGCTTAACAGGGCAGTCTTTCGACACGGCAAGGTGAGGGCCAGAACAATTGACACACATTATTTCTTCCACATCACATTCCTTGTAGGAGTGCCGTCCTGCACAGGATGAACACATCTGCTCTGCTCTGCAGTTCTTAGCTGAGTGGTTGAATCGGAGGCAACGGTAACATTGCATGAGTGGTGGAAAGTATTTATGAACCTGGTATCTGAATAGCTTGATGTATACATACTGAGGTAATGTGGTGGCTGCAAAAGTGACAGCCACTGTTCCAAGAGGAGTCAAATTTCCGTCTACTTTTCGCATAAAGCGTTTGATTGAGACAACATCAGCATCACAAGTAATATTTTTGTAAATTTCTTCATTAGACATTGTCAGCGGAATATGCCTGATGACTCCTATAACTTCAGTCATGTAAGCAGGAATGAAAGCTTTCAGCTTATATCTGTTCAGGAAGCTATCCATCTTTAAAAAATTGTTAGCTGGAGCTGGCTTTTTGAAAGTGACGCCAACCTTATAAGCATTTATTCGGTGGACACCTACAATGCCTTTAACATTTTCAATGAAAAGATTTGTCAATATTATGGGGTTTTTATTACCAACCTTTTCTTCTTCTGTGGATTCAACGTAAACCACGCAGTCCCCACTGTGATTTTCGGGGAATAGCCTCTTGTAGAGGGGCTTCTGAAATACTTTGTAGCCATCATTGTTCGTTGAGGATTTTGCAAGTTTTCTCTTCTTTCTCTCTGCTGTAATGACGGGGTCCTCCCCGTCACTAGCAACGCTCATGACGTTATTGTTGCGCCGCAACACCCAACACAAATCTCAGAGAATAGCAAAATTAAAATTTTTGAATAATTGAATATTAAAAACGCCCGCTTCTTTCGACTTCCCGCCAAAAAGTCACGACGACAAGACGACGAGCAGTGTTGCCAACAAGATTTTTTGAAATCCGTCGATTTAGTTGTGTATTTCCGTCAAAAATCCGTCAAATTTCGAACATCGCGGCAAATTAAAAAAAATATCAGCTTGGCATACCATCTGAGGCTCCCAACTGAAAAAGAAACACGTTATTCCGTCTAAGTATGGGGCTAGCAAGCTGATATTTCTCAAATTTACCGCACTTTTTCAGTATCAACTTTAATTACCTTACCATTTGAATAATGCAATTGACATTTTTGTATGAAAATATGGTAGTTTTTATTTCCGTTAAATATCCCGTCAGCCGTTAGATAGACTTTTTCCCGTTTTCAACGTACCCAAATCCGCTAGATATAACGGGAAATCCGTTAAGTTGGCAACTCGTCGTCGACGAGTGCACAGACTATTATAGATACTGGACGAGTGTTACCAGAACCAACTTGCAGAAGTAGCATCAAAACTATTTATCAAGTTATGGTACTCCGTGGTCGATTGTTTTTTTTTAATAATTCGCCCATTTAGGACAAGCTAAAGCCTTTAAGGCCATACCGCCTCGTCATACGTATGTAATCTTCTGACTCTTCTTTCTTCTTAGTAAAGCAGTGGAGACATGGAGTTTTAAAGACAACACGAAAAGACATGTTTTACCACATTATACTACTTGCCCACACTTATGCATGTATTTCAGCTATTAATAAATGAAACACCACAACTTTTACACTATTAATACTGACAAAAACACAAGTTTTAGAAAATATTACAATGCGGTGACATAATGTTCTCGTGCGTGTTCCCGCCAAAAAAAAAAAACGTGGCCGATTGGTCGACAGTGGTTTTGTTGCCAGGATGTAAAAGTGGTTTCGCGTAGCTCCCACAGAGATACCAGAGGGATATTGTGGTCGATCATGTAAAGAAAGAAAGAGATGCAATTGTAAATTTTTGTAGGACTGTGTTATCTATGGTAGTCTGTGTGTGTTATATTATATGCAGCCACGGGTAGCGGCACGTAAGTGTAGCGCTGAGGGTAGTGTAGAGGGGATGGCTGCGCATGGTGACGGCTATACTAAACCCATGCGCATCTCCTCCATACTTCGCTCTGAGGGGTTAGTCCAGGTTTACACGTAAATTGAAACTACAGTTGTTTCCGTTTGGCTCTTTACATTTTTGTACAGCGCCCCTGGCGGAAACGTGGAAGAAATAACCAAAATGTATGGAGTCACCCGCGAACGCGAAAGTAAACGCAAAACCTGGATTAAGGGCTCAGAGTTAAACTTATATGCCGCGACCTGTACTGGCTTATGTACCTTTATAAGTACTTTTTAAGCTATGTAAAACCTTCTACCTTTTTGATTTTATTGATGTACGATGTACCTACATGTCCAACATTTCTGATTAAGTGCTGGTCTGTATTTAAGTGCTGGTCGCCCATCACTAGTCTT
Source organism: Hypomecis atomaria (assembly GCA_964007245.1). NCBI lineage: Eukaryota > Metazoa > Arthropoda > Insecta > Lepidoptera > Geometridae > Hypomecis > Hypomecis atomaria. The sequence continues at coordinate 10,615,747 of OZ023281.1, read as the reverse complement.
AGTAGAGGTCGCGTCATGTAAAAAGAACGCTGGAGCTTCAAACTGCGCACAAGTAAAAACACCTGGGCCCTATTTTATAAAGCTACAAGTCTTGTACTTGTAGTAAAAAACTGGCAACATTGACGGAATCCGCATTCGTGATTGGTCGAGACTGCGTCATTAATGTCAATTTGCCTGTAGAATTGTAACTTGTAGCTTTATAAAATAGGGCCCTGTTAGTCAGGTAATTGGAGTTAAATCTCCTAGCAGTCATATTTACAGAGGCCTTATTTAAAATGGTGGATAGAGATTGTTTTAGGCAAAAAATGCATAAAAAATAACATTTAAAAATTCGGCATAACTGACAATAAAATGAAAAAAATATAAGTAGATGTTGTTTTTTATGATTTAATGGAAAATATGTTATATTCTACCTATGATGTACCTAAGCTCTTATACCCCATAAATATTTATTAATGATGGTAATGAATGTAATTACATAGGATCAACGATATTTTAATAATTTTATTATTTTTAAATTGTTTTTTTTTTTAAAGTACTATCGGTTTTATGTACTCGTAGTACGTGAACCAGTATTAAAATAAAGATAGTTAAAAATAGAGAAAGATAGGTATTAAGAACACAAAAAATTGTTCAGTTATATATAATATAACTAAGATGTATGATAGGATTATCAGGTGGTAAAAATGAAAAGTCGACTGCAGGACTGCAGTTTGGCGCCCAACGTGGGACCAAACTCTAAAAGTAAAAGTAAAATTTATTGCTCAAACTGTGTAGAATGATGGTGGGTACAATTTTCTTAGTATCAACAGTCTGTCCTAGCGGACATGCAATTTTTGGCTGTACTGCAACACTACAATATGCACGAAAAAGAACAAATAAAATATTCAATTTGTTTCTTAAAATGGTAAATCAAATATTAGAACTCTGTGTAGCTCCATATAAAACATAGCTAAACAAAATATGAACAAACCGTTACAAATTTCGACAAGAAAAACATAGATAGATCTTACACAATCAAGACCGAATCTGTGCAAAGAACGCACAGAACAATTAAATTTCAGACAAAAAAAAATGTTACAAAACTACATCAAATATGTATATAAGTCCGCTTGTTAAGCAGTTATTAAACTTAAACAATAAGAGTCTATTTTATAATTAAAACTAGGTTTACATAAAAAAATTACGAACCTTTCACCACGTCTTCTCTTCTGATCCGTCTTCGTCAAATGACAGTTCGTTTATTAGGCTAAATATGTTCTGATCACAGATCTATTACAACTTATGTCTGTGGTTCTGATACCTACATGAAATTAGAGTGCATTTCATGAAAGAAGTCCCGCGGCAAAAATTGAAACTATTTTTAACAGACCGGCGCGGCCAGGCGATGCGCCTGAGGAACTTCTTGCGTGAAAAGAACTCTAGTATAATTATCTGTATGAGTAAAACTAGAGGTATCAGGTCGTATCACGAAAGGAGTCCCCCGAAATAATTGAAACTAGTTTTAACTGATTGGTCATGCGATTGTGGCGACGAACGAAGGACTTTTTTCGTGAAACGCACTCTACATAGTTGAAGCCACAGACTCGGCGTTACTGACTACTGAGTTTTAGTTCTTTTAACGGAACATGAGGGCTTACGAGGATAGATACTAGTCGGTGGTAGTCAGCTACGGAAATATGCCTTAAAAGAGTACCTAAGAACTGGTCAGTTTATGCACTAAATTGCATAAACCGTGGCATCAACTGATTTTCACCTTTACTTAGTTTTTAGTTGAACTGAACTCTTCCGCATAAACCATAAACCGACTACTATTTTGGTTTCTAGGTGTATATACCTCGTTTATCACTATCTATTTATGGCCGCTAAATTAGTTTTTTTTTATTTACAACGAGCAGACTATCTATAGATAAATGCCAAGAAAAAAAAAACAATTTAATTTTGCGCGCTGACCTAGTGAAACCCAAAAATGAATAATTAAAATTCAAGGTGAAACCACGTTAATCAGTGGGCCTAGGGATTTTTAGAGTAAAATGAGAATGACGTCATGGCTCCGCGCTGGACCACTTTAAAGTCTAGCTGTCTCTGATGCGAGTACGAGTTTTAAAAGCGAATCTACAATGCCTCTGCAGAGAACGCAGCGCAGAAATTCGTATGGTGTACGACTTTCTGTCATCGTGTTTCAACAAAATTTATTATGGATAACTTAAATAAATAACTTGTAGGTACGTACCTACGTAGTTTTCAGACTTAGGTAGCTTTTATAGATTTTTTTGACATGACAACGTCTTATAAATTGGTTTGCCGGGTGACACTTCAAGAAACTGCGTTACGCTCCCCGCTCACACTTCATGCGCTCTCATTCGTCTCATTCGTCTCAAAGTCGTTGTCACGTAAAACTTTCGCCCGTATACCGACTTTACAGGCAACCAGTTTTTTTTCCAAAATGCAATATAGACTAAAGAACTAAAATATATAGGTAAGTACCTACCTACATATACAACATAAATAATATGCTTCATTTTATATTTTATTGCATAATATAATATTATGCTAAACTTTTTATTATAACATTTATAATTTATATCATAACACAATTTAAAAACACTTATTTTAATGACTATTGACTAATCTCTAAACCTCAAATCCGATATAAGAGCTATATGATCCGAAGGAAAAACTATGCTGGGCAATGCAGTATGCAACTTCAGTTCTTCAACACTTGGAAACGGAACAACCTGTAAATAAAACCTTGGTATAAAAATCGTCACAATGATAGACTAAGATAATTAGCTTTAACTACTCTTTGACTTCTTTCTTCTGTTCTGACTTATAGTTCATAGCTATATTGGGAAATTATTGCTGATTTATTTTTCGCGATTTCGAGTTTGGTCTCATAGTAAAAGTTGTTCATCTTGATGTAAGTATTAAAGTCTCCCTTAAGAGGTTGTGCGTAAGTTACCAATTACCCTGTATAGCATCTTATAAGCTCACACTAAAATACTAAAACCAAGGTGGTGGCGGGCTCTGCGCATCTGTATTACAATGCAAACAGTGGGGTATAACAACAAAGGGGATCTATCCTACAACAAAGGGGATCTGAAAAATGACTTTCGCGCAAGTTACTCGTGTGGCGCAAGCGCAACCACTCCTCCAAGCAACTAAACCTATCCATAGAATTTAAATGTATGGGTACCTATATGCCGAATCATACAACTTGGCGGCTTTGATGTTGCTACAAGCTGCGGATAGCCCAATCTTGACTGGAGCTCACTTAACAGCTGCGCGAGGATTGGGTTATCCTTATCCGCAGCTTGTAGCTAACATCACAGCCGCCAAGTTGTCTGATTCGGCTAATAGGTATAATAATTATAAATAACAAGGCGTACCGGAATCTCATGCAAATTAGACATGTAGTTAACCAATTTAAAATTACCTGTTCCACAACCAAATTAGATTTGTCATAATATATGTAATCTAAACAGTCTGCAAATCCATTTGTAAAATTAGTGTATTCAGGGGTGCCACACGCGCTCGCTAAAGGAGTTTCTTGTTGGAGACTTAAATTTTGAACAGCTTCATTCGTGTCTGAAATTAATACACAAAGGCATAAATTGGCATTTTTTTTAACTAAAGAAATAAAATAAATTACATTTCATAATCAAATACCATTAATTAGTTACCTAAATTATTGGTACCTACATTCTATAGAAGTTGAATCTTGGATAAGTGCAAGCTCAAAATTTGCACACAGCGAATGTGACATTTTACGACATTTTGAAAGTGTGTGTATTAAATAATACGTCGAGACGGCATTTTCGCATTTTTTTTTAAATCACGAATAAGTCCCCGTTTGTACGCCAACTCGGCTGATATATAGCGACGACGTTGTGGTCGAACATGAAGCACTCAAGAAGACTCTATTCACTTTGATATTGAAAACCTTTTAAAGCTGGTAGGTTTCATGTTTTATTTAGGTATCAACTGGATATACTAATTGGATAGTACACGCTAGTAGTCCTCCGAACAGTACACCTCGCAACTCTTTAACTGTATCTTTGTAAGCCTATATTTCGACTCGCTCTTGACCGATTTGATACATACTCGCAAATCTTATAAAGATTTGCATATTAAACGATTTTCACAAATATTATCGAAATCGGCTGACAAATAGCACTACAGCAACTTTCCGCACTTTTTCAGGGGACAAAAAAACAAAATATAGGTACAGAACCTGTTTAACAAGTTTCGTCAAAATTCGCTGAAAAATGCGACCTGTAAACTTCGAGCAAATATCTACAGAGCCACAGTCTCTAAATGAAAATAGAAAAAATGTCCGAGCGCCGTCATACATACCGACTTAGATAATTCATAATGACCCGTTTTTTCGAATCCTGACGTTATGCCACCTAATTTGGGACCAGTTTTGTGACAGAAATACTAGGTAAAATACTGTTGTTTTTTTGTGTTTTATCATTTGTTTTGTCGTTATGTATTGTACCTCTTATTTTTGTTGCAAATAAAAATTCTGTATTCTGTATTCTGTAATTAGTGCTTGTAACTGAGCACTTTGGTATCGCGCTGCTGTAGTTGGCTTGCAATCGCCTTACGACTAACTAAAAAGCCTGCCCACTACATTGGGCAGAGTTGCCTCGGACACTTTTTTTGCACGATTGTGACTCTATGCTCGAAGCCTGTAGAGGAGAACCAACATCCATACAGATGAAAACAAATTTTGCCAATCTTGGAGCATAGACACTTTGCTCGCTCGCTCAATGAAGAATGGTGTTTCGAACATTAAACAGAAAATATATAATTTGTTTTATACATACTAGATTTCCAATCAGGCAAATCACTTGGTGCTGAGCCAGTGGTATACAGTTGGTAGACGCCACATGATGGAACACTGTTAAAGTCTCCACAGAGAATTAGTGATATCCTTTTATCTGGATGCTAAAAAAATACAAGTGAGTTAGAGTGCGCGCAAGACAGAATAATGTATAGGCCGAAATCTTACGACGCCATGAACGTCTTGAACGTATAGGACAAATCATAGAAGTAGTCGGCGGATGTGAAGTTAGCTACAGGCTGCGCGATATCCAATCCTGACTGAAGCTTACATAAAGCTGCGCGTTGATTGGGTTTCGCGCAGCTTGTAGGTAACCTAAAAGAATTCTCTCTCAACAATCACGCGAGAAGTATTTGAAACAGATACGATATGTAGAAGACTTTAGTTATTTCCTCGCTGAGGTGGGATGAAAAGTTACGTGTTGCACTCGAGTGCAAAGATTTTTCACCTTGTAAAGTACAACGTGGGTGTCTTCAATTCCCGAGTACAAGTTTGTATGTTGGAAGCGGCCTGTGTCCAGCTTGCATTAATATTATTAATTAAAATAATACCAAATATGTTTTTAAATTGTTATTACATACTTTTTATTGTTTATCTACCTCAGCACCCCTAGCATGGCTAAGGGAGAAATTGTCTTTCCACCAATTTATCCCCTAGATGAGGAAATAAAGTATGGATTGACACTGACAACTGACATTAAAAGTGGATAAAATTGTTTTATCCCATTGCCATGTTAGGGGTGCAGGTTCCGTAAGCTGTAAACAAGGTATTTTACAGGTAAGTACATGAATATTTTAATACATGTTTAATTATTATCGCTTCTTACCTGTTGTTTTAGGGTTTTTACCACATCATTGAGCCAGTAAATAACTACTCCAGCTTGAAGTAATCTAATATGATCTGCATCAGGGTGGAAATACAAGTGTGTGTTGCCAACAACAATCATTTCATTAGCATTATCTAAAGATTGTAAGAATGTAGCACTTGCTACTGTTGATCTATCTAGTACTCTTTCTGCTAAGGGTCTATTGTCGTTAATTTTATTCCATATGGGCTCCACACAAGGTTTTATTTTTAATGCTTCTGATAACACAATATGGTCTTCTCCAAAGCTCCTGCAAAAAAAATTATATGTAAGAAGAAATAATTATGTGGTACAGAAAGAGTATGAATAAATAAATATATTAGGGACATCTTACAGTTTCTGATCTCAAACTAAGCAAAGTTTGTAATATGGCTGGCAGAGACTGATAAACTTACTTTTTAAATACATACAGATATGTATAGAGATAATGACATCCAGACACAACAAACAGCTATGTTCTTCACAAAAATGCTTGCCCCGGGTAGGAATCGAACTCACGCCTCTTTGGCACATGGTCACTAACCACTGAGCCGCCGAGGCGGTACAAAAATAAATAAAAATAGATGTAGAAAAAAGAATTATTTGATAAAAGAGAAAAATTAATTACTTATATTATGTTGTTTTGCAAAGTGCAAGGAGTACTTTCACTTATAAATAATTATTACTATAGAACTTTTGTAAGCCCCTGCCCTTCAAACAATATTCTATCTGCCTTACCACAAAAGATTTAAACACGTTTTAAACACTGTTTAAACATACAATTTGTACTGCTAAACACTGTCTAATGCGTGCGTAAAACTTTTGTGGTAAGACGTATACGAGATATACGTGTAGTAATTCAATACTTACTTGAATCTGTCACTTCTGTAAAAACAGGCTAGTCCTTCAGCAACTGCTTTGCCTTTCTTATAAAACCGTCCTTCCAATCCTTGGAACTTTAAAAAGGGGCTTAGGCAATGTTGAAATATCTTGGAATCTACTTCTTGTAAGCAAATAATGTCGGAGTTGTATCCTAAAGATTGATAAAAAATATTGACCAATTTAAACCATAATATAGCAGTTTTTGAATGTACTGTTAAACTCAACTAATATGTCTTGGTACAAAATAGAGCCTTTTACATAATTAAATTAAATTAATTTACTGACACATTTCCACAGACTCTGGGATCCCTGTCCTTTATAACTGTTATGTATAGAAATATTATATAAAGTAACAAAATAGGGTAGTTCACTGGTATTGAATTAATTAAAAATATTAGGATTAGTGAATTCTGCAATTAATTATGATTAGTAAATTAAAAATATAATTAAAATTGGCTAATCAAGTTCAGAGATGAGATGAGATAAGCTTGTAAAGATTTTGGTTGGGATAAAAAGGGGATGCCTTGTCTCTTTCCCACAAAGCATAACTTAGTATGGCGAATGTATGACACTTATATCTTAAATAAAGAAGTTACAAGAAAATAAATATGCTCGTAACTTCTTTATTTCTAAGTTGGTTTTATTTTGGTTTTCGTTAATTGTCTTTGTTTATGGTTAGTTCCTACAAAAGGACACCAGTAAAAATATTGTCAACTAGCCTATTAATCATATAAAAGTCATATCATGTACAAAACACTACATGACACAAGTAGTACAAAGAGCATGACTGTATCATTATACTATACACATTACACATCTCTTCTACACTACTTGTACTATACAAACTCTTCTATTTACCTCACAACATACCTATCAATTCCTTCAGTATGAGTTGTTTCCTGTAGTCAATATGCAGTGCATATGGTGGGCAGTAGGGATGTAAGACTGTTCTTGTATAATCCGAGTCACAGTACAGGTCTGCCAGTATGTTATATGAAACACACCTCAAGCTGAAATAAAATGGTACCATAGAATTCACCAAAATATGATATGCAGTTTTTTATAGCACAGGTTCAAAATCTCTTACATTTAAACAAGCAATTCTTGTATAGGCTGTGCCACACAAGATGGCGGATGTGAAGTTAGCTACAAGCTGAAGCTCACACAAAGCCACATGTTGATTGGATATTGCGCAGCTTGTAGCTAACTTCACATCCACCAACTTGTGTGGAGCGGCCTATACCTATATTTATTTGTTTGTACAAAATTTTAATCTCGGAAACGGCTCAAAGAATTTTGATAGAATTTGGAACTAATATTATAAATAGATTGATATTTTATTGATAAGTCAATCTGAATAGATAGTACACTAAATTAACTAAAACTCAAAGGCATGGCGTGTATAATAAGATTTTTATGTACAACAAATTACCAAAATCTATTACTGATCTACCTTATCCTGATTTTAAAAGAAAAATTAAATATTTTTTAACAAATAATGTGTTTTATAAATTGGGTGAGTTTTTAGCAATGAAATTAAATGATAATTATTTTGATGACTAATACAATAATACTATTTGATGAATAATACAATAATATTTGACATTGATTCGATAATTCCATAATTGCATGCAATTCTATACATTTAGAAAGGTTCCACTACAGGACAATTTTTATGACTAATATGTAATTTATTTTATGATTTCCTTTGACATATTGATGACATATTATTTGACTTGTTGTTATTATTTTATTTATATTGAGTATTATTAATTTTGATTAAGAATGTTTAAATTTTATAGTTAAGTACGTATATTTCAATTCTGTAAACTGACTTGCCTTGTATGACTGACATGTTGTAAATGGCCAATAAATGATCTGAATCTGAATCTGAATATTTCTGAGAGCTTGGTTGCTCTTTAGTGTACAAGGTAATAAGAGTTATCACTACAAGTTTCCTTGTAAGTTGCATTAGGAACGTTGAATTTGCTAATAAATTAGATACCTTTTGCCTTCAAGTTTAGACATAGTGAACATATGCCTTGTTTCAAAAGGACATGAGCCTGGACCAGCTTCAATTGCATTTTTGGATACTGTTTCAACAGCAGGCCCTGTATTGGTCCCATCACCTGCAATTAAGTAAGAATGATCTATGAACATATTAAATGGATGCAGTGATTAGTAAATTGAACAAGTTCATTGAAATAATTAATATAAAATGTTACAAATAACAATACTCACTTGGTATACACTCAAGCTTCAATTTCATGCCCACATCTTGAGTGTTGGGTGTGTAAGTAAAACCATTTCCAACTAAAGTCCACTTTACATGTTCTTCACTGACAGTGTTCCCTTTATCATTTACAGCCAAGCCACAGTACCAGTTGTAATTACATTTTGTCTTGTCAGCATACTGAGTTTGAAAATTCTCCGGATAAACAGGAAAACCAGCCAGAATGCTTTGTGGCAAACCGATACTTAGAATCCATGGAGAATTAAACACAGCCTCGTACACTGTGTCATAGATTTTTAATTTTACTGGGCCTTTGAGTGAAAATAATTCTTGACAGGTACATTCTGATGGGACCAAGCTATCAAGATCATACAATTTTATCTCTATATCTGCGACTTCCGCATTTTTACTTTTCGTATTTACCTTGTTGACAACCTTTTTTATATTGGCTTCTATTCGTGTAAACAATATTTGTATAGTTTCAGTTGGCTTTCTGCTAAGATTGAATTGTCTTACAGACTCTTTAATTTTGAATAAAAAAGATATATCTATTTTATCCTCTTGTGACACGTATCTCAAATAAAATTTGTCTAAGTTCATCGTGTTACTTTTAGATAGACTTATAAGTGAGTAGAATCTTCGAGTGAAATGGTGTAATTTTATGATCATGCCCACAATGTATTTATATACTTAACAATACCTGACAACTCTGTAATGATTCAAGTTATTTGTGCAATAAATAACTAATTAAGTAATAACAAGAAAGTAAATATTAAGTTCTTGGGTCTTGCTCGCGCACTTAACCTCAAAATTTTTAGTATTGACAAGTTCAACAACTGAAAGGTCTCTCTGTAGATGACAGTGACAAATTGATGATTAATGACATTAATGACATCTGTAACATAATTTTTTTTTTAACAACTTTTTTTTATCTTATCTACAAGTAGCGGCACACATCATAAGTCTAGCGCTGAAGGTACTGTGGAGCATAGAGGTATTAATCACTACGTGAGGAGGTGGCTGCGCATGTTGACCGCCATACTAAACACATGCGCAGCCACACCCTCCACACTTCGCTCAGCGCTAGACTTATATGCCGCGACCTGTTCTCTGCAGTATTCTTTCAGTGTCGACCGTCAGGCAAGCCGCGGCCAATTTTAAAGCTTTTCCCGAAAAGCTTTGGGTACGGATATCAACTGCGGCCTAATATTCAACCAATTACAAAGCCCGTTTTAAAATTAATCATGTAATAGAGTCTGGCCAACGAAAGCTGTCCAAGAAAAAAGGCGGGAATTGAAGCGGGGATTTGAATTGAAGGCGGGAAGGGGGGATTTTGCCAGACTCCAAGTTGACAACTTAACACAAAATGGTTAAGTCATCAAATCGTGGCTGTGGCCTAGTCATCGGACAGATATCTGTTTGTTTACTAGGCTGCATTTGTCTGCCGAACGACTTTGGCTGCCACTAGTTGTTGTTGGACAGTGAGTGAGTTACGGCTTGAATTGACTGTGTTAAGAACGCTTTGCAATGATTACGACATGACAGCTACAAAAATGTTCACTGGCAATACATGGCACGTTGACGTGTCTGACAGCTGTCAATACAATTCATGATTTTGTACGCGTTGCAGGCCAACCCATCAATTTAGTGAGCGATCGTATCACATTCAGATACATTTCACTGAATACTTGTTCTACATAACTAGCTCTGCGTACGTTTAAGAAAAGCAGCGAGTTAAATACACAAAATGGTAAGAGAAAATGTGTTTGTTTTCATCTACATATTTCTACAAAAAATCGCGTTTGATGTGATAAGACATTCTTTATTCCAGCCTGCTTCTCCAAGTTCAACGTCTGTAGGGTCAGGCAGCCGATCGCCGAGCAAGGCGTCAGCAGCTCCACGTTCAGCCAGCGGCGGCACTGTGCGTCAAAGGAAAACGACAACAACAACCACCGCTGCTAGAAATCGTAGCACTGGTGCTGGCTCCGGTGGCATGTGGCGTTTCTACACTGATGATTCTCCCGGAGTCAAAGTGTAAGTAACTATCTAATATCTTCTATCTATAGTTATATTTACATAGTTATAAATATATAGTTTTCTATCTAATAACTTCTAATAATGATAGTAAGCTCAATTTTAAAGGCACCATCATAACTTTAATAACAATTTTAAAAGTTCCTGTTTGTTTATAATTATGCATTTGAAAGAGAAAAGAATATTATAAGTTGACTTTAAATCTATGATGGAACCTTTAAAATTGGCCACAGTATCATCCTAATCTAAGATTACATACTTATTGTAATGTCTGTAAGCAAATTATTTTTCATTCAAAACTTGATCAGTTTCCTTGGGGATAGTTATTTTCTCACTCAAGTACTTATAGTTGATGGTCATTATTTTCATTATCAAATGGATTTATCTAAATACTAGTACTGAGTGTTTAATCCTGCACTCAGCATACATTTTGTGATGAGACTCTTTTATGTACAATTTGGTCTTTTCCAAATAAATAACATGATTTTATTTAAAAAAAAAAAACATTTTGTTTATTGTAACTTGTTCATTTGAAATCATTTTATCAGCTTTTAGCAAACCACTCCTGGACATTCTACCCTCATAATGTGACTGGTCCATATCCAAAATGCTATTCCAGTAACTGTTTTGGAATGTTACATATTATTTTACTTTAATTTTTTTTTGCTTTCAGAGGTCCAGTTCCAGTGTTGGTGATGTCACTTCTGTTTATTGCATCTGTCTTCATGCTGCACATTTGGGGCAAATACACTCGAGCATAGAAGTAATATTAACTTGCAATAATTTATCAAGTACTGTTGTATCAGAGTGAAAGGTGTATGAAATCTATGTCGGGCGCCTAGATATAGATATATTTAATTTAATTTTTTATAAATATTGTAAAATAAATATAATTCTGAATTAAAGTTAAGTTATAATAATTGCATGTGTATATTTTCATAAACATCATTCCATTTAGATTAAGGGATAAAATTGAAATGCAGAAGTACAAATAGAAAATATTAGTTTATTAACTAAACAATTGATTCAATGATTCTTAATAAGATCTAAAAGTAAAAAAGATGAAAAATATTGTATACTGAAATAAAATATTTACAAATATCAGCCTTATTTTCAATTTCATTTAGTTATTATGAGAGACAGAAAAAATACCCTTAAAACTAGCTGCCTTAAATTTAATAATGATGTATAATGACCATTTCATTAGCTTATGGCCTCATTTTAGATTCTTAATAATAAATTATAAAACATAATTGTAAATGTATATCAGATTTGATTAAGAAAATTCAAAACATACACCTATCTCCTATCATACATATGCTTCAACCCTCCTGCCCTTTATTCGGTCAAAGAACTGACGCCAGGAAACCAAAGTTTTGCCAGACCATATCCAAAAACTTGATGTTATCCCCACAATCATAGTCATGAGATATTTAATCATAAACATTTCAAATTTAGGTCTGTCAGTTTCTCTGCGGGTGAAAGGACAAGGGACAGAATACTGTGGCTTGGAGCACATGTCCCTGTGCCAAGTTATCATCCAGTCATCAAAGTTTGCCTGTTCGTAGAAGAGACAAGCAATCACTATCAAAGCAGGCACAGTGTACAGAACTCCGAATACTCCAATGCGTATCATTAGCTTCTCTAATTTGTCAGTTTTCGTCCCGTCATGTTTCATAACAGTCCTGATGCGAAATAGTGATACAAATCCAGCTAACAAGAATATTGTTCCCAGGACCAAATAGACGCATAATGGAGCAAGCACAAATCCTCGCAGTGCTTCAGCATCCCAAAGTCCCACATAACATACACCTGATAGTATGTCACCTGGAATTAAAATTTCAATACATTAATTATATGCAAAAAGATGCTATGCAGGGTTATCTCTTTGCCCTGCACTAAACCCTAAGGTTCTGTCCATAAAAATGGTCTAAATCACTCATTAAAACAAAAATTATGAACAACTTTTACTATGGAGCCAACCCAGCCAAACAGCTGATTTCTTTTTTAATATCTGAAAAAGAAATCAGCTGTTTTATAAATCATTGCAACTTGGAATCGACAAAATGTATGAAACAGCTGTTTTTTTGTCTCAAACTCCAGGTCAGTCCCATAGTAAAAGTTGTTCATAATGATGGTCTGAATCATTTCCTTTTGACTGTGTATACCAGTTTTGGATAACCATGTATGAAAATGATGAGAAATAAATAGTACCAGAAAAACAATCTAAATAGAAAGTAAACACAAACCACAATTCAAGATTCCCTAAATATCCAAAATTAGTAAAGTTCATACTACTTTTAAAGATTTGGGTTTATTGTGGTGAAGTATACTTATGATTAGATTTAATTTCATTCAATTTATATTCTTTTATGAAAGTAAATCCTGACTACAGCAAATTAAATATTTTTATTACATTTGATATTGCATTGCATATTATTATAGTAATTTAAGTTTATGTTACCTTACTAAATCATAATAAAAAACCTTATTTAGTCTGGAAGGTACTAAATATAAGTAAGTTTGTATAGGCTGGGTAGCTTGACCTGTTGTCAGAGTTTTTAAGCTAAGGTAATGATTGTTTTATTCATTATATCACATTTATAAATTTTTTCACCATGTGCCATATTTAGTCCACAACTGGAAATAGCTGGACTAACAAATGGACATACAGTAGAACGCCGAATAACCGAATCAGTCCTCCAAAGGGGAAGGGGCACAAAACCAAAGTGTACCATCTCACAGGGAGGAGTTTATGTGCTTTGATAACGCCCTTAAGTGGATGGAGCGGCAACCCTAATGTGACTGTGTACAACTTCTTGCCTTCCGGTGCCTATTATTGACTGTTTGTTGTGTGACAGTTTGTTTTTCTTTATTACCAGTCTATGTCCAATTATCCGAAATCAACCCCGGTCCCAATTAATTCAGATAATCGGCATTCTACTGTAGTTTGCACCCAGCTTATTTTTGTAGTCAAATTCACATACTACATAACAACTGCGAGTCAACATTATTTATCTTCAGTCTTCAGATAACATTGTTATTTTGTTTTTGTAGGTTGTTTTTAGAGACAAACATTTTTTTAATTCTTTAACTAACATTAATTTTAGGTCTACAAGGTTTACACCTATATGAAGGAATGCTAAATTCTAAAGACAAAAGAACTAACTAAATTATGGTAACTTACCATCAACTTTTCCCATTGCCAGTATAGAGATAGTTTTGATGGCTGGTACAGCCCAAGCAGCCAAATGAAAGTATTGTGAATTAGCCTCAATTGCCTCATGACCCCACTTCAGTCCAGCAGCTAGAAACCATGTGAGGGTCAGAACCACCCACCAAATACTAGAAGCCATACTGAAGAAGTACACCACCATGAAAAGTATTGTGCATGGTTCATGTTTCGTGCCCTGAGTGATCACAGATATATTGGGTAATGGAGCTCCACTGATTGTAGACGGAAAAGGTCCCTGGCAGCTAATGCTGTCTCCAGCACTCCACCCCATCACATAAGCTGCAGCTACCATCAAGTAGCATACTGACAAAAATATTATGGGCCTTTCTGGATATCTAAACCTATCTGTATCTATAAGGAAGGTTAAAACAGTAAACATGCAACTTATAGTGCATAGTGTTGCCCAAATCCCAATCCAAAATCTAGAGAAGTTCTTTTCATCTAGACTGAAAAACATTCCATTGCATGGTGCTCCACAGTCATATTCAACTTTATCACCCACTTTCAGTGAGTACTCCAGATCTAAGCTTTTAGGAACTTTAAATTGAACAGGACACACAAATCCAAAATCTTTAGCGCCCTGAAGTTTAGTAGGATCTCTTTCAATGTTTGGTTTGAAATCTACTTTTCTAGGTTTTGTTTCAGCATGTTTTCGAGATTCATGAGTTATGTTGTTATCGCCAACACATATGACATTGTCGCCTGTCACCACGGGAAATTTCGAGCACTCCAAATGTTCTGGCCAGTGGAAACCAAAATTGATCATCAATTCATCGCAGTTCTGTCTAGCTGACTCGCATAGGTGCCGACATGGTGGTATTGCTGTATCCAGTATGGTGCACACAGGGGCGTAAACCGAACACAGGAAAAACTTGAGGTCCGGAGAACAATTGACCTTGATCAAAGGAGTAAACTGGTGAACTTCAGGACCAGCGTCTTCTTGTTTGGCATGATTGAGTATATTCGGAAATATCGTTTGATTGTACCTTATGCCCTGACAAAATTTGATTGTTATAGGTTCACACCGACCATGATGCGGTAATGAATCTCCTTGATATACCGTTACTCGAGATGTTTCAGTGACCACGAAACAATATAACACTGCGATGATTAGACTCCACACTCTTTCCATCTTCGACACTAGAACGCCCTATGATGTCTTGCATGAGCTCGAATAGGGACTTTTTAGTATGTCCTTTGACACAATCATTGATAATATATCATTTCATCTTCATTTTTGTCGTAAATGCTCAATTATTCAATAAATAAATGATAAAAAACAAAAACAACGTCCAACAAATCCTAAAATAAATTGTATACAAAAAAGTAAAAAAAAAATGTCGAACTATAGACAAAGTAAACAAATCCAATTCCATAGACAGAAATGTACAGCACTTCAGCATTGGCATGGTGCGTTTCCACGCTTGCCCAGCTGTGCTCGACAAGCATCCCCTCATCTTCCCTTCCTGGGGCCATCACTGGGCCCTAAAAGGGCCCCAAAGAAGGATGCCAAGACTCGATCTCATATTTTTTTTAAAATATTTAATTGCTAAAAATATGCAGTGCTTTAAAAAATTGCCGATTACCTTTGAATTTTCACTGATATAACTATGATTTCCACACGATTTCATTACAGTTGGCAAATGTCATTGGGCCGCAAAGCCAAAAAGACTCAATCAATCAAAAATATAAAAAAACGAATTTTTATTCTAAATGTCACTGTCAATTTCAAAAAATTTCACATCACAACCTTGTGTTGCCATCGATGGGATTCCCGAGCCAGAATCAGCAATTTTTGTTTATGTGAAGTTTAACACGCTATTTTATTTTTAATCTCTATCACAAAGCCTGATTCTTTGCACTTATCTTCATACAAAAAAAAACTTTTCCTTGAAAATGTACGTATTTTGATTGTTCATTAGGAGTTTGTTTTGAGCATGTTGTAACACATCCTCGTTTCTTTTTACTAAATAACAAGGATTATAGAGAAAATGCATAAATCTTACGTGAATTTAAATTTAAAGAATGATCTAGCGCTGTGTGAAGTTCATAATCGAGATATTTTTAAGCCAATTTGACATCTTATTGTAAAACATTGCTTATATGGTTGGGGTACCCCAAGGTGTTGTCGGTTTCCTCGTTCACAGGACCCGCGCTAACAACGTTATCACCGTCGAAAGTGTGTTGAACAGAGTAGTTGTATACCTACTCAGAACATCCAAGATGTATTCGTAATTCATACACACCGACGTCGTCACAACCAGATGATGAAGTGGAGACCATGTATGAGGACTTAAGTTTGGCCATACATACGTCTAAGACCCACACACTTTTAATAATGTTGTCATGGGGGACTTCAATGCAAAGTTGGGCAAAAGAAGCGATGACGAGCCGAGAGAAGGGCAAATCAGATATGGACCACGGAATGCCAGAGGCCAATGAGATAGACTTCATTGTGACGTCTGAGAAACGGATATTCAACGAGTCTCCTTGATCTACAGAGTGAAAACCGGAAAGTGATCACAGAATCGTAAGAGGCACTTTGGATATTAACGTTAAACTCTAAAGGTCACGTTTGATGAAGTCCACGCTCCGACTCTCTCGTGCCCATCTCCAAAACCCTGAGGACTTTCAGCTCGAGCTCTCAAATCACTTTGCCTGTCAAAAGAAAGAAGGATGTCGACAGCTCATACATACGAATACCTGTTGTGTACGAATACACTCAGTTTCTCCCAAGCTCATTTATAAAAATGTTATCTTCACCAGAGTAATTTATGACGCTTCTAAAACTGTTCTGATATGTACAAGTTTGTTTAAAATGAAGTTAAAATAAGAAAAACCGAAAACAATTTTCAAGCTAAATGTACCTACTTTGATTTATAGAATTTTTTTTTTTTTTTTTAAATTATTCGCCCACTTTTGGGCAGGCTAAAGCCTTTAAGGCCATACCGCCTAGTCTTACGTATTCTTTGATTCTATACTTTCTTTGACTTTTCTTCTTCTTAGTAAAGCTGTGGTGAGTTTACTAGAAGCTTCGATGGAGTTTTGAAGACAACACGAAAAGACATGTTTTACCACATTCTACTACTTGCCTACACTCATGCTCGTATTTCAGCTATTAATAAATGAAATACCACAACTTTTGCACTATTAATACTGATAGAAACACAAGTTTTAGAAAATAATTCAATGCGGCGACATGATTTTCTCGCGTTCCCGCCAAAACTCTTATAGAATTATAGACCATAGCAGTGCTGCCAACTCCTTTTGGCAAAAATTCGCTATCGGCACGTCAAAAACGCGCCAGAAGCGCTAAATGGTAACTACGACGACTGGTACTACGAAAAAATGAATGATAATGAATTTTGGTATTCATCCACTTCATTAGCAATAGTATAAGAACCACAACTTGCTGCTATTCGAACTTCGGCCGCAGCCTGCGGATGCAGGTCGCCATTGCAGGTAACACGCATCTGAAATGCAGCCACTGCCTGCTTCCGCAGTCGAGAGTGATTCCGAGGTTGGCTACACGTGCTGCGACAGGCAGCACGTCGGACTTGTCTAAACAGGTGAACAACACTCGCAGCTGAGGCTCGGTATCACGTGCTGCCGGAGCCGCAATCGGAATCTTTTTTTGCAGAAATTCATACTACTACATAGATAACTACGAGCCCTTACTCGTAGTCCAGGCTTTGCGAAGTTTACTCAAACTTTCGCGTTCGCGTGTGGCTCCATAGATTATGGTTAGTTCTTCCTCGTTTCTGCTAGGGGCGCTGTACAAAAATGTATAGGGCCATACCGAAACAGCTGTAGTTTCAATTTACGTGTAAACCTGGATTAACCCCTCAATTGTGCAGCCACAGCCGGCTTCGTGCAGCTGCTGCAAGTGCTGTTTGTATGTAGCTGTAGCCTGCTGCCGAGATTCGAATAGCACCTTTAAGGATTATTACGAGTAATATCAAAATAATCAGGAATATCTCGGATAATTTCAACTGCAGCTTTTTGTTAGTAGTAAAGTGAGTGAAACCTAAAAATATAAGTAATCTTTCTTTTTGATAATCTTTTAGCATACAAAAATGTATGTTTCTATAAAATATGTAAAAAGACACCTCAGTTCGTAAAATTACTAGTTGAAACACTTAAAACGAGTTAAGGAAGGAGCATGTACCAACTATTGAAAAAGAAAATAATTATATCAACCCCTCCAAAAAATTGCTAAGTCGGAATACCGAAAACGAAATCTGGCAATACTGAATACATCATCTGATCGACTGAATTTGACATTTCCTTTTTTTTGACAGCAACAGTAATAAAATAGTGATTTTTTTAAATAATGTGCCCATTTTTGGACAGGCTAAAGCCTTTAAGGTCATACCGCCACTTCTTATGTATGTAATCTATAATGTTAAAACAATAAAAAATCATTGTAATTTTTCTGGTGGTCTAATATTAATTTTAATTATTGATATGAAAACAGCAAAAAATCACAAAATTTTTGAAGCACATATCATTAATATAAATGATGTTTTGTTTTCTACATACCTGCAAAAAAAAAAAACGACAGGTCCATTCGCTGCATCCTTCTTTGTGGTGGACGAGATCAACAATGGGCTCGTAAAAATTGTCCAAACGGCAGCATAAGCTTTTTAGACCTCACCGTCATAGACCTCAAAAAATCCGATTATGCTCTAAATCTCATGGCCAAACGACGCTCGCTAAGACTGTAGTCTTCCGATGATGCAAAGTCACATAGGCGGATCAATAGACGAACTATTATTTTTCTTCACTAAAGCTTAAAAAAGTTATTGCTAAACTGATCCTATATTGCATTTAAACGCAAGGAGCCATCGCTTTCACGGAGAAACACTCACAAATATAATATATAATAAATATTAGGGGATATCTTACACACGGTCTCCGACCCCAAACTAAGCAAAGCTAAGCTTTTAATGATATGGCTGCCAGAGACTGATATAAATACAAATACATACTTTAAATACTAACCTACTTTTATAGATAGTATCTAAAACATCCAGACACAGCAAACATCTATGGTTCTCAATAAAAAATGCGTAGTTTGACTAGGTGATTGTCAGCGATCACCGAAATTAAGCAACGTTCCGCACGGTCAGTACTTGGATGGGTGACCGCGGGTGGCATTTTCCAACTGAGCGCTACCGTGGCTCGGATGACACGTTAAATTGTAGGCCCCGGTTGTTTCAACCGTTTAGCCATGTCAGAGGCCTTCAGGCGGCCTAAAAACTCTGACACCAGGGCTAGCCACCCGGCCTATACGAACTTACTTACTTAATAAAAAATGCTTGCCCTAGGTGGGAATCGAACCCACGTCACTTTGATTCAAGTAACCACTGAGCCACCGAAGCCGTCAACAAGTTGAGTGAACCACCGACCGTGTAGAACGAATACAAAAATTGGTCCATCCGACCGTTGACTGGACGGTCGGCGGTTCATTCCGACCGTGTAGAAGGGGTTTAAGTATCCATGGTCATGAATAAATTATTTAAAAAAAATTAACGAAATTCAATCCACAACACAAACACCAAAGAGTACTGTATATACGGACAAACACCACAAACTAAAAATCAGAATTTATTAATTTTAAATATTTTTTAATTTTTATTACTTGCAGACTGCTTAGTTATGTAGTATCTATAGTAGTCTGTGATTCCTTGCGTTGAAAGTTCATATTATATTTTCGAATTGTAGATGCACAAAATCACCAAACTCCGGACTTCCAGACTTCTAGGTTGAAAATACAAGAAGATAAACACGAAATTTTAAAATGGATTTAGGGAACGAAAACTTAGATTTTGTGAAACTTGTGAATTTGAAAGGAAATGTGGAGAATATCACCCCTCACAAGATAGCGGTAGTCGCATTTATCAGAGAGTATGGCTTGTTAAAAATGGAAGGTGTGTGTCTTTTATGAATGTACTAGCGTCCTGCCCCGGCTTCGCACAGGCGTATTATACATAAAAACCTTCCTCTTGAATCACTCTATCTATTAAAAAAAACCGCATCATAATCCGTTGCGTAGTTTTAAAGATAAAAGCATACAATGGGACAGACAGCGGGAAGCGACTTTGTTTTATACTATGTAGTGAAGTGATGATGTTTCCTATACGCCTAAATAAGCTTAGCCACCTTACCCATAACTAAAGTTACTCTTTCTGGGTATACGGTATAAAAAAATTACATTCTTAGTTAAATTCTTTGTTACACATTTTGAGCATGAAAATGGAAATCTAATGAAATAATACGAATGATCCTTTACCTTTTCAGCTAAGAAGATGGTAGACTGTGCTGTATCACCCAAATATCGCAAAGATTTTTGTATGCTTGCCATGAAGCTCATACAGGTAATTCTTTAAATATACATAGATACTAACTGCCTGACGGCTACAACTAACATTTTTACTTATAATCCAACCGTTAAATTTAGTCCTGGCCTGCGCGGTACAGGTCAGATTATAGTAGTCAGTTATTGTAACTGTTTAGCCATTTCAGAGGCCTTCAGGCAGCTTAAAAACGAACACTAATCTTCCAGTCTATTATGAGCTCACGACTGTAACTTGTTTGCTATTAATGTAAAAATATGAAATATTTTAGGCCTCCTTACTTCCAATACGATTGGCAACCAACCAACCTTTGATTTTATAATACTTTTCTGTAACTTTACAGTGTCCTGATATGGAATTCAAAGAGTTGGAAAGCTTGCTCACAGATGGACGATATAATTTGCTGAGCGTGCACTTGCAAAACTTTTGTGTGCGTCTACAAAATATCTATGTGAATGGTATTAGTGCACTCACCGATTGTGTCACCTCTACTGTAGATAAACTAATGATTGAGCAGAGCGAAGTCAATCCTTGCATCATTACAAGATATAGTGTTCTAGGTAACTACGTAGAAATAATAAATATCAAGGGATATCTTAAATAGTGTCTGACCCAAGCTAAGCAACACAATGCAACTTAAACATATTTATTAATACATACATAGTTATGTAGTAACACAGCAATGTATACATAAATAAATAAATAAACACCTGTGTACAAAAATCGTATTTGGGGTCTTTTATTACCTATGTGGTTTGAGCCAACCCCACCTAAAATGGGAATGGGCTAGTAAAAAGAAGATTAATTCTGTAGTTCCTTGAAAAAAAAAAGTCGGTGAAATATCTTTTTTAATTTAAATTTACTAACTAAAGTTTTTTGTGTTTTCAGGTCTTTATTTAAGAAGAATATTACTAAGCCTGGACAAGCTAACATTTGTGCAAGTAGTGTCATTGTATAAATCTTTTTGTTTATACTACCAAAGAGGAAGGCCAGGGCTAATGATGAGATCTGTAAGCAAAGAGGTAATTGAATGAGCAAATAATATGTTACATATTTTTGCTACACATATTTGAGTAGTTTCATAGCCCCGCTTTAGTCTAGAATGCATGGAGAAACGCCATAGTGGTTCAATTGCAACTTCTGGATACTTTTGAGTTTATGCCATAGACTCCTTTGAGAGCTCGCTTACAATGCAACCAGTTTTAAAGCTGTTTAAAATGAATTTAATTGGTTTCTGTGTGTGCTTATGAGCAAAATGAGTAAGATAAGGTGATCACATGTGGGTTGCACCATATGTGGAAATGCATGAGACTCGTTTCAAACAAATAATTTCAAAAGGGTTTGCTGTGGTCTAGGCATTACCGTGCTGAATTAGTCGGAACAAATTTAACCCATGTTCTCTCGTATTGTATAGGACGAATCAAACTTGTCGCCTGTGATTTTAGCTACAAGCTGCACAAAACTCAATGCCTAGCAAAACACAGCTGTGCAAGGATAGCGTTTCGCGCACCTTGTATACTAAGCGCCACACAAGTCGGCGGATGGAAAGTATAAGTAGTAAGGCAAAAGGCAAAATATAGGTATGCGCGGGAGCCAGAGAGACGTGACGCCGTATATAGTAGTATGGGACCAGGATTTGAACCCTACGACCTTACGATTGCGAGGCGGGTGTCAGTACCCCTAGACCACCACAGATTCGGCCTATAATTGCATGCAATGTATGGTAGTAATAATCCCTCGTGTAATCATATGTAATATTTTGTTTCAGAAACTAAATAATATGGAGCCACAAATGGCCACATCTACTTCTCCTGTGATAATAGATGAATCAAGGCCTTTGGAGTTGTCAATGAGAATAAATATAGTTGACAGAGACAAGTTAGTTTTTTGACCACACTTTAATTGACTCATAGATAAAACCTAGAAAGACTTGATACACCAAAACCGTTTTTTTTCAATAGAATTTTGCAACAACACGGTTAATTATAGTCTGACCGTTTAACTGAGTCCTCGCCTGCGCGGGTACAGGGGCGCGGGGGTAGACGACAAAGGGGGACTGAAACAGGTGCGGGCGGTGGGGACCCGCCGCCCGCACCTGTCTCAGACGGTCAGACTATAGACATTCATTGGATAAATATTTCTCTACTGAAAATTTAGGACTTTTGCAAAAATACGAATTGCTTTAGCACACTGAATGGTCGATTGATTGCTCTTGCTTGGTGGTTTTATCTTAGGGAGAAGAGTTAAGAGCGCGCATACTCCTATGTCATGGTAAAAGACAAATAAGTCTCAGTGGAAATGAGACACCAGACATTGAATTGCACAATTTTAGACTTATTTAAAGCAATTAAGGTGAAATTAGAATATTAATAACTTCGCTGCACTGCTCACGCTCGGTTCGCCCTTAGACCAGTGACCCGTTAACATTTCGACTTTAGTGCGCTATGTATTAGGTCGAAACTTAAGCGAACATCTCCTCACGCAAAGCTGTCAGAATGTGTTGAATGCGAATCGTAGTGCGTTTCTAGTATGTATGGAGATAAACCGTCTTAGCCTTCACACCTAGCATGGTACATTATTGATAAATTGTCTTTCCGTCAATTTATCCTCTCGGCATGGAAACAAAGTATGAACTGACATTGATAACTCACATTATAAGTGGATAAAATGATTTTAATTTTGTAATCCTTTTGCCATGCAGGGATGCAGGAAGGGATCACTTTATTCACATATTTTGAACCAAAGTCGAGCTTGTAAATGTTTATAAAATCAATCCTTGCAGCAGTTTTGAAGAATGCCAGTGGTCCAGGAAGCAAGCTGAGCTGTTCTGTGCCCAGCAGGCAAATTTACTGCACATAAATGAAAAGAAAGCATTACCGGCCAAACAGTTGCAGAAAACTATCACACAGATTATTAATGACATTCCGGAGTACCCAGATGTCGTAAGTTTTATTTTCAGTGTGAATTTTTACATAATTATGATTATATATATAACTGATTTCAATTGTGTACAGAATTCGAAATAATCGCTCGGATCAATCATATATCATCGAATCATAATCATGTAACATCGATGTAGTAATTTTCACGTAATTGTTGATTTTTCGAAAACGACTCAGCCGATTTCGATACAATTTAAATGGGACTACTTCTGAAGTATGATCTCCAAAACAAAAAAAGAATCATCCAAATCGTTTCATAATTGGCGGAGTACCTAATCACGTAACTTACAAAAAAAGCACAGGCAAATTGAAGAAGCTTTTTTTTTAAAGTTGTTTAAAAATAGATATTTTTAGATTTGAGTCGTTATTCTTTTCAGCATTTCCTGAGCTTCATGAACTGTATCCGCATGAAAGAGTTCTGCGGCGCGCAGGACTCCCTGTACAACTGCTTCGACCGCTCCGTGCTGCACGCGGCCGCGGCCGGCGCCGCCAGCGAGAAGAACAAGTCCTACCGCTACGCCGCGCTCAACCGAGCCGCCCTGCACACGCAATTCAAACACAAGTATGTATTCATTACATTTCACTTGATTATGTTGTACTATCATACATTTGCTAAAGAAGATTAATTATAACGGTGTTTTTACGATATACTTGTCTTATAATTCATACTTAAGTATCAGATGTGGTACAAAGATCGAAATTACAAACATTAAAATTGGTAGGACGTAACTTTACTGGTACGTAGCTTGTGCTATCTAAAAACCACACCAGGAACACGACAATCGTCATCCACTATTCAATGCAAAATCATGTAACAGCCGACTCAAAAGCCGTACAAGTTTTCTGAAAAATAACAGCAATGGAAGGTCTCCCCAGAGATGCTAGGATAGGATAGAACGTGGCAATAAATGCACAGCCCGCCACCCAACTATATCGTCTCTGCCGAAGAACTTCCCCCTGGATATAAAGAAAACAGGTCTGTCAGTAAAACCCGGAACCGACTCCGTTCCTAAGTGGCACGAAGTGGGGACAATATGGCCAGGCGGGGCTTTATAGACAGCTCGGAAACAGCATGCATCTGTGGCTTTAATCCACAGACAATGCCACGGATAATGCCATTGGGGTGGCAACATTTTGCTCAAACAAAATATGACTGTTATATTTTATCTGATCTGTATTGGAAATATAATCGAAACATAGACTCGAGAAGAATAAAAAGTCTGGTGTTGAAGTGTGCGTGTTGTTGTAGCGAGATGGCGATGGAGGGCGTGCGCGAGGCGGTGTCGCGCGGGCAGGAGGCGGGCGACGAGGGCTGCGTGTCGGCCGCCGCGGCGTGGGGCGCGCGCGCCGGGGGCCGCGCCCGCCGCGCCGCGCTGCTGGCCCGCGCGCCGCGCGCCCCGCGCCCCGCCGCCGCCGCCGCGCACCTGGCCGCGCAGCACCACGCGCTGCACGCCGCCACACCCGCCACGGTCTTCCAGGTCAGCCATCATATCACTGCTCCTTCCACCACCTTCGTATAAGTTGGGATCAAACTTAATTTTGTTTGTGAATTTAGCCACAAACTGCGCAAATCCCCACTCCTCGCCGCCGCTGACATATTAATTTGCTACTGCGCAACGACTCGCCTCTTGTTTTTGATTTGGTTTATAGCAATAATAATAATATTTCGCCCAAAATAACACAACCGACTTCAATCATTGAAATCTACGTACAAACTTCGAATAGTGCGCTCAAATTGATGTAGGTACATAATATAGCATTTTTAGATTGTTATTGGTTTTTTAAAAACCGCTCAACCAGTAGCAGTAACATTTAAAGGAAGAACCAACCCTGAAATAGGTATGATATTCCAAACAATGAAGAAAAATATTGGTTGTCTGTAATGTCGGTTTACGGATGATAATTTTACGTAATAACGGCATAAGAAAACTGTTGAATCAACAACTGAAACAAGCCGAACAATGCTTAGGCCGGTCGTGCCTCTCTATTGCTTGTTCCGTGCTCGCCTCAGGCGGAAAGTGCACCCGCCGTTCATACATTTATAAGAAGATATCACGTTTATAAACGAATTATCAAAATTAAATCATAATTGACGAAATAGTCGCGAGTCGCGTGACATTAATACAAAAAAAATACATAAAAATAGTCGAATTGAGAACCTCCTCTTTTTTCGAAGTCGGTTAATAAATAATACACCTAATATCTCACTGCGCAGCCCTGCCCCATGTGATATTTCGTGATTCTTCCTCAAATCAACTCAAAGACCACTAAATGACCACTCTCACTCGAATACAGTGCCCAACAGGGTTCATACTGAACTTTGTACCTAAACTTTGTTATTAACATCTTTTACTGTATGGAAGCATGAATAAATGAAATGAAATGAAAAGAATCGTATCTTATTCCAGATAATCTCCAAGGGCGACTCGCTGAACTATCTGTATTCTCTGACCGACCTGACCATCGCCGGGCTCGCCAACTCAGTGGCGCTCTGGTCGCTCTACGGCAAGACGGAAATGGCTTCGGTCACGTGCCAATTGCTGCTCAACCTCAACACTAGTAAGTTTTATATTCCAGTTTCTTCAATTTCTCGAAAAGACAACCCGATTAAGGCTGAGGTGATATGCTGGATTCAAGCCAGTTTGAATTGGTCCCTTGGAAAATCCACTAGGAAAGTAATAGCAATAGAAATTATGATATAGATAATATTACCGGCAATTAATTTAGAGATTTGAGACGCTTTGAGTTTAGCTCTTTCATAGGTATACATGTATACATTGTGTCCCTGATCTCAACGTCAAGCCGGAAGTGCTGGTACACACTGTATATATGGGCTCTAAAACCGGAAAGATTGAAACCCCGCCGTCTTGGTTTTTGAGATATGGTCAATTTTAGAAATGTGACCAAAAATGCCACCTTGCGGTACTCCAGTTCAAGCCGTGCCTTGAATTTTCAACATTATTAAGTTTTTATGTTTAATTTGTAAAGCTAGATAGAAGTTAAATGAAGGAGCATATTTTTTCTAAAAATAAAAGTTTTTTTGCAACGAACAAACAAAGTCTGAACAGTCACATCGTAAAAAAAAAAATTATATGAAAGTACTAATGGCAAGTTGTTACAAAAGTTGGTGCAATTTATGTAGATTTTGAAATGCTATCATACTTAGTACCTTGAATTTTAAATTAGTTCTTATTTGACGCTTTCTTGAAAATTTGACCGCATTTCAAAAAAAAACAAAGAGTCTTTTGTAGGGTTCCGTACCCAAAGGGTTAAAATATCTATGAAATCACTGACTAGGCTGCGTAATAAGGAGACTCATTTTGACCGATTTTCATCGCGTTGATGTACGAGTACAATAAAGCTGTACGTCACTTAAGCATTGATGCAACTTGTTGACAGAGTGTTTGGTGGGTAACGGCATGGTGTGGCACTGGACGGAGGGCGTGGCGGCGGGCAGCGCGGCCGCGGGCGCGGTGGCGGCCTGGCGCGGCCACGGCGCGCTGGCCGCGGCCGTGGCCTCGCACCTCAACTCGCCGCACGCGCAGCACGTGGCGCACCGCGCGCACGCCGACCACGCGCTCCGGACAGGTACGTTTACTTACAACATCCATGTTCAAAATATCTAATGATTTTTATACTATACTATACAAGTATACAGCGAGAGAATACGATCCTGAAGTCTGCCAAATGGCCGTGATTAGTGATGGGAAATAAATAACACTGTTATTTACTTTTTAACTGACCCAATAAAAAAGTAATTTACCTACTTGTCTGTCTGGATTCCTATTTCTGAAATTCACTAAAGTATGTAGTTAATAAAATAAAATGCGATAATAATTTTGATAAAATTTTGCTAAAAACATAACTATTTCTTGTTATTCACTTCGCGTGTTACAAATATGTAACATTTTAACTACATTCTCTGTATTATATAAAAAAAAAAACTTATTTTTATTTTTAGTTTCTTAGCGGCTGTGAAGTTAGCTACAAACTGCGCAAAACCCAATCCTCACGCAGCTGTTTAGTGAGCTTCACAGCCGCCAAAGAGTATGATTCGGCCTATAACGTAAATTACTATTTCAGGAAAGTGGGAAGAAGCGGAACAGAGCATACAGCGGCTGGCGTCGTCCGACAGATGGGAGAGTCAACTCTTGAAAGCGGAGATGTTTTTCCTGAAAAGCAATCCAACAGAAGCATTAGAAGCCCTCTACGATATCCTAGATTACTGTAACACAGAGGATGATAGTCTACTCTACATAGCGTTGAGAATCAAAGCTATGATTTTGGTGTCGCAAGTTCAGCACTCGTTTAGCAATATACAGTCGACGAATATCATGTTGTTGAACGAAGCTCTGTCGCTAGCTAGGAAATATCACTTGCACTACTTGGCGACGCTAGTAGAAATGCATATCGCGAATGTGCAATTGAGTATGGGATGCGCAAGAAATGCCCTCCAGCTCGCTAGAAAAGCGCTACCTTCTATTATGGCGCATGGAGGTGCTTACGATATGGCAAGAGGTAATTTCATTCTTATACTTTTTCTTCTATTACTTGGGTCGGATAAATTAAAATTGAAATTTAATTCGCTCAACTTCGACAGAAGGTGATTAAGTTCATTATTTTATATGACTTTTAATATGGAGCAAACTCAGAAATCGAGAAAAAAATCAGCTGACTTTTTTCTCGAATTATTAGTTGGACGTATCGTAAAAGTTGTTCACAATTATGGTCTTGATCACCCATTTTCGATTTAGTACACCCTTTACGAAAAACCAGTCATCATAATACATATTATCAAATGCAAGTGGAATCCCTCCGGGCGGAAGAACTGAAACTTCGACGCAACAGTGCTTTCATACCTCCTCCAGGGTAGCGTTAAACGTTTAACGCAACCTTGTTGGAAGTCGCATTAGAAGTTTCACTTCAATAATGCATATACGTCGCGTCACGTAAAAAGAGCGCTGGAGTGTCAAGCTGCTCACAAGGAAATTTAACTCCTATTGCATACACAATAGGAGTTAAATCGCCTTGTCGCAATTGAAGTTGCATACTAGATTTAACTCCCATTGACTGCGCAATAGGAGTTATTTTTTTGTGTGCAGTTTGAAACACCAGCATTCTTTTTACATGTAAAAAGAATGCTGGTGTTTCAAACTGCACAACAACAACTGCATGACGTGATCTGCTTTTTAGGGTTCCGTACCCAAAGGGAAAAACGGGACCCTATTACTAAGACTTCGATGTCCGTCTGTCTGTCTGTCCGTCTGTCACCGGGCTGTATCTCATGAACCATGATAGCTAGGCAGCTGAAATTTTCACAGACGATGTATTCCTGTTGCTGCTATGATAACAAATACTAAAAGTAAAATAAAATAAATATTTAAGGGGGGCTCCCATACAACAAACCTGATTTTTTAGACATTTTTCGCTCTATATTAATAACGGTAACAGGTAGATGCTTGAAATTTTCACAGTATATTTAATTTTATATTCACATGAATAATATATAATTAAATTAAATTAAAAAAATAATTAAGGGGGGCTCCCATACAGTACGGAACCCTCCATGCGCGAGTCCGACTCGTACTTGGCCGATTATTTTCATACAAGCGCCACCCTGTGCAGGGACAAAACGCCACCACCTATGTTTTTCTATTTCGAACACGTGATGGTCAGCCCTGTGATACATAGGCATTTTGTTTCAGCATTGCTGCTGTACACGAAGTGTCGGGTGGCCACGGCGCCGGTGACCGGGGAGGCGCGCACGCAAGTCATCCAGTCTTGCTGCGAAACGTTGGAGACAGCCAAAAAGAACTTTGCGAAAATAGGCGCGCACCTCAGATTAATGCAGACCTGGTATTTACAGGTATACATGTTTTGTTAAATTCTTATTTAGTAAGTTCGTACAGGCCGGATGGCTAAACCTGGTGCCAGTTTTTAAGCCGCCTGAAGGCCTCTGACATGACTAAACGGTTAAAACAACCTTGACCTACAATTTAACGTGTCTTCCGAGATACTGCAACAGTCAGTTGTAAAAGTCACCTATCCGAAGACTAACCGTGCCGAACGTTGCGTAATTCTCATTAACTGATGCATTTCATAAAAAAAAAAATTGGGTTGTACTCCGGAAGTGCCGGCAGAAGTGAAAACTTGAACATAAAAAGTACAATACTATCAGTTATGTGGTAAATTACAATATCACACACGCTTACTCGCGCAAGCGCCCTGGGCCGCATAAACGAAACAGCAGGAGCAGGCATACATTTTCGCCGCGCGGTAGGAAGAGAGGGGGATATTTATTTATTTAACACTTTATTGCACACCATTTGTACAAAAGGAGGACTTAACGCTAAATAGCATTATCTACCAGTCAACCTATAGGTAGAAAACATTTGATTGTAGTCATGAATAAACAAACAAAGAGATACATTAACTAAAATCAACAAAAATCTAAACTAAAAAATGATATAACTATACGAAAATTACTTCTTACTTCCTCTCTACGCCGCGCCGGCGGTCTACTCTCGCTCCGTCCTTCGAATTTTCGATCAGCTTAAGCGTCTGTCCTAACGCGAGTTTAACATTTTTTACCCATCTCAAAAAGAGCACAACGCTGCTAAAGAAGTTTTCACTTCAAAAAAAGTGTGGTGTTATTGGAGGATATTCAACTCGTATATCAATTTTGTTTAGTTATCGAATTTAGTAATGTGTTCAGTCCAATGGAATTGTCTCTTGTCATGGACTATAATATAACATATTTAGCCAAATTTTATCCGTTGCCCAAAAAGAACTTTCAATTTTACCGATCTTTTGCGTAACATAGGTTTGTTTTTTGGTATTTTCTGCAGACAAAATCGCAACCAGTCGCGCAGAATTTCTAACGTTTTATATTATTACTAGCAGCGCCCCGCGGTTTTACCCGCGTTGTGCCCGTTCCCGTGGGAATTTCGGGAATTTTTATACATATAAACCTTCCTCTTGAATCACTCTATCCATTAAAAAAAAACCGCATCAAAATCCGTTGCGTAGTTTTAAAGATTTAAGCATACAGACAAACAAACAAACGAAAATAGCGACTTTATTTTATACTAGCAGCGCCCCGCAGTTTTACCCGCGTTGTGCCCGTTCCCGTGGGAATTTCGGGAATTTTTATACATATAAACCTTCCTCTTGAATCACTCTATCCATTACAAAAAACCGCATCAAAATCCGTTGCGTAGTTTTAAAGATTTAAGCATACAGACAAACAAACAAACAAATAAACAAACAAACGAAAATAGCGACTTTATTTTATACTAGCAGCGCCCCGCGGTTTTACCCGCGTTGTGCCCGTTCCCGTGGGAATTTCGGGAATTTTTATACGTATAAACCTTCCTCTTGAATCACTCTATCCATTAAAAAAAACCGCATCAAAATCCGTTGCGTAGTTTTAAAGATTTAAGCATACAGACAAACAAACAAACGAAAATAGCGACTTTATTTTATACTATGTAAGGATTCTTTCTTTTTAATATATTATTATTCTTTCTTTTTAATTTCCAAAATAAGCGTTAGATTATTTTCTAACACAGATGTCGACGACATGTTAATTTTTCAGCGTACCATTGGAGTAATTAGCAATGTTATTTGCAGGCGCAGCTTTATAACGACATTGGAAATCAAGCTGCAAGAAACCAATGCGCGTGGATGTACAGGCAGTTAGAGTTACAGAACCCTATAGAACCTTCAAACATGTTACTTATTATGTTTTAAGCCAATAAACTTATGATAAGTGCCTTTATTGAAGTTTCTCTATGATTAATGACATCTATACATATAAAATCTAGTTCATCATACTCTGGATGGTGGATCCATAAGAATAAGACGCCAGTTCCACATATCCCTACTGATCTATCCCTACTGGTAGAGAAGAATGGATTCGACTAACAAGATCGATGTATGGACATTAAAGGTTCGCGCACATTATGTCGGGCCGCAGCGGGGCGGAGCGGGCCGCAGTGCAATATTAGTATGGAAATGCGGAAAATGCGGCCCGCTGCGCCCCGGCATAGTGTGCGTTAGTTCATATGAAATACATTTAAGGCTAGGTGGTCGCGCATTTAAGTGTTTTTTAAACCATCTGAGACAAAGACTATAGTTCTTTAACTTTCAATAAAAATATATGTGCTAGATAAGGGTTTTGTCTAGTCAAAATCGCATTTAGTTGCAAGACCTGATGAGTTTTACCCGATAGAAAAAAATCGCAAAGATACCCCTTTTTAAAACGTTTTTACAATATTATGACAACATTACTAATGTTTTACATTAAATTTTTGTACTAAATTAAAGAAACTAATGTGTTATAGACAAATTCGCAGAGTTTGACTTTTTAAAATGATTTTCTTAATTACTATGTTTAAATAAGCCCGTGGTGGCCCGGACACGCCCGTTCAGTCGCGCGCTGGCGCTTACGGAGGACGGACCTGTTTCAATTTTTTCCGCGCACCATACCATCTGTTTTTGACGAATTTATTATAATAATTGTTGCTAGTCATAATGGGCAATAAACAACGCAAGCGAAAGAAGTCTTCTAAAGCAATAAAAGTGACAAATAAAAATAATGCACTCCAAAGATATGTGAAAAAGTAAGTAAACTAAATGTTGTATATTTTGTATTGTAATGATGTTCGGTCTTAAATTATTAAAATTTTATTTTATTTTACTTTAATCTCTGATTGGTAATTTATTAGGATATAACTAAAACTTACGATTGTCGTACCATAGTTTAAGAGTATCAGTACCGAAGATCGCAATTTCTTTTTTTGATAATTTGTATTTTGTCTTTGGTTCGGTGATTGCGAGTGGCGAGCCACAGTATAAAATTATCAGCAGCGAGAACGCTTAGGTTTTTTGATAAATCATATTTATATGATTACGTAACTATCAATTTCATCTGAGAAATAGGTATTTTATTTACTTTTTGTTATACATAGGTCAGTGGGGCAGCCTGAACAAACTAATATTGTCACTGAAGCAGCAAAAAATCTTATATCTGAGGATTCAAACAAAAATAGGTATGTAATTATCTAGATCAGGATAGGTATTAACCAACATAGTGCTTTTTAAACGGTTTTATTTAGGACATACTGGTATGGGGATCCCTTCTTTCCGCATATTTTTTTTTGTTCTATTATACTTTAGCATAACGAGTTTGGCATACTTTTTTAAGGCATATTAATTCTTTACCATAATTGTTCTTTGTTATTATTAAAGTCCTAGATACTTATACTATCTTATTGTGGTTGGTTTTCAGAGACACGGATAATGCATCATGTAGCAACACGCCTGACGTGTCCAAAACCTCGTTTATTACATTAGATCCTGTTGATACCCAACAGACTGTAACATTAACGTAAGTACTTACCACATTTTATGTTTTTACCACATTTTACATACAATGCTTTTACTCGGATGTGTTAAGCCAAACTGGCTGATGATGATGGTGATCACATTTCGACTTGCTTGGTAGATAGTTAAGGAGTACTAAAATGAACCTCAAACTTGTAAGATTACCGTATCTGTTCTCTTTTCAGGGATACCGAAGACACAGAATACTCCCTCATCGTAGAAAATGAACTCAAAGAAGATGAATTCCAACCTATTTCGGGACGGCGAATTATTGATATAAATTATGTTTTACAGGAGTTACAAGAAAAAGCTCGTCATAATGGTTTATTTAACTGCACATTAGGTAACTTCCGTTTAATGAGTGAAAAACGACGAGGACTTTTATCAGTATTCCGGTTTGAATGCAATATGTGCAAACAAGTTTGCTTGATTAACTCGGAAGACCAAAACAACAAAGAACAAGTGGATATAAATATAGCCGCCACTACTGGAATTGTGGCTTCCGGTATCGGCTTTTCCCAATTTGAGGAACTATGTTCAGCTATGAATATTCCTGTATTCAGTTCAAAATACTATTCCAAATTAGAGGAAGAAGTATTTGAAAAATGGAATAAGACGGCAAGTGCTTCCATGGAAGCTGCAGCTCAAATGGAGAAAGATATTGCTATCGCAGAAGGTCGAATGAAGAACGGCTACCCTGTGGTTGATGTTTGCGTTGACGGCTCATGGTGTGCTAGATCTTATGGCACCAATTATAAAGCGTCATCAGGGACAGCAGCCATAATCGGCAGAAGAACAGGACAAGTTCTTTACATTGGAATAAAAAATAAATATTGCTTGGTATGCGCTCGAGCTGAAAACAAAAATATGTCACCAAACCAACACAAATGTTTTAAAAATTATGAAGGTTCTTCAAGCTCCATGGAGACGGAAATAATTGTAGAAGGTTTCAAATCGTCGATCGCAATGTATGGCATCATATATGAGCGAATGATAGGAGATGGAGATGCTTCTACTTATGCTGCAGTCCTCAAAGCCAGACCATATGAGACCGAAAATGTAACCGTCGAAAAAATTGAATGTCGGAACCACATACTAAGAAACTTTTGTAAAAAACTACGTAATCTGATAACAGACACCAAATATGTTTTAGTGCACCGTAAAATGCTCACTAACGTCAAAATTTTGACTATGCGGAAATCGATTGTACAATGTATAAGACATCACAAAGCCTCTGAAAGTCCTCGTAACGTAGCAATATCAAATCTACATAATGATATTATTAATTGTGTAGCACATTCGTTCGGCGACCTTAGAATGTGCCAAGCATATTATTGCACTAAAGATAGAAATGACAACGAAGAGCTCAAAAAGATCCAGAATTCCACATTTATTTTCCGAATAAACGCAATTGTTTCAAACGTTGCTACAAAATCACGCAGCTTAATCGAAGACGTTGACACAAACACTGTTGAGTGTTTTAATAGTGTCATCGCGAAATTCATTGGTGGGAAACGAATCAATTTTTCATTGAAAGGAGGTTACCAAGGTAGGTGCTCAGCAGCTGTTCTTTCATTCAATTGCCAATCCGGACTTTCAGCCGTCCAAAAAGCTTTTTTAAATAGAAGTCCTACAGGCAGGGTTAAAATAATTGAAAGAAGGAGAGCACAAAAACGAAAGCTAAATTTAGACCATCCCGTAAAAAAAGTACGAAAATTAAAAGAAGTCAATAAGAAGCAACATGATTATGGTCCAGCAAGCACAGCACCAGATATGTCTCCACATGAATTAAAGAAAGCTGAAGAAGAGTTCTTAGATAATTTAAAAATGCTTACTTCTGATAGGCAAGCTATCGAAAGAGCTACAGTTTTGCAACGAGATAGCAGTGAATGGCTAGAAATACGGAAAAATCTAATCACCGCATCAAATTTCGGGCAAATTTGTAAAAGAAAAGTTAGTATAAATACTGCGCCTTTGGTGAAAAACATATTATACCAAAAAAAATTGACATGTGTAACTGCTGTTGCACATGGAATAGAGCACGAAAGGCAAGCACTTCAACAGCTTGAAAAGCAAGAAAATATGAATATAATGCCTTGTGGTTTGTTCATTGATACGACGTATCCATTTATTGGAGCCACTCCTGACGGATTAATAGGTGATGATATGCTTGTTGAAATTAAGTGCCCCTTGACCGCAGTAAAAAAAGGACTAACAAATGCCATACAGCAAAATAAGATACAAATTTTAAAATACGATAAAAATACTTGCATCACCACAATAAATAAAAAATCGAACTGGTTTTATCAAATACAGGGGCAGCTTCACGTGACTGAAAGACGATACTGTTTGCTCGGTATCTGGGCTGGAGAAAATGAACCCTTGCTTACAAAACGCATCGAAAGGGACGATAATTTCTGGAAGACGCAAATGGAGTCAAAGCTGGTCAAATTTTACATGAAATGTTTAATACCTGAAATTGTGGACAGTAGACACGCACGTGGAATGCCAATAAGAACGTTATTCTTACAAGATGACAAGGAAAATTCTAATAATGTGGAATCTCCAGCTATACCATCACCTGCACAACAAATGAGAAATGTTAATTCTGTTCAGTCCATAGCCTCATCATCTTCAGAGCCATTATCAGAATTGCTACTGGGTACGAGCTCAAGAGTAATCAATTTTGAAAATTTTTGACCGTATTTTTACTTAGATTTATCACTATTTTGTTTCTTTCTATTAAAACAATATAATAATAATAATAATATCTTGGGACAACACATCGCCGTCTGATCCCAAACTAAGCAGAGCTTGTACTATGGTAACTGATAACTGATAAACATTCCTTAGTAGGTTTTAAATACATAATATATAGATAAATTACACACAGATACAGAACAAATACTTAAAATAAATACATAATAACAAAAACTGGAGATTGTTTATTTTCTACATGCTTTTAATGATGTCTGCTTAGTATGACATGTTTGTTATTTCCCTTCCATGTCAAGGAAATGAATTCCACTGTGTATAAATACATTTTAAATTTAATTTAAAGTTTGTTTTATTTGACACCCTAGGTTTTTTATGCCAAACTATCTTAGCAGTAAATACCGGTAACTGAAACCGTCGGTATTTCAATTTCATAAGCTTTATTATTTATTATTTACATTATATAATTTTTTTTATGCATGACCGCATTGACCGCTATCTCACCTGATAAAAAGCGAAGATGCGGTCGAAGATGAAGCACGCTTGCCTAGAATATACCTTTTCACTCTTGACTTGAAGACTCCCTAAATTGGAGCAAAGACTCCCTTAATTAGGGAGCAAAGACGTGGGCAAAGAGTTCCACTCCTGCGCTGTACGAATGAAATGAAGAATTTTTAGTATTTGTTGTTATAGCGGCAACGGAAATACATAATTTGTGAAAATTTCAGCTTTTTAGATATCACGGTTTATGAGATACAGCCTGGTGACAGACAGACAGACATCGGAGTCTTAGTAATAGGGTCCCATTTTACCTTTTAGGTACGGAACCCTAAAAAGTAGTCGATTGTAAATCTACCTAATTGAAATATGTACATAACTATAATAAAGGTTTTTTCGTGAAAACTTTTTAGATTTTTTATTAGTATTAGTAATAAGTATTTATAAAACTATATAACTTATTCCATTGTATTTTTCTGCACTGTGACACTGTCGTCGCCGTCGAGGTCAATGACCACGACGCGAAGCAAGCGGGACTCGTCCCCGCGCGTCAGATACGTACATGTATAGCTATACACTTACGTTCGACCGTTTATTTGCCTATAGTTCTGGAAATACCCCGCCTTAAGCGATTTGAGCGGATTTTTGCGCTGCGATGCGGCCCGACATAATGTGCGCGAACCTTTAATGCAAGTCGATTCCAACATTTATTTTTTAACATCTAAATGGGAGGCATCTTACGAAAATAAGATAAAAGAAATGACGATGATATTTAAAAATCTTATTTATTTCTAAATGTAATACCTGATTAATATAATTTATCATTCAAAAGAGCCTTTTCCACGATTTCCGACATTGTCGCTTTAATATCCCGACATAAAACTTCAGCAACTAGCACTTTAGTTTCTGGTTGTACTTCTGACGGGACGTAAGCCCCCTCTCCTAATATATTGGTATCGTTCCAGCAATGTCCCAACGAGGCTTGAGACTCGCAGATCCTACCGAGTTGAAGCAGTAGCGATGTAATGTCTTCTAGCAAGGAAGGAAATGCTGTACATATCCTCACGAGAGATTTCAGAACTGGCTGAAACAATTCCAACCGCAAGTCGCTCGGTAAAACTGACAAAAGCGTAGACAAAGTGTTGACACACAGTCTCGCAATCGACATGGCTTTCGGTAACGCGTACTGTATAGATAAGTGTGACACGAGATCTACAGCAAATATTTGCTTCTCCAAAGACGCTTGACTCAAAAGTTCCGGTATGAAATCTAAACAAATGTGCATTGACGGTATTCCTTGCACAGTGATCGGCAGGAGCTCGCGTGGATAGCCTTGGAAGTGAACGAGCTTAGCCAATGAAGGCTCTGATATGAAAATTTGATGGAGGAATGAGCATATAATGCTTCTGACTTCTCGTAGTGACCACATCAATTCGGGCTTTGATTGGTCCTCTGGTGTTTCTAAACAAGCCTCCAGTAGTATTTGTAACGCGGCACTTTCTTGAGCGGCTACTAAAGCGTTTTTCAATTCCTCTCGTTCAGAATCTGATGTCAGCTGTCCACTCTTCTCTAGAAGTGGCTTGTCTAGCAAGTGGCGACTCAGTTGACTTCTAGATGCCGCTAAGCTCGCTTCCAAAATACGAAGAATTATTTTTAAAATTGGTCCACATCTAAATACTCGTATGTCGCATCGTAATACTTGCAGGGGGTCAACTAATACATTTTCTTGAGTGATGGTTACACTCTTCGTATTACCATTGATGTCCAACAATGCGTTAATCGTCATTATCCAAAGACAGCGCGGCAGCACAGTATTGAGTCGTAGCCATACTTCTCTGTATAATTCTTGTATATGACGCGGTACTAGGTCTCCGAGAACACTCTTAAAATACTTCACGAATGTTTCTGCGTACGGCCAGATATCTGTTGGATTTTTCGTTAGCATTGCTTTCAATATTTTACCAGTTTTGTACGGGGTCTCTTCAATGCATTGGAAAGCTTCATTGATAGCGTTTTCGGAAAGACTGACGTCGCTGACATGGCGTGAAGAATCTCCGAATACTTGATCATCCATCCAATCGTCTACCAAGGACAGCTGGGGAAAGTGAGTTGCTAGTAATTTTAGCAGGGGACTAAAGAGGACCCCATAACTCATCTGATCTTTCTGAGCCTGATGGAGCAAGTACTTGATCGGGAGTTCCGACAGGAAAGCGGCCGAATAACTTTTGACTTTTCTGCCGTTAGCCAACAGAGTGGCCGTGTTAGCTAGCCTCACATCTTCATACAAGAGAAGATAATATATGAGAAGCAGCTGAGACGCTAGCGTAGGCTTTTCTATGTCGATTTCGATCGGAGATTCATTATCGATTTCCATTGGACTGAATTTGGGTTTCTTTTTTAAATCAAAATTGGCTCCAAATATCGAGTTTCTAAATACTGCTCTTATTTCTTCTTCCGATATAGGTTTGTTAACATATTCTGCGGTGCTTTTGTTGTTGATGACGAGGATGGAGCTGACGTAGACTTCGACTAGCGCTGGCATGACGGGATGTAGGGGAGCTGTACAGTTGCATATTTGTTTGTAGATCCAGTTTTTTATAGGGACTTTATGCTTAGAGAATGCTCGCGATTTCAACAGCTGATGGATACAGTGAACGGGAAGGTAACCGGGTATGTTGCTGCTGAGGTTTACTGTAACGGGAACTTTTACAGCATGCGATGTTACTACCTGAAACAAGTGAAAACAGATTATAAAGCACGTTACTTTAGACAAAAGAGGTTTTGCATTAAAGAGCTCTTTTTCACAAGCTTTTCACCATTTGTTTGGAATTGAACTGAATTAACTTACCTGTTCCGTGAATATCTCGTGCGTGAAGGCCTGCTTGATGCGCGCGAGCCCGTTGGGGCGCACGGGCACGCGCATGCCGAGCGTGGCGCACACCAGCTCGCCCACCGCCGCCAGCTGCCCCGAGTGGAAGTGGATCGCGATCAGCAGCAGCATCTCCCCGAACGATGCGGTCACGCCTGACGTACTGAAATTATACTCCACTTATTACGAACTCCACTCGTTAACGTATTAACTAGTTTGAACGTACGATTTCGATGAACAGGATTATTGGTAACTTGCCAACTCTTCTTAATGTACTAAAATTGTCTTTAACAAAGTATTCCAAGAGAAAAACTTTTACTATGGACTAAATTGTAATTGTAATCGTGAAAAAAAAACTGTTTCAAACATTTCGTCGACAGTCTATGAACTTTTTGTATGGTACATCTAATTTGTTTTGGTATTTCAGTTGGCACCATATGAAATTTGTTCATATTGGTGTAATAAAGTCGCCCTTTAGAAATTTTGCATATATACTTGTATGTTACCAATATCCCTGTAGACATTAGTTTTGAATCTAAAATATATCTTGCATGTATTTACTCTCATATTGTTCTGCATGTATGAATATTTAACTGTTCTTACCTTTCAAAATAGGCTTCTTCTTTAACTAGCCACTGTACCCATTCAATGGCTTTCTTTTCATGTTCTGGTGCAGCTGAAATTAAAGGAATAAATTGTGCTTTCTAAAATAAATACAACTCATAACTCATAATAGCAATCAAGTCAAATAGATACCCATTAGTGATGTGCAAGCCAGAATCATACAGAGGCTTAGAGAAACAAATCGGACTCCGGCAGGCGTCGGCGGAGGCTTCTGAGTGACGAGTCTCAGTAAGCCAGCCACTTCGTCATCTTGAAATTTGATGCCCGCTATTCCTCTCAAGGCACAGTACAGTCTGAGCAATGCTGATGCATTGACACCAGCAGTAGAATCTTTTAATCTCTTTAGTAGTTCTTGCCGTAACATGGTGAGAGCCGCGTGCCCGTCGCCCTTGCCTCTCTTATGAGAATTTCTTAGGAATGTTGCAAACCATCCCCTTGTAGTTTGATCTGATCCAAGCAGCAGTCCAGATATAAAGGATACCTGTAATTTAAAAGATTAATACAGGATTATGGGGCACGGTAAAGTTAAATGGTTTAAGTTTCTTGTGTTTATTACACAACATTAAAAACTATTATGGATGTATGTTTATTATAACAATTATTTTTCACAAAAAATGACAAATCCAACTTCCATCACGTACCAAATCCGAACAGTTCGTTCGAATTGATGTATACAATTTTTACATTATTGTTGATTTTTCAAAAACCGGCTCACCCGATTTCGATAAATTTAAATGGGTGGGCCCTCGGGCCTCGGAACTGTACCCTTTCGAACTAAAATAGAATTTTGTGATTCGGTTCACAATTGGCGAAAATATCGAAGAACATACCTACACAAATAAAAAAAAACATACATACAGACGAACATAGAACCTCCTCCTTTTTGTAAGTCGGTTAAAATTAAGTACATCCAAGTTTAAATGCAACTTAAATGTATTAAGAATGCTACTCATTGGCATAGCTAGAGATATTCTCTTGGGGGCGGGCGGAGAGCTGCTACATCCTATTATCTGGAGTGGGTACTACCACTTCCCTAAACTACTTCAGAAAATTAGAATTTTCTAAATTCATGTTTCTAGGGTTATTCTATCTAGCTACACCACAGACATCTGTGAGCTACACCCATGATGTTACTACAAAAGGAACTAAATGCTATTGCTTTTTATAAGTATTAACATTATAACGCTTAGTAACAAGTAATAAATTTAATTTTTTTTTTTTTAAAAAACAAAGCTTGTTTTACTGAACAAGTACTCGCCAAGACGAATCAAACGAGCCGAAACTCGATAGAGTTGCGTCGTTTCATTGCAGAGTTTCTATGACCACCTTCCAGCTCCATCATCAGACCCTGGTTACCATTGAATTGAAAGACAAACTACTTGCCAAGACCATTCAAATGAACCCAAACTCGATGAGGTTGTGTTCTTTCATTGTTAAGTTCCTTTGGCCACCTTCCAGCACCATCATCAGATCAGCACCATGTCATCATAATATTGCATTGTCATGCGATTTACACATGTATGCAAAATTTCAGCTCTATCGGCAACCGGGAAGTGGATCAAATTTAACTAGCCGGGACAGGTGAAACTAAATAAAAGCTTGTAAAAAGCAATAGGATCTTTCATTAAACTGTGTGTAGGTCTCACCAGATCTTCTTGGTGTTGTGTCAGAGTTAGGGTGATGACCAGAGCTGGTAAACGAGATACTGAAGCACACTTGGCTCTGACTGATGCAGCTATGTAAGGGCACATGTCACACAGGGTAGCTAGAGTCTTAGCTCTAATGCCACCTTCCTCACTTCGCTCTGCGTTTACTACTAGAGATTCTGCCACTGTAAATAAAACAAAGAACATTTTCATCAGTTTAACCCATTATCCTAAAGAAATAGTACAGATTATGTCCTGAATAGACTATTTCTGAGGTTGTGGTGGTCTAGTGGTAGTGATTGTGGATCTTACAATCGTGGGTTCAAATTCTGGTCACATACATTTCTTTCTAATTTTCATTTCTCATTGGAGTTCTTTGGAATTTATGTATGTACGGAATTTAACACCACTTTTAGTTGAAGGAAAACGTTGTGAGTCCACTAACACACACTGGGCCAGCGTGGTGGATATGGCCTAATAACCCTTCATGGGTAGACCTACGTCCTGCAGTGGACTATTAAAAGGCTGATACAGTACAGTCTATTTCTACATGGTTAACTTTTTTATCAACCATTAAATTGCAATAAAGTTTCCCACTTACCCTCTTGCAATGTATCAGGCATGTTGGCCACAACCCAAGATATAATAATAGGTCCCTTATTCACATAGAGCAGAACCTCAACTATGTCACAGAGGTTAAGCAGATTAGGGAGCTCGGCAAGGCTGATGCATATTACGTCAGTAACCTCTTCTAAGTAAACATCATTGTCAAATAGCTCCGAGGGTTTCACAGAAAAGTCAGTGGTAGAGTTCTTGTTTTGGTTGTATTCTGTGAGCTGAGCTTGCATCAGCAAAAGTTCAGAAAGGACGAGGCG
Organism: Hypomecis atomaria; assembly: GCA_964007245.1. Lineage (NCBI taxonomy): Eukaryota > Metazoa > Arthropoda > Insecta > Lepidoptera > Geometridae > Hypomecis > Hypomecis atomaria. The sequence continues at coordinate 10,573,755 of OZ023281.1, read as the reverse complement.
CACTCTACGAGTTGAGTCAGATTGCTCGAAGTCTGTTGCTATGCCATTGATAATAGTAGGAACCAAGAAAGAATCCGAGCATTGAGAACCGTTTTTCTGCCTGTGAAATTTTAAAATTATTAGTACTGTGGATATTATATGTTAGATTAGTGAAATTGTATGATAGAGAGTGAAGTATTAAACCTTGACTGTTGTTCCTTTTTCAAGTCCACTTCTAATGAATGGAACTCAATAGACAAGAGCGATACAATGAAGTTGACCAAGTCTATTCCAGCAAGTAACGTAAGCACGTCTTTCTTAGCTTCAGCGCAATAATTAGTTATATCCAGTGGAGATATGAGAGCCATCCGGACAAGACATGGGATTATTGGTCTGATTTCTTCTGCAGTACATTTCATCAGTGTCGCAATATCTAAATCTTTTATAGCCCTAAATACGTGGGGTTCTACCGGTTTCATAAATACTGTATCCATGGTAAAGTGCTTCACTTGGGCCTTGAAAGTATGGTTGAGGTTAGGATTACTAAAGATACATTCACAGCTTTCAAACTGTAGACGATTGTAGTTGAAACTTGCTTAAATCTAAGTAGTAGTATTCAACTGCAGAAAGTTATCGATATGTCAGTTTTAGGAAATAAATTAACATTTTTCCTAATATAAACAAAACATGACAACGCCATTGACATCAGTGTTACCAACCAACTGAACTGCACTTAACCAAGTACTCTTTGCACTTAACTTCACTATCGTCTTTGTAGCTAGAACTTTTGTAAAAAGGTGCCAGATTCCCACCTCTCACCCCAAAAAGTAGCTAGAATTGGCCAAAGCTTTAAATTCATCTAAGCTCTAACTCAGTTCTGTGTTTTTGGGGAATAAATCTTCTGTTTTTTGGGTAAATCCAAATTCAAAGTCAAAAGTATGTATTCTTAAAAAAATGTGGTTACAAGGATCCTAGTTTAATTTCTAAAGCACAACACAATTAGCCAAATAGCATAAGAAAATTAGTGATATTCCTAATCAGATATCATGATTATAAAAACGGTAATTATTATAATTTATTATAGACCGTTCCTCATTTTGTCTCTGTAATTAATACACAAAAAAAGACAGGAAATAATTATAAATATGAAAATTCTTAAAGTTAAACTAAGTGCTAATATTTTCTAGTTACTTTAGTTAGTTAAAATCAAAATAAATTTCTCATGACTAGCGAACTCAAACGGTTAAAATAATAACTACGCAGAATCTATGTGTGAATAAACGACTTACAACAACAGACAAAAGTTGAAAAAATTAACACAGTGTGGATGAAGTCGATTGTTGAAAATAGCTAAAAAAATTGGTTGCCTGTAAAGTCGGTATACGGGCGAAAGTTTTACGTGACAACGACTTTGAGACGAATGAGACGAATGAGAGCGCATGAAGTGTGAGCGGGGAGCGTAACGCAGTTTCTTGAAGTGTCACCCGGCAAACCAATTTATAAGACGTTGTCACGTCAAAAAAAGTAGCTAGATTTTTTAGCTACAACTTTTTAGAAATTGTAGCTGCCAGGTGTGCAAAAATAGCTAGATTTAGCTATAAAGTAGCTAAGTTGGCAACAGTAATTAACATAAAATGACCATGCATGACATTATTGACATAACATGACAGAATGACGTAAACGACAGTCTTGACACATTGACAATGACATTTCATTTGATGAAATCACAGAGACACAAGAGGGATAATGTGGTCGATTAAGAAAAGAAAGAAAGAGATGCAATGATTTAAATGGCATGAGTTAGAAAGACATGAATCATTTTTTTTTTGTTTTGTTCCATATAAATCTACGATCAGTTTCACTTTAAGTAGATGTTTTGGGTGTTCGGTTCACATGTCAAGTGTGCACTCCAGTGAGTGCATCTCCTCTTATTGATCTCATCTTAATTGATGACAGGCTTTCTTTTTAGCCTCGGTACATATCCTTGCTCTGTGAGTGTTACAGCCAGCTCATTGGGATGTCTTTACAGCCGATGCTTGTATTTTTTGCAGGTTGCGGATATATCTTCTTGGACTGTGCCCATTTCCAGGTTGCTGTGGATTTCAGTATTGGTTGTGTATCAGGACACTTCGCTTATAGTTCTCAAGATCGTGTTTTGCATCCGTTGGATCTTTGAGATTTGTGAGTTACAAGCGGATCCCCACAATTGGATACCATACATTCATAATGGCTTGAGAACGCTTTTGTATATGAGCAGTTTGTTGTCGATTGACAGCTTGCTGTTTCTTCCAAGGAGCCAGGAGTAGCTGGTGTATCTTAATTTGATTTCTTCTCTTTTAGCTGAGATATGGGTCAGAGGATACCAAAGGGGGCACTGAGATAAAAAAGACTTTTCACTAAAATACTACGCCATAAGTAATCTTCGGGATCCGGTGGGATGTGGGAGTATAACGGTGGGGAAACCCCTGCACGCACCCGGAGGTCATTGACCTTGACTTACCTTGTCCCCTAGGTTATTGACCTTAAATGACTTTAACCCCGAAATAATTGACCTTGAATGACCTTGACTCCAAGGTCATTGACCTTGACTCCAAGGTCATTGACCTTGACTCTAAGATCATTGACCTTGAATGACCTTGACTCCAGAATCATCGACCTTGACTGACCTTGACTCCAAGCATCGGGTTGACTGACCTATCCTACAAAAAGACCAAAAAAAATTGATAGACCCACTGGAGGTCAAAATGGTGTATGGGAACGTTGATCCTGAGTATCTCTCCTACCCATTCCCAACATAAAAAAGGGGGGTTGCCAGAATACCACACGGTGTGAAAAATAATCAATGTCTTTTTTCCTTTATAACTGCGCCCCCTCTCGTATACAAGCACCAAAAAAAATTTTTAGACCCATCGGAGGTCAAAACGGTGTATGGAAACGTTGATCCTGAGTATCCCAGGGTATATCCTGGACGAGGGAGACGAGGAATCCAAATCCAAAATTGCCGGTGCAGATCCTGCAGATAATTGTTTTATTTTTGCAGAAGATTTATTAAAGAGTATAAAACAATAATGTGCGCGTTGTCAGCCGCATTGATAAGTCGTTTCTGGCGCATCGCCGGCCGCTTCCGGGGCACGCTCGCTTCGCTCGCTCGGCTCGCGCGTTGTTGTCACTGTTCAAACCTTACCTAACCTACGACGTCGAAATACTTTAGCGAAGTCCTCGTGTTGGTTAGGATAAATAGGAACGACCTAAACTCGTAATAGGACAGATTGTCTCTGGCGCTTCACCGGCCGCTACCGGGGCACGCTCGCTTCGCTCGCACGGCTCGCGCGTTGTTGTCACTGTACAAACCTAACCTGACCTACGACATCGAAATACTTTAGCGAAGTCCTTCGGTTGGTTAGGATAAATAGGAACGACCTCAACCCGTAATAAGGACTGATTGTCTCTGGTGCTTCGCCGGCCGCTGCCGCGGCACGCTCGTTTCGCTCGCTTGGCTCTCGCGTTGTTGTCACTGTTCAAACCTAACCTAACCTACGAGTCAAGGTTGATGATTTTGTTGTCAAAACCGACTATTTTGGAGTCAAGGTCTTTCAAGGTCAATGATCTTGGAGTCAAGGTCAGTGACCTCGGGTGCATGTAGGGGTTCCCCCACCCTTATTCTCCCACATCCCACCGGATCCCGAAGATAACATAGGCGTAGACAGTCAAGGTCGATGGTCGGAGTAAAGGTCAGTCAAGGTTAATGATTTTGTTGTCAAAACCGACTATTTTGGAGTCAAGGTCACTCAAGGTTAATGATCTTGGATTCAAGGTCAGTGACCTCCGGGTGCGTGCAGGGGTTCCCCCACCACATCCCACCGGATCCCGAAGATTACATAAGGTGTAGGATTTTAGTGCAAATTTTCTTTTTCCTCAGTGCCCCCTTTCGTACACTAGGTAGGTACGTTGGTTTTTCATAGCTTTCCTATGTACTTAAATCCTGATAAAAGTATATAAATTAAATGCTGTATTTCTACTTAAAAAGGTAAGTGGGCACGTAGGGCATTTTGCCGCTCCTTACACAAAAAGACGCGCCCACTCTAGGGTTTAAGAAAATATACCATTACCGTGGCTCTGGCTAGACCTCACAAAGCGGCTACTTGTTAAGTATATTCGAAAATAACATGTTAGAGCGTCATTACCCGGAACTTGAGCGGCATTACCCAATGTCAGGGGCAATGCCGCTCGAACATGTTTTTTTTATAATGTTTTCTGACTACTAGTAAGTCAAAGATATATGCCTATGTTGATAAATCGTTGATTACTCGATAATTAAAGACTTTTATACTTTTCTTAATTTTGCGTTATATTAAATAATTTAAAAAATACACCATGTTTGCCTTAAGTGAACGCCATTCCCCCTCCCTACCCTACCATTGCTTCCACGTTTGTGATTAATTTCGGCAGAGAAATCTTGCACTCATTGGGTTTACACTACATTGAATAAGGCTTGAATAATGAACTCCAAGTGATAACGAGAAAATAAAACCTATCCTAACCTATTACCTCTGCGCGCTCATCAATCATCAAACCTATCGTTTCCCGAAATAGTCGAAAACGGTTGCGACTTGCGAAAACTCTTTGCAAGGCCCGTATCTGTTCTAAGTAAAGAATTTTTTTTCTCCCATCTCGGAAAGACTGTTTTTGCTCTTCGATATCTGAGTGCAAAAGACGTTTTTATCCGCTAGAGGGGAAAGTAAAATTGAATTTAGAACATCGTGCGCACTAAGTTTGTGTTTAAAACACCATTAAACCTATTGAGGTACTTCTATCTTCATGGCTTAGGGTGCCGAATTTAACATACAACCTATTTTTAATTTCTTGAAAACTGACTCTGAATCTTCTTGGTGCATTTTTAATTTTCTTTGCGCGCGCCATTTTTTTCGTGTCCTATTTTTTTAACCTTACGTTATATTATTATACTCTTTGCCTTATGTTAAAAACAAAAAACTTGAAACTAAGTGAAAAACCACGGAAAAACCTAAAATTAGTGATTCTAGGGAAGAGGAAGTTTGTTTAACACCAACAGAATTGACTGAAACTGTTAATTATGCGCAATATTATTATACTCTTTGCATTATGTTAAAAACGAGAAACTTAAAATTAAGTGAAATACCTGAAATTAGTGATTCTTGCGACGAGGAAAACCAACAGAATTGACTGAAACTGTTAATTTTGCGCAATATTATTATACTCTTTGCATTATGTTAAAAACGAGAAACTTAAAATTAAGTGAAATACCTGAAATTAGTGATTCTTGCGACGAGGAAAACCAACAGAATTGACTGAAACTGTGAATAATGCGCAAATGAGCTTTCTCATTCAACAATCACGCAAGAACATCCGCAAGAAGTATGGAAAACAGTACGATATGTAGACGACTTTAGTTATTTTCTCGCTGAGGTGGGATGAAAAGTTACGTGTTGCACTCGAGTGCAAATGTTTTTCACCTTGTGCTCTTTTGATTCCCTCGCTAACGCTCAGGATTTAAGAAATCAAAAATAAGAATCCTTCAATTAGAATCCTTAGAAATTTTGAATCCTTCGCTTGCTCGGTCATCAAAATTTAGCACGTGATTAAAAAGCAACTCAAAAAGCCACCTGCTCGAAAATGACCCATTATATGTCATAGAATCTCAACGTAAAACGGGTCATTATTATCTTAACACAATCTCAAGGGCTATGGCAGGTCAATAATTCCAGCGCCTCCCACCCGCTAGTAGACATCTTTGCCGACGAATGGACAACTATTGCTAAAAATATTCTTTCATATTGCGAAGAAGTCAAATTATGATCTCAAAATTATTTATTCCTAACATTTAACGGTAGGTAAGTATAGTTAGCGTAAAAATTATAATAATACGTTGTTATTCCTATTAATTTTATTTCATTTTTGTATATTCTATTGTATTTTTATGTAACATTTTTATTCGTAGTCTTTAAGCATAAAAAATGTAACGCCTAGTATTAAGTGCTGTAAGTTACATTTTTTGTAAATAAATGAATTGAATTGAATTGAATAATGTTGTATGAAACTCCCTAGGGGTTATAAAAAAACTTAAATTGATAATAGACCCCCGACACAATCTTTATCTTTATCTTTCATTTGTCAACCATTTTGGGCACATTTGTAGAATTTTGGTTCTTCCATCCCCACTTTAACCCATCATAACTCTTAAACGGCTCAATCGATTTTTATAAAAACCACTCTCGATTAAGTCTCCTTTCATCAAAAAAAAAACTAAACTGAAATCGGTTCAGTGGTTCGGGCGCTATGATGCCACAGACAGACAGACAGACAGACAGACACACAGACAAACAGACACATCAAACTTATAACATCCCTCTTTTGCGTCGGGGGTTAAAAATGATTTAAATTTGGAACGTCTAATTCGCATGAAAATCTCTCAACTTAGAACATTTAAGGATTAGTTATCAAAGGGCACAGACCCTGGAGTCTGTAAATCACTAATTTAAAGTAAAAAAAAAAAAATAAGGACATCGCAAAAAGGTTTCAATTTTCATTTTGCAAAATCAAATAAGTACCTATAACCTCTTTACATTGTACGGCAACTGGCATTGTAAGGAGGTTCTACTCGACTTCACAGAATAAAACCTCTTTGGTACCAGTATCAGTTCGATTTTATAGAATAAAAAAAAAAACCTCTTTGCAATACCCGTGTTAGGCTATGATAATCGAGCTGGCCATGGTCTTATTTTTTTTTCATGTAGTATTTCCATTCTCTTTTTTAGTATTAATTGTGTGCGATTCTATGAAAATTCGTGGGTAAATTCTAATTTGTTTTAATTTATTGTGAAAAATACCGAGTTGCCTAATTACCTACCTACACTTAGTGATTATATGACGTAAGTATCAGTCATATTCTTGGGGTTATATTTTCTCGCAGGATGTATGAAAAGTAGAGTACGGACCTCTAGAACCAAGTTTGTCTTCGTCTTGAGCGACTTGAACCCCTCGCTTCACTCAGGACTCTGAATAATGTAATAAAACAAATGTAAAACTACATGGGATATAATTAAGAATAACAGGTATGTAAAAACTAGCACCATTGAAAAAATAAAAATTGATAACAAAGTAATTGAAGACCATGTCCAGATAGCGAATACATTTAACAAAAACTTTATAGATACAACTAAGTAATAATGCCCCTATGGAAAACCAAAATATACGCCTTACGCCCAATAAGAACACAAATAGCAACCCTTCTAGCCTATTCTTAAAACCTACCAGTCCAAATGAAGTTATAGCTATCATAAAATCACTCAATAATACAAGTTCGGTAGGTTATGATAAAATAAATACACGTATACTCAAACTATGTAGTGATGAATGTGCAATAATTCTAAGTTATCTAATTAACATGTCTTTTGAACAAGGTACCTTCCCAGATGCTTTAAAAATGTCGACTATAAAACCTCTTCACAAAAAAAATAACAAATACAACGTTAATAATTATAGACCTATAGCTTTACTACCCGTTTTGTCAAAAATATTCGAAAAAGTCATGCACAAGAGATTATACACCTTTATCACAAAACACGACATTTTAAAAAGTGAACAAAATGGGTTTCAAAAAAACAAATCAACTACATTGGCTAGTTTTACTTTGGTGAAGACCATTACAGAGCACATTAATGCGAAAAACGCAGTAGCAGTAGTTTACTTCGATATGAGTAAAGCATTCGACTTTGTTTGCCACAAAACACTGCTAAAAAAACTAGAAAAAAGTGGAATCCATGGGCTTGCTTATGATTGGATTATGAGTTACCTGAATAAAAGAAAACAGCGAGTAGAGATAAAAAATATTGATAAACATAACTTTTTAACTAGTTTCTTCTCAGACTACAAATACAACGAATCTGGCGTCCCTCAGGGCAGTGTTTTAGGACCTCTACTATTTTTACTGTATATCAATGACCTCCCAAATATTATTCCTCATAAATCCGTTCTATTTGCCGATGACATATGCATTATAATTCCAAAACAAAAGAACATCAATTTCGAGGACAACATTAATGACACGATTAAAACTGTAGTAGAATGGTTAAACAGAAATAACTTAAAAGTTAATATAGACAAAACCAAGTTTATGCAATTCTACAACATAAAGACAAAACCACAAAACCTAAAAATTGTGTATCAGGGCAACCAAATAAAAGAAACAAATACAGCCACATTTCTTGGTATTAATATTGATAGCCACTGTAATTGGAAAGCACATGTAGAAAAAGTTTGCTCAAAACTTAGCAGCTTCGCATTTGCTCTTCGCAGATTGTCCTTAGTAGTTTGCAAAAAAACTGCCCTTATGGCTTACCATGGTTATGTATCGTCAATTCTGAGATATGGTCTGATAATTTGGGGCAACTCAGTTGAGCAAGAGAGAACTTTCATTGCTCAAAAACGGTGCATACGAGCAATCTGTTGTGCTGGACCCTTAGATTCGTGCAAGGCATTATTCAAGGAATTAAAGGTGCTTCCACTCCCATCAATGTACATCTTTGAAATCTGTATGTTCGTCAAAAAACATCCTGAACTTTTTGATAAGTTATCAGTTAATCGTAAATATAACACAAGGTATCCTAACAAGCTCGTGTTTCCACAATGTAATAATGAACTCTACCGACATAACTGTTACATAATGGCGCTAAGAGTGTACAACAAACTTCCAGAGTCACTTCGTTTACTTCCTTATTCTAAATTACGACTCAAGCTTTTCAAATGGTTAGCTGAACCCAACTTCTACAAAATCAAAGATTTTCTTGAATATAATGACATCAGATACAGTCCATCATTAAGATAGAATAACCATCACCATATATGGTAATAAGTATCACCTGTATAATTACATATATTTATATCATAATTTTAAATTATTTTAAATTATCTGTTAGCGTTAAATCTTTATAAATTGTATATCCTTGTAAATTGTATAGTATTTATTTAGCCTTTGTAAATTCTTAAGTACCTAATACTTAATTCATCGTAGTCTATCGAAAAAGAAAAAAAATATATTTATATATTATATAGGTTGGAATGAATGATAGGTTGAACCCACCAACCCGCATTAGACTAGCGTGGTGGGTTACCAGTCTAAACCCCTTCCCTCATGATGAACAAACCTAAAAATTGGCCCCAAGTGCCCGGCGTCTCCAGCGGGAACGCCCCTGATGACAGCAGGCAGCCGACCCCTGGAACAGGGGGCGCATACAATCCCCGGGTGAGGTTACACTGTCAGACGAATATGGCTAGTCAAATGGACACCGATAAATTAAACATTTTGACCTATAATGTTCAGACGCTTCGTACAGAAGCAAGATTAGTAGAACTGGAAAATGCCTTAGAAAAAATAAATTATGATATAATAGGACTTGCTGAAGTTCGAAGAGATGGAGAAGATACATTAGAACGAACAAACAACATATTTTATTACAATGGATCCGGAAGTCTATATGGAGTAGGTTTTATTATTTCGAAAAAATGGCAACACAATATAATTGAATTTAGAGGTTTTTCTGACAAGATAGCGTTAGTCAAATTTCAAATCGCAGGTGCAAAGACTCTAACAGTGATTCAAGTCTATGCTCCGTCATCATCCCATCCAGATGACGAGATAGAAGATTTCTACCACCAACTAAACAATATATATGACGAGCACAAAGGCACCTGGACTCTAATCACTGGAGACTTCAATGCCAAAATTGGTATTAGGGAAGATATCGATAACCCTAATATTGTCGGCCCCTACGGCTTAGGCACCAGGAATACACGCGGAAAACGACTTCTTCAATTTGCTTTCGGTCAGGATTTATGTATAAGCAACACGTATTTTCATAAACAACCCCAGCGTCGCTGGACTTGGTTTTCACCAGACGGCACCACAAAAAACGAGATAGATTTTTGTTTAACAAAAAGAAAGGAAACAATTACTAATGTCGACACCATAAATAGAATTCAATTTTCATCTGACCACAGGCCACTTCGTGTCACCGCAAAATTTAACACAACAATAATAAGAACGCGAATGATCAAAAATAACATAAGACGTCTTGACAGAGCAACACTAGTCCCACACAAAGATATGTTTGTACTCGAGCTACAAAATAGCTTTAACACCTTAGCTACTCGTGATTGTGATGATGTCAACCAACAGTATGAGCACATTAAAACTAGTATTAAAAAAGCCAGCTTAAAAGTAAAACCCGTCAAAGAAAAACTGGAAAAACTTACGAGTAGTACTAAATTACTTCTGGAAGAAAGGCAAAACACCCAATATCGAACACCAGAATTTAAACAAATAGACAAGATAGTTAAAAGAAGTATTCGGAAAGACATACGAAATCATAATTTAAATATAGTCCGGAAAGCTCTAGAATCTAACAAATCACTCAAAACCGCAAAACAAGGAATATCAAACGGTAAAACTAGCATCACACGTCTCAAGGACTCCAATGGCAAAAATCAAACGGATAAAAGTGTCATACTAAAAATTTGCACAGATTTTTACACTCAACTGTACAGCGATTCAACAAGCAACAACAGTGACCTAGGGGAATACTCATGCTCCGAATCGATTGTGCCGATTAGTGGCTATGAAGTTCATCGCGCTCTTTGTAGCATGAAGTACAGTGAAAGTCCCGGAGAAGACGGTGTCACAACCGAAGCTCTCAAAATTGGAGAACCTGCACTTTTACCTCATATCACCAATATTTTTAATTCAATTCTGCAAACCGGTACTTTCCCTAATAACTTTTGCCACTCTACTATCATTCTTCTCCATAAAAAAGGCGACAAAACAGATCTAAGTAATTATAGACCCATAAGTCTCATATCACACATGTACAAAACTTTTATAAAAGTGATCGAAAACCGAATATCTGCCAAATTAGATTCACATCAGCCTCCAGAGCAGGCCGGATTTCGACCTGGCTTTTCCACGACAGACCATCTTCAATCCTTAAACCAAATCATCGAAAAACACCACGAATATAATCTACCTTTGTACATAGCTTTTATTGATTATTCAAAAGCCTTCGATAGTATAAGCCACGCTTCACTTTTTCATGCACTAACCAGACAAGGTATAGACTCAACCTACATTAACCTTCTTCAAAAAATTTATAACATCAGCACAGCAGCAGTTAAAGTAAATAGCACTGGACCATCGTTTCATATTACAAAAGGAGTGAAACAAGGTGACCCCCTGTCTCCAAAACTTTTTACAGCTACACTGGAAGAAATTTTCAAAAAATTGCCGGCCAGCTGGAAAGAAAAGGGAATTGATGTTGGCGGAAAGAAACTGTCGCTGACGACATAGTTCTGTTTTCTTCCTCAGCTGCAGAACTCACAGAAATGCTAGAAGACCTAGCAACAGCTAGCCTCGAGGCAGGCTTGAGAATGAATTTGTCAAAGACCAAGATTATGACCAACCGCTCTGCACACCGCATCTTCGTTGAGGACGAGGAGATTGCATACGTCCATGAATACGTATATCTTGGCCAAATAGTCTCTTTCCAAGCGCGACAAGATAAAGAAGTAGCTCGACGTATCGAAAACGCCTGGAAGAGCTGGGCCATGAAAGATCTTATGAAAGGCGAATTACCGCTATGCCTAAAACGCAAACTGATGGATGTGTGCATTCTCCCCGTTCTTACATACGGCGCCCAGACTTGGTCTTTGACTAAAAATCAGAAGGCCGCGCTCGCGGTTTGCCAACGAGCAATGGAACGAAGTATATTAGGAGTCAGATTAATAGACCGAGTTAGAAACACTACACTGCGCTCAAAAACCAAGATTACCGACGTTTGTCAAAAAGCCGGACAGCTAAAATGGGATTGGGCGGGACACGTCTGTCGCATGATGGACGACCGCTGGGCAAAGGTCACCACCGACTGGATCCCAAAATCCAAAAGACCTTTGGGCCGACCCAGACGCAGGTGGCGTGACGAACTGAGCTCTCACGACAAGTGCGCGGTCTAATGCTGTGGTGGCCCAGTGGGGCCACCACAGCATTAGACCGCGCAGTCTGGAAGGAGGGAAGGGAGGCCTTTGCCCAGCAGTGGGACAACGCAGGCTGAAATAATAATAATAGGTTGGAATATCTTAGTAGGTACTTAACCTTTGTAATCTTTGCTAGAATACACTATCTTTAAATGGAATTGATTTCAATTCAATTTTCGTATGCCACATTGGCTAATTGTGTTGTACTGTATATTTATAAAATAAGACCTTTGTAACCACAATTTCCACGAATAAATACTTTTGACTTTGACTTTGAACTAAATTATTCGCTTCGCTCGGGAATTATGTAACTTAGAAAGACCCCGCTGCGCTCGGGAGTTAACTATAGAGTCCCTCGCCAGGGTCCAATTGTCGCCCGTGACATAAGACACCACTTGGTTCTCTGGGTACCACAGAAGAGAGAAGGAAATCTAGTTCTGCTGTTCTGTGCTGGGTACATAATCTACTAATTCACAAACTTAGTACATACTATGTTCTAAATTCAATTTTACTTTATTCTCTAGCTAGCGGATAAAAATGGCTTTTGCACTCGGATTTCGAAGAGCAAAAACGCTCTTTCCGAGATGGGGGAATGAAAAAGAAAATATTGTAGCGTAGATATTGCGTAGACGTCTTGGATATCCGTACACGCGGTTTAAGCCGTATAAGCCGAATCAAGCTTCTTGGCGTTTGTGACACGAGGCGGGTGGTTGGGCAGCAGCAATATATTATACAATATATATTAGCATTAAGTATATTATATGTTAGCGGCGCAAGAGAGGGGTTGTGCGCAGCTTGTAGTTTGATTTGGCTAAAAGTACAGCACGGTCTGCGTAACGCTACAATAATATTTATGAATGTCTCGATCCTGTACCTACCTACTCGGTAACGGCTCTAACGACTTTTAACCGACTTCCAAAAAGGAGGAGGTTCTATGTTCCTCTCTGTGTATTTTATTTTGGATAAATATTGTTGATCGATATTTTCGCTGATTTGAAATATTATTTTGTGGTTCAAAAGGGTATACTCCCGAGGCGGTTCCATTTAAATTTTATCGAAATCGGCGGAGCCGTTTGTCACATCGCTTCGATGATAACTATTAGAATTTTGTGCACAATTGAAGTCGGTTGTGCTATTTTTTGCGAAAAATAATTATGTAGTTTGCTATTGACATGTACATAGATATTTTTGTGTAGTTAGGTAAGTTTATCTATATCTACTTATAAGTAATATTTCTAGGAATATGTTAATTTATATAGTGGAAAGTAAGTGCTATATAGTACCTAAGCATTTAAGTAAAATTTATAAACTAGTTCTTGGTACTTAGATTTGCATGACTATCATCTTCAGAAGTATACATCAGCCTATATTACTATCTAATGGTCTACAATACTTGTAAATAAAAATTCCTCTCGTAAATAAAGCGTAGGCAAAAGTTAATTTTCATCTTGCCATGCCATATGTGCCGTGCCGAGGAAAGGCGCGACTAATGTGTTGGTTATTAGAGCAGAACGCAATAAATTAGGTGTTTTCATCGCATTTTTTCTTACAAAAAATTTTGACAGACTGTCTTATGTAAAAGTGTTTAGTATAAGTTAAAATAATCGGCCAAGTACGAGTCGAATTCGCGCACGGAGGATTCCATACAGTGTGGGAGTCCCCCCTTAAATATTTATTTTATTTTTATTATTTATTATTAAACTGAATACACAACTAAAATATACTGTGAATATTTCAAGCATCTATCTTTTACCATTATTAATATAGAGCTAAAAACAACGAAAAAATCAGGTTTGTTATTGTAAGGGATCCCCCTTAATTATTAATTATTTTATTTTGTTTTTAGTATTTGTTGTTTTAGCGGCAATAGAAATACATCATCTGTGAAAATTTCAGCTATAACGGTTCTTGAGATACAGTCTGGAGACGGACAGACGGACAGCGGAGTCTTAGTAATAGGGTCCTGTTTTTACCCTATGGGTACGGAACCCTAAAAATATCTGTGGATAGGAGATATTTTTAAAATAAATAAACAAAACGTTGTTTGTAAAATGAAACACTTCTAAAATATAAAATTTTTGGAAAGAATTTCATACGAACATTTGGTTTTAAAGTGATATTTTGCCTTAAACTGTTTGTGAAACATTAGGGAACCCTTAAATATACTAGTCTGTTAACAAAAAATACACAATTCCATATTATATGTATCTTATTTTCGAGCAAATTAACCCCATCAAAAAATCATAAGGTGAGGGGTAGCACAATCTATAAACTTCTAGAATAACACTTTCGCCAAGAAGTATTCGATAGCAAATATACAAGGTTACTGGTCAATGTTTTGATGTAAAGAATATGTCTTTAAAAGGATGCTAATTAATTACCAATAATCCTGTATAAGAAGAACCAAGATTAAAACTTCGATTCAGCAAAATACCTAATTATCATACATTTTGCTTTAGCTAAAGATAGTAAAATGTATATCTACGTGTGAATGTTGTGCTAGGCACACAGTATTTCAAAATAATACATCTGTAGCGTGATCAATAATAATAGGTCGGGGAAAAAGTTTCTTCGCATTTTTTAAGAAAATTCAAAACATTTTTTAAAATAGTTTATTTACATTTAACTAAAGTATGTAGATACCATTTTGTTCGATAGCTTTTTGCCATCTTGTAGGTATGGACATGATCCCATTGCTATCGAAATTTTGGGACTTCTGATCAAATTACCGCGACAAGTGGTTTAGGCAGTCCTCTCGTGATATTAACCTGACACTACCTAAAGAATTCTGAAGAGACCGAAACAGGTGGAAATCTGAAGGTGCAAGGTCAGGAATAGTCCTGACGCCGTATAGACTGCGGATGCATTAACACCTCCCAGCCAAACTCTCTTAATTTTTGCTGAGTGGCTAAAATGTGTGAGGTCAAATGAGTACACGGTTCATTAGGTTTCTTTCAGTGAGCTCGTGAGGTACCCAAATATCGAGCTTTTTTGTGTACCCAGTTTTCTTCAAATGCAATGACCACAATACAGTTTTAACAACTGTATTATGGTCAATTCCCAGTTCTTCAGCTACGTCGTGACTACTGATATGCCGATCTTGCTCCACTTTTTCGAAAATGGCATCCATTTTATCCGTAATAGGGCGACCAGAGCGACGTGCGTCTTTGACATCAAAATTTCCGGATTGAAAACGCTTAAACCAAATTTGTGCTACTCCCACAGACACTGCACTAGGTCCATAAACATCGCAATTTTTTCTCGCAGCTTGCGTTGCATTTTTACCTTTTTTGCAGTAAAATTTTAAAATGTATCGAATTTCTTCATTAGATTCACTCATTTTGACGGTACGAAAAACAAATGAAAATCACACATTTTCCTAATTTAAATTTGGAATTATGTTCTTTAAAATTAAATCTTTCAGTGATACCAAAACCAGCCAGATACAAATAGTATAGCCAAAGAGATTTTATTACAAGTTCAAACATACTATAATGCGAAAAGACTTTTTCCCCAACCTAATTTTAATACTGTTCTGTACTGTACCAGCCTTTTGAATAGCCCACTGCAGGACGTAAGCATACCCACAAAGGGTGATTGGGCCACATCTACCACGCATGGCCTAGTGCGGGTTGATGGATTCACAAGTACGCCATTGAATTTCTTCTACGGACGTAGGTATGCAGGTTACCTCACGATGTTTTTCTTCACCGAAAAGCCATGCATGCAGTGGTGTGAAATTCCGTACCTACCTACATTAATTCATGTCAGTCCAAACAAGGTTATAGTGATATTTATTTATAAATTCCGGGGACGTATCTACAAGCTGAATGTCTGTCCATAGTTATTTGTTCATTGGGCCTAAGATTATCAAAATTAGTTATTTCAACTTCACTATCACTTCATGATAATGACATATTAGCAATTTCGCAGCAATTAGTATGCCGTAGAAAAAAATCAAGCTCTGTTAAATAACATATTTTCATGATTTCAATTAAATATGATATCAGGTGCTCCGTCTGGTTTTATACCTCTCAAAATAGCTGAGCGAGACCCTAATATCATAAAATTATAATTCATTCTGTTAAGCTACGTGGCTGCCGCGCTACGAGACGTTTTTAAATAAGAAATTGTAGGGAAGCATGTATTTTTAATTCTCAACGTCTCCAATTTTGAGCTTTTGTGTCAAGGGAACAGATTTACTTTAGGTAAGCATGAACGGAATCAATTTGGTCTCGACACCAGACACGGATTTAGGGGATCAACCTGTCGTCTCTACGAGTCCCTGCGCGACAACGGCCGCGTAGCCGGCCTACGTCAACTAATCTCGGTGATTTCAGAGGATCGGATTAACCTATTTGAATAAAATAATAACATGTTCATAAAATTATAGTCGTTGGTCGGTTTTTGTTCATTTTTATTACTTTTGACTGAAAATCTACTTTAATAAAATTAGTAGTAAAAGTAGCGAGTTAACTGCGCTTAATGAGATGTATAATGACGTTATTATATTTTGACTGGGGCAGATAATGATTGAGTACAAAATAGTGTTCTCAAAATACGGGAATCAATGTGTAGTATGTGGGGTCGAGTGGTGAGGGCGGGGGCGGGCGGCGGAGCGGGCAGCGCGGCAGGGCGGGCGGTGGAGCCGGCGGCGCGGCGCGGCAGTCGCACGCGGGCACGTGCGCACCGCCCTCGCGCCGCGTCACACCCGCGCCGCTCGCCGCCAGCGCCTGCCCGCACCGCGCGCCCTCGCCTGCACTCGCTCGATACCCCCGGATAATACGATTTACCAACCCAACTCGTCATCCAATATTCTTTCTCATCCATGAGCCGCTAACCCCAAACGCGATCATTGTCCTCACGCAGTTTTTGTGGATTCAATATTTATGGGTCAATAGTAAGACTTTTACGGAGATTGCTTACATCATCGAAACCATTATTTAGGCGGGAAACGTAATAACAGTAACGAAATGAATCGGACAGCCTTGGCGTGAATCTTACTCGTCACGAAATATTATATTCAGTAAGAGAATGGAAATAGATCTGTTAGGATAAATTATAACTTATCTCTATGAAATAAAATTAAATAGAACATCATTACCGTACCACGGTCTGGGGTAACATAGCTTTATGGCTCTACAAGTAAGCTGTTATTTTAATTGACAGTAACATACTTAGGTAAATGAGTAGTAGGTGCAGAACATAAATGAGTCCTCGGTTAGCCGCGGCCAGCGTCCGCTTCGGTTTTCTGCACATTTTCCGGCCTTGTAACTGTCTCGCGGGATGCACACACTCTATGTAATACTATACATTGTGGTCTTCATACATTTTAGCGCCCATAGGTGAGTGCTAAATATTTTATATAAGGCCGACATAATATTTTACAGGGTATGACATGTTTATGTTCAGTTTGTAACGAAATCGTTTAACCACTGACAGAATGTATTTCTAAATGTAGAGCTAGTAATGAATATAATAATAAATTATGTAAGCCCGGCAACATTTTATTGATACACATAAGTAAGTAGGTAGGTAAATGTTACAATATTTTGTTATGAATTGAACCGAAACAAATTGGCACTTGTTACTCGTTGGCATAAACGTGCACGCGAAAATATGCAAACATAGGGAACAAGAAGATTTAGTTAGAATTGTTTTAACTTGTTTGATTTTTCTTAAATGCCTACTAAGCAATTATTTCGTAAAGTTACATACCTACTTGGGAAGTGGTTTTTAATTTTTTCTAAATCTTTCATTATTTTTCAAGCAAAATAGAAACGTCCTTTATCAGTTTAAATTGACATGCCCCACACCCATGCTCTATTAATGATCCATCATGATAGTAATGGAATCGTGCTTTACACTTATAAGTTTTGTAGTTAAGTATAAATCACATTTCGTCTATGTTTTTTTATATAGAATAGGAGGTTGCTTTTTTTACTTATAGTTGTTTTAACTACGGTTTCATGATATGGCATGTCCTGTAAGTAAAATACAAGAAGTGAACTGATATTATAGGTACGTACTCGTACGTAGGTAAACACATCTTGGCTGAATTACTTATTGTAAAGATTTGGTGTAAAATATAAACGTTAAAAAACTATATCTACACTAACATAAAACAATCGTACTTAACAAGCACCTGCATATTATCGAGACTTATTAGATCGAAATGCAAAGCTAGTCTTATCACGTTATTAATTTTTTTACATTAAAATATAGAGTTAAGAATCATCGTCAAGTACATTAACTTTTTATCGTAATTTAATAAAACCAGTACCTAAGCTACCTTATCACAAAATTTTATGTGTTTACCTACTCCTTAAGCGTCGCGTAACGATTTCTAAATACTCATAATCTACAATCGTAGATGATGAATGGCTGATTCTACGAGTAAATTCAATGTCATATCAACCAATCATCATACATTTTACTATCGTTATGTAATACTTACTAATTAGGTGGGTACCTACCCAAAATTTTATAAATAGGTACATACTTAATATTTTATGCCAGTTATACAACATAATTTACACTCAGATAATTGCTCACATAACGTTCAATATTTGCAGCAAAAACAAATTAAATGTTCCATTTCTTTGAAGCAGTGAATCATTCATGCTGCCCTCCTTGCTTTATCCTCTCGAAGATGTACCAAGTTGACGAGCGTTTCTGCTAAACATGGAAGAGATAAACTATGGACAACATCGTGGACTGAAATTGAGGAAAACATTCCATCAGCATCCGTCGACAGTCGGCTGACGAGGAAATGATCCGAGTAATTAGCTCCACTTCGCGAGAGACTGCTCTGTATGCATGCTAAATACATGGATACAGAAAGTACCTACATGTAGGAAAGTAGGTTTCTCTTATATAATCGCTTCATGTATACCTGCCCCAGAATAAAGTGTCAGTCGCAAAGATTCCTGTAACCCGGGTTTTAGTTCTCTACACAGTGGCGGATTTATAAATGAAAATCGATGGGTTTGTGCAGACATTTGCCGCCATTTGTTATTTTATGTATGTAGTTTAGGCCTAGTTTAAATTTTTCCATACATTTCTTGGGGAAGGCTACTTTACCCAAAAGAGATGTTTGCCGCTATAGAAGGCTTAAAAAATAAAAATTAAGTTTAAAAAAAAAGATTATTTACATTATAAAGAGATTTCGATTATTACATTGACAAAGATTCAAAGAGTTATGCGACGTTGTAAAAATGTCCTGATACTTAAAGCGCGGATGTTTTCATTTTATCATGATTCGATTATACTTCGTTAAATCAGCTTTAGCTGATCATATTTGATAAACAAATACGATAGATATTTGGTTTTCCTGTTTCTCAATGAAAGCAGTTTAACTCATTCTTCGTCCCTATCTAAATCAGTTACGAAACTTTCGATGTGTATATAGACGGGAGAAAATAAAAATTTAGAGCATTTTAATACAGATAACAATCAACTAATTAATATTGACTGATACTAATTACTATAGCTCGGCCGTTCAGAGAATGCGTTCCTGAAAAAATGTTACCGTTTACGATTTATGAACCATTTAATGTTTTAAGGTCCATTTAATGAAATTTCATTAAATGGGCCATAAAACGTAAACGGTAAGCTTTACAAAAAAGTTTACCGGAAACAAAAGATGCGAAATTTTATTTTCTACAATAATAACCTTAATGTTTTTTGCCCTTAAGTACATAGTTTCCGAGATGTCGGCCAAAAACATTTTTTCAAGATGACGTGTCAGGAACGCTTTCTCTGAACGGCCGAACTATAGCAACGATGTGGTCGGTTACGGAGATATAAACCACTTTTAAGTTTGACAACTGCCATCCAAAATGATGGTCTCGTTGAGTTTTTTCCTCTTTTGTAAAGGCAGCAATGGTATAAAGTCACAGTCTAAAATCGACATTTACGGAGATAAACCACTTTTAAGTTTGACGGCTGTCATTTTAAATGTGGATATTGTTGAGCTATCTCACTTTTGTGAAGATAGCAATGGTCTAAAACTAACAGTTATGGAGCAGAATATATATCTTAATACATTTAATATTTATTTGGTCGTAAGTTTTAAAATGTAAAAAGGCGAGCCGCCGAAAGCCGATTGTATCGACGACCTCCACCATCGCCCCTGAAACCTACCGCTTAGAGCGACGGTAGGTATAGGTATATTCAGCGATGCATAGCCTAGTACTCGGCACGGATCTACAGGTATTTTTATTGATCGCTCCAGAACAAAGGTACCTACATACCATAGAATTATTTTCAAAAGTTTTTTTTTAACGCAAATAAGTCCGCGTTTGACTACCAACTCGCCTGATGGTAAGCGACGTTGTGGTCGAAGATGAAGCACGCAGATCTAGAAGATACCTATTCACTCTGACTTTGAAAAGAATCTCTTAGGAAACAGGAAAGCAGGAAGACTAGTCCATTCCCTGGCGGTACGAATCAGAAATGTCGAGTCAAACCGCTTCGTACGTAGGTATCGAAGGAAAATCGAATTAGTACAAAATAGATTGAATAGTTTATACTATTCAAATTTACACGAGCATGTGCACTGGGAAGAGGATGCAAGAGGGTGTTCTTGCAACTCTGTCAGGAAAGAAAGTATTGTACATAGAAAAAAATACTGTATGTATCTGAATGTATAAGCGAAATATAATTAATTGAATACTCATGTGATTTGAATTTGACATTAAATTTATCAGCATAAGTACTAATTATACATACTATACATACGGCATAAAGTTCTGCTGTTTTGTGGCATAAACCAACTGGTTAATAGTATGTGTAGATGTAAATACACCTCCCTGAAAATAATTTTGGCGGCGTCCATTGGTACACGAGTGTTAGTACACGGATAATTTTCACCGAATGTTTAACCTTTTACTTAAGCGTTGTCTAATGTCTTACTACGCCTGCCGTAAAGGATATTCCGCGTCCTAAGCATAAATATCTCGAGAATTTATCACTTTTGATTTTTGTAATTTTTTTTCCTGATATTTGTTCCATGCGAACCATCTTACCAACGGTGATACAAATCCATTGTAAAACGAGCACTGTTGAAAAAGTTTTACTTTTAAAGTTTAACAGGTTCAAAGTTTGCTAAAAATCAGCCCCACATTAAAACCACCTTATATCGTTTACACATCATTGTTCTTGAGTAGGTAAACTTAGATTTTACAGCGTAGGTTCGTTGCCTACGTTCCTTCTCATGTAGTATTTCATTTCATATTCTATAGGTATGTCAAGTATGTTATGTTGGGTAAACTAATTAGCTGGCATAGCACATGACTCGACGTTATTTAACTAAGAATGTACGTCCTTCGAACGATTTCTTAACAATGCCTGATATTCGGAGAAAACGTGCCGTGTAAAATCCTACAAAGTTGATAGACTTACCTGCTTACAATACTAGTGATTTAACAACTGTGATGTTTATTTGAAAAACAATTTACGACTTAACTCTGTGTTACACTAGCTAGAGCTACAAGAAACTAGATTTGTAAAAACGATTAATAACTAAAGTTCTTATAAAGTTTAGTTAATATATCACAAAATACGCTAAATACTTATAATCTCAGTGACAAGAGCAGTGCTAACCCGCAAATTTATGAAATATAGAGTTTAAAAAAAGGGTAGCGTTTACCTGTTGTAAGCAAAGGTGAAGTTTAACATTAGGTGAAAAGGTATTTCTTTCGTTTCGACTCTCAATTGTATAAAAATAAAGTAGTAGGTATAACATACAATGCTCTGAAGTATATCTTCTTACTAAGGCTATTTCAGAATAATATATCCCCATTTTCAGCTATAAATCTGTCGCCCAATATGAGTGAAAAAATTTGCTAGCGCCCATTTTACTTTCGCTTCAAAAAAGGAAGGAATCTAGTGGAAACCTATTTTCCAGTGGATGCGCTAACTTCATTTGCTTCGTTATTTTCCGGGCGTGTTCTATTCTCCAACAGACCACTAAGATTTACATCACGTTCCTATAATTTTTTCATCACAGTAACTAAGTTCAATATTTGATTAAATATTGGTAGCTAAGCAGTATATTTTAATTAATTCTGAGTGTTATACATATGTATTTATTTTTACCTATGCGTTGTGTTAACAAATGAGACTTGAGTTAAGTCACGGTCGTCGCTCGTTATTGAAAAGGTTGAAAACTGAAAAGAATCTAAACAAAACCATAAGATTATGTCTTCAGACAGCCCGGTTAATGAATGGATAGGGGAACAATGTTTCAGCGTGTAATTTATTCATTACGAGGCGTCCTCGATCAGGCCGCGCGCCGTCTCGCTAACGGAAATTCTCCGCTCGATGATCTCTGACGTGTGTTGCTCTACACACTACATCTATTCAACTACTTACTAATTGACATGTTAGTTTACTCGCAACGTAATCCTCTGAAGTACGATAGATATGTTTATCTACCTACTACATAATACTTATACATCTTTGTAAACTCCCCCCGCTGGGAAGGTAAATGATGTTCTATTGAATTAGTGATAGAGTTCTCTTTGGTCAGTGACCGTTTGGAATTAAATTCTAGAATACAAATCAAAAATAGAAATATGTAGGCAGTAGCTTAAAATCAATAAAGCTACTGTAGTTGAATCTTTTGTCTCAGATGAACCTAATTAAGTTACATAGACAAAACAAGGCTTTAGATAGGTAGGTATTGTCAGATTCGAGTACTCGTATTTTACAAATACCTACACCTAAGTTAGCAGTCTCGTACTTCGTCATGGCCATTTCGTTGCTATATTGAATGGACTTGTCCATTCTGTCAATTTATTACGTACACGAAGAGCTCGAGTCGTTGTTCGCTTGCTTAGAATTCATGTCGTTGGACGTCTCTAATTCTTTTGCTACTTCATTTTTGTTATCCAACAACTTTCAGCCATTTAGCGACGTGCAAAATCCACTTAAATACTTTGCGCAGAAACTATCGTAAAATAGTGCTTAAAGTGCCATCAAACATATCAACAGCAATATGAGTAGTAAAAACATATATAAAGCCATTTGTGTCAAAACGTGTCGAAAATGAATAAACGCTGAAAACAATGGAATCGAACAACGCGCCAAAGGTGACGTATGGTTTCCGTTATTGGCTCGTGCCACCATGGAGCTTTTCACTTCGACAAGAAGAGAAACTGTATTTGGAATACACGAAACGGCAAAAGCAACGCGCCGTCCCTCGTTTGCTCGTGATCGGCGTGCTAATACAGGCGTTCGCGGCGCTCGTGCCCGGCGAACGAGATCTGTTCTTCGCCTACTCATCCGTGATAATAGCTCTATTTGCCAATTTGACGCTAGCAGCGCTGTACGGCTGCGTGCGAGGAGCGAGGACGGCCATCAGCCACGCGGCATGGCTCCTGCTTTGGGCGCAGCTGCTGGTGGGCGCGTCGCGGCGCCTCGGGGACTCCTACAACGAGCTGCTCGGATGGGCGGTCGTTCTGCAATATTTCACACTCGCCGCGCTACCCTTCCAATGTTTCTTAATGATCATTTATAGTATCCTCTCTTTTACTGCATTTTTGTTGATTCAATACTACAACGCATCGACATCCGAAAGCAGATTACCCGAAGACTTTGTTTATCAAGTGAGTAGTACCTACCAATGTTGAAAAGTACTCAGAAATCATTTTGAGCGTATTCGTAACTGAATTATGAATGTAATGGCACTGTTATCTCCAGCAACTGGCGAACGGAGCAATATTGATCTCGGCAACCCTGCTAGGTGGAACGGCGTTTGCGATAAATGAAAATCAACAGCGACGAGCTTTTCAAGAAACAAAGCGAAGTCTTCGCGACAAACTTACAATTGAGCAACAAAGCAAAGAACAGGTAAATGCATCAGGCAACAAACTTACTTAATATCGATTCGAGTATTACCTATGTACCATATATGGTAATATAATGAATAATGAAAAAATATTTCAGGAGAGGCTATTACTATCAGTATTACCGGAACATGTTGCCGTTGAAATGCGGCAGGATCTTGGCCTAATCGATACCCAATTCAAGAAAATTTATATGTCTAGACACGAAAACGTGAGGTGAGTTTTGGTTTTAGGAACTTAAACATTTGCGCAACTTACCTACATGATATTATTTATTAATTCAGATTGTATTTACTTTACGTGCAGCATTCTATACGCTGATATCGTGGGGTTTACTGCAATATCTTCCACTTACTCAGCACAAGATCTCGTAGCCATATTGAATGAGTTGTTTGCGCGCTTCGACCGCCTGGCTGAGGTAAATGAAATATTTTCATTTCTTCATACATTTTATGTTCCCCTCAAATGATATAGTACGTAATCTGTTTGTTATTCTTTTGCAGAAATATCAACAATTGCGAATAAAAATTCTCGGAGATTGCTATTATTGTATCAGTGGAGCGCCGGTAGAGCGGCCGGATCATGCGGTACTTTGTGTGCACATGGGACTATCGATGGTTAAGGCAATCAAGTGAGTTTGAAAGATTATGACAAAACTTTGTATCTTATTAACTATAACTATTTTAACAATTTTTAAAATTATTTCTGGTAGGAGATAAGCTGAGACATATGAAATTGGTCCTGTATAAAAATTTAATATGTTATCTTATGTTTGTTTTCAAACACGAGGTAACGTGTATAACAAACCCTAAACCCGAAAACGAACCGAAATGCGAATTATTTCAGTTTGCATGATAAAATAAACAGTAAAACTAGCTCCGTACCTTTCTGTAGCCAAAGTAAGTATTATGAACTGGTAGGATTAGTGGATTTAGAATGAGATTACCTACTTATTACTTTACTTATAGTAAGTACATATACTTATCGGTTTTCTATGATGTCTGCCCACAAGTCGAATCCCTCTTTTCATCATTACTTTTCGATAAGTTTGGCCGTACAACCTTTAGAAATATTCTCTTTACTAAATCCTGCCCTATAATAAACATTATAAGCATATTGTACAATGTATATTTTTTGGTAAAGGTTGGAAAAAAATACTGGTTCATCAGCGTCGTCTAAGCTCAGAAACTACAGACACTACAGACTACTAGACGATGCTATTGCTGAATAACGTGTCTTGCTATTTGTTCCTTAACTGGGATGTTAATAACCGTTATTGCTGAATAACGTAATATGCTACTTTTTTATCTGTGATGATAATTTATTTTTTGTTCTTGCTTTGATGTTTGTTTACGTTGACATTACTTTATTAGACTGATATATATTTTTTCTTTAAGTTGTCTCTATGTTATTTCTTGTATTAAATATATTTTGTGAAATCTTGAAACGTATGTAAGTACCTATTTGAGATTAGATTTAAATTACTTAAACTGTATTCTAAACATTGTTATCTGACGATTCCAAGTGCAACTGTAATGTCTACAGAATAAAGGAACTTTGACTTTGACTACATTATGTAGCCAAGGTTTAAGCTTGGCTTACATATTTCTGAAGGGCCGGATGGAAATAAAAAGGATAATGAACATTTTGACTGTGCTTTTTCATAGGTACGTCCAACAGACGACGAACTCCCCCGTAGACATGCGCGTGGGCATCCACACGGGAGCCGTGCTGGCCGGAGTGCTGGGCCAGCGCCAGTGGCAGTTCGACGTCTACTCGCGGGACGTCGAACTCGCCAATAAGATGGAAAGCAGTGGGAAAGCTGGGTAACTTAACATATTATTTTTGCCATTTTTTTATCGCGAATAAGTTCGCACTTGACCACCAACTCAGACGGACGAAAGGTAAGCGACGTTGTGGTCCAAGATGAAGCACACCTCTGCATACACTTACCTAATATGATTGTATCCATCCAAATTCCGTAATAAGCTAAGAGAGATGGAATGTCTAGGTAAGCTTGCTACGTCCTAGACCGCATCCATGCTTAACGTCATGCAAGATGTGGTCAAACGTGAACCTATGTTTGGTAAAATGTTTGTATAGCAAAATATCCACTCGCATTATTAAGTAGTAAAAACGAAACTTGATTACCATCGCCACTCCGTTTAGGTCATGAAAATGAAAATAAATTCTAGTTATATTACTATCATCGAAAAACGACTCTGCTATGTTTCATATAATAAATCATACCAAATCAAGCAAGGCTTACAAGAAAACCAGCCTAGGCTTCAGGAGAGTTAGTTATCATAGTCTTTACTTGGCGAAAAGTCCAGCTATGCTTTTGTGGCGCGAAATCAGCAGATTTTGATGACGTACTAACGAAAAAACCAAAGTCATTCTCAAATTTTTGATATGAAATTATTACGGGAATGAGACTTATTTATAAAAAATAACTCAACGAGATGAAACTTTGGCTGCTGATGATGTTGAAATCTAAACTTAATTCTATAAAAGCTCCAATGCCCCAAATGCGTGAATAATGAATAATTATGTTAATAGCTACTGCAGTTTGTAATTATTTGAATATAACAATAATTTAAGTGGGCGTGTAACGTAATAAAATAAGTCAAAAAATACATACAAATCTAGGCTAAGAAAGCCTTGGTATTTAAGAATTTAATGTCTACATTTTTAGAATCGCAAATATCTTGTTAGAAGTTACCGAGTATCATGCTGATTTCCTTTATTTTATCA
Organism: Hypomecis atomaria; assembly: GCA_964007245.1. NCBI lineage: Eukaryota > Metazoa > Arthropoda > Insecta > Lepidoptera > Geometridae > Hypomecis > Hypomecis atomaria. The sequence continues at coordinate 10,547,110 of OZ023281.1, read as the reverse complement.
TGGCCGAGTATCACGGAAATTGGATTCGACAGATTTCACTTTCTGTTTATAGGACGATGTACAAGGCTTTATACGGTCAGGTAGGTATTGTACCTACTCCCCAAGCTCCGAGCCAGGATTTGTAGGAAAACAAGAAGTACTACTTCTTGTCATGGCTAAAACTATAAGATATCTTCTAATTCTATGTACCTAATTCTAAGGATGCCTATTTAATTGCCTTTAATACTGCCCATGTTAAGTAGGCAAGTTGTTTTACGAGCAATTATGCACGTAGGTATTATGTTAATCTTTGTTCAACGTATTTTAGCCGTGTTCACGTGTCGGAAGTAACGCTTGGCTTCCTGAAAGACGATTTCGAAGTGGAGCCTGCCTACGGCGAGAAACGAGAAGAGATGCTGCGACAAGCTGGCATCAAAACTTACTTCATCGTGAAAGTACTCAAACCGGTAACAATATTTAACTTCCCTTATCCTCGAATACTTTTGCTAACATACGTCAATGCCACTTTGCCATAAATCAAGTCGAGATGTTCATGCTCTTTATATATATGATGAGTTATTTGACCTATATCCATAATTAAATTCTTTCTGCCTCGCTCTTTTTACGAGGGGAATTAGCATTATTTTCGCAAAGTACGAACAAATAGAACTTTGTGGCAAAAGAGTCTCTAGAATAATACACAAAGAATGATAACAAAGCGGTAAATTTTCTCAGTATTTGTGGCTTTAGAATATATTTTTTAATGTGTAGTGGGGGGGCGAAGACAAGAACGCGCTGGAGGGCGAGGGAGATGACGCCCTCTCGGACCTACGAGACGACGATGAGGACTCGGTGAGTGCACTACTGCTCCTATCCACCCTCCTCACACCCACCCACCGCTACCGGCTTCAATAAATAGGACACTAGGGCACTGGGCTCGCTATCTGCATCTAGTCTAGCAGCAACACAGAAATCACCCCAATTTATTTGTAACCAAGCAGACAAAACATATTCACGAAAAGTGTGCGTAGCAACATGTTACATTTGGCTTGGTTCCAAACAACATACTGTGTAAAGTACTTAACGAAATCAAGTTGACTCAGAAGGAAAATATTACATTGAATTCTATTTAGTGGTCCAAATAATGTTGTCTTGGTCAGGATGTATTTTGAACAGTATCCAGATATTACAGATAGATTCATGAGATAGAGATAGCGAATGAGCTTGTGGTGCACGCTTTGAATGAATGTAATTTCTTTGCCTTAAGTGATTATTTATATTTTTGTTTTTGCTGAGTCATCTAAACCATATCAAGGTTGAAGTAGAGCTAGTAACAGAAGGATGAATCATTAGAGAATCAACAATTTTCAAGTGTAGGTAAAGTAGTGAAGATCATATTATCGCTATTGGCTTCTACTCCAAGCCCCCATATAAGTTGTTTGCTCATCGTTACATATAGAAAAGCTTCGTAAACATTCGTAGGTTCTGTCACCTGAAGGCGAGAAGGAAGACAATGAAGAGACGAAAATACACAACATGTTGGTAGAGGAACTCGTCAACAGGGACGACGACAAGTAAGTACGCCAATGGTTCCATTATCATGAAAGGGTATCTTAAAGAGCTTACTTGTTACCGTCAGCCTTACCAAGATAGATAATAATATCTGTGTGGTAAAGTAGGGCGCGGAATTTCGATTTTCTTTATATTCGGATGCTTGGCTTGGCAATTCAGTGTAGTTTTTATTCATGTGGTTTGATTTGACTTTCTATTGATGTGAAAAACATCACACACTACGGTTTATGAATTTTGAAAATTAAGTGCGTTAAAATTATGGGTTTTAAAACCGAAAGCCTCTACTTATGACCGTGAAATAAAAACCTACAGAGATTATGTATAAAAGAATAATAAAGGGGAACTTTGCTGTAGCGTTGCTTATCAATCAACTTTGATAATATTTGGGAAGATTGTTTGGTATTCAAATCCTAACAAGATTTGCGAGTACCTAAATACGATCCAAATCGGTCAAGAGCGAGTCGAGGCTTATGAAGATTCAGTTAAACATATGCGAGGTTTGCTGTTCGGAGACCCACTAGTTATAAAAATTGTACCATACATATAAGGAGTAGTTGTAGTATTTGGGAATAGGCACTAGCTTCATTAGAAATGTTAGATTTGGCTGAAAACATAAATGAAAACCATAGCTAGGTACTGATTACTTTACTACTGTTTAGGGTTCCGTACTCAAAGGGTACAAACGGGACCCTATTACTAAGACTCCGTTGTCTGTCCGTCTGTCTGTCTGTCACCAGGCTATATCTCTCACCGTGATACGTGATAGACAGTTGACATCTTCACAGATGATGTATTTCTGTTGCCGCTATAATAACAATTACTAAACATAGAGTAAAATAAATGTTTAAGGGCTCCCGACAAACGTGATTTTTTTACCGTTTTCCGCTCGATATTAATATCGGCAACATAAATATTCACAGAACATTAAGTTGCATATTGCCTTAAAAATAAATTGATTAAAATAAAATAAATATTTAAGGGGGTTCCCATACAAAAAACGTGATTTTTTTTGAAGTGGACGTTTGAAATATTTTTACAAAATGTTCAGTTGTATATTAATTCTTTCTAAAATTTCATAATTAAATTAAAATAAATTTAAGGTACCCATACGGTACGGAACCCTTTGTGAGCGAATCTGACTCACACCTTTTTTTAACCGATAATACAAATTGTCCCTTGGCACTTCTGCCGTAGACCGAATTATTACGCCTTTCGTACCAACGGGAACCGTTCAATATTTATGATGAATATTTAACAAAGTATTGACAAGTAAAATATTTATGATGAATTTATGGATTTGCCCTCGTTACGGAAATTCCTTTTTCTTAGAATTAGAAATTACGTAGGTACCTAAGTTAATTAACAATGTGGATCAACTGGTCAGCCGAATTGAAACGAGTTCCTTCATTTACATACCCCGCTGATTTCTACCTATAAACGGGTACTACGCGGTATTTGTCCATAACTTCACTAACACGTATTTTGATTATGCTATTTTGAGCAGACAACCTTGCTGGAGAATTAATAAGAGACATAAGAATGAAAAACCTGCCAATGGATAATTTGGCATGATTTGCCAGGAAATCTTTAGGAGTTTTTTTTCTTTAAACTAAAATTTTATTATTTATTTTTTATTTCGAGATAAGGTTGTACTTAACCACATTTTACTTCACTGTACTTACTTAATTCAAATTGGTGCAAGTTTACAACAAAAGTACCTATTTAATCTAGATTTGAAGACACATACATTGCAATTGGCGAGAAAAACAATTTTAAGTAGAGTTCTAAACTTTTCGTAAAAGAAATGTGGAACCAAATTTCTTTACCCGTACGTAACAAACGTCCCACTTCCACGATGGTACTTAGATCGCAATCAATTTTGACGTTTATAACATTATTATTAGTAACTCTACAGTTCTATATTTCCTAGTAAATACAGGAAATAGAGAACTGGCTAATAAAATTGCAAGTCACATAAAAATATCACGTGAACAATCTAGTATTAAATGTAAAGTTTGTGTGGATGTGTTTGTTTGTTTATTTCCACTTATTTTATTATTTACTCGTATGTATAGTTACTTGGTTTAGATACAATTGGTGAGGCCTAAGTCCAGCAGTGGACAGATATAATGACCCAGTTTTCTAAGGGATGCTTGAACGTTATTGAATGAAATAGACATGATATTGTATTAATAAAGTTTAAAGATTAGCCATTGTGTGACCTGAAAAATAATACACGCTAGAGTTGTTCATTGGTGATCATTTAAAAAAATCCAAAATTTACAAAAATTACTCAACTCAATTTGGAAATATTTACTATAATCTCTATTTCTCTAGTCATACTTTAACTACCTACTTACTTTTACTTTTTACTAAAAGGTATACCTACTCGTATAATTCAATTTTGTGATAAGTTTCTTTAATCACAGCCTGGGTGTTTTTGATACCCTTTCACAGAATAAAACTATCACAGATCACAGAATAAAATTTTAAGTAAAACCGAAGAACATAACTAGTATACGTTAATTGGAAAGACTAGCAATAATATAACGAGGATTTTAGTTCAGGAAGGCTAAAGTTCAGACGCTCATAATACAAGTACAAGTTCCGATTTCTTCGTTGAACTTTAAAAACTCGTTTGAACTTTAATGCCTGGCGATGGTTAGAGAGATCTATAATCCGCCTTGCTATTTGTTATGAAATACTTAGGCATTTCATGTATTACATACCTACCTACAAGCTGTAAACGTGTATTGTATATGACAATGGGTCCTATATTAATGCCTTGGAATTATGCAAGCAGCAATTTAGCATAGATGTGCGTAGATAGATGACGCCTGATTCAATAAACTATAGATGTGCGTTCTAGCTTGATTTTTCGTTTTGAAGATATGGCTTTAGCATTGTCACAATATTGGGGCTTTCATAGCTAATAAGGTGTTTTTTCTTGTAATGAACTAGTTCTTGTTTTATTTAAATTAATTTGTCTGAAAGTAGTTCGATTTTTGCCATTTAATAAATTCAGGCGCAACTAGTTTTGATACAATGAATGAATGAAAGATGATTTTTTTCGATAAATAACAAAGGTTTTGTTATTTTTTCGCAAAAAATGGCAATTTTTTTTTAAATATAATAATTAATTTTTAAAAAACATATTTGACTAAATATTCTGTGAACATTTCAAGAATCTACCTTATTAAGTCACCGTTATTAATATCGAGTGAAAAACGGCTAAAAATTTAGGTTTGTTGTATGGGAGAGCCCTTAAATTTTTTTTTCTGTTTTTAATATTTGTTGTTACAGCAGCAACAGAAATACGTGATCTGTAAAAATTTCTATGTTCTAGCTATTACGGTTCATGAGATAAATAGCCTGGTGACAGACAGACGGACAGCAGAGTCTTAGTAATAGGGTCCCGTTTTTACCCTTTGGGTACGGAACCCTAAAAAGCAGCTGTTCTTTACAAAATTGCAACTCAGAATCGATAAAATATACGAAACAGCTTGCAACTTCCGGATTGGCCCCAGTAAAACTGTTTATAATGATGAACCACCTTCTTTCGGCTTAGTACACCAGTTCTGGATAACCATGTATAAGTTATATTCTAAATAAACTAGTAGTTCTCCAAACAGCAGGTAGATCTCGCGACACATCTGTAACTGAATCTTCATAAGTTTATATCTCAACTCGCTCTTGACCGATTTGGTCCATTCTCGCAAATCTTGTTAGGATTTAGATACTATAAACAATCTCGCGAAATATTATCTAAATAAGCTGATAAATAGCGCGACACCAATTTCCCCCTTTTTTGAGGGAATATATTCCACCTATTGAAAATCGCTGACGTGAAAAAAAATTGGTTGCCTGTAAAGTCGGTATACGGGCGAAAGTTTTACGTGACAACGACTTTGAGACGAATGAGACGAATGAGAGCGAGTGAGAGGCCCTTACGTGCCTCTCACTCGCTCTCATTGTGAGCGCATGAAGTGTGAGCGGAGCGTAACGCAGTTTCTTGAAGTGTCACCCGGCAAACCAATTTATAAGACGTTGTCACGTCAAAAATCTGATAATTTATAGAACCTATGTACCTTAAGTACCAAATTTAGACGAGATCAGTTGCAAAATGCGACCTGTAGACGAAAACCAACATCTGGATAGACGAAAGCAAAATCGCCGTGTCTAAAACGGAGATATTCGCTTACGCTCGATCAATAAATAAAAAAAATGGTAACCTTGGTGTGTCCAGGGAGTTGGCGGACGGTACGAACGTGTGCCTGATGTTCAAGTCGGCGGAGGCGGAGGAGTGCTACGTGAAGCGCAGCGACCCGTGCCCGACGGGCGTGCTGGCGCCGCCGCTGTTCCTGCTGCCGCCCGTGCTGGTGCTGGCGGCCTTCGCGCTGCCGCTCTCGCTCGCCAGCCACCTCTCGTACGCGGGCTTCGTCGTCGAGGCGGGCCTCTCGTGTATCATCTTCTACGTCACCTACAGATTGACGCAGGCCAAGGTATAGTAGATGCGCTGGTTGACCCTGACCCGGTTTTGGTCATATGCTGTCAAAATTATTGCATTAATAGATTATAAACAATGCAACACCACAAAAATTGTTTGTGAGAATGTCAAAGTCTGAAAGCTTATACAGGGTTATTTCTAATCAATTAGCATCCTTTTAGGGGCTTATTATGTACATCTTAACTAACAACTATTGTTCAGCGACTTGTCAAAAAACAAAAAAAAAAATCAGCAGTCCCGTAAATTTTGTCGAGGGTGAATGATGTTTTTCCATGGAACAATGACTTTTTTTGTAGAGAATTTATAAAAGTCGTAGAACATAAGTTGTTACTTTTAATGTACAGAATAAGCCCCTAAAAGGATGCTAATTGATTAAAAGTAACCCTGTTTAAAAATATTATTTGGTCACAATTGGTGAATTAACTAACGTTCATACGGCCGTATTGCGTAGGTGTTTAGAAAATCTTTTATAACGTATCTAGGTACATTACAGTTGAAAAAAATTGAGCTAAGTTTGTTTTAGACAAATACTTGAAAAAAGTAGTCAAATATGATTTGATCGTGTATACTCGTATGATTTGTAAGGAGTTTATACCGAAGTCAATAGCTATGTAATTATTGGGATTCTTCTTCTTCTTCGTGTCGATGATCCAAACAATATTTTGATGAGAATTTATAAGGTCTTTTCCCAGTGCCTTGCCACTGCCACTCCGCGAGGGGAGGCATCTAATTGGGATTAATTGTATTTTTAATAATAAAATATTCATTAATTGTATGTGTAAATGTGATTAAGCAATGAACTTTGTGATTTTTACTTAAGAACGAATGAATAAGGAATCATTATCAAGTTGAGCAAAAAGCGACCACAAATGTACTATTTTTATATAAACTCCTTTCGAATTTATAATATTTGAATAATATCTTCGAAGAAATTATATAACAAAATATTCGGATGTGTGACCGCGGGTGGCATTTACGACTGAGCGCTACTGTGGCTCGGATGACACGTTAAATTGTAGGCCCCGGTTAAATTCGTTACACGTTAAATTATAGGCCGTTTAGCTATGTCAGAGGCCTTCAGGCGGTTTAAAAACTTTGACGCCAGCCACCCGTAGCCACCCGGCCTATACGAACATACTTACTTAATTTACTTTTTAATTTAACACACTTAATTTAGCTATAACTACATAGCTAGAGGAGGTTTCCAGAATACAGTTTATGACCGCCGCTCATATTTTTCCGATACGCTTAAAAAGAATAGCGGAAGTTGGCAACCGGGAAAACGTTTCAAAGTCAACATAAATTACAAGTCACCTATGTGCATAAAAATAAATGATGTTGTTTACAGCAAAAACACGTGAACCCGAAAAGGAGAGCCCAATTCAACATGTTCAACTTGGGGGCCTTCTCAACCGCCAGCTTTTTGCCCTTGGTGAGTTCACCTATATATAATTAGATAAGAAACTGTTTATCTACAAACAATTAGCTGTTGATACGGAAAATTGAAATGAACTAATAAAATAGAAGATGTAGAGCTATTTACTTAAACACATACAGTGTATCCAAGGTTACAATTCCGTAAGTGAAAATTCGTGTATGTACGATTCCGTACATTTCATTAGTTAGTTAAGGCTAGTTTAATAGATTGGACTTTTCAACCTATTGTTATTACACTAATGTAGGTATTTAATATCAAAACCTATATCGTGGTATAGATGGCTAAGAAATCATAATTACAATGAATAAATCGTGTTTGTGCAATTTTCTCATTGCCCCAGATATCCGAAACCGTATAATTTTTATTATTGTACCTACTCTCCATTACTAACTTTGTTTTTATTAGTGAATCGACCCTGAAATCTTGAAAACAAAACGCTGTAACTTTTTGCGTTTAGTGAATGATATTTTTCTATGGGACATCTGATTTTTTTCAACTTTAGAATTGATCCCTAAAATATTTTATTCACAAGCGTTTAAGCGAGATGATACAGAGAGCTATATTGGTAACATACTTGTTTACGCACAACCTCTTCTTTAGGGGCGACTTAAGTTTATCAAATTGAACATCTTTTGCTATGGGATCAACGTTGAAATCGCAGAAAAAATAATTGTTCCAAACAATAAGTAACTTTTGCCGCAATGTATGGAAGAGTTGTTTTTGGAGTTTCAGGATTGATCTCGTCAAAATAATCATCCCGACGTTTCGACCGAGTTGCATCGATCGTGGTCACGGGTCGAAACGTCGGGATGATGTGGTAGGTATTTATTTATCTCGTAATTTTAGTGCGTGATTAGTAAACGAGTATAATAATAATGTGTCCAAATCGCGAAAGTTTAAAAACAACAGGTGTATATTATTAGTATAATATGTATATTTTTTTGATTACTGCTTTATTACGGCATAATAATACTTGGCGCTCATCTGTAGCATCTAAAACTGACTAGTGGCATCCTTTTCTCGAATCAGCCTTTTAAGTAGCATCTCCACAGGCCGTCCAGTTAATCGAGGTTGGCCAATTTTTTTGTTTGCAGTTTATGTGCGGTGATTACGAGAACAAACTGCAGGACGGGCTCCGCGATGACGCCATCTCCCACAGCGGCGCGCGGCGTTGCATACATCCTTCCTACTACTACCACGTAATATAACCTTTATTATTTGGGGTTCTTAACCTAAATGTGCCGATGAGACCCTGTTGTTACGCTTACGTCATCTGAGTGTCCTACTTTTAATAACTTTTATCAGTTTTGGAATGACATACGCAAAAGTACTAAAATGAGCCTTTTCTTAGTTTAATAAATTATAATAAAAAAATGTAACTTTTTTAAATACAAGATTTTGAGATCTTGGATATCAAAAGCAAGCAGAAGCAGAAGAAAGCAGAGAAAGAAATGAAGTAGAGTGCTAGCCAAGACAAGTAAAACAAGCCAAAGCGCGACCGGTCTATCTTGTTTATTTAGTACAGGAGTTCCTATGGCCACTTTCTGGCTATTTCAGTAGATCAGCTCCATAGTACCATATTTTTGAATTGTCACGCAATATAAACATGCCTGCAAAATTTCAGCTCAATCGGAAACCGGGAAGTTAGTCAAATTTAATTTGCAAGCTTCCACCCGAACTTACATAGGTACATCCATTGCAAGCTAAACAAAAGCTTGTAACTTTAATAAATTAAGGCTTTTCTGTGTTCTTCTTATAAAGGACGGTCTGTTTTTTTTATTGAACAGTAGATAACCCGTTATAATTTTGATGGAATGTATTACACTTTATCTAAGTATTTTAAAATCCTGTGCCTATTATAATTTCAAAGGTTATTTGTGCGTTTGTAACTTTTTACGCAGCTATAAAGCAACGGATAGACTTAATATTTATCATGGATATAACTAGTTCAAAATTCGGAGAGTTATACTACTTTTTGTTTCGGAAGAATAAAAGGTTCTCAAGGGATACCACAAAAATCAAAGTATCACGAGAACGAAGCCACAGGCAAAAGCTCGTTTTAGTTTTAGAGCGAGAAGATAGATGACAAGGGTTTTAGTTTACACATATTTAATTGTGTATTGCAAACTTAAAATAAAAAATTAAAAAACTATCTATCCATGCAGAAGTTGTAGAATTAGTAATATTCAATATCTTTTACATCCCCCCCTCTCCAAACATCGTTTGCACTAAGTTTATGAATACAAAACATCATTAAACCTATTTACTGCTCAATGGTGTCGATTTTTTTTATCATACAACCTTTTCTAATTTGTTAAAAATTCAGACACGGAACCTTTATGCTGTTCTTTTTTTTAAATTTGCTCAGCGCAATGTGACGTGAAAAGAAAATGGCGCTTTCTTTTCACGTCATATTGTTAAAAATCAGAAACTTGAAAACAAGTTAAAAACCTAACATGAGTGATTCTACCAATGAAGTATAGATTCTAGCGACGAGGAAGTGTACTCGTATTTGACGCCAACAAAATTGACTGAAAGTGCGCGCATTATTAATGCACAGAAGTATCTATGTTTTTGAAGTAAAAACTTATGTAGCGGCGTTGTGCACTTTTTGGAATAGGTAAAAAATGTTTAACTCGCGTCAGGACAATTCGTAAGCTGATCGAAATTTCGTATGACGTTGAAGTGAAAACTTTCTTGCGCGAGTGTGCGTGTGTGATATTGTATTTTACCACATCATTTATGATAGTACTTTTATACTGATAAATAAAGCAATTTGTGCGAATTTATTTCCTAACCATTCCAAAATATTAAAAAATTCACAACGTTAACGTTCAAGGGTTCACTTCCCTTGTTAACGCGTTGGATTCTAATTTTTGATTCACTCGCCGGTCATCAAAATTGAGCATGCGGTTAAAAAGCAACTTTGCACTATTGTATAACATGTAACTATTTTTATACTACACCTGCTCGGAAAGTACCTTGATACTTTATCAAATTTACGGTAGAAAGTACGTCATTGCATATCGAACAAATATGCGGGGAGAAAACGCATCTGAGCGGAAGAGAAAAGTGTATGAAAATCCATTTCTTACGTGGTTTTTCTTTTTTAATTTTGGGTAAGACTATGCGCTGGTAACCTAAATATCAAAAGCCAAAAAGTTTTTACAGTGAGTTTTTATCTCCAAGTTCGCAAAATGACACTGGCCTCTAGCTGTGTGTTGGATGGTGTCAAACAATTTGAAAAAAGAACATGTGAAAATTGCAGACGCCATTGGCGCAATTTTCAAGTGTTACATTAAGCTTCACTAACTGCAACAATTTCAATATAAATTTCAATTAGTAATATTTAGTTTTTTATTTTCCTCGTAGGTGTAGTATAAAGCACTAAGTATCACTCGAGAGAAAGTGCGATTCCCGATCTCGGGTGTTTTAAAGCCCTCGCCTACGGCTCGGGCTTCAAACGACACCCTCGACGGTAATCGGTCACTTTCTCCTCTCGGTGAACAATGTACTATTGCGCCCGAGTGGTGCTTTTCATCACCTCTATGAGAAAATAAAAGGCGCCTCATATTTTATTGTAATATTATCATTTAATAATTTAATAGTTTAAAAATCACTAGTAAAACAAGCTTAGTCCATTAAGTGGCCTTTCTCACAAGTGCAAACACGACTATGATACGATATTCCTTCATGCAATGCCAGTGCCTATCTTTCGGCTTCATCATCAGACCTTGAAACCTAATCGTGGTCAAAGTTCATCACAAGACTCTTCAAAGAAATCCAAAACAGCTATGATACGATTTTCCCTCATGAAGTTCCAGTTCATATCTTCCGGCTCCATCATCAGATCAGTTCGACAGTAACATATTATTGTATTGTCATCAGAACTACATACAGCTGCCAATTTTCATTACGCTACGACCCTTGGAAGATGGTTAAATTAGTTACCTTAGATTCCATTACATGTTAGCTACATACACGTTGACCTAATAAAAGCGTGTTAATAAAACGTAGAGTAACAACTAAATTGAGATTAAATGGTATTTAATAATAAAACAAATGAAAACTTATATTTACATTCTTTTCATTCATTTTCTTGTTCAGACACTAACATTCTTCCAAATTCAAATAGTGCGCGGTAAAGACCATTCTGGCGCACTTATGAGTTCCAAATTCAAAAAGTGCGCGGTAAAGATAATTCCGGCGCACTTATAAAGTTTCTTATGGAAAACACCACCTTTGGGCGCACTTAAAGGCGCCAACCAAGTAGTCTTTTTCGAATAGATGTGATGAAAAATATATTTTTGGCCCGGGCGACGTACTTTGAATCCCTCGCCGTAAAAATATTAATTTGCTCCCATATGATACAATCTACTATTATACTGTCATACAGAACCTTTCAAATTTCGATTCAGACTCTGCCGGTTATTTGCCCTCTAACCACCCTCTAACACGAGATAAAATCAAAGTTTTATTTTTTTTTGCTTGAGAGGAGGAAAAGTTTTTAATATAGTATATATAGGAGTGATATACTATATCTACGTAAATCCAACCACCGAACTTATGATACATGAATAAACAGTAGAAAAATTAAATATGGTATGTAAGGAGCATTTAAACCATCTTTGCAGCTTTCTTTTTCGATAGCATACGCTTTGTTTTCTTCTCTTCAGCTGTGACTCTACATTTTGTATCATGCGCTTGAAAGCTCAACAAATTAACCAAGAAGATATGTCTACGGTTAAGGTACATTTTCATACAGTAGGCAAGGGTCACTTAAATTCTAAGTAAACAATATCAAAAATATTCTAAGTCATTCCATAATTTAGATAAGTGGCGAAACTTATTCGCCATAAGCATAAAGTTTTGGCAGAAACACTAAATACTATTACTAACTACATAATTATATACATACTTAGTAACAAGATTTTGTATGTACAAAGTCACATCACCAAATAAATTTTGTTCTACAAGCATCTATTACTTTGTAAAGAAAGCAGTACGACAGCAGCATGTTATTACTAGAAAACATGACTAATATTTTTTTTAAACTAGAATCGTATTCATAAATTAATTGCAATTACACATACTTGCATTTTGACAATGATATCATGCTATGACATTTTTGCTCCTTTGATAATGAATAGTAGATTATGTACCAAGAGAACCAAGTCATGTTTTACGTTACGGGCGACATATTGGACCCTGAGCGTAGCGAGGGACTCTACAGTTAAGAGCCCCGGTGGTCTGTAATTTTCCATACAAACGTATTAAGCTGTTTTCTTCCTGGAAAATACTTATAGAGCTTCAATTTTTTGTCATAAAATTAAATTTAGCTGTTTAGACTACTCTGTCTTTTCTATTTCTTGATAAGTTAATTATCAGGCAAAATATGACCCTTCAAAATCACAAAAAAAATCACCATTATTACCGACGTCTTTAGAGACCTACCAGAAGAGACTAAATAATATCTAACAAAATATAAAATGATAGAATCATGAACACATATTTTTTTTAAATTTTGACATAAAAAAATATTTGATAGATCTAGTTTTTGAAGAAGAAAACAGCGTAATACGAAACGTTGTCTCGCCATGTTTTTTGTAGGTATAAATCGCTCTGAGCTGCAATTGTCCCTATCGCACGATGCGGGGGTAGGGTCGAGGTGAGGGAGGTTCAAACCTATACGTACACAAGCACTAGGGATGTAGTAATAGTCGATATTTTTGTCGATGCTCTAGTGATGTCCAACGATATCGATGTTTATTAAAAATATTAGTTATTTTTTCAAATCCTGTGATTTGACCGTTGTATGTTTGTTACTTTTGAAGAAAAGATTTTATGTTTGGAATATAGGCGTTTAGTTGCTGCGACATATTGCAGCGATTATACAGAATATCCGCAGACATCTAAATGAGTTAGGCGCAGAATAACCAATTCTCATAATGCCCAAGTAATGCTCAATTCTACGAAAGCATAATTCTATGAATGTCCAATTCTCAAAGTGGCAACATAATTTTGATTAGGAATTTTCTAAAAAAAAAATACAATTTAAATACATGTAAGGGCTTACCAGTACCTAAAACAACCTCCGTTTGCGAGTTAAGGACATTATAACTTTTACTATGGGACCGACCAGAGCCGAATCCGCGAGAAATATCAACTATACCATGAAAAAAGTCCGTTGATGATGGACAAAGTGCATGGAACAGCTGGTTTTTTATCGCCAATGCGGAGTTAATTGTTCTTTTCAAACCTATGACTTTTGCCCTAAAGAGGTTGTGCTTTCATTACCGGTATTTTTTTTAAATGAAAATGTGTTTTTAGGGTTCCGTACCCAAAGGGAAAAACGGGACTCTATTACTAAGACTTCGATGTCCGTCTGTCCGTCTCTCTGTCACCGGGCTGTATCTCATGAACCATGATAGCTAGGTAGCTGAAATTTTCACAGATGATATGATTCGGTTGCCGCTATAACAACAAATACTAAAAACAAAATTAAATAAATATTTAAGGGGGGCTCCCATACAACAAACCTGAACTTTTAGACGTTTTTCGCTCTATATTAATAACGGTACCAGGTTGCTTGAAATTTTCACAGAACATTTAGTTTTATATTCCCTTCAATAATAAGTAATAAAATAAAATAAATATTTAAGGGGGGGCTCTCATACAGTACGGAACACTCCGTGCGCGAGTCTGACTCGTACTTGGCCGATTTTTTCCATTTGAAATTATTTTGCCATTTTGAGAATTGAGCATTCTTAGAAGTGAACATTGTGAGAATTGGGCATTTATAGAATTGGGCATTCGTAAAATTGAACTTTCTTAAAACTATGTGCCATTATTAGAATTCTGCGCCTAAAGCGAAATAATAGTTCTAATCAGGAAAATCACGTGCTCTCTAAAATCGTGTAATAACTGTAACGTATAAATATAATTATCCTTAGTCCACTTACCTAAGCGAAAAACGTTCTATTAAATTATTAAATTATCAAAGACACAACATCAAATAATTAAAAAACACATTATCAGTCACATTACAAATACAACAAAATAAATAAATCTGTATCTAATAAAATAAATAAGTTCTATGCTGTGCTTGCCAGTATAGGTAGCGCCACACAAGTCGGCGGATGAGATGTAAGACGCAGATGACACTTCGCCGTAATTTGCTAATTATTGCGCATGTGCGCACAATGCCGACGCCGCGCGACGTAGTGGTAAGCACGGGCGTGCGCGCGGGAGGCATGAGGTTGGCGGGCGGTTGTGCCCGTGCGGTGTCTTGTCTCTCTGGCTTCTGCGCATACCTATATTTTGCCTATTGTGCAGCGTTCTGCGCCTAACTTTCCATCCGCCGACTTGTGTGGCGCGGATTATACGTGAAATTCATTCGAGAAAACAGCCCCATTGGCTATCCGTTCATTGAACTATGTGCCTTGCCCTTTGTCATTTTAACTTGCCTATCCACTGAGTTTTGCTGAAAAGTGTGTAGTAATTTGTGGATGTTCTATCCTGTATTTATATGGTGTGTGCTACGCACTGCTGCTTTAATTTGCTAATAGTTTCAACTTTTTTAAACTTATTCAAAGTAGAACCTAAGTATGACAAGCAGTTCTCCAAACAGTAAGCATTGCATCTGTTTAATTGAATTCTTAATTATTTTTTATACTACGGGACTAATCGCGCAATGAAAATACGGGAATAGTTACAATATAAAAGGCAAGAAGTTTTATATGTCCAGATATACAGGGTTATCCAGAACTGGTGTACTAAGCCGAAAGGAGGTGATTCGGACTATTATTATGAACAACTTTTAATATATGTGGCCAAACCGAAATTCGAGAAAAAAACCAATCGTGTCATACCTTTTGTCGAGTCCAAGTTGCAGTTTTGTATGGAACAGCTGATTTTTAGTTCACGAAATCCGCAGCTGGACCCATATTCATATATTCATATTATTTTATTGCTATCAAAATACAAGATACAAGTCAGTCCAAACCAATTACAATTGTAGTGATAATTATAATATCCTTAAAATTTCAGCTTAGCTAAAGCAAAGCATAATTATCTTAAAATTACAATAACTTAAAATAGCTGTAGTTAAATTAATTAAATTGTATATTTAAATAAATGATTAAATATTAAATCGTAAAAACAAAATGATAATCATTTAATATAAATCTGAACAATGCTACAATATCAAAACTTAAAATGACAAAAATTGCATAGTTAATAAATTAACAAATATGAATTTGTAACAAAATATAGTAAACATAGTAAACTTTGTTCATAATAACGAACGTGTAGGTAGGTACACCTCTGAAACTTCCTTCACTTTGTAAAACTTCACTTGTAACTTCACAAGAGGTATCGTGTATCCACCAGTAGACGTCACGTAACAGAAATGATGATGATGAATTGAGAAACCTTTCATTTTGACTGACCTACAAAAAGAAAGGGATTTGCAATTTGTGTATGTTCTGATTACTTCACATATTCGATTTTTCTGAGCCAATTCTCAAGTTTATATTGCAATTTTTCAATTTTTCAATTTCAAAAGTTCTTTATTTACACACAATTAATTTAATAAATACAATACCAGTGTTAATTCCATCTTAGTACTATAAAAACTTAACATAATGATTGTTCTGCAAACACTTGGCTTATACAAAACTTAAAACATAAATGTAAATATTAAAAAAAAAAGGCGTCTGATAAAATTAAAGAGGATAAGTAACATTTTGATTTGCTATTGCAAGCTTTTAGGAGAAGCATTACATTTAAAAATAAATTACAAACAGTTTAGTTTATTTTACAAGTTTTTGTTTAACTTGCAATGTATGTATGTAAATAATATATTTTTTTGGGTCAAACCATGCAACGCAATTTCGAAGCAGATATTGAAGCTATCTGTTATTTATTACGTACCTAAATCTCTTGAAAGATTTTATACCCCAAAAATTGTGTAATATTCAAAATTTATAGGTTGAATTCATTTTAAAGTTTAGATTCTTCTTTTTGGACTATTTAATTTAAATAAAAGCTATTTAAACTTTGTTTATTGTCTGTTAAAGAATTATGTGCGTGTTTTCCTTAAAAAAAGTTATTTGGGATATCTTAAGTTAGGTATTTGGTAGAATTTTTAGTATGTATATTGCAGCGCCTACAGAAATCGATTAGTTAAATAGCTATTTTTGTTCGCAGCTTTTGGCTTGAGGTCAATTGTGTAAAGTTGGCTATATATAAAGGTTTTTTCAAAAAAAATTTTTCGAAAGAAAATTAAAATCAATATACTTCGCCTCTATGTGTAAAAAATAATGTAGCTTTCTAATTCGATAAAAAATATTCAGTATAAATGTTTTCGTTTGCCATGCGCTATCCCAAAAAACCGGAGCTTATGTACCTACCATATTTTGCTATCATTCAAAAGAATAAATCAGCCGGCAGCCTGAGCGTAGAGCGCGGGCGGGCGCGGGAAGGGCGCGGGCGGAGATGGTGCGCAGCACACACACACAAATACAATTGCATTACACCACACATAGAAGCTCCCTGTCTTGGGGGCATCGCGACAGCAATAGTTTAGTTCAAATACCTACTTCTCAAATTCCTTGGCGCTCAGCTACTCTCTTAACTCCCGAGCGCAGCGAGGGTGTCTAAAATTATTCCCCGAGCGAAGCTAGGGGTTCAAGTTGCCCAAGACGACGACAAACTTGTTCTAGTTGCGCATACTCTACTTTTCATACCTCCAACAAGAAAATAAAACCCCAGGAATATGAGTAATACTTACGTCATAAACTCACTAAACGTAGGTACTCACTAGGCAACTCGGTATTGTTCACAAATATTCACAATAAAATGAAATAAAATATACGAGTATTAGAATGTTCCTACGAATTTTCATAGAAAAACACTCACATCCGTAATAAAACAGAGAATGTCAATACTACTTACGTGAAAAACATTCGACCATGGCCAGCTCGATTATCATGGCCTAACACGGGCTTTGCAAAGAGGTTTCATTCTATAAAATCGAACTGATACTGGCACCAAAGAGATTTTATTCTATAAAATCGAATAAAACCTCCTTACAATGCCCGTTGCCGTGCAATGTAAAGAGATTTTATTCGATTTCACAAAATAAAATCTCTTTCCAATATCCTTAAATGTTCTAAGTTAAGAAATGTTTATGTTAGACGTCCCTTTGAATCACTTTACTCTACCTACCGCTAAAGCTCATGGTTTACCTTATGCAATTAAATACAATACAATACAATTAATTTATTGATAACTTCAGTTACATATCATAGTAATAATAATGCAAAATCCATTCCTGTTGATTATTGACCGAGCGTAAGCGAGGTCTCTGTGTCTACTGGGACGAGCCGGCACTTGTGTTGTCAAATGTATGTTTGTATGTTTCTTTGTTCGACGATAACTCAAGTACCTCTCAACCAATCTCTATGAAATTTAGCATACACGTAGTTTAGATTTATAGAATTTTTAAGTTAGATATGAGGATCTTCTGTTCAGTGATGTCGAAGATACCAGGACCGTGGTAAAAAGAGGCAAAACGGCGCCACTTTCTGCAGGAGTTGCTGAAGACGAAATATTACTGCACGCTCGAGATTATTATTTAAAATTTTAAGAATAACCGCTCATGGTCACGCAAAATTCAGGATAATATTTTATTTGTAATTGTTCAGGCAAATTTCATGATAATATTAAATTTGTAATAATATTTATGTAATATCAAGCCACTTTTAGACGCCTAGCGCCACTTAGTGCTATCAAAGTGTAAACTTCACCTAGCGGTTGTTATTGTAACTCTTTACTCAGGTCGTCATCAGAATCAGACTTTCAACTGCAGTAGTAACAACGGTAATTCGTTTACCGTTCTTACTACTGGTAGTAAGATTGGTAGTAACACTGGTAATAAACCAATAATTGGCATGTTTGGGCATGCTCACTTAATGCATGTTTAATAAATTCATTGCATGGTGTCGTCACTTTGTATCAAATAAACTCATAGCTTGCGACCGATTCCGCGACTGTTCGGCAGAATTAATTCATTGTCATCTCACGTCAGCACGGGTAGCACGGCAAAGGGAAAAAACAATTTTATCCACTTATAATGTCAGTTGTCATTGTCAATCCATACTTTATTTCCTCTTCGAGGGGATATAATGGTGGAAAGACAATTTGTCCCTTTGCCATGCTACCCGTGCAGGAGCGTTCAGATAGAGTAGATAGACGATTTTTTTGTTACGTCACGGAACTTTTTTCAGTTGCAACCAATATACTAATCGCAGTTCAAGAATAAATCGATCAGTGTATCAAGAAACCAGTTTTAGTCACTGAAATCCATACACATCAGGCATAGAATCCGCACCATAGCATGAGTTAAGGGGAACCGTATTTCTTCGCATCCACGAAATCTCAGACATCAGAGAGGCCCTGGGATACGGTTCAGAAGGCTTTGCAAGAGAGTTGTCGCAAACATCATTGTTCTATGAAGCCCGATATGCTATATAGGGTAGACGCACCGGTTGTGGCCATCTTGGTACCATTTGTGGCCACTTTGAATTTTTAGGATTAAAAAGACAATTTTATCTTAAAATTTTTTGTTAAAGAAATTTCCAAACATTTAGATTCAAACAAACGATATTATTTATGGTATTACATTGTTTATAATTATCATTAATGCAATAATTTTGAAACCAAATGGCCACAACCGGATGGCCACTGTAGGCCACAACCGGTACACCCACAATATTATGCGACTTCTGCGAGTGTTAGATTCCATTCAGTATGAGACCAACTTAGCATAATTCAAACATTGTAGCAGAACAATAGCAATTTTAGGCAAAAACTCATATTTTAAATATTTCACCTAATGTACTCGTAATCTATTTCATTCAACATTGTTTAAATAATCGGCCAAGCACGAGTACGACTCGCGCACGAACGGTTCCGTGCTGTACGAGACCCCCTTAAATATTTATGTTATTTGAAGTAATTTAATTATTTATTGTTAAAGTGAATATACAACTAAATATGCTGTGAATATTTGTATATTCACTTTTACCTGTTACTTTATTAATATCGAGCGAGAAACGGCTAAAAATTCAGGTTTGTTGCATGGGAGCCCCCTTAAATATGAATTTTCAGCTTTCTAGCTATAACGGTTCATGAGATACAGCCTGGTGAAAGACAGACAGACGGACAGCGGAGTCTGACTAATAGGGTCCCCTTTTACCCTTTGAGTACGGAACCCTTAAAAGAAGTCGCCTAACTTTCATACCAATATTATTATTATTTTTTGAAATCACTGTATTTATGATATAAAATAGGAATAGCGCGAGGTCCAAGTCCGGGGCGGACTACTAGTTAAATTAAGTTCAAGTATTGTTATCTAACTTTGGTAGTCGCACTAATGTCACATAACTTCAACCGTGATGCCACGGTCATGGACAACACCTACGTGAAAACAGTTATGTATACTGTCATATTTCTTACCTCACAAAATGTAAGTTCAGAATAACCAGACATCATAACCTAATTGCAATTTGTCTGGCTGTATCTAGGTATCTTTTAAGTGTCCATAAAATATTGACGCCAGAGCCTATGTGGTAAGGCTATGTCTGTAACCTAACCTCATTGGGACTGGCTCTCCTCAAATCACCTTTGAACTTTCACATACTACTTTGTAAATTACAAACAAATAAAAAATCGAATTAGACATCAGTTGGTGAGGTAGATTTCTGCTATATTCACACACATTTATTCACACTTCTCATTTTAGTTATTTTATCCGTATTGTCACAGATATCTAAGTCTTTTGTTGATCTGGGTGTGTTGTTGAGTTTTATGATTTAATGTACTCGTGTCAATAATTTCATGTTTTGTCTTACGTCAAAGTAGGGTAAGATTTTGTAGTGCACCTTCTTTCTTATGATTTTTCGGTTTCCTATTTTAAGAGGTCAACCGATTTTGTATTGTATGGTTTCGTAAGACTCATTTATTTTATCAAATATTTTTTTTGAAGTGAAACTTCTAATGCAATTTCCAACAAGGTTGCATTAAACGTTTAACGCTCCCATGGAAAGGGTATGAAAGCACTGTTGCGTCGAAGTTTCACTTCTTCCGCGCGGAGGTACTCCACTTGCATATTTTTTTCAGAATAGAGTTTAATAAATAGTACCTTCCTACTTACAATTTTATCAATGACAAGTTAGCTTGTAGTTGTTGGATTTTGACATGGCAAGTTTTATAAAAAAAATGTCACAAAAATAAATGTTATACCTACCTCCCACTGTTGAAAAAATTAGATGCACTTAAAACTTAAAATACGCAAATCATGAGGTCTATGTTATTGCTTTTTTCTTTTTTTCACATTCGTGATTTGATATAGGTACGTATAATAATTTACCTAGAATAAAATAATAATACAGTCAAACCTGGATAAGAGAGAGTTGAAGGGACCGCCATCTAATTCTCGCTTATAGAGGTTTTTCACTTATCCAGGTTTCTCACTTATCCAGTTTCAGAAGTAGCTTCTCTCTCTTATAGAGGTTAAAAAATACGTATAATTTGTACGTTGGTTTATTGGTCCATTGGTTTGTACGTATCTACCTATACATACGTGAAGAATGATAAATATGTTTATAAATAGTATATAGGTACTAATTGTTCGGGATGTGTTGATTAGAATTGAACATAGATGATTGACTTATTCATTATAAAAGGCCCTTTTTAAAAATGGGAAAATCAAAAATACTTCTGATAATTCCATGTCCTTTAGAGCACTGAGACCGTATGGGGTCTTTGGATTTTATTATTTTACTAGCTTAAAACCCGCGGCTTCGCCCGCGTTGTCTTAGTAGACAGGTACTGGCTTATGAAAATAGCCCGTGGTTTGACCCACGTTTGTCTTAGTACTTGCTTAAAATTATAAAAGGCTGCCGGTTGGCTTGCGTTGTCTTGGCACTTCCTTAAAATAATAATAGGTCGTGGTTTAGCAAAGCATTATCGTATAACGTATTACTTGCAAGGATAATGCCTATGGTTTGGCCTGAATTGTCATAGTATTTGGCTAAAATGATAATAGGTCGCGGTTTGGCCTGCGTATTCTTAGTACTCGCTTAAGATGGTAATTTATAGCACGCAGCTTAGCCTGCGTTGTCTTAATACTTCCTCAAAATTGTAATTGCCTACCGTTTGGCACGCGTTGTCGTATTACTTGCAATGATAATAGCCCACGGTCTGGCCGCTTTGTTCGAGTAACTGCTTAAAATGATAATAAGCCACAGTTTGACCCGCGTTGTCTTGGCACTTGCTTAAAATAATAATACTTCGTGGTTTCGCCTGCATTGTCGTATAACGTATTACTTGAAAAGATAATGCTTAGTAGGCATTATCTTTTCGAGTAATAGGCATTGCCTACGGTTTGGCCTTAATTGTCCCAGTGTTTAACTAGAATGATAATAGGTCGCGGTTTGGCCTGCGCATTCTTAGTACTTGCTTAATATGGTAATTTATAGTACGTAGCTTGGCTCGCGTTGTCTAAGTACTTGCTTAAAATTACAATAGCCTGCCGTATGGCTTGCGTTGTCGTATTGCTTGCAATGATAATAGCCCATGGTCTGGCCCGCGTCGTTATAGTATTTGCTTAAAATGATAATGGCGCGCGGTTTGGTCCGCATTTTCTTAGTACTTACTTTAAATGGTAATTTCCCACAGTTTGGCCCGCGTTGTCTTAGTACTTTTTTTGCTTAAAATAATAGCTCTTGGTTTAGCCCACGTTGTCGTATTACTTGCAAGGATAATAATTAGCCCACGGATTGGCCTGCTTTGTCTCAGTATTTGCTTAAATTTACTTGTATCTAAAGCTTATTATGGAGTACGACAATTTTTAGATGATAAATTGCAAAATATTCGAATTAAATCTAATAATAATGATTGTATAATTTTTTAAGGTTCTAATGATTATTTTATGGCCATATTGGACCTAACTGATAATTCAATATTTTTGTGATTAGTAGTAAGATCTCAATGTAACACAGTTCAACAATAAATGTTCTTTGACTTTAATAGCCCACGGTTTGGACCGCGTTATTTTATAACTTGTCATAAAATAAATACTTGATAAAGTTATATTTTAATATACCTACTGATTTTTTTTATGGCGAGAAAAGAATATTTTTCGATTTATGATGAGATATATGACGATCATGAATTGAGCCATGTAGTTTCCCACTCGTATACCAAATTTTATCCAACTCCATTCGCACGTCATGGTCGGCCAAGTTCGAGTTGGACTCGCGCACGCAGGGTTCCGTACCGTATGGGAGCCCATTCCTCTTGCCGTTATTAATAGCGAGCAAAAAAATCCTAAAAATCACGTTTGTTGCATGTCCCTTAAATATTTATTTTATTCTATTTTTAGTATTTTTTGTTATAGCGACAACAGAAATACATCATTTGTGAATATTTCAGCTGCCCAACTATTACGGTACCTACGGTGACAGACAGACAGACGGACATCGAAGTCTTAGTAATAGGGTCCCGGTTTTACCCTTTGGGTAAGGAACCCTAAAAAAGGCCAGTACAGGTATTCATCACCCTTCGGCCATGTATGATACCAGAGTTTGGTAACCAGTATCATACGAAGAAAAAATGATCGTCGTAGGATACTGGTATCCAAGTGATAGGATTTATTACTCTTCTGATACCCTTCATCATGTTTGGTAACCAGTATCCATGGAATATAACATTCTGCTTATAAAACCAACTCGGCAAAACTGTGAAGATCGCATTCTGTACCTACGCTTATTGTAAAACCCTGGCTTTATTGAAAACATACAAGAAAACAAGAAAATAGTTCAACTGTGAATCGTTTATTACCTACAACCCATTGGAATAAAATGGCGTAATGATTTCGATACAATGTCCAACATTAATTTCGTTTTCATTTAGCTGAGATATGGCGTCATTTATTTCTGCATCAATTTCTTTGTACTCTCGGCTTAGTTCCAATTTTCTTTTGTATATATCCACTACGGTGGTTTCTTTTCTTAAAATATCTAAGAGTTGAGCCAATGTCGGTCTTTTACGTCCAATATATCTGTTAAGGCGACTGTGCCAACCTTCTATATTATTGGTAGTACGTATTTTAGATGATGAACAAAAGCAAATTTTTTCGAAGTCAGTCTTTGCCATCCATTGGTTATTAAAATATTTGTTAAATTTTGTTATCTCTTCTCCAGACGGACTCTTTGACATAACATATTCATACCCCTTTCGAAAATAGGCTTTGGGTAAACGTGCAAGGCCAGCATACCTGTCGTAATACGTGCTTTTTTACCCTTGTGGTTAATTTTAACGATTTAGCTTTTCTAAATAAACACCTATTCAGATGATAATAACATCCCTTAACATCAATGTTGGGGAAAACTTTTCGAACAGCTTTAATTGAAGCCAACTCGAAGTCAACAGTAATTGTTTCTGGTAGCCATTGCTTGAATCGGTAATTTATCATATAAAATAGTACTTCGTAAGTTTGCTGTGTCTTGTCTGGTAGTAAACAAAACATTTTCAGAAATTTAATTTTCCTGAGCTGATACTCGGTTACATAAAACGAAAAATCCCTATCACTTGGATACCAGTATCCTAAGACGATCATTTTTTCTTCGTGTGATACTGGTTACCAAACTCTGGTATCATATGTGGCCGAAGGGATTCATCATGTTTCATTAAGTCATTAGAAATTTAATTTCGATTATTCTGAACTCAATGACAATCTCGCCCATAACCGTTTACGCGGTCAAAAGTGATCGAGACACTTGTAGGACTTTCAGACACTCTCTGACCAAGTACATACGAAAAAGTAGCACACAAGAAGGTACATTTTATTTGAAAAATACATAGCGCACCTACATCTAGACGACAGGCATGTTCTAGGATTCCATTATACTCATCATTTGACTAACTTTTACTATGGTACCAACCCAGAAATCACGTAAATAAAATTAGCTGTTCAACACAAAAAATTCATCGACCCGCGACAAAATGTAAAGAATAGGTAATTTTCGCTTCTTCAGGGTAGTTCCCATAGTAAAGTAAGTAGTTATTGATCCGTATGTACCCTTAGTTTAAGTCTATTGGCTCACAAAATAAAATCGTTCATAAACAATTAGGGGCCCATTTTGCCCCCATTGAAGGATCTAAATTATCTCAATTTAATTCTAGATATTTCACTACGTTTAAAAAAAAACGCGATCAAGTTGTTGTTGAAATTGATATCCTGAAGGACCCACTGAAATTTTCCGGGAAAGCAGTACCCCAAGTGGTAATTTGTGTTATTGTCTAGCGTCGTACCAAATTTCGTTAGAATTCATTTATCTACCCCTTTTATCTTAGCTTTATAATTGATTATTTTGGCTATTGCTAAGAAACCCAATAGATTTTCCGGGATAAAATAGTTACTGTATTGAAACATGTTGTGTGCTTTCTACATACCTACCAGATTTCATTTATAACCGTTCAGCATGTCTGATGTAATTATTGATGCTTTTTTCACCAACTTTGGGAACTTATCTGACCCGTTAGATAAGGAAAATTCGGAAAAACAGGAAGAAACGTAACTTTTATTTTATTTGTAAAGCATAAATACAAAGTTTTAAGTCAATCGGTAAAGGTAATAAAAAATTAAATGCAAACAAAAAGGGCCCGTTTTACCCCGTTAGAGGTCGATTTTTCGAAATTTTCGTCCTTTGTGCTTCATTACGTTGTACATTGTACCTATGTTCGAAATTTCAAGTATCTATCTTTAGTGGATTGGGTTGTAGCCTAAACTGATTAATTTTGGCTATCCCTAAGGATCCCCATAGAATTTCCTGGATAATAATAGTTCATGTGTTGAAACATGTTGTGTGCTTCCTCCATACCAGATTTCATCCATAACCGTTCAGCTCGTTGGATGTAATAGACGCTTTTTTCACCAACTTTGGGACCCAATTTGACCCCTTAGATAAGGAATATTCGGAAAAACAGGAACAAACGTAACTTTCATTTTGTTTAAGTAGTATGCATACAAAGTTTCAAGTCAATCGGTAAAGGGAATAAAAAGTTACATACAAACGAAAAGGGCCCGTTTTACCCTTTTAGAGGTCGATTTTTCAAAATTCCGTTCTTAGTGCTCCATTACGTGGTCCAATGTATCTTTGTTCCAAATTTCATGTTCGTATCTTTAGCGGTTTGGGCTGTAGGCTGTCTGTCAGTCAGTCACTCAGCGAAGCCTTTTATATAATAGATTATTTTGGCTATTGCTAAGAAACCCAATAGATTTTCCGGGATAAAATAGTTACTGTATTGAAACATGTTGTGTGCTTTCTACATACCTACCAGATTTCATTTATAACCGTTCAGCATGTCTGATGTAATTATTGATGCTTTTTTCACCAACTTTGGGAACTTATCTGACCCGTTAGATAAGGAAAATTCGAAAAAACAGGAAGAAACGTAACTTTTATTTTATTTGTAAAGCATAAATACAAAGTTTTAAGTCAATCGGTAAAGGTAATAAAAAATTAAATGCAAACAAAAAGGGCCCGTTTTACCCCGTTAGAGGTCGATTTTTCGAAATTTTCGTCCTTTGTGCTTCATTACGTTGTACATTGTACCTATGTTCGAAATTTCAAGTATCTATCTTTAGTGGATTGGGTTGTAGCTTAAACTGATTAATTTTGGCTATCCCTAAGGATCCCCATAGAATTTCCTGGATAATAATAGTTCATGTGTTGAAACATGTTGTGTGCTTGCTCCATACCAGATTTCATCCATAACCGTTCAGCTCGTTGGATGTAATAGACGCTTTTTTCACCAACTTTGGGACCCAATTTGACCCCTTAGATAAGGAATATTCGGAAAAACAGGAACAAACGTAACTTTTATTTTGTTTGAGTAGTATGTATACAAAGTTTCAAGTCAATCGGTAAAGGGAATAAAAAGTTACATACAAACGAAAAGGGCCCGTTTTACCCCTTTAGAGATCGATTTTTCAAAATTCCGTTCTTAGTGCTCCATTACATGGTCCAATGTATCTTTGTTCCAAATTTCATGTTCGTATCTTTAGCGGTTTGGGCTGTAGGCTGTCTGTCAGTCAGTCACTCAGCGAAGCCTTTTATATAATAGATAAAAGTTGGATTCTACTAAATCAAATTCATTGCGCACTTTATTTTAAGATTTTCCTTTTGAACACATTCAATCTTGGCGATTTATTTGTTTATTCCTAAAGATTGATTTATTAACACGGAACCTTTCTCTTCAATTGAAACTTGTCAACTTAAGTTAGTTTGACCAATAAGATAGTGTAAACACACGTGTGGCTATTTCAAAAGAATGTGAAACAAAAATAATGTTAGGTAGATAAATGAAAAACACAAAATAATTTTTAATAGAACACTATTTCAACATTTCAACAAACGGGATAGTTTAGACGCACGTGTGGCCATTCTAAAAAAAGTCGATAAAAAACAATGTTACTTGTTTCCACGAAATACAAAAAAATGTTTGAATAGAACACGATCTGAAATCAACGGTAATTAGTCCCAAGAAATTTAAGAATGGGTCATAAAGTGCAGATGTTTCATTACCCTCAACTCTCACTTATAGAGGTTCAGACAAGTAGTACTCTCAGTTATAGAGGTCCATGAGGGAAAAACGACTCTCTCTTATAGAGGTTTTGGTCTCTCACTTATAGAGGTATTTGAGGGGTAAAATGACGGGACCTGGCAATTTCTCTCACTTATAGAGGTTTCTCACTTATCCAGGTCTCAGTTAGCCAGGTTTGACTGTATATTGTATTTGGAGTTCAAGTTAAAAATAACTATTTATAGGCAGTACTTAAGTATATCGATTTTGAATAAGTCAACTTATGTATTGAATTTATTAGTATGTACAGAAAAATAAACGCAGAAGCCATTGGAGGAATGGTGAACTTAGGAAATCTACCCGACAAGTACAAGCGCACCCATATAAAAAGTACGCATACGGATTCACACTGAATTAGCAGAAACATGCGAATACAAGCACTAAAGTTTTGGCTAGACGCGGCTGTTACATCATTATATTTAATATATTCTGTCGTAACCGAACTGTTCACCGGAGAGATCGGGGACAATATAATTTATCAGGCCTGAGTCAGCATGAGATTCGTTGAATAAGTTGCCTCTGATTTGTTTTACCTGTAGGAGATCTACATCGAGTACCTGGAATAACCTACGAACCTTCAATGAAATTCTTATTGAATCGACATGGTTACTTTTGGTTATTAAGTTGCTCATAAACTCGATAAGGATGAAACTTACGGATGTTTATCTGATGTAGCTGCTTGTATGAATGTACCTCCTCTCTCTATTAATTTCATTCCAAATATGTTTTGTCTTTTATTTTTGATATATTTTCAAAGTAGAAATCAAAAATAAACCAAATTTTATCTAAAGATCCAAAGAGCTTTTGTACATTATTTTGGACAAAACTTTTTATGAAATATCTTTCACTGCGCATCCAAAGTGATTCTTTAAAATACTTATTTTACTGTAAATGATAATTTAGATAATTACTTTGAGTTTTTTGCCTCGTAGGCATACTTCTTTTCAATGATCATGAATAGATTACCCACAGGTATAAAAGAATAAATTATGTATTTGTATCATAATACGATTATGGATGGCCTTCTCGTCTTTCACAATTGGTGCGACTGCCAGACCGAGTGAATAACAAAGTAGTCCATGATATAACGTAGTTTGTTGTGGTTCCAGTAACTGTACGTAAGTTTTAGGTTTCCCAGAAACTGGCAAGAGAAGGTTACATTGAAGGTGAAGCGCTCGGAAATTGTCTTTATGACACGTTCAGAGAAAATATTAATTAGTCACTCGATTACATATGAGGCGCGTGCAATTAATTAATTATGAAGGTATGTCTTCATACTCAGAGATTGGACCCCTAACTAAACTCGATCTAGGTTTCCCGCTTATCTATAATGAGTTATTCAGGCATATTAATAATATACTCAAGTACTATAGTTACAAAATATGGACAAGTGTATCTAACGTTAGGATAATTTGTTAAAATTCTAGCCGGTATTCAAAAGGGTTGAAGTTCAATATTATGTTCAATGTCTTGATTTAGTATACATATGTGTTATGCCAGGCACATTGCTTACCCAGCAACTTCACCAATTGCGATACGTCCTTCGGCTAGTATTATGTAGGAGATGCTCGCGTTATCCTTTTTCCTTTGAATCCTTTTTCTCTTCATGTTATTATCTTTTCATCTAAACGTGGACGTACTTAAGCGAATCCTTTTGTTGATATTAGTTGGCCGTGTACACGATCTGCTGCGTGCTGTGGGTAGCGCCGGCAACGTGCTCCCAGCGCATCACGCTGCTGGTGCTGCTGACGGCGGTGCACGCGTTCCCCGCGGCGTGGCACCCCGCGCTGCTCGTGCCGCGCGCCTCGCTCGACAAGGACCCCTACCTGCACCACGACAACCTCACCATGGAGTACGACCCCGAGATTGTCGACATATTGTGAGTACGGAGGTTGCTGTCATCATCATCACGCTGCTGGTGCTGCTGACGGCAGTGCACGCGTTGCCCGCGGCGTGGCGCCCCGCGCTGTTCGCGCCTCACGTGGTTGTTTTTTGCTCGTAATACTTTCAGTGGTACTACCAGTAGAACCACGGGCAATAATCTAGTAGATTATTGCCCGTGGTTCTACAGATGATAAGGTTTGTTACTTGTACCGCGATAACCTCACCATAGAGGACCTACAACCCCGAGACTGTTGACATATTATGACAACGGAGGATGCTTACATCATCATTGTCTCAGACAAAGAACGTCCACCTTATACATAGGCTTCTATTTAAAGATTACCGATTAACCTACCAATAAGACCAATCACACTGCTTTAGTAGGTACCTAACTACGTAAATCCATTTTGCTTAATAAATTAGATACTTAGATAATATTATTCTTACGGACGTTATTTAAAGGACATACGAGTAGTCTTCTACTCCCACACTATCAATGCTGTAGAATAATATCTTACTAGATAATACTACGCGCCCTTTGTAGGGTAGGCCTACGTCTTGCAGTGGACTATTAAAAATGCTGGTACTACAGGTACAGATAATAATATTGTATGTTTTACTTATTTTATTCATAAATCTATTTGAATTTCCAGGGCACAGATCCACCGCGGACGCCATATACTCATGTTGAGCTTGATCGCACTCGGGATCATGGTGTTCGATAGATATGTAAGTATATTCATGATTCTGATGAAAATTAAATCAAAATACTGATGACATAACTGTATCCTACGAAACTAATGCATTATTTTGAAACGATTTCCAAAAATTATTTTTCGCAAAAATTGGCAAAACCGCCTTCCATCGCGTACTAAATTCGAATATTTCGCTAGAATTGTTTATATTATTGTTAATTTTTCAAAAACAGCTCAGCCGATTTCTGTTAAATTTGAATAGGACTATCTCTGGAGTAAGTATACCCTTTCGAACTAAAAAATAAGTATTCTTTTTGGTTTACAATTGGCAAAATTATCGATATTCATCGTGTACAAAATTCGGATATTTAGCTCGGATATTGCTTACATTATTGTTGATTTTTCAAAAACGGCTCTGCCAATTTCTGTAAAATTACATGGGTCCACTTCGGGAGTATATCCTTTCGAACTAAAAAAGAATTTTTCGATTCGGTTCACAATTGGTGAAATTATAGATGAACATACACAAAAAAATACATACAGACGAACGTAGAACCTCCTCCTTTTTGGAAGTCTGTTAAAAATGTGTTTTTTGTGTAGGTACCTCACAACTCCACAATATAGGTACCTACATTTAGGAGTTTATCAAATACTTTAAATTGGTCAAATTTTGGTTTAAAATTAGTTTTTACGGTTTTTTTTCAAAACCAATTTAATAATTTGATAATAATAATTAGACTGTTAACATATTATGACAACGGAGGATGCTCTCATCATCATAGTCTCAGATAATGAACGTCACGATAGACAGGCTGACATTTAAAGATTACCTACCAATAAGACCAATCACACATTTAGTAGGTACCTACGAGTATCTACGTATACCTACTTGCTTGAATGATCATGATAAAAATCAATTTAATTATTCGATAATAATAATTAAATGGTGTGCATACAATACACATTTATAAGTGCTTATAACCGATTGTAGGCTTACTTGCCTGCCATTCTCTATTAACTTCTTACCTACCAATATTATGAACAAAAAAGGTATGTATGATTCAAATTCAAATTCAAAATGTTTTTATTCAATAGACATATTACATGTGCTTAGAATCGTCAATACAATAAAATAAAATTATAAAATTACAGAATAACTGAACACACAGGAGCAATAATCAAAATAACAATAAAACAATCAAAAGGTATCAGCAATAGCATCGTCAACAGTAATAATATCTAACTTAAGTAGTAAATTATAGTACAATTAGTAAACATTCTTAAACAGGGTTTTGTCAGATATAGCATCTGCTAATTTATAGTAACTCTTCTGTAGAAGGTGCTTTTTTACAAAACTTAGGATGTCATTCTTTGGACTTAGCTTGATACATTCTGGGATTTTTTTATAAAAATCAATACCTAGGCAATGGAAACTATTTGATGTCTTTGTTAGTCGTCGTCGCGGCTGCACAATATTGTTTTTATATCTGCCATTGCGGCCATTAACACTAATCTTATCCAACTTCTCTAAATTCTCAGTCACATATAAAGGTTTGATCTTCCGAATGTACCTACCTACCATAGTAAAAGCAATAAATCGACATTGTTGGATGTTATCAACGTGGACAACACAGACTGTACCTACTTAATGAACTGTAGTACATTTCATACAAAAAAAAAGACTTAAAAGAAATAAGTAGGTAATAAATAAATAAAACGTTTAGTATTCCAAAAACTTTTCACAAACAAGTTGTGCACTAGATCCCACACTAGGGCGACCTGTGTCGTGGGACCTAGGCTCTTCTGTAGGATTCCGGAGGTGGTGAGGATCATGATCAAAATCAATTTTTATGAAGTCATTAGATGGTAAACTGTTAGGAAAACATATTTGGCTAAGAAATATGTTTCTGAGGAGGTAAACTGTTAGGAAAACGTATTTGGCTAAGAAATATGTTTCTGAGACCTTAGAGCTATGAGCAAATTAAAAAAAATGTAATTTTCTTTTATAACTCAAAAAGTTATAATCTCACAGTGCTCAAAATAATTTTGAGAGATAGTTTTCAATATGGTCTATAAACTTAAATAGTTTGAAGATTCTATCGTGCATACTTTAGAAATAAAAGAGGGGAGGGACACTCTTTTTCCAACTTTGTCGCCAAAGGTAACCATGTGACAAAAAAATCGTTAAGGAAACCTTACATTCATTTTAAAAACCCTACTCAACGACATCCCACATGAGGGGGTGGGGTTAAAAAAATCACCCCCTCTTTATATTTATGGTAGCTACCCCTTATACAGGGTTATTTCTAATCAATCAGCATCCTTTCAGGGGCTTATTCTGTACATCAAAACTAACAACTTTTGTACTGCGACTTTTGTCAAACTTAAAAAATAAATCAGCTGTTCCATACATTTTGTCGCGGGTGAACGATATTTTTCTATGGAACAACAACTTTTTATTTTAGAATTAATAAAAGTCGTAGAACAAAAGTTGTTAGTTTTGATGTACAGCGTGAGCCTTTGATGCTCAAAGGATGCTAATTGTTTAGAAATAACCCTGTATACACGATTTATTTTTTTAAGTAATTAAAATTGAGATCTAAACTTAAACTATCATAATATCTAATTTCATGTAATTTGGTTGATAAATGTGGAACATATAAATGTGGACACAACGAAGATAAGGGTTCCTTGTTTTATTACGGAACCCTAAAAATAAAAAGAAAGGGGCCTTTGCAAAAAAGAAAGAAGCCGTAAGGCACATTTAGAAACGTTAGACAAGGAGGATTATTAACCGATTCAAATGCCACAATGCAATGTTAGGTGTTGTCACGGGCAGCTGACGTGGGATACTACGTCGGCCGTGGTCCGTGGTCGAGAGCGAGAGTTGCGTGCGAATGCGGTAATACCACCTCTCGCGTCTCGCGTGACCCGCTATTTATAACATGTTTACGTTCACGTGTACCTCCGAACTTTACGTGTGTGTACTCCAGCTGGAGCCGACAACTCATCTCGGGGCGACCCGTGACTGCTTACTGCTGTGCTCGGTAGGGATGTGCAACTACCGCGGTTGTACAGGGTTATGGATTAAGTAGGTAACTGCTATTTTTTATCACAGTTTATTAGTACGATACAAGTGTTCAGCTATCTAGTTGTAATCTTGTATAGGCCGGGTGGCTAGCCCTGGTGTCAGAGTTTTTAGGCCGTTTTAATTATTATTCAGAATCAGTGACAATTATACTTAATATTAATAATGTTGTATGAAAAATCAACAGTAGGTAGTAATTACCTCTATGAATGCCAAATGATTGTTATTATTTTTAACAGAATTTTAACCTTGTGACGTTACAATTGATACTTCATATAATCATTATTATTGTACGATTAAGCAATTCAATAGTACAGTGAATGGATACGGTTAGTTACATCATTGGCATTTCAACCTCAAAATTAGTTTTAATATAAGAAAAAAGAAAATAGTCAAAATCCAACAGTCAAAACATCAAAAGCATCCAAATGATATGATATGGGGAAATGGAAATGCCTTTGACAAGATGTTGCTAGCTACTCACCTGTAACCCTGTACAGACGTTCATCTCAGCTGTGGTCGTGTTCACATGACGTAATAATAACCTAATCTATTGATAAGTCACGGCAAATATACCGGTTTTGGTCAATCATTCGCAATAGCTTCAGCTTCGCGCTTGCACGCCTAAAATGTAGAAAGTATTCAAAATACCTCTACGAAAAACATATAAAGAATAAAGTATAGGTAAACATGATCACGTCACATCGTCTTCTTAGAAGGCGATGTCAGATACTATTTGAATGGAATGTGGTTTGAATTTAGCTTCGCTGAGAACACTTCTTGTGCCTAGGTACTGTTGTAATAAATTCCTACATATCCTATAAAAAATCATAGAACGGAACAGATTTTTTTGTTCAACTATTCGGAACACACTTTTAGAATGTGCACTTACCTACTTATTAAAGTGAAGCGCTAGAGGCAGCGCTCGATATTCAAATGTTTTGGGTTTTAGCAATTTATTGCTGGACTACTGAATTTACGAAAACTGTGTTTGAGACAATGTAATTACTACTGCCAGAATTATCAATTAAATTGGTTTATTTTAGCGAAAACTGTCAATTGGTTAAATTTCATCATAATTTTGGCTAAGTAAGTAAATCTTTTAGATTCAATCAAGTCAATCTTTTAGATTAACAATTATATTGTTTTTTTTTTTGTGTATGAAACATGTTAACCCCTTTGAGGAAATGTTAATATAGCTCGATGGTTAACACGACATATTTATAGCCGCAAAATCAGTTTTTTGATAATCCAAGGTGAGTAAGTAAAGTAACATATTGCAAAAAAAAAAACCGACAAAATTTGAATTTCACGCGCTGCCTCTATCATTTCACCGTAATAAACATGTACATAAGGTAATACTATTTAAATATGATACTTAACGGACTTGAAATATTTTTTATAATGTTTCAATGCTCTATATCTCTCTTTTATCGATTATCTCCAGTTGCTAGGCCGGTTTTTGTTAGCCTAATAAACCTTTAGAATATCTTGTGTGCAAAAAAAACACATTACATAGTAGGTATTTAGTGTAAATAGAGTTTAGAAAATTAGAAATATTAAAGTCCATATGAATATTGTCTTCAGCTGGAGTCTCTGGACCGCGCGCGGCACTCGCGCGGCGAGCGAATGCGGCAGCAAGCGGAGCAAGCCGGCGAAATCCGGAGGAAAAACCAGGTGCGGAATACTAACTTACATATAGCAAAAGAGAAGGGTTACTATAGAAGAACTTATTACCTTATTTTGTACTTATCTTTTTATTAGGATTTCATTGATATATTCGTTTAATCTTTGTATGAAAAGCTTTTGTAGGTAGGTACCTACAAAAGCTTTTCATACAAAGGTATAAGTTATCCATACTGATTTTTTTAACATATCAATATCTATCTAGTGTCAGTTATTTAGTAGTTAGGGTTTGTGATATAAAATTATAAGTCATAATATTAAGTATAACCGTCAAAGCATTTTTTAAGGCAGCAGATTTTTTAGGTGTGATTTACTTCTATCGAACCTGGCTAACTGAGAACTGGATAAGTAAGAAACCTCTTTAAGTGAGAGTAATTGCTAGGTCCCGTCATTTTACCCCTCAAATACCTTTATAAGTAAGAGACCAAAACCTCTATAAGAGAGAGTCGTTTTTCCCTCATGGACCTCCATAACTGAGAGGACTACTTGTCTGAACCTCTATAAGAGAGAGTTGAGGGTAATGAAACATCTGCACTTTATGACCCATTCTTAAATTTTGTGGAACTAACTACCGTTGATTTCCGATCGTGTTTTTTTAACACTTTATTTTTTTTTGTATTTTGTGGAAATAAGTAACATATTTTTTGTATCGCATATTTTTGGAATAGCCACACGTGCGTCTATACTATCCTGTTTGTTGAAATAGTGTTCTATTC
Source organism: Hypomecis atomaria (assembly GCA_964007245.1). Taxonomy (NCBI): domain Eukaryota; kingdom Metazoa; phylum Arthropoda; class Insecta; order Lepidoptera; family Geometridae; genus Hypomecis; species Hypomecis atomaria. Next base: position 10,511,829 of record OZ023281.1, on the reverse strand, counting down.
AAAAAAAAATTATTTTTCTTTCATCTACCTAACATTATTTTTGATCACATTCTTTTGGAATAGCCAAGCGTGCATTTACACTGTGTTATTGGTGAAACTTACTACAGTCGATAAGTATCAATTGAGGAGAAAGGTTTGGTGTTATTAGTAAATCTTTTGGAATAAATAAAATAATTCGTTAAGTGATAAGCTTAAGATAGGTATTCAATGCGTTTAAAGTGGAAAATCTCAAAATTAAATACGCAATGATTTTGATTTATCAGAATCAAACTTTAATAAATAATAAAATCAAAAGACCCTATTCGGTATCAGTACTCTAAAGGATAGAAAATATCCAAGTGCCTTTTAGAATGAATAAAACAAACTATCATCTATGTTCAATTCTAATCAACACAACCCGAACAATTAGTACCTATAGTATATATATATACTATTTATAAACATATTTATCATTCTTCACGCATGTAGATACCTACATAAAATTAACCTCCATAAGAGAGAGAAGCCACTTCTGAAACTGGATAAACATCTATAGATGTTTATATATGTCGGATCCATAAAAAGGCACCGCATCAGTTACGATTCTGCTTCAATGTGGTAATGTTTTATACCACTGACCCAACAATGCTTCAGTGTGGCGTGGCGTGGGTTTAGCGGGCGAGGAGATAAAGGCGACGTCACGAACAATCAGTTTATTTCACAGAAGATTACGTATGATTACAATTATAGAGAGAACTTTAAGCGAAGGACATGGCGTTCCGCAGCGTAACGCACGCTGCTACCATTCTATCAAGAATCACCAGGCTTGAACCGTTCTAATCTCAGTTTTCCACAACCTCTTCCGAACAAGCTCTATTTACAACTCACTGACATCTGTCTGACATGTCACCTCGCATTTTCCCGCCCATCGGCCGATCATGCGATGTCAGTGTCACTTAAAACCTCCATAGAATCAATCAACAGCGTTTGTCACAAGCGTTACCCCAGGAATGTTGCCACTTCCATTCCTAGTCCTTCAAAATTATACTAAGTGGCACTATTTAAAATTAAACTTAAAGCTATTGTCCCGTTACGGCCATCTTGACATTCGCACGTCCTCGGGCGATTATCATCAGTATCTGTAACAAAAGAGCAATGTGAATGTTTGTTTATCCACCAACCCGCACTGGGCTAGCGTGGCGAACATGGCCCATTCACCCTTCGTAGGCGTATGTTCAGCATTGGGCTATCAAAAAGGCCTGTACAGAATATTCGTTTACTGCTCGTCCATTCCTGACATAATGTTACTTCTAATCGTGTTCGAAACGATGACTAGATAAGATAGTAAACAAGAGATGACTAGACAAGGTAAAAAAATAATCATTAATTGTTTTTTTTTACATTAGCGCAGGGTAGGAAAATCAACACTCACTAGGACAACTCTTTGCCAATACTACCAAATCGCACACCCAATATTGGACAACAGTGTCCCTCAAACCGCACTCACCACCCAGTAAATGCGAGAATCGGCAACTGCGTCTCTTTGACTCCAGTCCATCGGTATGAGACCGGATAACAGCGTCCCTTCGATCTTCGCAAGAACCGGACAACTGCATCCCTTCGACTCAGCCCAGATGCAACTTTCGTACAACCCACCTACGCTTTTCAGATACCAGATCGAGGCATGAGACCGGATAACAGCGTCCCTTCGATCTCCGCAGAGAACCGGACAACTGCATCCCTTCGACTCAGCCTAGATGCAATTTTCGAACTACCCACCAACAAAAATTTAATGAGTTCAGCTTTTCTTACCCTCGCTTTTATTATTACAGAGAATTTAAGAATCACTTAAAATATTTCCTTGACCTACCTCCGAAAGTAAAATCTGTGGCAGCATTGTACCAAGAAGTTTGTTGAGTCAACAATAAACTTCTTGCATGGTACTGCCACCTCTTTGAGTGAAACTGAAAGTTGACTGACCGAATGTTGAAAAAGCCAATCATAGATCTAGGGTCGCCATGACAACAGGCTATCATTAAATTTAACAACGGTTCGCATTATTGTAAAGTATGTACGAAAGGACTTTGTCTACTTCATTATTGTGTAAGGTTCATTATATTCTCTTAAAAGTGACCAATATTTCCGATCTGCTGCCTTACTATGTAATTCCCGAGCTCGGTGGATCGGTATCAATTCTAAGCTCGGTGGGTGGTATTCGACCGCTGAAGCTTTGGTACCATGTAATTTTTACGGTGAGCATGGATTTCGAACGAACTATCAAAATTGAAGGCAATGGAGCCCTGAATCGGTCTTTCCTGCGTTCCGTTTTTAAAACTTGATGCAACTCGATGCAGACTTATCATTTGCCTTGGTACAACACATTTACTAGGTAAAATGTATGACAATAGTAATTTCAAGAGTATTTTTATATTTAAACACAATAGAAACGAGTAAACATAGCTAACAAGATATATTTAAAAAATGAAGATAAAAACAAAACGGAACGTAAAATGTGTCTTAGAGTTATGTGTTGCTAGCAATGCAAAGCGTCCCGATTTTGTAGTGAAATATGTACATTTATGCTTCTCGTCTTTGGATATACTGTAAAAGTCCTTTTTTGAATGCTACTGATCATGTAAAGTTGATTTACTAGGTACATTATAATTATCACTACCGTTTGTTGCCAGTGTTACTACCAATCTTACTACCAGTAGTAAGAACAGTAAATGAATGACTCTTCTCACTACTGCAGTTGAAAGTTGTTAGAACAGCAAAAAAAATTACCCGTGTCACTACCGTAAAACTACAAATTACAAAACCAAACAACTTAAAACGAGAAACCCATATAAGATCGTTGTGTGCGTCCGTTGGTCTATCCGTTAAATTAAATTCACGCTATTTAATTCGTAACTACGACATATAAAAATTATCAAATAAAACTTCATCTAAGTTAAGGTATTGAGTAGGCTTTGATACATATTGGATACTTACAGAAATACATTGAATATGCGGTACTACAGAAATGTGGTGAGCACATAGGTAATATGCCGAATGGTAATATGACACGAGTGAGATATAAGCGAAATCAAATTGATTTTATCACAATTTTCATAACCCTTTCAATTCTCATAATATATAATTAGCCACAAATTGTTTATTCTTATACTTAAACTAATTTAAATTATTTTTTTAGGAACTGTAATTTTAGGGAGAAATATTTTTTTGTTAATATTTAGGGAGAATGTAAAGTTCGACCTGGCAGTCGGCCAGCAAATTCAAAACAAAATAAAATATGATGAAACGATTAATTTAATACGTAGTATCCTTTAGTTTGTGTTAATTTGTTAAGAATGTTAAGATTAAGTTGTTGTGATGAATTATAGCTAAAAACAGTGTTATGCAACTTGAAAAACTTCAGAGAGAAGGTGATTATGAGTGATGACGAAAACCTCAACAAATTAGAAAGGTATGTATCACACAACTTTCTCGTTGTTAAAACCGTTTTTTCTAACCGCTTAGCCATGTCAGAGCCTTCAGGCGGCCTAAAAACTCTGACACCAGGGCTAGCCTCGGCCTATACGCATTAAAACTTACTTTTATTATAGGTACCTACTTATAACCTCTTCATGTACTTAGTTTGGAACAATAAACGATATTTCATCTACACCACAGATCCCTAACTATTAAGATAACTTTTGTTGTCAAACATGTTCTTAGATTTAACATTTCAACAAATACAATCGGTATGAAATCGAAAAATAGAATCATCACTAATCGATGAATCATTAATAATGGCAAAAAATTGTATGTTTCAATTGTATGTAAACTTGTATTAGATGGGCTGTAGCCCAGACAACTTTGGGAATCACTGCATGCCCTAATATGTTTGGAGAAACAGCCAACGAAGAAGAACAAATTAGTAAGTTCGTATAGGCTTACCTGGCGCAAAGACAGTAGTCAGACGATTTTCAATAATCGGCTAAGTACGAGTAGGACTCGCGCATGCAATGTTCCGTACTGTATGGGAGCCTCCCTTAAATACACATTTTATTTTAAATAAATTATTTATTATTGAATTATATATACAACTAAACATTCTGTGAATATTTCAAGCATCTACCTGTTACCCTTATTAATATCGAGCGAAAAATGTTTAAAAATTGAGGTTTGTTGTATGGGAGCCCCCTTAAATATTAATTTTATTCTGTTTTTAGTATTTGTTGTAATAGCTGCAACAGAAATGCATCATCTGTGAAAATTTCAGCTTTCTAGCTACAATGGTTTATGAGATACAGCCTGATGATAGACTGACAGATGGACAGCGGAGTCTTAGTAATAGGGTCCCATTTTTACCCTTTGGGTACGGAACCATAAAAACTAAGAAATAGAAGAGCTGTTTTCCAAACCCAATATTATTGGTGATATCTAAGTGTGCCTCGGATTGATGTCTAGCAGCGACTTGTCCAAGACATAGAATAAGCTGTGTTTATAAGTAAGTATAGGCCGGGTAGCTAGCCCTAGTGTCAGAGTTTTTAAGCCACCTGAAGGCCCTTGACATGGCTAAATAGGTAATATCACCAGAGCCTACAATTTAATGTGTCATCCGAGCCAAGATAGTGCTTAGTTGTAAGTGCCACCCGCAATCACCCATTCAAAGACTGACCGTGCCGAACATTGAACATGGTTTATTCCCAATAGATATCACTGGTGGATATGAGGACAAAGTATTATTTTTTGTGCTAACAACGATTGTAGGTAACTTTTTAAAACTGTTTTATTTAACTTCACTTGCCCGTTTTTGGGTGAAATGTAGTAATAGAAATTCGATCCCCTTTCCATTGACAGATTGATATGATATTTGATACACAGTTTTAGTTTTGATGGCAATACAATATTTTGTATCCAGTATTGACACAATAATAAGATGACCATATGACACAACTCCCTCAATATGGGTATCAAATGAAAGGGCTTTTTATGTAGAACAAAAGTTTTTGTAACAAAATAAAATAGAAATACAAAAATAAAATTTGTAAAAATCTTTTTTAATTAAACTATTTTATGTACTAAAAGCTAATAACAATAACTAAAATGAAATCGTGGGGCGCAATGTACATAATGAAATCTTCCAGGCGAAGGCTCCACGATTTTATTTTAGAGTTATTATTTTAAGCTTTTATTACATAAAATCGTTTAATTTAAAAAAGTTTTTTACTAATTTTATATATGAATGAAGAACATTGAACAAAAATAAAATGAAGATACTTGTTTCTGATTTTCAGCTCCGAAGTGGTTGTAATTACGTGACAAGAGGAAACGGCTAATGACTGTCCATCTGCCTGACATGATAAGAGAGAACAGCCAATGAACTGTCCGTCTGCCTGCTATGCGCCACTCCAGCGCTCGTGTCTTTCTGCCGTCACCGGATTCCACCCGCTGCGTGCGCGCGTCGCTGAGCGCGCATCCCCGCTGCCTGCTGCGCGCCACTCCAGCGCTCGCGTCTTTCTGCCGACACCGGATTCCACCCGCTGCGTGCGCGCGTCGCTGAGCGCGCATCCCCGCTGCCTGCTGCGCGCCACTCCAGCGCTCGCGTCTTTCTGCCGACACCGGATCCCGCTGCGTGCGCGCGTCGCTGAGCGCGCATCCCGCTGCCTGCTGCGCGCTACTCTAGCGCTCGCGTCTTTCTGCCGACACCGGATTCCACCCGCTGCGTGCGCGCGTCGCTGAGCGCGCATCCCCGCTGCCTGCTGCGTGCCACTCCAGCGCTCGCGTCTTTCTGCCGTCACCGGATTCCACCCGCTGCGTGCGCGCGTCGCTGAGCGCGCATCCCCGCTGCCTGCTGCGCGCCACTCCAGCGCTCGCGTCTTTCTGCCGACACCGGATTCCACTCGCTGCGTGCGCGCGTCGCTGAGCGCGCGTCCCCGCTGCTTGCTGCGCGCCACTCTAGCGCGCGCGGCCTGCTGCGCGCCACTCCAGCGCGCGTGTCTCTGCCGTTACCGATTTCCGCCCGCTACGCGCGCCGCTTAGCGCGCGTCCCGCTACCTGCTGCTCGCCACTCCAGCGCGTGCTTTTCGCTGCCTTCACCGTCGTGCAGCCTGCTGCGCGCCACTCCAGCGCGCGCGTTTCGCTGCCTTCACCGGTTTCCGCCCGCTACGCGCGCCATTTAGGGCGCTTGTTGCTGCCTGCTGCCTTCACCGGTTTCCACACTCACTGAGCGCGCGTCCCGCTGCCTGCTGCGCGCCACTCCAGCGCGCGCGTCTCTCTGCCCTCACCGATGTCTTCAGCTGCGTGCGTCACTCGGCGCGTCCCGCTGTGCGCGCCGCTCAGCGCGTCCCGCTGTGCGCGCTGCTCAGCGCGTCCCGCTGCCTGTTGCACGCCGCTTCAGCGCGCGCGGCCTGCTGCGCGCCACTCCAGCGCGCGTGTCTCTCTGCCGTCACCGGATTCCACCCGCTGCGTGCGCGCGTCGCTGAGCGCGCGTCCCCGCTGCCTGCTGCGCGTCACTCTAGCGCGCGCGGCCTGCTGCGCGCTACTCCAGCGCGCGTGTCTCTGCCGTTACCGATTTCTGCCCGCTACGCGCGCCGCTCAGCGCGTCCCGCTGTGCGCGCCGCTTAGCGCGCGTCCCGCTACCTGCTGCTCGCCACTCCAGCGCGCGCTTTTCGCTGCCTTCACGGTCGTGCAGCCTGCTGCGCGCCACTCCAGCGCGCGCGTTTCGCTGCCTTCACCGGTTTCCGCCCGCTACGCGCGCCATTTAGGGCGCTTGTTGCTGCCTGCTGCCTTCAACGGTTTCCACACTCACTGAGCGCGCGTCCCGCTGCCTGCTGCGCGCCACTCCAGCGCGCGCGTCTCTCTGCCCTCACCGATGTCACCAGCTGCGTGCGTCACTCGGTGCGTCCCTCTGCCTGTGCGCGCCGCTCAGCGCGTCCCGCTGTGCGCGCCGCTCAGCGCGTCCCGTTGCCTGTTGCACACCGCTTCAGCGCGCGCGGCCTGCTGCGCGCGTGTCTCTCTGCCGTCACCGATTTCCGCCCGCTACGCGCGCCGCTTAGCGCGCGTCCCGCTGCCTGCTGCTCGCCACTCCAGCGCGCGCGTCTCCGTCCCTGCCTTCACCGGTTACCACACGCCTTGCGCGGCTCTTAGCGCGCGTCCTGCAGCCACTCCAGCGCGCGCTTCTCGCTGCCTTCACCAGTTTCCGCTTGCTACGCGCGCCACTTAGCGCGCGTTGTGCAGCCTGCTGCGCGCCACACCAGCGCGCGTGTTTCGCTGCCTTCACAGGTTTCCACCCGCTACGCGCGCCATTTAGGGCGCTTGCTGCTGCCTGCTGCCTTCACCGGTTTCCACACCCACTGAGCGCGCGTCCCGCTGCCTGCTGCGCGCCACTTCAGCGCGCGCGTCTTTCTGCCTTCACCGGTTTCCACCCGCTACGTTGTTATGCTATGTTCAGCGCACGTGGGTCTGCCTGCCGCCAGCCTCCGTTTACCGTGTTTACCGTTGCCTCTCGCGCGCCGCTCAGCGATAATAATAGCACCATTATAGTCGCATTACGATTTTGAGTAATTAACCCGAAAATGTAATGATAAACAAAATTTACGCACTCACTTTAAACTCATTTTACTTGTAGATAGAAGAAATATTGCCGATATGGTATTCTTACATAAATTAGTTACTGGTTTAATAGACAGTTCTCACTTGCTTCATAAAATAAATTTATCTGTTCCGCGACCATCTAGCCGTCTCGTGAATAGAAAAACATTCACGTTACCACATGCTCGGACCAACTATGGTCAACATTCATCGTTATATCGTTTGTGCTCGTCTTATAATAGTATTAGTAATAGTATAGATTTGTTTAAGGATTCTGTCTCTTCCTTTAAGAGACACTTAATTTTAGCCTTAAATTTAAATTAATTTTTGAATATTTTTAAGTTTGATTTTGTTTAGTTTTAGTTATGTATTAGGTAATGTACTTTCTTTTAAGCATGCTGTGTTCACAACTAGAAGGATATATACTTTGTGTAAGCGATAATTTTAAGTCATATTTTAGCATATATCCAGTTTTGTGAACCTATAATAAAAAAAAAAAATATTATGAACCTACTTTAAACTATCGTATCGTGTACAAATGTGATTGTGAATACAAAATAATTAAAACATACTCAGCACACTATATCTTTCATTGAACGGGAGGGAAAACCGTTTCACGGTTCGTCGCCACTAGTTTAAAAAAATGGAACTCGAAATAATAGAACGAGTGTTCATTTTGAGTTTATACTAATACCATTCACAGTTCCATGATGGAACTACCTATTGCCTACTGATAATGATTTTGAATAATAGTATCATCTACATTTATGTAGTTAAATGGAGGAACATACATTTTTGCAGCTAAATCTAATCTAAATCTATGAAGGTTTGAGTTTGGCGTGGCCTTAGAGAATAAATAACTAAAGGGCGTGGCTCACAATTAGCCTTGGGTATTTATTTTAAAAAAATATTTTAAAGTTTTTTTTTCAACTTTGTTATGAGCAGGATCTGTAGTATTTGATTCGATAAGCTACCAATAAATAATTAATAAATAATTTGTGTTTGATTTATAGTAATACAACAAGGCATCTTTCTTTAGAGTGTTTAATAAATGTTACTTTACATGTGTTTGTTTTGTTTTATGTTTTCTTTCAGGACCAAACAATTATTATAAAACAAAAACTATACAAGAAAAATTGTGAGCCATAAGATATTCTCACACATAAAATTTTCAAATAAAAGAAGCCTGCCAAGAAGTTGCTTAGGGCAAAGAACATGCTCCTAGGATTTGTAAGTGGAGCTTGGTTCATATAACAAATCAAGGTTTAAAAAAGCTGCAAAATTGTGTGTTTCTCCATTTAACTATATGGATGGTTAAAAATCATTATCAGTAGGTAGTTCCATCATGGAACTGTGAATGGTACTAGTGTAAACTCGAAATTAACACTAGTTCCATTACTTTGAGATCCATTTCAAATGGAACTAGTTTTGTAAATTTCTAAGAGTAGTTCCATCATGGAACTGATCATCGTACTAGTGGCGACGAACCGGTTTCACGTAGGTTGCCATGGAACAGAGGAACTTTCATAGTTAATACTATGAATAGGTACTAAATTATACACTCATTACTTTTAGCAATATTTTATTAAATGGATATAGGCATGATACCACAATAAATTAATATGTAGATAATATGTCTAGTCATCTTCTGGCGACCCTGGCTTTGCGATCTGCGTTGAGAATTGCTGTCATCAATCATCAACCAAGGGCTCTGAACACAGGCAGGATCACCTGAAATGTAAATTATTGAATTGTACTGTAGGTAAGTACTTAGTAAGTCTACTGCTGCACGGGAAGCATGGCAAAGGGACTAATAGTCTTTCCACCATTATATCCCCTCGAAGAGGAAATAAAGTATGGATTGACAATGACATCTGACATTAAGAGTGGATAAGATGGTTTTCTCCCCTTGCCGTGCTACCCAGGCAGGACGTGGGCCTATCCACAAAGGGTGATTGGGCCATATCCACCACGCTGGCCCAGTGTGGGTTGGTAGATTCACATATGTCATCAAATTTCTTCTACGGATGTATGCAGGTTGCCTCACAATGTTTTCCTTCACCAAAAAGCCAGTGGTGTAAAATTCCGTATACAAATTCCAAGGAACTCATTGGTATGGGCCAGGATTTAAACCCATGACCTCACGATTGTAAGGCGGATGTTAGTACCTACCTCTCGACCGCCACAGCTGTACATGTAACATATACGATTTCTTTATCAGCTTCTCAATTAATACTACTTACTTTATTACTTATTCAGAAACCAACATACTTCTGATACCTCCTAAGACCCTCAGTACAAAATTTGGTAAATAATATAATTATGTTACTCTTTCGGCCCAAGCTTAGACAACATACTATTTTTTGTACAATAACTTGTACTTTAGGGCTTGACTTTATGTTCAAATTATTGTACAAAATATAAAGCAATTTTATCGCCTGGAAGTGGGCTTATAATATTCATAGTCTCCATTACCTACCTGTTTGTCTTATTGGAAATTATTTCCAGACGTTGGAGTTATAGTTTTGGTTCTCAAAGTACATCAACAAGCAGCTAAGCATCTCAAATCTAAAACGAATCGGGTAGGTACATTGTTTACTGAATGCCATATTTTTCCATGAATCTGCAACAATTTTTTAAGTTTTAAAATACATCATTCAATTTATTATTAATAGTAAAATATAACCTTATAGCTTAAAAGAAATCCAATAGGTACTACCTATGCTACATTATAAACAAAGTTAAAACGCTACATACATAACAGAGGACTAACAACAATATAAAACATGAAAAATTGAAATCAGGAAAATAGTATTTTTGTCTACCTAAATCTTAATAGCTATCATGCGTCGTTTTTCAATTCATAGTTTCTCTGAAATATACATTTATTATATGCCTAAGTATCTTCTTGAATAGTAGGTAGATAAAGTACTATATTGATATTATATCTGTATCAAAGTGTATGGCAATTTACCAAATATTTTTAGCCATAATTTAGACTAGAGCTTACGAAGTAAGACTTTGGTTCCATCAAAAGACAATGAACTTTCTTTGAATGCTAGGGTAGTTAAAAGCATCTCTACTACATGTACCTCAGGTACCTAGAAACAGCTATTGAAGAGAGATCAAGGTTATGAGTAAGCCTCAATTTTTATGATAAAAACTTAAGATGTTTGTCATTAACCATTAAAAGTATATACGAGGGTCAAACTGAAAGTTCTTAGAAAATCAAAAACTGATTACATTAGCCAGTTATTAGTTTTATTATATCTTTTCAAAATATTGTCCATTCACGTCAATACACCGCTGCATGCGATGGAACCACTGGGAAAAGCACTTTGCCCACTCGTCCTTAGGGGTCTCTTCAATGGCATCGCGATACGCAGCCACCGCTTCTTCAGCATTCATAAACCGCTTTCCTTTAAGTTTTTCTTTAATTTTTGAAAATAAATAAAAATCACAAGGCGCGAGGTCGGGGCTATACGGCGGGTGACCCAGTAATTCAACGTTTGATGTCGCCAAATAGTCGATCGTTCGCTTGGCGGTGTGCGATGAGGCGTTGTCGTGGTGAAGGAGGATCCTACTGCGAGGTCGTTTCTCTCGAACTTTTTCCAAGACAAGTGGCAAACAATTGGTAGTGTACCATTCTGCAGAAACTGTTTTTTGATCCTCTAACACAATTGTCGCGAAATGACCTATCCTTCCAAAGAACGAGGCCACCATTTTTTTCCCCGCACTTCGATCTCTCTTCACTTTAGTTGGCAACTCCTCGAAAGGAAACACCCACTGAGCAGATTGTCTTTTGGTTTCAGGATCATAACAGTAAATCCAGCTTTCGTCACCTGTTAGTATGTCGAACACAGCATTTGAGTCACCTCCGTTAAATCTTTCAATCATTTTACGGCACCAATCCACACGATGGAGTTTTTGAGCCTCAGTCAAATTATGAGGTATCCACCGGGCGCAAAGCTTCCTGACCGCTAAATGTTCGTGTAGGATTTTGTGCACTTGACTCATACCGATGCCTAAGCTTGTCCGAATCTGCTGATAGGTCACTCTTTTGTCAGTCTCTATCATACGCCGCACAACACAGATGTTATCTTCAGTCGTCGCCGTAGAAGGCCGTCCCTCACGTAAATCATCAGTGAGATTAGTGCGACCACGTTTAAACTCATTAAACCAGTTGTAAACAGTCGCACGAGATGGGGCTTCATCGTGAAAGGCCAATCGTAGTCTATCATAACTTTCTTGTTGACTTAAATGACATCGAAAGTCATAAAAAATCATTGCACGAAAATTTTCTCGTGTTAAATTCATGTTGACGTGACACAGACAATTTTCAATTTGCCGCCAAATCGTAAAACAAATGACAAATGAATGAAGTATATACTCAGTAATATTGGCAAAGAGTTCTATTTTCAAATTATAGAATTATTTTTTTATTATATTGTTTATAAGTGGCCAGTTCTAAGAACTTTCAGTTTGACCCTCGTATGTGCCTATATCATTCAGGCCTAAAATTTTAACTAGATACTGGAAATATGCATAGTGCATACAGATCTCGAGCAATATGGATTGGAAATGGCTTGCATTCGACTTGTCCCTGTTGTAGACATTTTTACAAAAAATCATTGCTGTTGACCTTGTTGTTTGAAGTGTTACTTACTTGACTTGTCGGTACGTGGTTTCCATTCGTGAACTTTACGGCTTCATCATTTATAGTGTTTAACGTGATATTTGTCCTGTCCACTCTCACTTTAACTTAGTTATTCACTGAAATACGCAAGTAACTTTGTCGCGTCTATAACTATAACCACAGGCGATTTTATCATGTAATTGTACATCTGTATTAACATTTACTTCAGGATGTTTAATATTTGTCCAAATATCTCCTCACGTATGGAGTCTAACATAAATAAATAATATTTATTCACGAGGACTTCTATGCAAAACTCTGTTTACGGCGAGGAGACAGAGTCCGGCTTCATTTGACGTTTAGATCCGCTTTCATCTGTCACCGGGAGATAGGCAGTACCGATTTTAAACCAAAACACGTAGTTTTGTTCATTCATCCGGTTTGAGAGGCGACAGCGGTGAGCATCGGCAGTTGAAACTGAAAAGGGGGTGAATGACCTCAGAAATCTGCTTGCGGGAAGCCGAAGCCTAAGCTCGGGAAACCGATCCACCGAGCTCGGGAATTACATGGTTAGGCCACTGATCTAACATGCGTGATCCGGAAACGCGACGCGAGGTTCACTTCAAATCCAATCATTACGCGCGGTAGTACTAGGAAACTTAACACAACTAAGTCAGATTTAGTCAAAAACATGCAGAACTACTTTCTAACTAAAATTGGACGAGCTCACCCGGGGTTTTGTCAGACAGCCTCTCGCAGATTAGAAGCTCAGGTGACCCTTCACAGCTTCCCTGGAACCCGGACCCGCCTCTCCAAAGAGACCGCAGCGACATGTTCCGGCCAACAGCACACGAAGCAAGTTATATTCCTTTTCCTCCCCCGGTGCAGACTGTCTTGTAGCATAGTGGTCTTCTATGTTATCATTCGCCATTTTCTTTTGTGATTTGCTTGATAATATTGCTCTGATTCATAGGCGACAATGATTGATGCAGTCAAAGGATTTTTCTTGTAATCCTGCATCTCCTCAGGATCTAGCCCTTCGATCCCACCTTCTGATGTCGGATCCATAAAAAGACACCGCATCAGTTACGATTCTGCTTCAATGTGGTAATGTTTTATACCACTGACCCAACAATGCTTCAGTGTGGCGTGGCGTGGGTTTAGCGGGCGAGGAGATAAAGGCGACGTCACGAACAATCAGTTTATTTCACAGAAGATTACGTATGATTACAATTATAGAGAGAACTTTAAGCGAAGGACATGGCGTTCCGCAGCGTAACGCACGCTGCTACCATTCTATCAAGAATCACCAGGCTTGAACCGTTCTAATCTCAGTTTTCCACAACCTCTTCCGAACAAGCTCTATTTACAACTCACTGACATCTGTCTGACATGTCACCTCGCATTTTCCCGCCCATCGGCCGATCATGCGATGTCAGTGTCACTTAAAACCTCCATAGAATCAATCAACAGCGTTTGTCACAAGCGTTACCCCAGGAATGTTGCCACTTCCATTCCTAGTCCTTCAAAATTATACTAAGTGGCACTATTTAAAATTAAACTTAAAGCTATTGTCCCGTTATATATATTTATAGCGAGAATGAGATGGCGGTCCCTTCAACTCTCTCTTATCCAGGTTTGGCTGTAATATGGCAATAACCAAACATTATCTACAGACGTCGTAGGTCTGAGTAGGTACCTACTATCCTATCGTGTCATAATTACAGTATCTATATTTCAATAGTAATATTGATTCGGGAACGTTGTCGGGCAGGCGCTGGTGTACAACGTGCTGCCGCCGCACGTGGCGCGGCACTTCATGGGCGCGCATCGCCACCACCGCGACCTCTACAGCCAGAGCTACGCCGAGGTCGGCGTGCTCTTCGCCTCCATGCCCAACTTCACAGGTACGCACGATATGGACACGTTGTTGGGCGAGAATCGGTGTAATTCCACGATAAAAATAATTCGTGATGAGTTTTCGAGCAAATATCTACAGAGCCAAAGTCTCAGTGAAAGTAGTAAAAAAATGTCCGAACGCCGTCATACATACCGACTTAGACATTAAATAATTCACAATGACCCGTTTTCTCGAATCTCGATTACCTGATAATTGCTTATAACCGAGCACATTGACATCGCGCGGCGTTGTAGTCGGCTTAGAATCGCCTTAACAATTACAACTAACTAAAAAGCCTGCCCATTACGTAGTTTGGGCAGAGTTTTGGCTCGGTTACTTTTTTGCACGATTGTGACTATATAGATTTGCTCGAAGTGATGAGTAAATATTTGTGGGACTTTTCATTGATTCAAAGATTATTTTGACCTTAAGCTAACATACTATATAGCCTATTAAAACAAATAAAAATGTAATTGCATTGAAACTGGAGTAGTAACCTAAAACTTTGGTCTCAAAGATTTAATCTTTTTTCTCACGCTAGCTATTTTGAAGTCAACTTGGCTAGCATAAAAAGCTTATAATTAATGTTAAATCTACACACATATATAGAGGTATAAACAGATCATAAGATATTCCACACCTAGACGTTTCCTGTTTCCTGTATACTTTCTGATCATCGACAAGGCCTTGCTATGGGCCTCAGGCGTAAGGCAATTATAGAAAACTCGCTAGTATAAGCATCTACTTTTAAAACTATTTCAAAACCAAAGAGCTAAACTTTTACTACAATGTTTTACCTACTAGGTACTTTTTCGAGTAATTTTCAGGATTCAGAACCTACTGCTGCTGCTTAATTGTACTAAATGATATCTACATCTTTCAATATTTTTTGATTTACGCAGCAAAGAATTAAAACCAATATAGTAAATTGTTGCAAGTAAAATAAGCTTGAAAAGTACGTATTGTATTAGTCATCATACAATCATTACACATATGCACGTGCGTACATAAGAACGGTAATGTATTATACAGATAGCAAAATTCCAGGCAATATTATTCCAATTTAAAGTTAAGCTGAGCTTGCGTGTTGGAGGTACCTAATCTTCTTTCATTATGGTCTATTACAGAATTCTACTCGGAAGAAACGGTGAATAACCAAGGCCTAGAATGTTTACGTTTCCTCAACGAAGTAATATCGGACTTTGATTTGGTATGTTTTCACTAAATATATTTGTTTGTGTTGTTCATCTTCAATCAATATCGCTCTCGCCTATAAATTTATTTTTACACAACGGATTTGAACGGATCAACTCATATTCTGTTTGATTTACAGTTGCTGGAGGATCCTAAATTCAACAAAGATATCATTAAGATAAAAACTATAAGCTCCACGTACATGGCTGCGTCAGGCCTAAACCCCACGCGACAAATGCAGGTCTGTAACATTTAGCTGTATCATAGATAGGTGTATCTGAAACTTACAACAGTACGGTTCAGGCGAGAAATGCCCGATTCTAAGAATGTCCAATTTTAACACAGGGTGACTGGTAACTATCGGTAACAACCTCATAAGATCGAGTTTAGTACATTCAGAAGAATAACTTTTACTATGGGACTGACCAAAACCAAATTCATGAAAAAGTTAGTAGTTCCATAGAAAAAGTTTTATAATATATAAATATAATCAACAATGTATGGAACAGCCGATTTTAATTCGTGGGATCTGTTTATTTATCGGTTGGCTTCATAGTAAAAGTTGTTCACTTTGATGTACTAAACCTGTCTTTGAGAGTCTCGACGTTATTTACCGGAGACTTTGTAGGTTTATAAAATGTATGTTTTTTTTTATTAAATTCCCTATTTAAATTATCTTGGTGCAAAGGATGTCTATCGCTATTCAGCGCGGTAATGCTGCTAGCATTATGGGCACCTTTGCACCGGGGTCCATCAGGGGTGGGTTATTTGATTGATTTCGAAATGTTTTTGTATATTTGACATGTAATAAATATTATAAACAATGTAATAAATAACTAACTGACTTAAATAATTAAATTTACTATTATTTAAATTATTATGCCATTTTGAGAATTGGGCGTACCTCGCGCAAACCAGCAGTATTACAACAACTGGCCTCTCGTATCGATATGTAAGAATCTAACCATGTCACTAACTCATGCCATTGCAAATCAATATTATCTGCTCTTTCAGTACATCTCGAATTGGTAGCATTAAACCTCTGGTTACTCTGAGGTAATATAGTAAGTGTGTGTTGCAGCCATCGGACGGGACGCTGGTCCGGTGGGCGCACCTCGACAACCTGGTGGAGTTCGCGCTGGAGCTACAGCGCGTGCTGGCTGCCATCAACGAGCAGTCCTTCAACCACTTCGTGCTGCGCATGGGCGTCAACCACGGGCCCATCACCGCCGGCGTCATCGGCGCGCGCAAGCCGCACTACGACATCTGGGGGAACACCGTCAACGTCGCTTCTAGGATGGAGAGTACGGGGAAGGCTGGATGCATACAGGTACAATGCAACCCCCAATATGAAAAATTGCAATTTTATGCGATTTATCGCCGATTGTGTCATGTGACATTTTCGTACTGCGTATGGGCGTCAGCCACGGGTCCATCACTACTAGCGTCATCGGCATGCGCAAGTCGCACTACAATATCAGAATCTGGGGGAACACCGTCAACGTCATTTCTAGGATGGAGAGTAATTTAAATGAATTTTTATTGTTAATTTCACCACACGAAGACGTGCTCCCCTCATCCCCTCGCCGTTTCACCTTGTTCGTGGCACGTCTACGCACGCCGCGTGAAAATTTGAGACTTTCCATTCGGGCCATGGCACTCACCGGTGAGCCTACCCGTACTGAACCATTCGGGCCATGGGGGTCACCCGAGAGCCGCGCTCCCCACAAGCCGAAGTCAGCTGCTATCAAACAAAACGAGTATCGGAGTGAGCCGTGTGGCCCTGTAGATGAAACGGACCGCGTGGTTTTGAAATCCTATAGATAAGTTCACTTTTATTCAAGCTTATTGTCTAACAATGCTAGGTTGCTCTAAAAACGGTTAGAATAATCGATTCATGATTTCAAAAGACTTCAACATCATCATATATAAACACAAACTAGTAGTTTTCTGAACAGTAGACCTGGTGACTACAAATTTATAGCATTTTCGATTGAACCTGTGCTCAAAAATTTTGACTTGCAAAAATGTTCCTGATTGCAGTAGTCGTAAGACTCAAATTTGCGGCACATGTTTTTTAACTAAATCTTTATAAGTCTATAGTCTCGACTCGCTCTTGGCCGATTTGATGGCCCAACGACCGCCCCTGGCGGCCGTTGTTATTAAAAATAATATGTACTTAGTCCGAACGTCCCTCAGTGCCTCAGTGGTGTCAGTTTTATTGGGGGTCGTTGGGTGTAAACCCATTTATTGTACTTTCCTTTTAACCTTTTTTTATTTTACTCGGCAATCTTCACATATGAATTGGCACGTCTACGTTTTTTAAATAATGATGATGATGATAATGTACTATTACTGTTATATGGTAGTGTTAATTAATAATACTGGCCTCTACTTTGCCCAGAGGATTAGAATTGCCATCCAACGTGACAATAGGGCCAGCATCTTGGGAACTGTGCCCGCTGGCAGTGGGCTTTTGGATTAGGGCTATCATTATCATCTATATATATTATGTATTTTCGTTTTGTATTAATAGGTTTTTGTCTGTAAATATAGTATAGTAATTGTGATGTATTTTAGTATATGGTATATAAATAGATATGAGACCATCTATTTAATTGTTAATATAATCTTTAATATATTTGTATCTTTAGAAACTCAGATAAATAGTAGTCACCTACGAAGAGAATCTCTGGTGCAAAGTGCAGTGATGTAAATCAAGCTAGAATGTCTATTGTTATTCCCGGCAACAACAGCAAAAGTCATTCAACTCTTAGTAAGATTGCATCTATCTAGGCACCTACTTCACGGCTCACCGCCGACCGCACCAACGAGGTCCTATTACACGCTACGGGAATCACTAAAATCGCATAGTTTAACTTTTAGGCCAATGCTATCAGCTTTGGATTTATCTTATTAATTCAGCATGTACTCGTTTCATTACAAAATAGAGGGCCCGTCGACGGGTAGGTCAACATTACGATGAAGTGGTTCGGCCGTTTTGTACATGTATTTCTGATCGGAGGCATGGGCGCAGCAACTGGTACTTGTTTTGTATGAATAAACAAAATAACATTGTACTAAGACGGAACTCACAAAAATGTGAAATGAAACCAGTTTTTTAATGTCCAAATCCAATATTTTAATTTAAACTTGTCTTGTTACCCGAATGCCCATAAGAAACTAAAGGCTGTGTTGTCTATACGGAGTGCTTTTGAGTGCTAGTTTCTACAAACGATAACATAGTTTCGTTCATAGAAACTAATATGGTACTCGTACCACCTATTTTGATTAAATTTGCGAATCGTTACGGTCCTCTTTATAGGGATCTATCTAAAAGACAAAATCACCTACATTCAACCGTCACATATTTATTTACATTTTTTTTAATGATAATACGAGTATTTTGTTGATCTTGGTGGTCACACGCTTTGCACATACTGTAATACTTATCATTGTACATTATCAACAACTTTCTTAAGGGGAGCATTTTTGAATTTGCGAAAAAAAAAACACCTGTTTCATAGAAAAATGTCATTGACCCCGACAAAATGAATGGAATAGCTGATTTTTAACAATTTCAAGATCGGCTCTTAAGTAAAATATATTTCTAAATATAAAAACAATGATAAACTGGTGTACGCAAAGTATTTGACCAGCCAAACAGACTCAGACAGTACGTTATGTATTGTGTACATACGAAGAA
The DNA here is from genome assembly GCA_964007245.1 of Hypomecis atomaria. Lineage (NCBI taxonomy): Eukaryota > Metazoa > Arthropoda > Insecta > Lepidoptera > Geometridae > Hypomecis > Hypomecis atomaria. The sequence goes on along the minus strand of OZ023281.1, from coordinate 10,492,836 downwards.
TTTAAATTGAAGCTAAGTGCAAATTAAAGCAAATTGACTCACCCTAGTAGAAACTTTAGGTGCTTGCTCTCTCTATCTGGATGTTGTTATCTATTTTATTCTTATTAATATTATAAATCCGAAAGTGTGTTTGTTGGTTTGTCCATGTGTTACTCTTTCACGCAACAACAGAGCATCGGGCAGACCTGATTTTTGACATGGGTATAATTCATAATAATTTTTCGCAAAAAATGGCAAAACCGACTTTCGTGTACAAAATTCGAATAGTTCGCTCGAATTGACGTTTATAATTTTTACATTATTGTTGATTTTTCAAAAACGGCTCAACCGATTTCAATAAAATTTAAATGGGACCACCTCGGGTGTATACCATTTCGAACTAGTAAAGAAAATATCGATGAATATACACAAAAAAATACATACAGTCGTACATAGAGGCTCCTCCTTTATGGAAGTCGGTCAAAATGACATAGACTTCTTCTTTTCCCGGAAAAAGAAAAGATTCCTATGGGATAACACAACAAAAAAATCCATGCGGGCGAAGCCGCGGGCAAAATCTAGTATAAGTAAGCAGCCATTTTACAAGCTTTGCTTAGTTTGGAGAATCAGAGACTGATTGAAAAAAAAAACATTAAACTATAACATATATCTAAAATAGTTGAAACTTGTATTATTCTGCGATCAGGTGACAGAGGAGACATGTCACATCCTGGAGGAATTCGGATATTACTTCGAGCAGCGCGGGCTGGTTGCAGTGAAAGGCAAGGGCCAGCTGATGACGTACTATCTACAAGGGAAACGCGACCGAGGCACCACGCATAAGCCACAAGTACGGGTAAGTCCTCTCTGCATAAATAAAATTAATCAGTACACTTCGAGCAAATATCTATAGAGTCACAATCGTGCAAAAAAGTGTCCGAGCCAAAACCCTGCCCAAGCTACGTAGTGGGCAGGCTTTTTAGTAAGTCGTAAGGCGATTGCAAGCCGACTACAACGCCGCGCGATGCCAGAGTGCTCGGTTACGCACTAATTAGGTGACATAGCGTCGAGATTCGAGAAAACGGGTCATTGTGAATTATTAAATGTAAATATCTAAGTCGGTATGTTTGACGGAGCTCGGACATTTTTTTACTACTTTCACTTAAGGACTGCGGCTCTGTAGATATTCACTCGAAATCAGTACAATAGTTAATCTTTCCAGTAAGCTACGAAAAGATCTAATTTATGTGATGACGTACAAAGAGTGCGAGGGCTTACATAAGTCACGTCCCATTATCATGAACAACTTTTGCTACGGAACCAAAGCCAAAAACGTGAATAAAATAAATTCATCGACTCGCGACAAAATGTAACAGCTGTTTTTTTCGCAATTTTAAGGTACTACCTATACCTAGTAAAAGTTATTTTAAAAAATGATGAGTTATTTATACTTCTAACAGTCTCCGCTCTTTGCGAAGTCGCCAGTACCTACTTGTATAATATACCCACTGTTAAACCTATAGGCTTAGTCATTCTGGCACCACATTCGAACATTTCAGATGAGAACATCAACGGGTCAGTAACCTTTATAGAATTTTCGATAAACTACTGATATTTGATGACTGAAGTCCAGATTTTAATCGATTAAGGACTGTTAATTGAACTGCAAGTAGGTACAATGTACATACTTCTGATAAGTGCTGGAACAGTAACTAGACAAGAATAATATTATCTTTCACTGCCAATCGCTGGCCAAAACTACATGTTAATCGACCTATACCTGACCATAATGGACGAGTTGCACTTGATCTAAAAATACAACCTTCAGAGGTTAGGGTCCATTTAGATGCTTTTTAAATTTCATATAAGTACGAATACTGTCTGTGATGTAATATCACATTATTCTTACTTTAAAATTTTCTTCTTACTTTACAAAGTAAGAAGAAAAATCTCATACTTGTTTACAAACAAGGTGATGTTTTGAAAAGTGCAAGGATTTAAAGATGTGATTAAGAGGTGAAAAACTTTTACTATGAGACCAATCCCGTAATCATGAAAACAATCTGTTCCATATAAAAAATTCATTGACTCGGCAAATATATGGAGCAGCTGAATTTTTCGCGATTTCGGGGTTGGTTACATAGTAAAAATTGTTCATAATGATGAGCTAAAGATGAGATGAGCAAAACCACATCCTTTGAAGAAATCTCAAAATTTGGTTACCAGAGGGTTTTGGAACCGTGTTTCTGGATTTAATGTTTAAACTACAATCAATGAGTGCTATTCCTATTTAGCTCAAGGGCTAAAGCCATTCGTCTCATCATCATTAAATTTAAATAGCCGTAGATATATTATCGTGAAGTATAAAAATATTGTGTTTGTTGTGATCTCTGTTAAATTATACCTACTATTATAATTGTCTACCCGAAGCTAATCGTAAAGAAAATTCAAACTAACCTTCTGTATCGTAACTTTCTTTGCATAATGATTAATTGTACATTTTTCATCGCACAACCCGAAGATATAATCAGTTAAAATTTCACCATTTTTGTAAGGTTACCTGCCCATGAGCATAAATAATTTCCTAAGTCGAAGTGACTTTAACTTTCAAATAAATATTGAATGAGTTATTAGGAAGAAAGTTTTATAACTAAGTCAATGTCAACATTCGTTGTTTTACATAAGAAATCTATAAAATATATGAACATGTTGAAATTTCCTTAGCCATAGGCACGAGAAATTAAAAAGTTGGTATTTCAAAGCGTTTCTAAGAAATAGGCCTTGCTAGACGGACACACTGACAACTATCCTCTAAGGGCTCCTTTTTTGAGGCACGGAACCCCAAAACAGGATTTTTCGACATTTTAATGTTAATATGGTACAACATTTTCATTATTAGCCACTTTTGACTCAGTGTGGACACCGTTATTCTCTTTTCAAAACAGCAAAAAATTACAGCCTATTTTGAAAAATGCTAAGCAGTCATAAATCATCATTTCATAAGAAAGGCTCATTCTATATCATAATCTGTCTCATTACTATAATTAATATTGTGACTAATAATGGTCATAACATTATTAATATTAGACCATTATTAGTTTAATTATGATCGTTATTAATAGATCGATTTCAAAATTAAAGAATTAAAAATATGTAATTAGGTAATTGACTGCCTCGGTGGCTCAGTGGTGAGTGACTTCTGGGTCAAAGAGGCGTGGGTTCGACCCCACCTAGGGCAAACATTTGTGTGACGAACATAGATGTTTGCTCTGTTATTTAGGTACTATCTATATAAGTATGTATTTAAAACATGTGTATATAGTATATCAGTCTCTGGCAGCCATATCACAAGCATTGCTTAGTTTGGGGCCAGGGACCGTGTGTAAGATGTCCCCTAATATTTATTTTAATTAATATATTACCTAATTACATTTTTTTGATTACAGTCAGGAGTAGGTACCTACTTAAATGATTGTTCACACCTGAAATTATTAAATATGCCTAACAAACTTACGCAAAGAAAGTTCTTTAAGATTTAGAAAAATGCCAATGATATTTCTTGCACTATATGTATCTAATTCTATATTTATGTATATTGTACTCTTGTATACTATATGTAGTATAAATATACTCATGTAAGTACTACGTAGCTGTAAATGAGATTTTAAGAATTAGTTTAATAGATATAAATACTTGGATAGCACAGCACAGAAGACAAATCAGACCAGCGTTAACTTCTGAACAGTCTACTAGGACAAGCCCACGTCCCACTGTTGGGCATGACCTCGCAGATTGCCCGGAAGTTATTCGCTATTCAGCAAAGAAGATCTACAACATTGAATAATTACTACAAAAATACTTAGTTGACAAAAGACCTGTCCTGTACGTGTACCCTTACCTTCTAACTTCCTTACTAATGTTATAAAACTGAAAATGTGATCCACGAACTGACTGGGATCCATGTTTTCTTGGGGGTAAAAATTAGCCTAAGTCACTTTCCGTTGTTCAAACTATGTCTATGCCAAAATCTATGTCAATGCAATAAACCAACAAACACACTTTTAGATTTATTTATAATATTAATAATAATAGTAAGGAAGTGAGGATACTACTACAATAAGCTATACTACAACCCGGTCACAATATCTGTGCACCTGACTTCGTGACGTCATATCGAATTATCGGGACGTATATACATTACCGGACGTCTAGTATACCGTCCGGACGTAAATTATTATCGGGACGTGTACTCGTATCGGCAACGAAGATGCTAACCGTACTGTCGCACCGGGGAGTGCGCGGAGAGGTGACAGGGGAAGCGGGAGAAGCGCCGCATTCCAGCGAGGTGCACAGATATTCTGGCCGGGTTGTACATTGGCACCTTCATAGACCTACTTACCTATGTGTATATTCTACAGAGTGCTAGTGTTCAATAATATTCGATTACAGACATGATGTATTTTAGCATTATTAATTTACAAACAAAAAAATACTTATTGGATATTTTATTAAAAAATAATCCATGGATATGATCTTAGACTACCTATAAGTTGGCGTAAATTACTTTACATATTTTTAGTGCATTTGCACTAAAAGTATCAATTAAACAATATATTTTCAATATCATTTATTTTTGGACATATATGGTGATTAAATTTAAATTCATCAATCTTTAAGCTTTGATAAAAATAAACTTTGATGTTTTTAATCCATTTTAAAATCAATTAAAATATATCATTAAGATGAAAAAAATTCATTGATTTATATACTCGTATCTCAATTACATCATCATTATAATCATCATTGTAATTTGTAAGGTAGGTAAGGCCACCTATAGGTAAGTTCATATAATATTGAGGACTTTATTGTTATTGTAACACTACTGGTTTCTATGTATTTCATCTAGCGACGCGAAGTCTGCCGCAGCGTCAATATGTAGGTATACGACTATACTGGTACGTGTCTTCCGATGATACTAAGTACATTCTGCCGCTACTAGCAGTTGGCTACGGAATTGTACTTAGGTATAAATAAGCGCTATTTATCCCTGACATAATCGTGTAGCGAAAAAGTCATGTAATGTGTAAATCTGTATGTTTATTTTAACTACGTGTTTTTTTTTCGATTTAATAAAAGATTGAGTTAGTGCTTATTGTTACGCAGATATGTACCTATCCAGTACACCGGTCTAGGGTGTGGCACGCTTACCTAAAACATGCCTATTTACTCGGGAAAGTGTAATGAAATGAATCCGTGATTGTTTATCAGAGTGGACACACGGCGGACGGCCCCGAGGCGGCGGAGGCGCGCGCGACCGACGCGCTGCTCGCCAACGGCGCGCCCTCGGTGGACAGGCTGGACGACACCGGACCCGATAAACCCCTCCTACCCTAAGAGCCAATGACATTTCTGACATATTTCTATAAACTGTTCTTAGTTCTCAAAGCGAAAAGGGGTGATTCAGGCCATCATTATGAACCACTTTTTCTATGGCACTAACCCGGAATACAAGAAAAAATCTGCTGTCTCAAACTTTTTGTCTATTCCGGGTTGCAATTTTGTATGGGATAGCTGATTTTATTTTCTCGAATTCGGGTTTGGTTTGGAAGATCTCACTTATTTGACAGCATTTTGGTGCGTGTCTCTTTCTAGTGCTTGTATTATTAAATGACGACAATAGAGCTAAAAATAGTTTAGAGGAGTATGTTGGAATTGGTTTTAATATTAACGCCCTATTTACATTAAACTTTACCCCTCATACACTTGGAAAGTACTTGAAACTTGTTTGTCATTTTATTTGTACGAACCATTTTGATAAATCGAGAATTTGTCGTAAACTGAATATGTATGACAGGAAAGAGTAATTTTTGAGATATTTTTATTTACGGCACTTTTCTTTTCCTTTCTATTCTGTAGTATGTGACTACTAAACTAGATAAAAATGCAGTGCAAATAATGATATCACTTTTAATATCTGATAATGTGAAAATGAGGCGCTGCCTTTTCCCTTAAACAAGTAAACACAGTGCTTGAGTAGTTTCGATGAACTTTGGTCCTTTTGGACAGTTTTATCTTTAAAGTCGGCTTTAACTACGTTGACTACGATTCAAATTCGGCAAATCCAATTTTTATGATATGTACATGTTTATTTGTTGGACTTTTGACTACCCTGAATAGCAGAAAAAAATGTAGATATGCCTTGGTGTCACTGTTTCAAGCGACCTGAATGCCTCTGACGTGGCTAAAAGGTGAAAAAAACTACTCAAACATTGGGAAAAAAGAAAACAAATCATGAAGAAAATTATTTTTCTTACGAACCTTATTGATTTTGAAGTATCAAGTTGTACGGTCAAATAGTTTAATCTTAATTTTAAAAAGTTGGTGAGTAATAATTTTGATTTTTTAACTTTGAATTGGTTTATTTTTGTGTAATAAAGCTTTGAAATACCAAGGCTGGCGAATAATAATGTATAAAATGCATAGTAAGAAATTCAAGAGGGGCATAGTTTAATGTAAACTAGGTGCAGAGTTTAGTCTTAGAAAATACATTCTTATCAATCTTAAACGTTGTGGCTATAGGGATTTCTCTTAGACCTCTTGGAGCAGGTGTCTATGGTATCTTTCTATTCGTCATTCCCGCAAAAATAATCATTAAGTTCTAATATAAATGGTATAATTAAGTCAACGGTTTTAATCAAAAACCATTTGAATCTAGAAATAGAGTAGAGACTGAATTCCACGCAAATCCCTCTGCCTGAAATAGCAATTTTTGTACCAAAGGAGACTTATTTGCTTTAGGCTAATTATTATGTAATTATTTTTGAACGCAATACAAGTAGTTTTAGAGGTTAGTACCTACAATAGATTGCATAGATTTTATCATTCACAAAACTTAAATGATGACACTATTGTTTTACTACCTACAGCTTGTGAAGAGTCATGAAGGTCGATTGATTCAATGAGTAATAAAGTTTCATTAAAATGATGCAAAGGATTCCAAGGATATTATATGTACTACGTAAAAATGGATCACCATCCCAGTAGGAAAAGTAAGGCCATACCATTCCTAATAAACTTCAATTACTTACAACAATCGTGATCGTGTAGCCTCTTCAGGTCATTGGTCAGTGGGACAAGATGGCACGATTGGTTTGGATCTCGATTGTAATTAGAAAGAAATAGTAAATGGAATTTACATGTCATTCTTCCTCATTTTTAATCTTCGGAATGACCATGCTTTTCCTACTAGAATCATAATCCAGTTGTATAGTACATTTAAGATGCTTGGGCTCTAGCTACTGACGACAAAAAGTAACATCGAGGCCATAGGCAGCCTAAATGTCAAACTCTTTATTACTGCACTTATATGATAATATGACGTTAGGGAAGATCGACCTCTGCCTCGTTTATATAACGTGACGAATTCAATCAACCACGCACGATGCACGCAGTAAATGCTTGATTGTCTTCAATTCCTCATTTTACGTATTCCGACGGTGTAGAACTTAAATATCAGAAACTATGTTTCCCTAGAACAATGATTAGTATCCATGGATACAAAAAGCCTACCGGATAGCTCAATTTAATCAGTAAATAGCCGTGATAAGGCGGCTAAACGAATATTATGTAAAAAAAGTTGTGAAGAAAAAATCGCTATCAGTTACTATAGCTATTGAAATTATTTTGCCCTACATTCTAGAACGACACCGCCTTACCACAAAAGATTTATACATGTTTTATACACTGTTTAACCGTGCAATTTGTACATTGTCTAAAGCGTGCGTAAAACTTTTGTGGTGGACAATGTTTTAAAACACTCATTTATTGCAAGAAACTTCAATATCTTTAAGTACAACCAAATTAAGATTGAATTTCACTTCAGATCTAAGTTTATTTGATCGTTTATATAATAATATTAGCTGATACGTTCTTATGAAGTAATCAACTTATGCACTTCTATTATACTTTCATAAATGCTCATGATATACCTACGCTCTATTTGTTGTTATTTATAGTTTCAAAACTTCGGTTATCTCGATTGTTGTTCATATTTTCAGTTTACTGTTAAAATGTAGATTGTTATCTTAAGTGTTTTTTTCTAAATCAACAAACATTAAAAAATAGCATACTTTCCCGTGAAAACGTAATTTGATATCTCGATAAGAAGGAATAAATTCTTCTATCGTAGTATTTTAATCACTGCTGATTAATTATAAATAGATTCCTAAATTATTGTCTTACCGATAACAATCATCAGATAATGAGAGAAAGTCAGTAGGTACGACTTGCACTTAGCATATTGCATCAATTTTCATAATGACATTCCATTCCTGTGACTTTTGATTCTGATTTAAAAATAACGACATTTATGTACGTTTATGATGTTAATATTCTTCGTGGCACGGGTAACTATTGTATTTCGCCTATGTATTATGTACCTAATCTCTAATTATGGTACAACGATTATGTATATTATACCTACCAAATCGTCATTATCTAGTTTTTACGCAATGTAGGTAAAGCGTAAAAATGTAAATTGGAACAAGATAATTTATTAAACATTTATCTTGTTTTGTAGGATCATATATGAAGTATTACAAAGGTTGACTATACACATTACTAATTTCCAGTTAATGTCTTTTACTAACAGAAAGTAGAGAACATAGTAAAGTATGACAATATATTGTCAAGCCCTGACCACAAAACTTGTATGAAAATTAAGCTTTGAGAATTAAGATTTGGAACGTTGTTTAAAAACTTCATAGATAAAACAGATACCGGATTAACACAATATGTAGGTACTTAAGTATTTATTACATTACCTTTCATTAATTAGTTCAACGCTATAGCAAAACAAGACACAATACGACATCTAGATTTTTTATAATATTAAAACAATCGACGTGAAACATTTTAACCGACTTTAAAAAAGGAGGTTCTCAATTCGATTGTAAGTTTTTTTATATCTGAGTGATTATTTCGCTAATTATAAACCGATTTTGATGATTCTTTTTTTCAGAATTTTATCGGAATCGAGGCTTTGTTTATTTTAAAGTTTAAATTTTTAACCAAAATACAAATTTACATATATATATATGTGATATAAAGTTTACTAATTTCGATCGATTTTGACGCAGGTTTCCAAAAGACTATCCAAAAAACATAAATATTTCAAAAATTTCAAAAGTCTTTCCAAACAACAAACATTGAAACTATTTCTTATAAATATTTTTAACGGCTCGATGATACATTGACCCGTACGAGATTGTTCCAACCACCTCAGATTCCATATGGATGACTAAAATTAAATACAAACGTTATTTTTATATCTAGGTTACTGCATTTATGGTTTAATATTTTCACCTGGTAAAAATATAAATTTGACGAATAATCGTCCAAAACTTAACAATGCATTTTTGAAGTAATAAGATGCACAATCGCACAATTCAAGCACGTGTGCACAATTCAAGCACGATGCCATCTTAGCAATTGCATAATGATGTTCTTTGCGGGTAAATCTATAGTTGCTTCATCATGGAATCTCTGTGTCTTTAAATAACTATATTGTGATAACGGTTGTTAGATTTGTCAGTAGATTTGTCGATTAGAATTAATGTCGCTTGATCTCGAGTGACTGAATCCTTACGTCTAAGAGCTTCATTAAATATTAGTACACTTCAAAAAGTGGTACTTATCTACTTAGTTCAGGAGTTTCTATCAGTATTTATATCCAGTGTCATAATATGTATTAATCGCATTAAATTAATGTCATGTATAATAAATAATTAAATATAATAACGTAGTTAGATGTACGAGTAGAATTCACTAGGAACTGCGCTTATATAAGTTGCCTAGAATTCTTCTTAGCCTAAGTACCTATAAAACATGTAATTTTATGTTAGGAAAAAAGTACCTATCTATAATAGGACAATACCTTGGATGTAGATGTCATTTTAGAATAAATTAAGGATAGTTTGCATTTGATCGGATTAAAAATCTAACTGCATACTCACTAGAGAGGCGCGGGGTGGTGGCGTGCGATGATTCGAATGCATCAACAAGAGTTGTGGAATTTTTATCCTTTCAATTTCCTTGTTAGTACAAAAACGTACTACGATTACTACCACATCGTGACTTTTTCGGCACCCGAATGCAATTTCGAACAATTCGGACCTACTGCTAGCCAGGAATACCTTTACTTTCTTTAATTGCCTGCGTATTACTCCTCCGTTTCGCCTCTTCAGTGAGAGTAGCGTCTAATTCGTATTTTGTTGATACCGTAGGTATTTCAGTGGTGATATTATCTCTGTAATGCGTATTTAGGTATTTAGATATTAGTTTAATTTCTCTCTCTCTAGTGTACTTATCTTCCTATACTTATTTGATTAAAAACAATGGACTTTCCTGTGATTTGTGACTATTGATAATTTTATACATGTTTTAGCTCAACAATGTGAAGGTTGAAATTGTCTTGGCTATAATTTTACTAAATAAAGCAATATCTGAGAGATTTTAAGTATTTTAATATTTTTACGTACCACCCAAACTACTTCCGACTGGAATGATAATAGTCAAATTGATATAATTTATGGTGAAATTTTTGTTGTCTATAGTTTTCATAATGTATTACGTATAATTTTCTTCACAGAAAAAATGCTATTTCGATGTTTGTATTAGTTAACTATAAATACGCACGTCTGTATAATCCAAATTTTGTGCAATTCTATAAAAAAGCTTGAAATTTCATTTAAATCTACAGAATACGGAACCCTTAAAAGGAGAAAAAATCTCTCCAACGTATCTCAAATGAATAAAAGAATAAGAACAATTCAGGGTTCCATGCAGAAAAAATAATATAAAACTGATAACCAATTCAAAGTTGCATAAAAATAGTGCGCACTGCAGCTCCATAAGCTCCATAAGGTTTAGAAAGATGATTTATTGTTTCCCAGTTGTTTTTTGTTTTAAATCCAAACTGCACCAAAACGGAGCAGAGTAGTGATCTACCGATAATGTTACCATAAAAACAACTATACCTAGAGTCTGTTGTAGGATCAGAGTATTCTGTCTGGCTGCCTCGGTAAACTTGAAAATATGCTCTGCTTAAGAACTCAGAGAGATGAATTGCTCATCTTAGGCTCAGACAGAGACCAGTATCTTCAATTATATACACTGCCAGTTACCTAATAGATAATTATATTATCTGTAAACCTATAAAGAAGTTAAATATCTATATGGTAAACATAGTTTGAATACTTTACGGGTCTAGAACATGATTTGAGTCCTACCCTATGAAGTATGAATCATGAGAAAAAAAAAACAGCTGATCTCTGAAAGATATTTTTGGAGTGTGCAAGTGCATGCTATGATCGGATCAGAACGTAGGAAACAGCACTGAAAGTTTAAAAAATAAGTTTAATAATACTCAAAGGCACTTATGCCCACTGAAAAAAAAAATACTAAAAAGATCTTTTATGCTACACATGCTCTGCTATATCTCCATATATCTGCCTATATCTGCTATGCTACATATATTGTGATTGCTAAAGTGAAACTTCACATTTATGTGCAATATATGCATATATTATAGATGAATGAGTATAAAAATATTTAAACAAGAGTAGAATAAAAAAAAGCAGATCCGGAGTAGAGTGGGGGCTGGAAGTGGAGGCTGGTCGTGATGGAAGAGCTGCAGCTGCAGGTGATTCACAGCTGATGAGTGCGAAGGGTGTCGGCAGAGGTGCGAGCACAGTGGGCGAGCGGGGCGGGCGGGGCGCAGATTGAGGCCAGTATTTAACCGCTCGACGGCCGCGCAACGACCTGTTGTGATCCCGTCATGGCGCGCTACGCCCGTGTCGCTACTCTGGCCGCGTGTCTCTTGTTCGCCTGCGGTGAGTCCTAACCTTTATATTACCTCCAGGCGCCGTCCATCTCGCGACGTCACGGGTCACGCAACGTCACATCCGCTCATCTGCTAATTATTCAGTGATTGCAATTGCATCAATGCAACAGTGTATCATACAGTGAACAGTGAATTTGTACCGAGATCAACCGTCGCGAGATAGACCGTGTCTGTGACCGTTTACAAATGAATGCAGCCGGGCGAGAACGCCTTGCAACTGGAGACCAAAGGACATGAGCACGCATCCACTCCGACCTCTCAAGGATGGCTGCCACTTACGACGCACCATCGACCACTAACTACCGTGTGACTGTGATTATGTGATCAGATGTTCAATTATTATTTTACATGCCTCATTTCAATATTTGAGTATACCAGTGCTGTCAAATTTGAAAATACATCGATCATATCTGTTAGAATCATCGTTTGAAAGTTGAATCCATCCTGTCATTGTCGATAAAAGCAAGAGTGAATAAAAGGCCTTGATAATAAATTTCGACGGCTTTTGTAATACGCCTTTCGTGATACAACTGGTTAGCACCTGTTGCGGTTGCGGACTGAGGCTGCAGAGAACTTTCACATTCGTTCCGTGTTGCGCTGCCAGCTCTCGTGACGTCACACGCCGGCCAGAGCAGAGCCTGCGCTGCAAGACAGCGCCGACGTCAGCGTCGTCGGGTGCTCACGATTCTTTAACATGATTTACCATTTTTCCAGTAATGTAATTAATCATATAGGTCGATTCGCTTCGGTGCCACTGAGTTATTTTATCAAATATCTGTTCCAATATTATTGAGCTTTACGTAGCTGTTATTACTTAATCAAATGTCGTTTTAAGTCAAATCACTTTCATCGTAACTTTAAAAGCTAGCTGCTAAATTGAAGTGTCAGGATGGGAAAAAGCTCGCGATTCTTATTTTATTATCGAGATAATTTAGCAACCACTGTTAATGAGTCTCCTAATTTAGCTCTAGCTAAAAAGCTAAAAACCAATAGGTACAATTGTGTTGTATTAGAAAAAAACATGATATACCTACTCGCAGTTAAAGATTCATGAGACAAAAGTAAAATAATGAATTCACATCCTATAATTAACAACGGAAAATATCTAAAATTCCATATTTCTATATTCCATTGCATATTTGATTCGTTCAAGTTCATGATCCAATGAATGACCTTGAAAATTCTGTGAACTTATTGATTTATGATAAGTAATCTAGAATTTTCCATACGTTTGTATGTCATCGACTTGTAGATCTGATAACGAAAATGAATTGTTTTGTTACATTAGGATGAAGATGATAATACTTATTTTTCTTAAGATCTATTAAATAGAATTTACTTAGTATTTTCTTACATGAATTAAATCACCGTTAAACATTAACGTTAGTTGGGGTTTGTACAAAGGTAGTCAATTAAGTGATAAATAAATTTAAACTATGCGTTACCAAATATTTTTATGGGCACTGGTATTTAGTAACAATATAAAATCAGTACCTGTAAATGCCTACACGCTATTTTGCGTAGGTTTGCTCACTTCGTGCGTATAATTAGGTACCTAAATTATCAATTATGAAATGCCGGGTATAACTATTCAAATTTCGGATAAAACTTTAAAAGCCTACTAAGTACTTTAAAATTACTATGCAGACATTGATAACAATATGTCGATAAGACGTAGAGAATGTTGTAAAGTTATCTTCACTTTTATTGAAGCTCATTCAATTTATTTTTAACAATAGTGCCATAAACTATTGAATTAATCGCAGCTATAGATCAATTTGTTGTTAATTATTACAGACACACTTATCAACAATGGTCAAGTGTGAACAGCGGCTTGCGTGAGTCTCGTAATGCACGCAACATTGCCGATAGTTTTGCAATGTTTGCAACGATTGCATGTGTTCAATCTTGTTTTCTTTATTTATGTAATAAGGGTAGTATGTCAATATATTTGTCACCGTTTAATCTGCAATGAAAATGTCTGCCATATCTTTATTGGCGCAGATATTTGCAAATAAGTTATGAATAGATTTAGAAACAATATGTGTACAGAAAACTTGGTGTGTGCGTTGATATCTATAGATACACTCATGGTAGATTTCCACAGCTACCTCAAACCAAATAAATAACCATAAAGGTCGAGTTCTTGACATAATTTTAAAGTAGTTATTGCAGTTTCTAGAATATTTTGATTGAGCCATGGCATTAGTTTTTAGGGTACCGTACCCAAAGGGTAAAAACGGGACCCTATTACTATGACTCCACTGTCCGTCTGTCTGTCTGTCTCCAGGCTGTATCTCATGAACCGTTATAGCTAGAAAGCTGAAGTTTTTTGTTGCCGCTGCAACAACAAATACTAAAAACAGAATAACATTAATAATTAAGGGGGCTCCCATACAACAAACCTGATTCTTAGACGTTTTTCGCTCTATAACAATAATGGATACAGATAGAGGCTTGAAATTTTCACAGAATATTTAGTTGTATATTTACTTTAATAATAAATAATAAAATTGAAATGAAATAAATATTTAAGGGGTGCGCCATACAGTAATTGGCCGATTATTAATTTTTGGCAGCACTTCGGAATTTTGTCAATCTGTTTAAATAATTATTATACCCCTTTTAACTAAAGTGGGTAGAGAACCACTATGCACTACTAGGTTTCCCTGCGGCTTCGCCCGCTTGAAATTATGATTTTTGTTCCATCCATGTGTACAAGTGGCCTATATAAATTTCCAATTAATAACTATATCCATGCCAAAACTAAAGTCTATCCGTTACTCTTTTGCCGCGTAAAAGAGTAGCAACCCTTGTTGGGTTTTCACACACACTTTCGGATTTATAATATTAGTGAGGATTATCGTACACTTTGGTAAACTAACTAATGTAAAAGAAGGATAAGCAAATTTAATGTTTTTTGCGTTTTTTTGGATCGGTAACTCTAAATATGGACACAAAAATGCACGACGTTAAGCGGTGCATTTACAGCGTAAACAGAAAGTCCGTCCTTATTCAAAGTTAAGGCCATACAAGTTCGATTAATGGCAAAATAACATTTCCAAGGTGAGTGGCGGCCACTTCCGTGTGCGGATACGATACTCCGGTGTTATCATAAAATACTAATTTTGAAGGGAGTGCCACTGTAGATGGAAAGTAGTGTGTTGTGCTAAATATTCATAAGGTCGTCACGTCAAGTGTCGGCATTCGGGCGACGCGGCGACGCTCGGTCGACGGCCGCGCTCGCTTGCATACCTAGCTGTTCCCACTCTTGACCATCAAACATTCTCCTATACAAAATGTTTCAACTATCGTGGAATTTCCCCTACACTGTTCACAACAGAACTCGTGACCTATTCAATATTCAGCTAAGCCTTTGTCTTCGAAATACTTTCATTCATTTTTTGTTGCAAATAACAGAAAACAAATTACTTAATACTACTGTAACAATACTTAACTCTGAGAAAGTTTTGTGTCAAGGTTATAACGTTGTAACGCTAATTAAGCGACAAGTTAAGACTACAAAAAATTTTAAGTGGCATATCATAACATTACATTAAAAAGGATTGGTAGTCGAATCCAATGTTTACATAACGGAGTTTACACAAGTAGGTACATAGGTTAACAAAAAGCTAATATCACCTATCACTAAGTTACAAAATGGTTGGTAATCAAATAACCGCAAAGCTTTCACTATTTTCCTGTTAGCAATCGAAAATATTTCAACACGCTTTTAATCATACAGAAGATGTTTTCAATACAATGTTATATGTTATGATTATTTAAAAAGAGTTATGTTTTTGATCTATCTATGATATACATGGTTATTGGTAATCAATTAGCATCCTCTTATGGGCTTATTCTGTACATCAAAACTAACAACTTTTGTTCAACGACTTTTATCAAATCTGAAAAAAGAAATTGCTGTTCCATAGATAAATATCGTTCATCATCGACAAAATGTATGGAACAGCTTTTTTTTTAGTTTTGACAAAATTCGCAAAACAAAAGTTGTTAGTTTTGATGTACAGAATAAATCCCTAAAAAAATGTTAATTGATTACCAATAACCATGTATATTTACCATACAAAAGTTCAAACGATATTTTACAGGTTATTTGCATTTTGTCTCAGTGTATGTATTTTTCTATAGCTATTTATCGTCACTATCTTTTATCGTATCTTTATTTTTGTAAATCTCTCTGTCCGTTTATCTTTCCATCTGCCTATTCACCTATTTGTCTATAATTATTCAAATAAATTTCAACCAATCACTAGGTACTTTCGATGACAGATATGGTTAGAGCTGTTTTGATCATTATAAATTATTTTTGTGGTCATAAAATTTCGCGATTACATCAAATAGCTCTGATGTATTTAAACTCGTAGAATTTTCTTTGATATCTACTTCAAGAATATTTTGTAGTTGAAAATATTTTTACCCATGATTCGTGATACTCTATTCTTTTGCCATTATTCCAGTACATATAGTTATACACGCTTAAATATAGTTATTCTTTATCGTTGTTTACTAAAGATTAGTTTTGGAATGACTTTACACAATTGATTCTTATTCGTTTCTGAAACTTACATACATTTGTACTAGGGTTGACCTATATCTATTACTAGTATGTACATATTTAGAATAGAAATGGCTTTGTTTAAAAATAAACACTGTCATCCGCTTAACAAGCCACAAGTTATTTTTTTTAATGATTATATTATCTGCTTAGCAGTAGCCTCTTTTTAGAGCTAAATCCTTTTCTAAGCTGATTATGTTTATCATTTGACCATACATACTGCTTTTCGTATAAAACTATAACTATATCAGTCTAGTGAGCTTTGGTCAAACGACAAGCCTATTCATTTATTTTTCTTAGTAAGAATAATAGTAATAATGAAAAGCCCCAAAAGTTTTATTTCAGAAACACCGATAAATTATCATTATTGGAGAAAATTAATTGTTCCGTATAAAAGACATCAACGCGCTCCACGCTCCGTTCAGCACGGCACACAGTTTATGGCATGTGAGAACATTTGAATTGTCCAATAAATACAACACTTGCTTTTGTGATATTATATTAGTAGAATAAAGAACAATAATTAAACACACTTATTAATTTAATTATGAATATGTTAATAAGCGTGTTAAATTAATTATAAGTTTAGTGTTAGTTAACAATTTTTATTTTGCTCAAAGAAGTTTTAGCCGATGTTTAAAACCATAATAAGTGACCTAAAATAGACATTATGACCTAATGCCCATTCCAAAAAAACACAAAGTATAATATATGTTGGATCGAGTTGGATCAGCTAAAATTTGTAGTATAAAAAATATTTTTGTGTTGTTAAATTACTACTTCACTTGCTATTATTATACGTTAAAACAAACAACAAGAGTTACTAAGTAAGGCACCGGTTGTTTGACCGTTTTATTCCCAAGCAAATCATAATACAAATATCATAATGAGCTATGTATGAAATCAAACCAGAGCTGTGTCGTACGAGTATACCTAGGTGGCACAAGAAGCATGCAGGCGCGCGCCTGACATGTCATGCCAGCGTGTATGAATCGAGTTTGCGATTGCGTATTTGTTAATGCCTAACCTAGTTCAATTGTTCGAAGATTTCTAGCGCTGACTTAACCCTGTTGTAAGCGCTCAAAATTTTCATCACCGAATTCCTTTGAACGAATATGCACCTGAACGATAAATATGTCAAAAGATTTTATTTAGCAGTGATCCTAATTAATAATTTTAATGTCTTACTTAGATTGTACCTTAATTTTTTTAAGAAAAAAAATTTGTGAAGTAAGCTACTCAGTTCATGTTTTTTTGTAGAATCAGGCTAAGATAGCTAAAAACCCGACTTGGTTCTTTTTAGGTTCTCTTATAAATATTACCTACTGTTTTTGAGCAGTTCAGTAAAAAGATTTTTAAATAATATTGGTTGTAACTGTTTGTAACAACAACGGATAAAACCGTGATCAGAGGCGTAACACTGCTTTGTTAGATAATAGAGGTCGGTTTCCTTGTGTTACGTACACGTACTCAGCTTGACGTGCACACAGACACACATTCCAGTCACTAGATCTTAGTCCTATACTTATATTTTCTTATAGCCTATTAGCAAACATTACCTAAGCGACCTAAGCGTAAGCGAGAAAACATGTTAATAAGCAAAAATGACTGCATTCCGTCATCGTTCCTGCATCGAACTGGAATACATTTTAATTTTTGATTATACCTATTGTGAGAACCATACTTTCCAATTGGATGGCTTGTAATATTTGCTCTGAATTTTTTTAAGAAAACTACTTATTACACAGATTTTTGCAAACTGGTTGGCTACAATCAAGTTAATCGACATGCCTATCGTTAAATTTCCTGAAACATAATGACGATTCAAGGAAAACAACTTTTATATAACCTTTTTGAATTATAATAATTTCGTCACCCTAATCGGCGAACAAATCAAATGCCATGCATAATGTACATTATGTATAGATAGAAGACATAGAAAGAGTCGTCCTTGTCGCTTGCCCAAGCGCTGACATTTTGAAGCGAGTCAAATGTCACGAGCGCTCGGCGCTCACCCAACCTTTGGCATTTAGCTACTCGCACGCTCCCAACTGACATTTGGCTATATAATGTGTAAAAACTGTAAATATCTAACACGACTCTACGCGGGCAGGTTGTAAGATATCTAAATCGATTATACTGCCGCTGATGTACTTATAGTAGGTGCTCTACTAGACAGATAACTGTAGTCCTATCTCACTACCGGGTCTACAGTTTTATAACCTTTACAGCCCGGTTTATGCTATAATTTTATATTTTTATTTCATGCATCATGTCAGTTATATGCAAATAACGGAGGTCTTATTTTTGACATGGAATAATAATACTTGCACATGATAACATGCTTTATTTCCTGTTATTCTATAGTAGTACAGGCCTAATCAAATTTCTTGCCTCCTGTGAAATTAGCTACAAAGTGCGCAAAACCCAACCCTCGCGCAGCTGTTATGTGTGTTTCAGTCAGGATTGGGTTTTGTGTAGCTTGTAGTCACAAGTTCACAGCCGCCGAGAAATTTCATTCGGACTATAGTTGTTGCTATTTTTCGCCGAATTTTCGAGCATTATTTTATCATAACTAACATAGCATTGCTACTCGTACACGCTTCGCTAAAATAGCAGTTAGTTTTTTTAGTGTTGTGGTTAATTAAATATTTATCCACATGCAGGATGGATTTATCTACGCCTCTATCGATGATCTCTAAGCCTTTTGTTCCTTAACTTTTTGTAAGACGACGTCAACTAAGTAATTTAACTAAGTGTTTTGTGTTTTTGATACAGCGGATGCTAGCTTAAGTCGATGGCGTCGGCAGGCGGACGACGCGGCAAAGAAAGAGGACAGCCTGGAGCTAGAGCTATGCAAGGACAAGGACGCCGGCGAATGGTTCCGCCTGGTGGCTGGCGATGGCGACAACTGCCGTGACGTCATCCAGTGCACCGCCTCCGTGAGTACTTGACGTCTGCACGCTGCACGCCTGCACTCTCTCCGATACACATGACCTTATCGGCACCAATGCTATGCGCCATATAGGGCATCTAGTTTGTTTGCCACGAATTCCAATCAATGAGAGGAAGTACGTAAAATGCGGATTATTGTATCTTATCTTTGTAGACGAATAATGTTATGCTTTCTCTGGTATACGTTTGCAAGAGTTGCATGATTGCTAATAATAATGTAATAAGTAGGTTTAAATGTTCATAACAAAAAACGTCGTAATATATAATGATTCGCGGTCAGTTAGCTATGTTACCGCAAAATTACTATTTTTCGAACATGACATAACCTTAACTGAATAGGAACATTTAGGTATTAATTTGGGTTACGATATACCAATACTACAATTTATGCTTCATTGCACGTACTGCATTTAATTCTACGAGACTACAATACAAATAGATACAAAGCACGCATTGTCCAAAAAACCTTCACTAAATTATTGGTAATGTGATTCCCAATTGTTTTATTAACAACAACATATTTTCTACTAAATCTATAGGTACGTAAACACGAAAATTATATACTTATGAAACTATTTTATAATTGTATGTACCAACTTCTTACTTGTATTTTATTAAATGAAAGATGGACCGTGCAACTTTGACATTTGTCCTTGTCCTTGGCAAGACGTTTGATCGACTGTTATTTTATATTACCTTGCTCTTTACGCAGATCTATGTAATATACAATAGTACAAATGCTAACCAGATATAAATAGGGATTAAATTAGCTTCAGCAGATTGAAACGTTACGCTTAAGACCGTTAATTTACATAAATTCAATGACTAGAACGTATTCAAGTCCAATAGTAACCAGGAACTTATTGTACACAGTACAGTTCTTAGTAAACTTGGTGGTAGGTAGTGATTCATGCATTCATGAGCGGCATATTAAAATATGCATTCAGGTGACGGTAAAATTGTCATATGAGTAACGGTATTTCAGTTAAATGTAGAGGAAATTAAGCCTATTAATAATAATGACGAACGTTCGTAATCAGTAAAAACACATATCAAAAGTAATTTTCCAGAGAACTCATCTTACCATCTAATAGTTAACTGACACTCGTCGTATCTTACATACATTTTTTTTAAATATAACAGATACTTTAGCAAGTATTTTACTATTGATTATGGTTGGTGATTATTGATTGGGTACGTGTAGTCTCAATTTTGCACTACCGATCTTGTTTTGTTACTTTAAGACATAATATAATTTGATTAGATAAGATTATGATTTCACAATCTAGTGCCGATAGTGATATAATTGTATATGTTTCATAACAGGGTATCCAAGCCATTCGGTGTCCAGCCGGTTTGTTCTTTGACATCGAGAAGCAAACTTGTGATTGGAAAGACGCAGTCAAGAACTGCAAGCTAAAGAACAAAGAGCGCAAAATCAAACCTCTCCTCTACACCGAGGAACCTCTCTGCCAAGATGGTTTCCTGGCTTGCGGTGACTCCACCTGTATCGAAAGGGGGCTCTTCTGTAACGGTGAGAAAGACTGTCCCGATGGCTCCGACGAAAACTCTTGCGGTGAGTGTTATTGTTTTCTTTGCTTCACACATACGTTAAATTTCGGTTTAATATACTTTGAATGTCTAATAAAAAAAAAACCCAAATCTATGAATATTTCAAATCAATGATTTTCCCAAGATTTTTTACCTGTAATTCACGCTAACGTGACACGGTAGTAAATATTTTTTTACTCTCAACCAAACGATCAAGCTTTAGAGCGTGACGAATGACTCACCTGCTAAAATGGTCAATCAGTTTACCCAATAAATGATTTCAATAAGTTTTCGTAACACTTCACTGAATGCAATATGTTGTTATGAAGCCAATACTGACTGCTACGCATATTTTCACAATTCGGTAAATTGGTGTGCCACCATTTTAGCCGTGATAATGTCTTATGAATAGATGAACGCCAGCTGCCCGCCCGAAAAAACATGATTCATTGTCACGTTCCGCCCAAGCCGAGCGTGCAAGCGAGAGCGCGGAACAAGCGATAGAGAGGCACGATTGGCTTAAGCGTTCGGTTTGTGACGCCTATGACGTTATTACGAGAATTTTTCGCCCGTAAACCGACTTTACAGACAACTATTTTTTTTGCTGTAAAGCTTTATTCTGGCTTTTATTGCGAGTAGGCTGTTGTAGAGAAATTGTTTTGAAATAAACTAGTGGTCGGTGACCCCGCCGTAGACAGCTCGTCGGTATGCGTAAAGTACCGCCACATTCGACTTAAAATACAGTACAATTCCCTGCGTCGCTATATAGCTCGAAGACACTTTGAATTGTAATTACGTACATGACAAGGATATAAAATTCCATTCACCTGCGACAAAGACCCTGGGTTGCATGCAAGATACCTATAGGTATAACAAGTAGCTCGAAGGTACCTACGTTTTCAGCAAAAATAGAAAAAATAATGTTGTTTTCAAATTAAGTACTCGTACCTAATATGGTTGTGTGTAAATCTCATAAAATTTGCATTAGATACGTTAACGTTATATTATTATTGTACTTAACGCTTACTAAACTACATAAACAAATATTATTACGTATACCAATAAGATGAAATACAATGTAGTTGTAAGTAACAGGACGTAATATTACGTATTGCGAAAGAGTACGAAGTTGACGTCTACAATAAATTTGAATCAAAAGTGAAATCCCCGAGAGTGAGTGATTCGTCTGAGCGAAAGTACCCACACAGGTTCCGAGGCACGCCCCGCCCAACACACGCATGTGTTGCACGTGTCTACCGCTACTCGTTTCCCGATCATATATGATCAATTAATTCATATCATGGCAATAAAACGAAAATTTATTTAAATTATCTCGTAGAAGAATGATAACAAGGTATTTTTTGTCACAGATATCGACAACGACCCCAACCGAGCGCCCCCGTGCGACCAGTCTCAGTGCGTGTTGCCTGACTGCTTCTGCTCAGAAGACGGCACGGTGATCCCCGGCGACTTGCCAGCCAGAGACGTGCCTCAGATGATCACTATCACCTTCGATGACGCCATCAACAACAACAACATCGAGTTGTACAAAGAAATCTTCAATGGAAAGCGCAAAAATCCTAACGGATGCGATATCAAGGCCACCTTCTTCGTATCCCACAAGTACAGCAACTACTCTGCTGTTCAAGAGACTCACAGGAAAGGTCATGAGATCGCTGTCCACTCTATCACGTAAGTTCGGTTTCTAACAGCTTGAATACTAACTAGAATTTTTTTAAATATCCAACCTACAAACCAAATAAATAAGTCAGTCAGTAAAAATAAGTCAAAATAAAAGTTATTTGATAACAATTTGTAAATCGGCGAAAGTATCGCCTCAAAATCAAGAAAATGTGTGATGATTTTTTTGAGAACTTTTCCGACATTTTATTACTATTTTGCTATTTACATACAAACACAAGAAATCAAAGATCATAAAACTGTTAATAATAAGTTGATTAATAACGCGGTCAATTATTTTTAACAATCCCCATTTTCGTTTTGTCTAGGCACAACGATGATGAGCGCTTCTGGAGTAACGCGTCCGTCGACGACTGGGGTAAGGAAATGGCCGGTATGAGAGTCATCACCGAAAAGTTCGCCAACATAACAGACAACAGCGTCGTGGGAGTCCGTGCACCTTACCTGCGTGTCGGTGGTAACAACCAGTTCACCATGATGGAAGAACAAGCGTTCTTGTACGACAGCACAATCACGGCCCCTCTTTCGAACCCTCCTCTATGGCCCTACACCATGTACTTCAGAATGCCTCACCGTTGTCACGGAAACCTCCAGAGCTGCCCAACTAGGAGCCACGCCGTATGGGAAATGGTAATGAACGAGTTAGACCGTCGTGAAGACCCCAGTAACGACGAATACCTGCCTGGTTGCGCAATGGTTGACTCCTGCTCCAACATCCTGACCGGTGACCAGTTCTACAATTTCCTCAACCACAATTTCGACCGTCATTACGACCAAAACCGTGCTCCGCTCGGTCTTTACTTCCACGCAGCGTGGTTGAAGAACAATCCCGAATTCTTGGAAGCTTTCCTGTACTGGATCGATGAAGTTCTCCAAAGCCACAACGATGTATACTTCGTGACCATGACTCAAGTTATTCAGTGGATCCAAAACCCACGTACGGTCACCGAAGCGAAGAACTTCGAGCCGTGGAGGGAGAAGTGCGCCGTAGAGGGCAACCCTGCCTGCTGGGTGCCACACTCGTGCAAGCTCATCTCTAAGGAGGTTCCCGGCGAGACCATCAACCTGCAGACCTGCTTGAGGTGTCCCGTCAACTACCCGTGGCTCAACGACCCTACAGGCGATGGCCACTATTAACTGAGCCATGATCTCGCGCCGTAGCGCAATAACTAATTGATGACCAAAATTATTATATTCCTTTGTAATAATTTGGTGGTGTAATTGCATGAATAGCATATTCAGAGTCAACAATTCTGATTGAAACGTCCTAAGAACGTCGACAAACTTTACTGTGAATATGTTTTCCTGTAATAGCAGAGTGTACCGGGTTACAATCCCGCTCTTAGTCTAAGTACCTACCTACTCTACTGTATGTAATATAGACTCACATAAATATTTAATAGGCCTGTTTAATACTTTATGTGATTTTCTAATGTAAGTCTGTTTTTTAAATTTAAAAATACAAAACACAAAAATTTAAACACCTTTATTTATCCTGACCTAATATCCCTCGCATATAATTTGGAGATGATAGAAAAGTGTTGAAGAAAATAAACCCAAATAACTTACTTCATTTAACTTTTATTCTAAGTAGGTATATACAGTTCAGTCAATTTTTACGACTTTACTTGACAGACAGAATTAAACACACATACACGTAGAACGAAACTACGCCTTGGCTTGTCAGTCGAACTATGGCGGCGCAACACCGACACACTCACCACATGTATAGAAACCGGCCTCACTTGACTGTTCAACGACGTTCTGTCTTGATTTTTTTATTTGGTATGAGCCTTGAGTTTATGACATTTACAACTAACGCCTAGAGATCAGTTTTAGAACAGTACGAATAAATAAAATAGAAATCTAAAATGTCTAAAAATCACCTTTTATTTTTTTTAATCGTGCAAATGTGCTTTATTAACTACAACAAATCTACACTACCTACTACTACATAAAAAGCATTGGATCATCCACAGATGAAGATCCCTTGAAGGTCTAAAGATAATCCAAATACTCAAGCTTTCCTATGTAATATCACTTTACTCGTAATAATAATGTAAATGTTTATTTTGGTAAAATCCCTTAAATAAATATAATATGTTTAATAACAGCACTTAATTCGGTGGTAACTTATTAAACGTCTTCAAAGTTGGGTTTTTAGTACAATATTTAGGGAAACCACTACCAGTAATTTCAATGTGTAGTATTCAACATAACTTTTTTGAAGTAAATAATAACCAAAAATAAATAATTCGCATAAAACTGCCTAAGAAAATTTAAATAATATTTTATTACAGGGCAAAAAGAATTTAACTTTGCATTAAATTTCCGATCGAATTTTTTTTATAAAGTTTAGGATCACTTACTGAGCACACAATCACAAAATGCTGACAGATCCAGGTGGAGCTTCAAGCGCCAACTTGAAAAAACGTTTTTGGACGATATCATGGAAACTATGCACTTTAGGGCAAAAGTCACGGAGCCCATTATTGTAGAAAATAAAATTTAGCATATTTTGTTCCCAGTAAACATTTTTGTAAAACTTACACTTTGTAATTAAATTTCATTAAATGGGCCATAAATTGGAAACAGTTTAAAAAAGTTAACTGATAATAAAAGATGCAAAGTTGACCAAAAAAACGTCTTTTTTTCCTGTACTATTTGTAACGTGTCAATTCTTTAAATATACTTAGTATACATACCTACTACAAAAAGTCACATAGGTACTAAATCCATACAGAGTATCACTTATACATATTTACTTGGTAGGTAAGTTGAGGTAGTTTAAGAGCATTTAAATATTATTACATAGAGTTAATATTGATGGCAAGGCTTGGTCGGTGGGCATATTTGCATTTCTAATAGTATAGAGTATTTAGGGTCAGTTATTGGAATTACTAAGACAAATCTGAGTCGTATGAATGGAAACTATACATTTCACAAAGACCACATGAAGGGGTCTATGAATACACGTGCACACCATCTCACACATCAGGGGCATCAATCGAGTAAATGTTCCTAAAAAATCGTCATCATTGCCCTAACCGTAGCCTTAAAACGTTGGCTACCAAGACCAAGTAGGCCATCCATTAATTATTTATAGATTTTCTAGAAGATTCCATGGAAGCAACTTCGCGACGGCGCGTTTCTGCCGACTTTTTCATATGTATTGAAAAGGATGCATAGTGAAGGCGTTATACCTGCTTATTAGTGGTACTTTGGAGGTCTGTATACATTATTCAAATCACCACCAACAAACTTAGTGAGGTATTTTTAACACTACAAAGCACGTCCTTGAACGTCTATAGTGAAATACGTGTATATTTACAATGGTCTTACATGGAAATGTTTTTAAAGTTAAGTTTTTGCTTCAAAATCGTGACTCGCCTTGCCAAGCACTTAATGGACCGTTAATTGAAATGAATAAGACACAAAGTAAATATCTATATTATCTTTTAAAAATAAAACCGTTGTATATAAATACCACTGTCAGCAGAGCGAATTTCATGGTGTTTTATTTTGCTTGGGAAATCTATTCTTAATGGAAATTAATTATTTTTGCAAAAAATCGCAACACTGACTTCCACCGTGTATAGAATTCGAATAATTTGCACGAATCAATGTGACAGTCATGTACATTTTTGTTGAGTTATCAAAAACGGCTTAGCCGATTTCGATAAAATTTAAATGGAACTACTTCGAAAGTATATTCTTTTGAATTATAAAATAATTTTTGTAATCAGTTCACAATTGACGAAAATACCGATGAACATTGAACATACACCAAAAAACGTGGTTGTGTCTGCATGCACAGAGTAAATAAATAGATGTAGCGTCTACACAATATACCGCATGTTAAGAGAACAAGAACAATTTGTTTAAAAAACTGTCGGAAAGTACATCGGTTGTCTGCAAAAAAGTCTAAAATGCAAAGAACATTCTATCAATGTAGATGTATACGAGTATATTGGAATTATGGCGTATAAATGGTCTCATCTAAATTATGAGCACCATTCAATTTAATCAATTCATGTAGGTATTATGTGTATATTGCCTTTTAGTTAGGTACATTTTTTTGTTGCAATGCTAAAGACGAAATCACTTGAGCTCATTCGATTCACGTATATTTAGCGCAAAACAAGTTTTATCTACATCTATGGATACATATCTACGAACTTGCTGTGTATTGCTACGCCTCTACGAGACTACGCGTACCGCGCGCGTTGATGTCTAATGTGGGAAAACAAAAGTACTGCTACAATTTTAATGTTTTAATGGTAACAATTTTAACGTATATAGTAAGGACCTATTGTATTTTGTTGTAGTTAATAAAGGCATTTTTGCCCGATAAAAAAAATTACGTTATAATACTAACAATTTTAATGGTTAATTTTAACTTCCATCCAAAAAAAGTTAAAAAATGTGTTCCTATACAGCTTAGCTGTCATGTATATTTTATTAGCAGTGCCCAGCGATTTGGAAGGAAGAAACATTTTCGAAAATTGTAAGAAAATGTCCGTCGTCAAGAAAAACGCCCAGTAAAATGTTATAAAATTGTTTAAAAGCAATTTTATGCATTCTTATAGGTCAAGTCGTTTACGCAATATTAAGTTTGAACTTCAAATTACTTAGGAATAAGATGTCAAGTGCGTGTAGACACGCGTATGATAGGCTTCCGTAGATGGTGTCGATGATAATGATTGTTATGATAAAACCCTATTTTATGATGTCATTAGATGTTAATATTAATTAGAAAAACATAATTGGTGAAGAAATATGTTTTTGAGGTCAATGACCTCTCTGATGTGAGCAAGTTTAAAATTATTTAACAATATTTAAAATAATTTTGAGAGAAAGTTTTTACTATGGCTTATAAACTCAGAAAGTTACAAGTTTCAATTTTATTTTCTTCTCTTCTACAAAAAAAATCACCCTCAATTTAGATGTATGGTAGCTATCCCTAATTTACACAATTTTAAAACTTGGAAGTTTGACATTTGGTATCAAATTTCAGGTGATTTGGTTCATTAATGTTGTAGATATAAGGTTTGGTGACAAAAGAATTACCTACATACGGACGGACACAACGAAACTATAAGGGTTCTTCGTTTTACTACGGAACCCTAAAAATGAGTGTCATCCATAAATTATGCAACATCTGAGCTGGTTAATGAAGCGTGACTGTTTTGTGAGGTAGAGAGGGCTCAAACATCGCGAAATTCACGTAATTTTATTTATGGATGATCTCTAGTAGGTATGATACATCTCACTAGATCCGATAGTATACAGAATTATTCCTAATAATATTTTTTGAGTTTTGACAAAAGTAGCAGAACAAAAGTTGTTAGTTTTGATGTACAGAATAAGCCCCTAAAAGGATGCTAATTGTCTAGAAATAACCCTGTATACTGCTCATAATTTTATTATGCGCTCATTTAGTAGCTTTACCTGTATTATGTAGTATCATGATTAAGATTATAAATTTATTTTTAATTATTACGTGCGTAATAATTATAAAAATGTAGTAAAAATACCTACATTTTAAAATTAGTATGCAAGTGCATTTTTTTCATTATTGCACATCCTATTGTCTACTTACCTGAATCATTCAAGGCCAGTACTTACGTATCAAGCTACTTTATCCTACTAATATTATAAACGTGAAAGTTTGTAAGGATGGATGGATGAATGGATGAATGTATGGATGTTTGTTACTCTTTCACGCAAAAACTACTGAACGGATTGAGATGAAACTTTGCAATTATATAGCTTATACATCAGAATAACACACAGGCTATAAATTATAATGATATCAGGTAAATTTTCCATATTATAACAATAAGTGTCAAGTAAGTAGGAAAAATTCTGCCATCTGCGAGCTATTCTAGCGCGCTCCAAGAAATGTCAAATCGATTTTTATTGTTTTTTTATTTTCAACCTCCTTCATTAAGAGGAAAGCTGAGCGCCAAGGAATTTGAGAAGTAGGTATTTGGCTAAACTATTGCTGTCGCGATGCGCCCAAGCCAGGGAGCTTCTATGTGTGGTGTGATGCAATTGTATTTGTGTGTGTGCCAACTCCGCCCGCGCCCTTCCCGCGCCCGCCCGCGCTCCTAGCTCAGGCGGACGGCTGGTGTATTCTTTTGAATTGTAGCAAAATATGGTAGGTACATAAGCTCCGTTTTTTTGGGATAGCGCATAGCAAACGAAAACCTTTATACTGAATATTTTTTATCGAATTAGAAAGCTACATTATTTTTTTTACACATATAGGCGAAGTAGGTATATTGATTTTAATTTTCTTTCGAATAATATTTTTTGAAAATACCTTATAAATAGCCAACTTTACACAATTGACCTCAATCCAAAAGCTGCGAACAAAAATAGCTATTTAACTAATCGATTTCTGTAGGCGCTGCATAATACATACTGAAAATTCTACCAAATACCTAACTTAAGATATACCAAATAACTTTTTTTAAAGAAACCACGCACATAACTCTTCAACAGACAATAAACAAAGTGTAAAATCTTATTAAAAACAAGCTTTTATTTAAATTAAATAGTCCAAAAAGAAGAATCTAAACTTTAAAATTAATTCAACCTATAAATTTTCGAATA
Source organism: Hypomecis atomaria (assembly GCA_964007245.1). Classification (NCBI taxonomy): domain Eukaryota; kingdom Metazoa; phylum Arthropoda; class Insecta; order Lepidoptera; family Geometridae; genus Hypomecis; species Hypomecis atomaria. The sequence continues at coordinate 10,463,548 of OZ023281.1, read as the reverse complement.
TTACACAATTTTAGGGGTATAAAATCTTTCAAGTGATTTAGGTACGTAATAAATAACAGATAGCTTCAATATCTGCTTCAAAATTGCGTTGCATGGTTTAACCCAAAAAAATATATTATTTACATACATACATGCAAGTTAAACATAAACTTGTAAAAATAAACTTGAGAATCGGCTCGGAAAAATCGAATATGTGAAGTAATTAGTACCTATTTTTAAGCCCTTGAATTACCTAACAGTTTTAAATTTTGCTAATTTTATAATAGTTGTTTCTACCTAATTGATATTGTATTACTTAAGTTTTGTTTTTATTATTATTTTTGAATTTTATGCATTGTGATTATTTGTGATACAATTGTAAATTTGACTTGCCTAGTGTAACGTTTGTAGTTATAAGGCCAATAAATATATCTTATCTTATCTTATCATACACGAATCGCAAATCCCCTTCTTTTTGTAGGTCAGTCAAAATGAAAGGTTTCTCAATTTATCATCATCATTTCTGTCACGTGACATCTACTGGTGGATACACGATACCTGTTTACAAGGTCGTGTTTTACATAGTGAAGGAGGTTTCAGAGGTGTACCTACCTATGACCTACACGTTCGTTATTATGAACAAAGTTTACTATGTTTACTATATTTTGTTACAAATTCATGTTTTTTAATTTATTAACTATGCAATTTTTGTCATTTTAAGTTTTGATATTGTAGCATTGTTCAGATTTATATTGAATGATTATCGTTTTGTTTTTACAATTTAATATTTTAATCATTTATTTAAATATATAATTTAATTAATTTAACTACAGCTATTTTAAGTTATTGTAATTTTAAGATAATTATGCTTTGCTTTAGCTAAGCTGAAATTTTAAGGATATTATAATTATAACTACAATTGTAATTGATTTGGATTGACTTGTATCTTGTATTTTGATACCAATAAAATTATATGAATATGGGTCCAGCTGCAGATTTCGTGAACTAAAAATCAGCTGTTCCATACAAAACTGCAACTTGGACTCGAAAAAATGTATGACACGATTGGTTTTTTTCTCGAATTTCGGTTTGACCACATATATTAAAAGTTGTTCATAATAATAGTCCGAATCACCTCCTTTCGGCTTAGTACACCAGTTCTGGATAACCCTGTATATCTGGACATATAAAACTTCTTGCCTTTTATATTGTAACTATTCCCGTATATTCATTGCGCGAGTAGTCCAGTAGTATAAAAAATAATTAAGAATTCAATTAAACAGATGCAATGCTTACTGTTTGGAGAACTGCTTGTCATACTTAGGTTCTACTTTGAATAAGTTTAAAAAAGTTGAAACTATTAGCAAATTAAAGCAGCAGTGGGTAGCACACACCATATAAATACAGGATAGAACATCCACAAAGTACTACACACTTTTCAGCAAAACTCAGCGGATAGCCAAGTTAAAATGACAAAGGGCAAGGCACATAGTTCAATGAACGGATAGCCAATGGGGCTGTTTTCTCGAATGAATCTCACGTATAATTCGCGCCACACAAGTCAGCGGATGGAAAGTTAGGCGCAGAACGCTGCGCAATAGGCAAAATATAGGTATGTGCAGGAGCCAGATTATTTATTTTGTTGTATTTGTAATGTGACTGATTATGTGTTTTTTTAATTATTTAATGTTGTGTCTTTGATAATTTAATAATTTAATAGAACGTTTTTCGCTTAGGTAAGTGGACTAAGGATAATTATATTTATACGTTACAGTTATTACACGATTTTAGAGAGCACGTGATTTTCCTGATTAGAACTATTATTTCGCTTTAGGCGCAGAATTCTAATAATGGAACATATTTTAAAAAATGCTCAATTTTACGAATGTCCAATTCTCACAATGACCAATTCTTAGAATGCTCAATTCTCAAAATGGCAAAATAATTTCAAATAGAAAAAATCGGCCAAGTACGAGTCAGACTCGCGCACGGAGGGTTCCGTACTGTATGGGAGCCCCCCTTAAATATTTATTTTATTCTAATTTTATTATTTATTATTGAAGGGAATATAAAACTAAATATTCTGTGAAAATTTCAAGCATCTACCTGGTACAGTTATTAATATAGAGCGAAAAACGTCTAAAAATTCAGGTTTGTTGTATCTGAGCCCCCCTTAAATATTTATTTTATTTTGTTTTTAGTATTTGTTGTTATAGCGGCAACGGAAACATATCATCTGTGAAAATTTCAGCTGCCTATGCATGGTTCATGAGATAGAGCCCGGTGACAGACAGACGGACATCGAAGTCTTAGTAATGGAGTCCCGTTTTTCCCTTTGGGTACGGAACCCTAAAAACACATTTTCATTTAAAAAAAAAACACCGGTGATTAAAGCACAACCTCTTTAGGGCAAAGTTAATAGGTTTGAAAAGAACAACTTTTACTATGGGAGCAACTAACTCCGCATTGGCGATAAAAAACCAGCTGTTCCATACACTTTGTCCATTATCAACGGACTTTTTCTATGGTATAGTTGATATTTCTCGCGGATTCGGCTCTGGTCGGTCCCATAGTAAAAGTTATAATGTCCTTAACTCGCAAACGGAGGTTGTTTTAGGTACCGGTAAGCCCTTACATGTATATAAATTGTATTTTTTTTAGAAAATTCCTAATCAAAATTATGTTGCCATTTTGAGAATTGGGCATTCATAGAATTATGCTTTCGTAGAATTGAGCATTCACAGATTAGTTGGGCATTAAGAGAATTGGTTATTCTGCGCCTAACTCATTTAGATGTCTGCGGATACAGCACGATATTCTGTATAATCGCTGCAATATGTCGCAGCAACTAAACGCCTATATTCCATACATAAAATCTTTTCTTCAAAAGTAACAAACAACAACGGTCAAATCACAGGATTTGAAAAATAACTAATCTTTTTAATAAACATCGATATCGATGGACATCACTAGAGCATCGACAAAAATATCGACCATTACTACATCCCTAGTGCTTGTGTACGTATAGGTTTGAACCTCCCTCACCTCGACCCTACCCCCGCATCGTGCGATAGGGACAATTGCAGCTCAGAGCGATTTATACCTACAAAAAACATGGCGAGACAACGTTTCGTATTACGCTGTTTTTTTCTTCAAAAACAAGATCAATCAAGTGTTTTTTATGTCAAAATTTAAAAAAAACATGTGTTCATGATTCTGTCATTTTATATTTCGTTAGATATTATTTAGTCTCTTCTGGTAGGTCTCTAAAGACGTCAGTAATAATGGTGAATTTTTTTGTGATATTGAAGGGTCGTATTTTGCCTGATAATTAATTTATCAAGAAAAAGAAAAGACAGAGTAGTCTAAACAGCTAAATTTAATTTTATGACAAAAAATTGAGGCTCTAAAAGTATTTTCCAGGAAGAAAACAGCGTAATACGTTTGTATGGAAAATTACAGACCATCCTTCCTCTTAAGGGTGGTAAGGTAGGGCCTCGAAATATCATGCGGACGAAGCCGCGGGTAAAATCTAGTCTTTTAATAAACTATTTGTAGTTTTTAAAAATATTATTAAATGTACTATATGTTATTATCCTTTTTAGGGTTTCGTACTCAAAAGGTAAAAACGGGACCCTATCACTAAGACTCCGTTGTCTGTCTGTCTGTCTGTCACCAGGCTGTATCTCATGAACCGTAAAAGCTAGAAAGTTGAAATTTTCACAGATGATGTATTTCGATTGCCGCTAAAACAACAAATACTTAAAACTGAATAAAATAAATATTTAAGTGGGGCTCCCATACAAGAAATGTGATTTTTTTGCCGATTGGCTCCCATACGGTATGGAACCCTTCATGTGTTAGTCCAACTCGTACTTGGACGATTATATTATTCTATATTTCTAACAGTAAACTACAAACTGTACCCTTAACAAAAAAGCTAAACGATGTTTTGCGGTACATTTATCATTTTTTATCTCCACATAACAGTTTTACCCTCTTATATTAAACTACTGACAATAAATCAGGTTGTTTGTATCTTCTCTTAATAAGAATTGATCGAGTATTTGCTCGTCGCGCCATGTTCAGAGTCGTTAGCCCCAAGAGGAAACTTTTGTACAAATAACAAAAATGCTGCAAAGCAAACCTGGATTTATGTTTCAGCAAATAAAGTGCATAATGATATGTCGCGCATATAATCTTTAGCGGGACCTACTCGCAAAACCAACAAGAGAACATTCGCGAACAAATACTAAACCCATTTTAAGAGGGTACTGACCACAACAAATACGAGTATGCTGGCTAAGTGGCTATAGGTAAAATTATACGAACAGTTAAACATTTTGGAACACGATTTTTAGTCTTCAGTTCCAGGCTATAGATAAAATACTAACATGCTGCTAAACTGTAATATGCTTTAGCAGTATTTAGGAGAGTAATAAAATTTATTTAAGATATTTGTTCACCACTACATCCATAATCACATGTTGATGACGACTGCCTCGGTGGATCAGTGGTTAGTGACCCTGACGCCTGGGTCAAAGAGGCATGGGTTCGATTCCCACCCAGGGCAAGCATTTTTGTAATGAACATAAGTGTTTGCTTTGTGTCTAGTTGTTATTAGGTATTATCATAGACTAACCTCCTCAACTTGAGTAGCTTAGTTTATGGTATTATCTATAAAATAATATGAGTATGTAATTAAAAATATGTGTTTGTAGTATATCAGTCTCTGGTAGCCATATCACACGCTTCGCTTATTTTGGGGTCTAAGATCGTGCGTAAAATGTCCCCTAATAATTATAAGTTTTTATATTTGTTACGTTTTTATTACTTAATTTCTATATCAGTGTATCTATTAATGTTGTAAGAAACTCGAGTCTTGGAGTCTTATTTCATAAAATTTTAGCTATTTTTAAAGACTCGAATCTTATAAATAATACTTAGAACTCAAGTTCTTCAGAATTTGGAGTCTTTTGTAAAAAGACTTGAGCCCTGTCAAAAAGAACCCAAAGACAGTCTTTTTAAAATAACTTACGACTAAGTCCTCTAAATCCATAGCTGTATTATTATTATATACTACGGGACTAATTGCGCACTAAAATTACGAGATAAATAATTACCTACCTCGTCATCCTGACGTTTCAACCGAGTTGCATCGAAAGTGGTCAGTGTACCCGTGCCGCTTACTTCCTTAGAATTTTCAAAGAATATATTTGGGTACTAGAATAGCGTAGATACAGTAGCTGTATCAAGGCAATTTTTTACATTTTGTGTTACTTACTTGTATTGAGTGCCTCCATCATTTATACGTCTAGGCTATGCGTAAACATATTCTAGGTAGGTAATTAAAAAAACATTTGTTTTCTGGTTGTGTGATGAATCGATTAATCATACTTCCTTTATGAAATCTTGTTTCTGTAGTAGGTAATACAAGCACGTAAGGTATTCTACTTTTATAGCCTTTAATAAGGCATTGAGCGTTCTAGAATGCTACTTTCCGCTTATGACGAGATCGCATTATTAACACTACGCCGTGTGCAAGTATTAAGATGTCATATTTAATATTAGAAATTTAATTACAGACAATAATAAAAAAACATGAATCCCATGAAAGTCTCTCTACGAGATTGAATCAGTGATGAAGACTGTAGACGAAACAAAGTTACCGACAACATAAAGGTTTTTTGATTGTTTAGCCCAGATTTACAAGCTGTCAGGGCACACAACACACAAATTAATAGCCAAATAATAAAACGAACAGAATCAGAAAATTCTCGAACGGAGACCTTAGTTCCTGAGCAGATATAGCTTGATTAATACTATAAATAACTAGCTTGTTAGAAAACTATAGTTCCCAATGTTTAGCAGTGCATCTAACTGCTTAATTGATAAAACGATTACGATAAACCTTAACCGAATACAACTTTTTTATAATTCAACTTTATTTTCATAAGCAAGTCTATAAGTTTCATAAAGTCATAGAATTAATCATTGGGTATGAATCCCATTTGCTAGTCATTTTAATTTTTTACATTATTTTTGTGAGGAATAGTATGTTATCTCACCCTTGGATATTGATTTTAATGATTGGCACAGTTAGGATACTTCTTTAGGTGAACTGAGCTAAAGGTCCTGCCTACCACTTGACGAGTGAGTGACACATTCTTGCGGAATGCAGGAGTATAGAGTGTAATGCGTGTAGGTACTAGCATGATAAGACGAACGAGTCGGCGAACAATAGACGGCGGGCGCGGGGCGCCATCTCCCTGACATCTGTGGGCGGGTTGCATTGCACATCATCACCTCCGACCATGTACGTATTGTACGTATCCTCACCCATAAAGAACTTTCCAATTTGTTTTGCAACACAAGGCGTTTATCGACCCGGAGAATAAGGACAATGAAAAACAATTGTATTGTTTGCGGTATCTAAATAAATAGAGAGTCGAGCTGCGCTCCGCGTAGATATTAGCTATAGCATTATGAAGAAGCGCAATGCAGGCTGCGTCAGTGAAAGCAGTGAAAGTTATCCAATACGAAGACTTCCAATACGTGGCACTCTACGTTAACACTTATCATTGAGATGTCAATTATTTTACTAACACCGCAGAATAAAAAGCGGTAGAGCTAAGGCGACATTTATACGTTACTAAAAAGCGATGGCTCTTATGTATACAGGGTTATTTCTAAACAATTAGCATTCTTTTACATCAAAACTAACAACTTTTGTTCTACGACTTTTGCCAAAACTCAAAATATTTTTTTTGTTGTCCATAGATAAATATCGTTCACCCGCGACAAAATGTATGGAACAGATTATTTTTTTTTGAGTTCTGACATAAGTCGCAAAATAAAAATTGTTAGTTTCGATGTACTGAATAAGCCCCTAAAAGTATGCTAATTGATTAGAAATAACCCTGTTTTTACATAAATATATCACGTTCTTAAAATACATTTTGTGATATGTAAGTACTTCACTTCATAGCTTTCTGCGTTGAAACGCACGTCAGACGAGAAATGAGGAAAAAATCGCCTGATTCATAATTCTCTGTACAGCCTATCGAAATATTAATAATATAAAAAAACCAGATATCTATAATTTAGAATAAGCTAGCTGTGTTCTCAGGACCTTTCAAAAAAAATTTTTAAACGGTATGTTACATATATACCTACCAATCTCATATGAATAAACTTACTAGAGTAAATTACATCCGGAAAGCAAAGTAGAATTTTCAACTCGGGAAAATTTCTCTTGCACACTAGATTTACCTACACGCACCGTCCCTGTACTCCCATACGGGAAACATTCCAAATCTACCTTTCAAATCTACACACTGATCAAAATGTTTGTTTTTAAAAAATATATGAATGATAACGTATATACATTCCATATTTACCAATTTTTCGCGCTACCTTGCTAATTTTAGTTTATTTATTATTTTGTTAACTCGAAAGTTGTTTTTAGTTAGAATATTCAGAATTTAAATAATATAACGGAAACCAACAACAAAAATCTTAGTTAATCTTGGCTGAGATACAATACAACACAATCATCTTTACTAAGAACATACAACAATAACATGTTGTTGATAATATTAATGTTACGTGAGCAATTATCACATCATAAAATGTATTTTTTTAGTAAAATATAAGTAGGTAGATAAAACATGAATAATTGTATGATTTCCGTCAAAGTACGTTACAATCATCATCTTCTTACATCGTTTGTTTGCCTTGTTGATGATGACAAAATTAAAATCAGTATTAATGGTTGTTAAAAATAACAATATATTTATTTATAAAAATTGCACTCGTGCAGTTGTTTAATGTGAAAACAATTTCGCATTTAAGACCTAGACCTAGATAAAAAAATATGAATTCTACTCGTTGCTCGTGTAGGAGTCTGCTGAGGAAGTTAGGTGAAAAATCCTTGGTGCCTACATAAACCATCCAATATTATTAAAGAGAACCTCCAAAATAGAAACAAATCATTAATTTAACTGGTTAACCCTGTGGGTTAACCTGAACCTGTTTGAATAATTTTATTTTTAGAACGCAACCCAAAGTTTTCCTGTCGCTTTATAACCAGATTTGAACTGCATAAAATGAATGAGGAAAAATAAAACTTAAATTCACTATAGCGCTATAGATTTTTTTACTACAAAAGCCCAAGAACATGAGCTCATGTCCAAAATAAATAGGTAGAAGATATAAAGAACAAATTATATCATAGATACAATATACCCGAGAAAGGTTTTGTAGTATATAGAGTAGTTACCTAAAGCTACCCGACAGTCATACTCGTATACGAGGCCGTTATTCATAACTAGGCATAGGTTAATCATTAGGTAAATAGCTATTTACTTAATAACCATAGCTAGTTAAGGAAAAAATGTAAAATGTTGCAACTAAAACGAATTTGAAGCTTAAAAATGTACATACTTGATTATTAATTATTAGAATTTGTTTTAAATCTAGTATTTTAATTTGTTTCGTTATAATTTAGCTTCGTGGTTATAATTCACAAAAATTAAATTAAGGTGGATTTGAAAATATTTTAACACATTCACTGCTGAAGTGCTGACAACACGCACGTCTGTGGTATTTTCCGGAAAACTGTATGAATACAAAAACGTGCGTGTTTTTCAGCAGTTATTATTTGTGAAAACAAGATATAGGCAGGAGAATCCTAATAGGTTTTAGTCTTTGATTATGATTTGTCCATCTAGAAAAATAAAAACATCAATCACAAACAAAACGGTCCAGCTTTTTGACATTGTGCACGTACATATTGTGTCTAAACTGTCAAAATTCACAAGCCTATGGACCATACATAGGTTCCAGCCAATTCGGTATCTAGAAAGATTTATAAAATCAAAAGGTTTAGTACATTCCAATTGACACATTTATAAACATAACCCATATTTTTGAGCGTGCGCTATCAATGTTCATGAAAACGAGAATACAAATTGAGTTTCAATATTAAAATTGGATACAGCTGGAGCTGGATTGCGAAATGTGCTCTATTATTTGCTAAAATTGCAAATGTGAACATGCCATAATTAGAATGCAATAGGCGCAATAGCATATATACCCACGAACGGCGATAAAGAACGTTTGAAATGGTTCCCACAGTCACAATGTTTTCATCGTGTATGTTGCATGGTTACTTAGTAAGATTTACTCAATAAAATGCTCACAGATCTTTCTTAATCTGCATTCAGAATGGATATTTTTCGATATTTATGGTACTACATTAGCCAAGCTTTTCACTTATGAAACACTCAAACAAAACCAGAAAGTAAGCGAACAAAATTAGAATTGGTATATTTTCAAATTTCAGATGGTCTGAAACATAATTTACTTTCTGGACCAATAGACACTATCGATAAACCTGCAATAGGCTCTATTAAAATAGGTAAAAATAAATACATTTAAAATGTACAACTAAGTATAAATGTAAAGTAGGTATATAGGTATGCATTGTCGCAAGTGAAAGGAAATATCTTGTAGAATCCTTGAGTCGCGCGCGCCTACTTGCCTCGGCAGCGTGTCGGGCGGCCGGCGCGGCGCGGCGGCCCCGGCCGCCACCGCAGCGCCCCGACTCTGTGCATCTTATGAAAGATCATGTTTCTTACTCACTTCAGAGTGAAATAAAGGCGTGCGTAATGCCATTGTAATTATTTACAGCTAAATTCGTCAAGTACGATGAATCACCCACAAAAATAATGCTATAGACAAAATTGCAACACACCTACGCTCACGTAAGTAGGTAGTACGTTTGTTAAAATTGTTCAAGGTTTCAATGATGCGCAAAACATTTGGCGTTTGGTATATGACTGTGGTTGCAATAAGTAGGTTTAAGATCTACTATTCAGGTCAAATGTGCTCGTAATGACCACATATTATCGGCTGGCGACTCTCCGACACCGTTCAAATGCTAGATCTTCAGATCTTACGCAACAAACGCATCATTTGAAAGTGCAAATCGATTTACTCATCTAAAATCAATAGATGGGTAGGTATATGTTTAGTATGAGATGTAAGTGGTGATACGTACTATAGAAGATTCGGGTTCGATAACCTACATTATGTACCTACCTACCTACTAATGACCTATGTATAATGCTCCAAATCATTATGTTTCAATGAATTAATATGATCAATTAACTTGATTACTACATTTATAGCCTATATCTGAAGATATCTCAAACTAAATCCTGTCATCCTCATACCCTGATGTCATCCATGTTTGTTGTGCAAATAAATCTTTCCTACAAATGCTACGGTCAACTGTATATTATCAACAGAATCTCGTTATTGTCTTCTGTTGTAGTGAAACCGGATCGGCCTTGAGCGTGTTTCTTGGAAATCGTACTTTATGTAAATGTTGGTGTCTGATCTTCAATGTATAGTACGTACCAGCGGCGAAGTGGTACGCGCGAGGTACGGGCACACCACAGGCGGTGGCGGCGCCGCGTGGCCCCCTGTTTGGTGAGCCTCGCTCCTCTCATTACATAACCTGTGAGACCCGGATGTGGCCGCGAGGCCAACTACACATATCTAAAAGCTAGTGCACTTACTTATCTGTGAAAAATCACTGAATTCAAATGTTTGTAGAAAGAAAGTTGTTATCTATTTATTATGTAACTTATAAAACAACACACGATCTTGATGGTAATAAATAAGCTAAGAATGTTGCTGCTCTGAATACCTACTTATTTAGTGCAGCGGAGCTGACAGTTGCAATATTATGATAGAGTGATTTCGAGCTTTTAAGTCTTGGCTGATTGTAAATAGTAAAATCTTTGAATTTAAATAAAAAACATATACAATTGTAGGCTATTAGGTACATGAACATACTTAGATACATTTTACGACGAAAATTAATGTGCATAAACACATGATTTTACTGCTCCGTATGAGTATTACTAAAGATTTTCTTGTGAGACGCACAACATGTACTTATTTCTAAAATAAGACAATATTACAAATATTTGTTCAATTCATGTTTTTAACTCGTAATACAATATAACATTTTATAAAAGTACAACCTACCACGAATATCATGAATAATTTTGAATGACGTCAAGCACAAACTACTACTACCCATTTGGCCTTGACTTTTGACAAATAGGATGGTACCACCGCTGGTATAGCTAGGTATAATTTAAATACACATAATATACACGGCCTCTGCATATATTGACATTTTTATAGAAGCTCTCATTTAGTGGCTATTTTGAAACGCTTGGATAGTTTCTTAATAATTAACACAGCTTTACTCATACTATATTGATAACGCAAATTAGATACAACCTAAAGCAAGGGGATAGACGCTATTTATACGATTGTCTACGCGAGTAGAGCAACGAGAACAGTCAACTCACTCTCCATCCCATGGGAAATTTATGACTCTTCTCTCTCTCTCAAAATATTTGGGAGTACATTCCTGAATACTCAAGATGACACAAGACACTATTTTATTCCGACCATCTGATAACACTTACTCAACATTGCATCAATAAGCACATAGAGACAAATTACGATTTGGCACGTGATGATTATCGTATTTGCCATGACTACCGAGTAAAAAATATAACTATTTTGTTATTCCAATAATGTTAATTATACATTGAAGATCCTTTTCCACCTTTAATTGACATTGACATATTTTACGAAAACAGGTTCGATCATTAATCGAAAGTGAGTCTCACCGTCTGACCAGACAAGTATGCAAAAACGATGTGTCCTCTCTTAGCCACACGAACTAATTTAATCGTTTATCTTGCCAAAAATATCTTACAAGAACAATTATTTTCGTAAATTAGCATATACGTACCTTTGAACCGGCATCTATATGCTATGTACATATAGCGAATAAATTATAGAAAATCTACATATTGTATGTACCGACACACAGAACCGGTAGAGCAAAAAGCTTGAAATGATAGAGCCATCGTAATAATTTATTCATATTACTTATTTTACAACTTGTAAAGAGAAGTAGATAAGTAGGAACTATAAGTACTAACTCAAGAACACCTACCTACTTCCGATTCAAGGTATTATTATACAGAAATGTAAGTCACATGTCAAAATTAAGAAACTTAAATCTACCGCTATATTCGTCCTACTTCCTGAGTTGCCAAAATCACTGCATAATTTTGTAAATTATTAAATTATTTTTTATTTTGTCCGGATTGGACCATTTTATCATTTATCTATCATATTATAGTGACATGATAGAGAAATGATTAAAGTGAACTGAACTACTGAAATAAAGAACATAATAGTGATAGATTTTTGCAAAGATTGTTACGGTTTTTTTGAGATTTTATTTTAGACTAGCAGCCTCCCTATTTAAAAAAAATATAATATAGCCTATGACACCCGGGGATTGTGTAGCTTCCCAACAGTGAAAGAATTTTTTAAATCGGTTCAGTAGTTTCGGAGCCTATTCAATGCAAACAAACAAACAATCAAATCTTTCCTCTTTATAATATTGGTATAGATATAGATGGTATAGACTACGAGTATGCTCTCCTTTTATAAATAAAATTTAATTTAATTTATAATGTTAGTATTAATAATTTTTATTTCAACTATGTATACCTCAAAATTTTACATCAAATATGCACCAAATATGAATAAAAACTGAAACAAGACTCGCACTCGAAAAGTAGGTAATTACAATACATCAGAATCAGAAAATTTTATTAATTTTTTTTTATCATCTTTACAGTTGATTATAGCATTTATAGCCAAGTAGCGTAGATAACCAAGTGGTTAGAAATTTGAAATTCGAATTTCATATCTCTATACATTTGTTATCGAATAAGGTGAAAGTTTTTTTCCGTAACGCGTGTTTGTTGCCAGCCCTATTATTCTAGTGATGAGGTTTGAGTTTCAAAAACCTTTTTTGAATTTTTAAAGACACGACAATCGAAGATTTATTCATCCAATGATTTTTGAGTAGTTTTTTCGTAATTAAAACAATAACAGATTGACTATTATAATTATTTTTAATCGTATCATTGAATAAGCTGTACTTAAATAAAATAATAAGCATACATTTTTACGAATCAGGAGCAAATGTTAATATTTATTACATGTTTACTATTGTTATGATTTAAATTAGACCTAAGACATACCTAGTTATTTTTCGCCAAAAAATGGCATAACAGACTTTCACCGTGTACCTACATAATTCGAATAGTTTGCACGATTCGATGTGTCATCCATGTAGTTATTTTTACATTATTGTTTATTTTTCAAAAACGGCTCAGCCGACTTCGATAAAATTTAAATGGGACTACCTCGAAAGTATATATCACAGAAGAGAGAAAAAGAAAGCTGTTCTGTGGTATAATATATCCACTTCTGAATTGAAAAAAAAAATCGGCTCACAATTGGCGAAAATATCGATGAACATACTTAAAAAAAACCCCTCCTCCTTTTTAGAAGTCGGGAAAAATAGTTGGGATTAATCAACCATTGCAAACCTATCCAACCGATCTTATTAGAAACCCATAAGGCAGGCCTATGTCCAGCAGCAGTAGACGTCCTACGGCCGTTAGGTGGATGGGTGGAAGTTATAGATTCTTTTACTTTTTTAATAGAGTCCCTGGTTTTCCGTTACGAAGTGCGTAAATTTTATTTTAATCTAACTTTAAAAAATCTGAATTGGTAAACTAAAATAATCACATCGTACCTAAGTACGTAAAGTTTACGTTAACAAATAATGTTGTACTTTTCTCTAGCTTTCCTTAACCTGATCAGCTTTTATAAAACTAGATAAAATAATATGACACATCTTCGTTTTAACGTACTTACCTACTCAATCATTTATAAATTACGTCATTATAATTGTTGCATATTATTGTGTCTACATCACAAAAGAAAGTTACCTATGGTGATTTATTAAATGCGAAAATGAGGATCATTATCATTTGTGTACATTGTTTTGAGTAACGACGAGGTGCGCTTTTAAAAGGTGTGATGAGGGTGCATGCAGTTATACCGAGTGGAGGTGCTACGACTGTAGGACGAACAGCGTGTCGGAGCGCGGTGTGCCGGGTTCGCACTGACTGGTTATATAAATACAAATAGGTGAAGAGGGGCAGTGGAAACCTCTTGCACTTCGCTGAGGCAGCCCGTCGCAGCGGACAGTCCTCGCCGAGCGCCATGGCTCGACACGCGTTTCTGTGGCTCAGTATATTGCTGCTCGCCTTATTCGGTGAGTACTCGCACGTTCTACCTCTACATGACTCCTTAACGTGTACACCATACATTACTCGTGTCGATCACTCATCAACCAACTAATCACGTAAAATATCTATTTTATTGATTTGCTATTGATATGACCTTCCCTTTTCAATATTTTAAATTTAGAAAGAGATTGTCCAGAATTTTAATTTTACTCGTAGTAATGTGATTGGCAATTTAAATACCTTTGTAACGTGTTTTCTTCATTACATTTTTTACTTTTGAATATTATGATAAAAATATTCCATGTTTTGTTATTATGTGCTTTTTGAATAGTTAAATATACTTACTGTAAAATAAACAATTTACAAGTGATAATTTTTAATATTTTTATAACTTGGAATCTTTACAAGTAATAATATTTTAATATTTTTGTAACTTGGAATCTGAATACTATTTTATAAGCTTTTCTTAGTTTTACTTAGTGTTTGAATAGTTATCTTTTATTTAGCCTATAGTTACTTAAAATATGTTGTGTTGAAGCATTAGTTAGAAACCTATGACAGGAAGGTTTGTTAGGTAAGATTGAGCTTTTGTTTTGATACGTGTTTCGGAGCACCAGCCGTGCGAGGCGGCCGCCGAGTGCCGCCGCGCTGCCTCTCATGCTACGTGGCTTTAGTTACTCGTTTGACCTCGATTTCTTTCCACCAACGTTTTGACTTTCAATGCCGCCTTCGCGTAGTTCTTGGAATGCAGTTGCGCTTCGATTTTATTATGTGGCAAATTTGCTATCCTAGTAGATAAGTAGGTAATATTGCACCACTATTTCGTTTTCTTTAGATTATCAATTTATCAGTTTAGTGGTTAGTTTTAAGAGTCCTTCGTCTTGATGATAATGAGTAACTTAACAATCGAATGCAATGAAATGCAATCAACATAGATATTGAGCGCTGCGCTGGTACAACAGAACCGGTGCGCCGCGCCGCGCGTTGCGGCGGCGCTTGCTTGCTACATGATACTCGAAGCGCGATGTTGCAACCGCTGCTTACGCGGAGCACGTTACCTAATAAGCACGTTCTTCATGTACCACGTTTCTTACGCCCAATTCGGATAGGTGATTGACTTCTCATCGCATGCGAATAACATTCGGAACGAGAATCGAGACCGCAGTGACATAGCGGCAATAAATGATGATACCGTTTTGTTTCCTGCAGCTAATGGTGAGGTGCGAGTCAAACGACAAGATGAAGATTCAGACGGTGAAGTGAACCCAGAGCAGCTGTGTGATGGTCGCCCCGCCGACGAGTACTTCCGACTGTCCACGGAGGGAGACTGTCGAGATGTTGTCAGGTAAGGACATACTCCACGAAAAAGGCGAGTTATCAGCTATAGTCAAGCATGAAACAATATCTTCCTAATGCCAAACGACTGCGATTAGATTGCAAAACTTATACAACATTGCTGTTATCGTAATGTTGTCACGTTTCCAATAGAGTCTCAGAGAAAACTGGTTGGCAGCCAAACGAGTTTCTCGAATTGTCGTAACTGAAAGCTCACAAGGCCGGGTCTATGGCGATTGTCATTCATCTATTGAATACTAACGTACAGTTCTTTTTATTTTCAGACAATCTTTTAACTTTTTTGTGATTACTTTTTATCTGACTGTTCCTAGGTGACTCTCAAAACAGTTCGAAGCGCAGCGGAGCGCCGAGCCGTGCCAACGTTCGTTGTCGCTTGATTTATTTATAGGTTCACTCTAGCTACCTTTTTGGTATGCAGTGGCTTTATTTTCCAGTCTGAGAACAAAACGGTCACCAACGTGCGTTGAATATAACGCATGTTGACGTGATTAGTTACCAACTTTTCTCAAGTAGGTACTTCATGGTCACTGTAGGTACCTATTTACCTACCTATTATATTTCTCCAAATGAGATACTCAATATAATATCTTTAGACCTTCAAAGGTCTGTGAATAATCCAATGCTTTTTATGTAGTAGTAGGTAGTGTAGTTTTGTTGTAATTAATAATGGCACTTTTGCCCGTATAAAAAAAATCTGTCTTATAACAACTAAACAATTACTTTTATCCATAGTGTAAAATTAGTAGAAAATCCAAAAGGGAGGAAATTATAATGAATCGCTGTGTACAGGTGCGACAAGGGCGCTGAGAACGGCGTCACGAGGCTCGCCTCCGTGAAGTGCCCCGGCGGGCTCGCCTTTGATATCGACAGGCAAACTTGTGACTGGAAAACTCATGTTAAGAATTGCGATAAACTAGAAAGTAAGTTCCGTCCGACCGAGGAAATGGTCATGCGGAGGGCCAAGCTTCCGTCTCTGGGCCGCGCTCGTTGGCGCCGCCGCCGCTCGAACGTCGCAAACCGCGACCCGCTAGCCTTCCGGATGCCCATTTCCTGTTCACAATCATTAATTTTAATTCATCATTTCTTGTCAATGCAGGTGCACTAGGTCAGGTCTTAAACAGATCACTTGCCCGTCGGGACTGTCTTTCGATCTCGATAAACAAACCTGCGACTGGAAGGGTAAAGTGAACAACTGTGACAAACTGGAGAGTAAGTCCGAAACAGAAGTTATTGTCGCGTAGAGAGCAATGATGCTTGGGTGAAGGGGCCGCGTCGCACAGTAGACTAGGTGTAGGTACGGTACGAGTCTGTGGTACGAGAGTTGCATGAGGCCCCGGGCGCGGCCGACGTGGCTCCCGCGCCGCCGCCGTGTCGGCGTGCCACTTGCACATAACATCGGCAACGGCTAAGCAATAAACGCTGAGATATACATAAAACTCAACTTAGCTCACTTTCAGACTCACAAACTTTACAAGTTACGGCTACAGTTTCCAAAAAGTAAAACTGAGCTCTTTATAAAACATTGTTTACAATAAACTTATAGGTACTTCACAAATAATAATTGATTCCATTGCGTAATATGCACACAAGTGCTCTCGTACACCTTCTTAATTAATTTGTAAAAAAAAAAATATTAAGCCATCTTTCTAGTATCCATCGAATATAAAATGAGATCGATGTTTCTATTCAGTGAACCGGAACATTAAAAAGAAAGTGATCATTAGAAGGTTGTTTTCGCTATTTATTGACCACAAATAGACCAACCAATTTCAATAAAGTTAACCAGTTTAGTTTGTTTGTTATATTTTAACGTGTTAGAAATTGAAAATTCTAGCGCGGAGATTTCTCTAAAATCTCCAAAACCGGCAAAGGTCAATCAATATCAATAATGAATTTACTATTCAAAAGTAAGAACAAACCTAGAAATATTTAAAAGTAACAAAACTTTTTAAAGGGCAATTTAAAAGTAGGTGTTTAAATCCGGCGAAAAATACAATTTTTAGAAAAATAAGATATATTCTCATATCTACTTCAATTTCCACTCTTGATACTAACCATTACGCTTATGCTTCAATACCATTAAATACACTGCTATCTTTTCTTGCACTAGTAGAGCCTAAACACTCGTATAATGTAATAATTACTTAGACACCTACTAATCTTTAGGTACTTATTATATGTAAATACATATTGTACTTAGGTGCCTACCTGTTAGGTAGGTACTACATCTACCTAGTAAGTCTTCACTAACATAAGATATTCTTAATTTTTTTTGTATTATACACGAAAAGCTTGGAAAATTTGGTACCTACTTCTTCTAACGTTTAACTCTTTACTATTTAAAATAGGATAATGTGGTGGTACTCTGTAACTATTCTTTGTCTATCTTGATTTTTCAACTTCTTAACTTCGTAAAGCCCAATTTACATAACTTTGTGGAAAATATTTCGTATTTTTTTCTCCCGGCATCATTATTAACATGAAACTTTTAAAATTGTATTACATACCTACATTGCTTTCCACGTTTTAACTATTAGGTAATTGATTGGGCCTTACGGAGTTCTGCAATTCTAGTTTTAAACTTATTTATTAGTTATTTTATATCCCTTTCTATCTAATTCGTTCTTTTTTCATTACAGTAATTTGTTTAAAATACTTAGTTCAATCGCACAATCATCCTTTTCTACCTAACGAATGTTGGAACTAATTAAGTTAATTAATCCATGAATTTTAATGAAGATTTATTTTCTTTCTCCATTACTAAATACTTATAACCATTTTAATTTTTCAACTCCAATTTTCTTTCCATTCATACCTAAACTCATGCTTGGCCCAGTCTTTCTTCTTTTTTCTTATTTACCTACTCATTGATTACTCCATCAACACAGACACAAAATCACAAAATGCAAATAA
The DNA here is from genome assembly GCA_964007245.1 of Hypomecis atomaria. NCBI lineage: Eukaryota > Metazoa > Arthropoda > Insecta > Lepidoptera > Geometridae > Hypomecis > Hypomecis atomaria. The sequence goes on along the minus strand of OZ023281.1, from coordinate 10,445,084 downwards.
ATTACAAAGAAAAACCCAATCAACTGCATACTTAGGTATTTTTATTAAAACATTAGGTAGGTATAGTCGAATCATGACCTCACCTGACAACCATTCTTCACCAGCTAACACAATAATCGTAATTCGTAACTAGAGCTTACGTTTATTTTCCAGAACCCAGGAAGATTCTACCTATCTTGAAAACAGATGAGCCTATCTGTCCGGAAGGAAAATTAGCTTGTGGAAGTGGAGACTGTATCGAAAGGGAATTATTCTGTAACGGCAAACCCGACTGCAAGGATGAATCTGACGAAAACGCTTGCAGTAAGTACTTTATATTCTAAAGCTATTTATTAAACCGAGACTCTTTCTGCGTTAGGTAGCTAATAAATTGTGTGATTTGCAGCTGTCGACGTGGACCCTAACAGAGCGCCGGACTGCGACCCTAACCAGTGTACTCTGCCCGACTGCTTCTGCTCCGCCGACGGCACTCGCATCCCCGGAGGCATCGAGCCCAACCAAGTCCCGCAGATGATCACTATCACCTTCAACGGAGCCGTCAACGTAGACAATATTGACCTGTACGAACAAATCTTCAATGGCAACCGCCACAACCCCAATGGCTGCCAAATCCGTGGTACATTCTTTGTATCTCACAAGTACTCAAATTATGCTGGGATACAAGAGTTACATCGCAAGGGCCACGAAATCGCAGTGTTCTCGCTAACTCACAAGGACGATCCATTGTACTGGACCAGCGGAAGCTACGACGACTGGCTAGCGGAGATGGGTGGCGCTCGTCTCATCGTGGAACGTTTCGCTAACATAACTGACTCTTCTATCATCGGGCTGCGCGCCCCCTACTTGCGCGTCGGTGGAAACAAACAATTCGAAATGATGGCTGACCAATATTTCGTGTATGACGCTTCTATCACTGCTCCCCTTGGCCGAGTTCCTATCTGGCCCTACACTCTTTACTTCAGAATGCCACATAAATGCAACGGTAACGCCCACAACTGCCCATCTCGAAGCCACCCTGTCTGGGAAATGGTGATGAACGAGCTTGACCGAAGAGATGACCCGACATTCGATGAATCGTTGCCCGGTTGTCACGTGGTCGACTCTTGTTCCAACATCCAAACCGGAGATCAGTTCGCCCGCCTGCTGCGCCACAACTTCAACCGCCACTACTCTACCAACCGCGCTCCTCTCGGTCTTCACTTCCACGCTTCATGGCTCAAATCCAAGAAAGAGTTCAGAGATGAACTTATCAAGTTTATCGAAGAGATGTTGGAAAAGAATGACGTATACTTCACCACGATGATTCAAGTTATCCAATGGATGCAGAAGCCCACTGAACTGTCCGCGCTCAGGGACTTCGCGGACTGGAAACAAGACAAGTGTGATGTCAAAGGTCAACCTTTCTGTTCGCTGCCAAATGCCTGCCCCTTGACCACTCGCGAGCTGCCGGGAGAGACCCTGCGACTCTTCACGTGCATGGAGTGCCCCAACAACTATCCCTGGATATTAGATCCCACGGGAGAAGGGTTCAACGTTAAGAAGTGATCTCTTTTTAAGTTATAATAAAAGACTGTACACATGTAAATAATACTCAATCTGTAATATTATTAAATAAATTAAATACCTACGTTCAATTACGAATTTGTGGCAGGTTGGTCATTAGAACAAATAATTTAAGTTAATAATACAAGGTAAATGACCGTGTCACCTTTTAAATGCCTACCTAAAATCAAAAATTAACCATCTAAGTTTCACGGAAACACCGTCTTCAGTGAGTTGATCGACACATTACACTTTTATTGTTTATTTACAAAAATAGGTAAAGTTCATGTGTTTTACACTTAGACATTAAGATTTATACATAAATAAAAATGAAAACCCTACATTGGAAAATGTCATTTTAATTTCTCCTATTTTTCTAAGACTATCGGAAAGGTTTATCAAATCGACTGAATCTTAAACAAAAAAAAAGGCTTATATTCTTAATCTATTATATAAAAGGCTTCGCTGAGTGACTGACTGACAGACAGCCTACAGCCCAAACCGCTAAAGATACGAACATGAAATTTGGAACAAAGATACATTGGACCACGTAATGGAGCACTAAGAACGGAATTTTGAAAAATCGACCTCTAAAGGGGTAAAACGGGCCCTTTTCGTTTTTATGTAACTTTTTATTCCCTTTACCGATTGACTTGAAACTTTGTATACATGCTACTCAAACAAAATAAAAGTTACGTTTGTTCCTGTTTTTCCGAATATTCCTTATCTAAGGGGTCAAATTGGGTCCCAAAGTTGGTGAAAAAAGCGTCTATTACATCTGACGAGCTGAACGGTTATGGATGAAATCTGGTATGGAGGAAGCACACAACATGTTTCAACACATGAACTATTATTATCCCGGAAATTCTATGGGGATCCTTAGGGATAGCCAAAATTAATCAGTTTAGGCTACAACCCAATCCACTAAAGATAGATACTTGAAATTTCGAACATAGGTACAATGTACAACGTAATGAAGCACAAAGGACGAAAATTTCGAAAAATCGACCTCTAACGGGGTAAAACGGGCCCTTTTTGTTTGCATTTAATTTTTTATTACCTTTACCGATTGACTTAAAACTTTGTATTTATGCTTTACAAATAAAATAAAAGTTACGTTTCTTCCTGTTTTTCCGAATTTTCCTTATCTAACGGGTCAGATAAGTTCCCAAAGTTGGTGAAAAAAGCATCAATAATTACATCAGACATGCTGAACGGTTATAAATGAAATCTGGTAGGTATGTAGAAAGCACACAACATGTTTCAATACAGTAACTATTTTATCCCGGAAAATCTATTGGGTTTCTTAGCAATAGCCAAAATAATCAATTATAAAGCTAAGATAAAAGGGGTAGATAAATGAATTCTAACGAAATTTGGTACGACGCTAGACAATAACACAAATTACCACTTGGGGTACTGCTATCCCAGAAAATTTCAGTGGGTCCTTCAGGATATCAATTTCCTAAAAAAGTACTAAAGACTGTTCGAAAACCGATGCAATATTGTTTGAAAATATCTCACCCTTTTAACTAACATATGACTATTAACGTCCTGGGAAAAGTCCCGGATTCCTTGTCTAACGCTAGACCAAACATCCTATATAAGCGTGAAAAATTACTTGATCGCGTTTTTTTTTTAAACGTAGTGAAATATCTAGAATTAAATTGAGATAATTTAGATCCTTCAATGGGGGCAAAATGGGCCCCTAATTGTTTATGAACGATTTTATTTTGTGAGCCAATAGACTTAAACTAAGGGTACATACGGATCAATAACTACTTACTTTACTATGGGAACTACCCTGAAGAAGCGAAAATTACCTATTCTTTACATTTTGTCGCGGGTCGATGAATTTTTTGTGTTGAACAGCTAATTTTATTAACGTGATTTCTGGGTTGGTACCATAGTAAAAGTTAGTCAAATGATGAGTATAATGGAATCCTAGAACATGCCTGTCGTCTAGATGTAGGTGCGCTATGTATTTTTCAAATAAAATGTACCTTCATGTGTGCTACTTTTTCGTCTGTACTTGGTCAGAGAATGTCTGAAAGTCCTACAAGTGTCTCGATCACTTTTGACCGCGTAAATGGTTATGGGCGAGATTGTCATTGAGTTCAGAATAATCGAAATTAAATTTCTAATGACTTAATGAAACATGATGAATCCCTTCGGCCACATATGATACCAGAGTTTGGTAACCAGTATCACACGAAGAAAAAATGATCGTCTTAGGATACTGGTATCCAAGTGATAGGGATTTTTCGTTTTATGTAACCGAGTATCAGCTCAGGAAAATTAAATTTCTGAAAATGTTTTGTTTACTACCAGATAAGACACAGCAAACTTACGAAGTACTATTTTATATGATAAATTACCGATTCAAGCAATGACTACCAGAAACAATTACTGTTGACTTCGAGTTGGCTTCAATGAAAGCTGTTCAAAAAGTTTTCCCCAACATTGATGTTAAGGGATGTTATTATCATCTGAATAGGTGTTTATTTAGAAAAGCTAAATCGTTAAAATTAACCACAAGGGTAAAAAAGCACGTATTACGACAGGTATGCTGGCCTTGCACGTTTACCCAAAGCCTATTTTCGAAAGGGGTATGAATATGTTATGTCAAAGAGTCCGTCTGGAGAAGAGATAACAAAATTTAACAAATATTTTAATAACCAATGGATGGCAAAGACTGACTTCGAAAAAATTTGCTTTTGTTCATCATCTAAAATACGTACTACCAATAATATAGAAGGTTGGCACAGTCGCCTAAACAGATATATTGGACGTAAAAGACCGACATTGGCTCAACTCTTAGATATTTTAAGAAAAGAAACCACCGTAGTGGATATATACAAAAGAAAATTGGAACTAAGCCGAGAGTACAAAGAAATTGATGCAGAAATAAATGACGCCATATCTCAGCTAAATGAAAACGAAATTAGTGTTGGACATTGTATCGAAATCATTACGCCATTTTATTCCAATGGGTTGTAGGTAATAAACGATTCACAGTTGAACTATTTTCTTGTTTTCTTGTATGTTTTCAATAAAGCCAGGGTTTTACAATAAGCGTAGGTACAGAATGCGATCTTCACAGTTTTGCCGAGTTGGTTTCATAAGCAGAATGTTATATTCCATGGATACTGGTTACCAAACATGATGAAGGGTATCAGAAGAGTAATAAATCCTATCACTTGGATACCAGTATCCTACGACGATCATTTTTTCTTCGTATGATACTGGTTACCAAACTCTGGTATCATACGTGGCCGAAGGGTGATGAATACCTGTACTGGCCTTTTTTAGGGTTCCTTACGCAAAGGGTAAAACCGGGACCCTATTACTAAGACTTCGATGTCCGTCTGTCTGTCTGTCACCGTAGGTACCGTAATAGTTGGGCAGCTGAAATATTCACAAATGATGTATTTATGTTGTCGCTATAACAAAAAATACTAAAAATAGAATAAAATAAATATTTAAGGGACATGCAATAAACGTGATTTTTAGGATTTTTTTGCTCGCTATTAATAACGGCAAGAGGAATGGGCTCCCATACGGTACGGAACCCTGCGTGCGCGAGTCCAACTCGCACTTGGCCGACCATGACGTGCGAATGGAGTTGGATAAAATTTGGTATACGAGTGGGAAACTACATGGCTCAACTCATGATCGTCATATATCTCATCATAAATCGAAAAATATTCTTTTCTCGCTATAAAAAAAATCAGTAGGTATATTAAAATATAACTTTATCAAGTATTTATTTTATGACAAGTTATAAAATAACGCGGTCCAAACCGTGGGCTATTAAAGTCAAAGAACATTTATTGTTGAACTGTGTTACATTGAGATCTTACTACTAATCACAAAAATATTGAATTATCAGTTAGGTCCAATATGGCCATAAAATAATCATTAGAACCTGAAAAAATTATACAATCATTATTATTAGATTTAATTCGAATATTTTGCAATTTATCATCTAAAAATTGTCGTACTCCATAATAAGCTTTAGATACAAGTAAATTTAAGCAAATACTGAGACAAAGCAGGCCAATCCGTGGGCTAATTATTATCCTTGCAAGTAATACGACAACGTGGGCTAAACCAAGAGCTATTATTTTAAGCAAAAAAAGTACTAAGACAACGCGGGCCAAACTGTGGGAAATTACCATTTAAAGTAAGTACTAAGAAAATGCGGACCAAACCGCGCGCCATTATCATTTTAAGCAAATACTATAACGACGCGGGCCAGACCATGGGCTATTATCATTGCAAGCAATACGTCAACGCAAGCCATACGGCAGGCTATTGTAATTTTAAGCAAGTACTTAGACAACGCGAGCCAAGCTACGTACTATAAATTACCATATTAAGCAAGTACTAAGAATGCGCAGGCCAAACCGCGACCTATTATCATTCTAGCTAAACACTGGGACAATTAAGGCCAATCCGTAGGCAATGCCTATTACTCGAAAAGATAATGCCTACTAAGCATTATCTTTTCAAGTAATACGTTATACGACAATGCAGGCGAAACCACGAAGTATTATTATTTTAAGCAAGTGCCAAGACAACGCGGGTCAAACTGTGGCTTATTATCATTTTAAGCAGTTACTCGAACAAAGCGGCCAGACCGTGGGCTATTATCATTGCAAGTAATACGACAACGCGTGCCAAACGGTAGGCTATTACAATTTTGAGGAAGTATTAAGACAACGCAGGCTAAGCTGCGTGCTATAAATTACCATCTTAAGCGAGTACTAAGAATACGCAGGCCAAACCGCGACCTATTATCATTTTAGCCAAATACTATGACAATTCAGGCCAAACCATAGGCATTATCCTTGCAAGTAATACGTTATACGATAATGCTTTGCTAAACCACGACCTATTATTATTTTAAGGAAGTGCCAAGACAACGCAAGCCAACCGGCAGCCTTTTATAATTTTAAGCAAGTACTAAGACAAACGTGGGTCAAACCACGGGCTATTTTCATAAGCCAGTACCTGTCTACTAAGACAACGCGGGCGAAGCCGCGGGTTTTAAGCTAGTTATTAATAAAAGTCTTACCACATTCTCAACAGCATGGATATTTAAGTAGGTATGTACTTGCTGTCTGACTGGTTTAACTCTACACAATAATATGGTAATAGGTAGATACATACCTCCCTAAGTTCTAGAGTCTGCACATATATCGTAGGTAAAATAATACAATTACGAAATTTACGAACGAACTATGAATGAGATTCTAGAAAGTCAAATAATTCAAAAATTTTGTCGAAATTGAATAACATACCTATTCGTAAAGGTTTTTTCATACCACCTGCTCGAAAATGACTCATTATATGTCGTACAATCTTAACGTAAAATAAGTAATTATTACCTATCTCGAGGGGTATGGCAGGTCAATAATGTTGTATGAAACTCCCTAGGGAGTAAAGTGGTTTAAATTTGGAACATCTAATTCGTATGAAAACTTAACTTAAAACATTTAAGAACATCGTAAAGAGTTTAGTTTTATTTTGTAAAATCGAATAAAACCTACATTGCACGGCAACGGGCGTTGTTAGGAGGTTTTATTAGATTTTATAGAATGAAACCTCTGTGGTGTCCGTATCAGTTCGATTTTATAGAATAAAACCTCTTTGCAATGCCCGTGTTAGGCCATGATAATCGAGCTAGCCATGGTCTTATGTTTTCACGTAGTATTTACATTCTCTATTTTATTACGGATTCGTGGGCTTTTCTATGAAAATTCGTAGGTACATTCTAATTTGTTTTATTTTATTGTCAACAATACCGAGTTGCCTAGTGAGTACCTACACTTAGTGAGTTTATAACGTAAGTATTACTTATATTCCTGGGGTATATATTTTCTCGAAAGAGGCATGAAAAGTAGAGTACGAACCACTAGAACCAAGTCTGTCTTCGTCTTGGGCGACTTGATCCCCTCGCTTCACTCAGGCCTCTGAATGATTCCCTTGCTTCACTCGGGAACACCCTCGCTACGCTCAGGGTCCAATATGTCGCCCGTGACGTAAGACACGACTTGGTTCTCTTGGTACATAATCTACTATTTTTCGCCTTTGTTTGTTGGTCACTTCGTTTTTTTTTTTCGTGATAACCTAATGCCTATCCTACATCCTATATTATACTATATCCCATACTATTCATCATCGTTTCAGATTATTTAGAGAATTTGGTGAGTGACTGACAGCCCAAAACCGCCAAAGATAGACATTTGAAATTTGAAATACAGGTTCCTTCTATGACTAAAGGAACACGAATTTTTCAAAATTCGTCTTCTAAGGGGGTAAAACGGACTCTTTTTGATGGTATGCAACTTTTATTGCCTAGTTTAAATATATTTCAAACAATATAAAAACTATGTCTGGTAGGTACCTACCGTTCTTACGAGTTTTCTTAATTTCAGGGGGCAGATTAGGTCCCAAAGTTGGTGGAACAAACACCAATTACAACCAAAGGGTTATAGGGTTCCGGTACGGAAACAATGAAAAAACTATGTTTTAAAATAGGTATGTTAATGTAAAAATCCGTACCGATTTCAGTAGAGGTTTTCTTTTTAGGTTTTTTAGGTCCGTACCCAAAGGGTAAAAACGGGACCCTATTACTAAGACTCCGCTGTCCGTCTGTCTGTCACCAGGAATCACGTCTCATGAACGGTGATAGCTAGAACGTTGAAATTTTCACAGATGACATATTGCTGTTGCTGCTAGAACAAAAAATACCAAAATCAGAAAAAAAAAAATTAAGACTGCATTGCAGAACCTTGGTTGGCAGGTAAGGTGCACTAGCTAGGTATGTTAAGTTACGCATGCAATCACTCCGCTAGGCTATTACACCCTTTTTCTAAAAGTATTTTAAGAGCCTGGGTGGTCTGTAATTTTCCATATAAACGTATTACGCTGTTTTCTTCCTGGAAAATACTTACAGAGCTTCAATTTTTGTCATAAAATTAAATTTAACTGTTTAGACTACCCTGTCTTTTCTTTTTCTTGATAAATTAATTTTCAGGCAAAATGTGACCCTTCAAAATCACAAAAAAATTCACCATTATTACCGACGTCTTTAGAGACCTACCAGAAGAGACTAATTAATATCTAACAAAATATAAAATGACAGAATCATGAACACAATTTTTTTTTTAATTTTTATATATATAAAAATAGTTGAATGAAATAGATTTTGAAGAAGAAAACAGCGTAATACGAAACGGTGTCTCGCCAAGTTTTTTGTAGGTATAAATCGCTCTGAGCTGCAATTGTCCCTATCGCACGATGCGGGGGTAGGGTCGAGGTGAGGGAGGTTCAAACCTATACGTACACAAGCACTAGGGATGTAGTAATAGTCGATATTTTTGTCGATGCTCTAGTGATGTCCATCGATATCGATGTTTATTAAAAATATTAGTTATTTTTTCCAATCTTGTGATTTGACCGTTATATGTTTGTGACATTTGAAAAAAAGATTTTATGTATGGAATATAGGCGTTTAGTTGCTGCGACATATTGCAGCGATTATACAGAATATCGTGTTGTATCCGCTGATATGTAAATGAGTTGGGCGCAGAATAACCAATTTGCATAATGCCCAAGTAATCCGGGAATGCTCAATTCTACGAAAGCATAATTCTGTGAAGGCCCAATTCTCAAAATGGCAACATAATTTTGATTAGGAATTTTCTAAAAAAAAACACAAATTTTAAATACATATAAGGGCTTACCGGTACCTAAAACAACCTCCTTTGGCGAGTTAAGTACATCATAACTTTTACTATGGGACTGACCAGAGCCGAATCCGCGAGAAATATCAACTATACCGTATAAAAAGTCCGTTGATAATGGACAAAGTGTATGGAACAGCTGGTTTTTATAGCCAATTCGGAGTTAGTTGCTCCCATATTAAAAGTTGTTCTTTTAAAACGTATTAACTTTGCCCTAAACAGGTTGTGCTTTAATTAAAGCACAGAATTCTCAATTCTCAAAATGGCAAAATAATTAAAAATAGAAAACACACATTTTCATTTAAAAAAATCACATTATTAATTATTTTGCCATTTTGAGAATTGAGCATTCTTAGACCTGGCCATTGTGAGAATTGGGCGTTCATAGAATTTGGCATTCTTAAAATTGAGCTTTCTTAGAACTATGTGCCATTATTAGAATTCTGCGCCTAAAGTGAAATAATGGTTCTATTCAGGAAAATCACGTGCTCTCTAAAATCGTGTAATAACTGTAACGTATAAATATAATTATCCTTAGTCCACATACCTAAGCGAAAAACGTTGTATTAAATTATTCAAGTATCAAAGACTCAACATTAAATAATTAAAAAACACATAATCGGTCACATTACAAACACACCAAAATAAATAAATCTAGATCTAATAAAATAAATAATTTCTATGTTGCGCTCGCCAGTATAGGTAGCGCCACACAAGTCGGCGCATGAGATGTTAGCCGCAGATGACACTTCGCCGTAATTCGCTAATTATTGCGCATGTGTGCACAATGTCGACGCCGCGTGGCGTAGTGGTAAACACAGGCGTGCACGCGGGAGGCATGAGGTTGGCGGGCGGGTGTGCCCCGGCGTCTTGTATCTCAAACTCAAACTCAATTCATATATTGCAACATATGAAATTTACATGCGGTTCTTAGTTAACATGTTTTGTATAGTTATACATATGACCCTATAAGGGTATGGCAATTTTATTATTTGTATTGGAACGATTTATTACGTTTTCTAGATTATCGTTAAAAAAATCGTCTAATGTATAATAGCATTTCGATAAAAGGATAATTTTAATTAAGTAAAACACAGGTGTTACTCACGTTTAATTTTTAGTAGGATACTACTATAGTTTCGATCGCATTTGGCGATATTTCTCAAGGTTGGAGTACTAGCACGCGGGCTCGTCTCGCATAGCACACCTACCATAGTATCCTACTAAAAATCAAACGTGAGGAACACCTGTGTTTTACTTAATTAAAATGTACGAAAACCACGTTAGTTTCCATAGTGGAATAGGATAATTTTTAGTTGTTTTATGAAACAGTTTTCTCTTTCGATATCTTTTAAATTATTTGGCAATTTACTACATATTTTTATAGCCATAGAATTTGGGCTAGAACTGTGCATTGTTCTCTCTGGCCCCTGTGCATACCTATATTTTGCCTTTTGCACAGCATTGGAGAGAGCTGAAAAGTTCAATTAGAAATGCTTTAAATGCTTTAATCAGTTCATATCTACCTACTTTGTAGATGTTCTATCCTGTATTATCTACTATGGTGTGTATCCTACCCACTGCTGCTTTAATTTGCTAATTGTTTCAATTTCTAAAACTTGTTCAAAGTAGAACCAAGGTATGACAAGCAGTTCTCTAAACAGTAAACCTCGCATCTGTTTTATTGAATCCTCTATTATTTTTATACTATGGGACTAATAGCGTAATGAAAATATGGTAGGTACCATATAAAGGCAAGAAGTTTTCGATGTGCAGGTATACAGTAATATAACGAGACCCTATTACTAAGACTCCTCTGTCCGTCTGTCTGTTGGTCACTAGGCTGTACCTATCTCATGAACTGTAATAGCTAAACAGTTAAAATTTGCACAGATGATGTATTTCTGTTTCCATTATAACAACAAATAATTACTAAAAATAGAATGAAATAAATATCGACTTCAACTATGTACAGAATTCGCGCGGATCGATGTAGCATTTTTCACATTATTGTTGATTTATCAAAAATGGCTCAGCCGATTTCAATAAAATTTAAATGGGACCAACTTCAAGTTGCGTACCTCCTCCGTTTCATCGGTCAAAAAATAGAATAAAATAAATATTTATTCATACCATACAACAGATGTGTGTTTTTGCACGATAATTATTAATAATCACAACAGGTAGACGCTTGAAATATTCTCAGAGTATTTAGTAATATAATATTTCACAATTCAATTTAAAAAACAAATAATTGAATTGAAATACATAATTGGCTCCCATACGGTACGAACCCTTTCAAGCGCGAGTTTATATTTATTTTAGTCTGTAGAACTCTGTAAGATATTTCCATAAAAAATAATTACCTTATAATTAGAAAAAAGTATTTTCAGTCAAAATATAAATAATGTAAACTGCAACGCCTACAGAAATCAAATAGCCAAATCGCTACTTTTACTTCCCTGCTTTGGGTTCAAGATTAATTGTATATAATGTTAGTTGGGTACATATTATGTTTTTGTCAAACAATAATAAAATAATTTGAAAGAAAATAAATAAGCCTATAAAGAAAAAATAACCTATATCACTAAATAATGTAGCTTCCTAATGACAGAAAAATATATAATCATTGGCAGGATTATTTTTGATTGCTTTCTGCCATACCTACTAGGAAACCAGATTATACGTAGAATACGCGTAAAATAGCTCTACGTACCTACGGCCAAAATCAGGAACAAATTCTATGCTGCCAGGGAATACAGAATGCTAGTGATATAACGTACGTGGCGCCACGACTCGCGCGCAGAGTCATCTTGTGCGCACTCTACGTAATATCATATTTTGCTACAATTCAAAATAAAACTATGGACGGAGCGTGTTCGCGTGGGGTGCGGTTGGGTTGCGGGGAGAGTTCGAGCGCAGTACGCACACAAATACAATTGCATCACCACACACATTGAAACTCCCTGGTTTGGGCGCATCGCGACGGCAATAGTTTAGTCCAAATACCTATTTCTCAATTTCTTCATCACTAGGCGACCCTCTTAATTGACCGAGCGTAAGCGAGGTCTCTGAGTCCACTGGGACGAGCCGGCACTTGAGCTGTCAAATGTATGTTTGTATGTTTCTTTGTTCGACGATAACTCAATCGATCTCCATGAAATTTAGCATGCACGTAGTTTATATGTATAATACACAAGCTTTACAAAAGTAAAATCAACATTGCTCTTGTCAAACTAATTTCATCAAACTTATCGGAACGTCAGTTTTCAGTAAATATAAATAATACCCTTTCTGATCCTCGTGACATACCAGCAGGCGTACCGCAGGGTTCAGTGTTGGGACCGCGTCTTTTTATACACTACATGAACGATATACCAATTCAAACCCGTACTAAGTTGGCGTGCTTTGCAGACGATACTGCTTCGCTCACGTCCTCAAAAGATATTGATCTAATAATCAGTAGATTGCAATTATCCATTGAGAAACTACAAGATTTCTTTAATACCTGGAAGCTAAAATTAAATGAAACAAAAACTGAATCAACATTATTTACCAGATCCCGCAAATTGCCACGTAGACAGTTAAAAATCAACAACCACGACATTGAATGGAGCACTAGTGCAAAATACCTCGGTGTTGTGCTAGACAGTAAAATCAATTTTTCACGCCACACTGAGCATGCTAGAACAAAATCATTGAAAGCAATGGGAGCGCTAGGGCCCATCTTCAACAGAAAAACAAAACTAAGTTCGAAAACTAAACTACGCATTTACACCACCTTAATTAGGCCCAGTATCACATATGCCGCCCCAGTGTGGAATACTACTTGTGACGCTAACTTTATAAAATTACAAGTTGTCCAAAACAAAACGTTAAAAATTTGTTACAACACCCCTTTCCGAACGAATCTCCACAAATTACACAAAAAAAATTACCTTGAAAGAATTTGTCTTAAAACTAACTAAACATTTTTATTCGAACCTAAACGCAGAACATACAAATAAACTAGTTTCCTCACTCGGGCGAACTAGAGATAAACATCTCCCGTACATCGACAAATATAAAAAGTTTAGATTACCCCATCACTATCTACTGTTCGAATGACGGTCGAGCCACCGTGTACTGCTTACGCGCAGCCGACTCGATGTTTTTATCGGCAAAGGATAAAAAGCTTAAATGCCTGTAGCTTTGTGCCTATTATAGCTCATCAAAGTGACATTATTATCGAGTTCATTAACATATTATTACAGAAACAAAATACTGAATGTACATAATATTATTTTCCTACTTATACCTAATGTTAAGAAACAATGTAAATTCAATTTTAACGTGAACGTAAAATACTTTAGATCATGTAGTACAATGTAATCGCACTATTAAACATGACTATAATTTTTATTAAGGAATTTGTTTAGTTTTAGGATGAGTGGCATCCCAAAACTAATAAATGTATGTTTGCCGAACTGCTAGAAACGACTTCCTAGTTGCTTTTCTTTCTAGGTATACAAGTGGTACCCCCAGTATCATAAAAATGTACTAACTTTATTTTATAGTTGTTCCTAGCAATTATTGTAATTTCTCACAAATTCATGATTTAATGCTAAGTCATCCTTCTAGTTAAATTATTTATGCTGTTAACGTACGAAATAGCGAAGTAATACGTGATTAGAAATGTATCCTTCTCGAACTAAATCTTAAGTAGGGGTACTTAAGATTTAATCAGTTATTGTCAATAATTATTATGATGTAACTTTTAAAAGGCGACTTTAGCCTACAAAACGAATTATTATTATTAAGATAAATTGTTACTTAGTCTATTAACGCTGAGTCTTCAAATTATGTAATTATTTTATGACAATAAAGATATTTAAAAATCAAAGTTTATATATATATAATTTTTAAGTTCGAATATGAGCATCTTCTGTTCAGTGGTTGGGAAGATACGAGGCAAAAAGAGGCGAAACGGCGCCACTTTCTGCGGGAGTTGCTTGGGTCAAATCTAGTAATTGAAATTCGACCCTCTTCCCGTTGACTGATTGATCTGATATTTGGTACACACCTTTAGTTCCAATGACAATACAATATTATTAAATTTTGTGTAACTTTATATATTTAAACAATTTTTTTTATTTTTCAACATTAAATCAATGATGTTAAATCTTCAATGCATTAAATATGTTGGAGCGCTTTACGCAAAGTTACCTTTTGTACTTAGTTACTAAGCACATTAGTTCAATCTTAAAAATCATCGAGCGACAAAATCCTGAATCACGCAAATGACTTTTGTAATGAATTTAGTGAGCTATTTGATGAATTTTGTTATCTTTGCGTTTTCGGTACGTTGAAAATAAATAAACCATCGGTCTCGGAGTTTAAGAGATTTATTCTAGGGAAGTTTTCTGTGCTTTCTGCTTTGGAGGACGCTCGTCGCGCTCAACAAAGTACTCATTCTTAACGAACATTTATTTAAAATCCTAATTTAAATTCTGACAAAATCCAAATGTTTCAGTAGACATGCGCAGAATGTGTCACTGAAGTGAAAAGATATAAACATTTCTTTTCCTTCAAGTGAAGTATTCATCTAGTCCAATACTTCATTTAGTTCAGTAGAACTAGTTACTCAATTGAAATAATTTTGTTTGTCGTTTGGTTTTCTTTCACTAGTTCCGCGAGATACATAGAATAGGTTGAATAAAACATTGCATCATCTAGTTCAACACTTCATTTAGTTCAGATGCTCATTATGTTTGTTGCTCGATTTTTACGAGTACTTTGGTACTAGATGGTAACCATTAATTAGGGTCTGATGATGAAGCTGGAAGGTGGCCATAGGAATTCAGCAATTAAGCGACATAACCCCATCGTGTATGGGCTCGTTTGATTCGTTTTAACGAGTACTTTGGTGCTAGATGATAGCCAGGGTCTGATGATGGAGCTGGAAGGTGGCCATAGGAACTCAGTAATTAAACGATATAACCCCATCGTGTATGGGCTCGTTTGATTAGTTTTAACGAGTACTTTGGTGCTAGATGATAACCAGGTTCTGATGATGGAGCTGGAAGGTGGCCATAGGAACTCAGTAATTAAGCGATTTAGCCCTATCGTGTATGGGCTCGTTTGATTCGTTTTAACGAGTACTTTGGTGCTAGATGGTAACCAGGGTCTGATGATGGAGCTGGAAGGTGGCAATAGGAACTCAGTAATTAAGCGACATAACCCCGTCGAGTATGGGCTCGTTTGATTCGTCTTGACGAGTACTTTGATGCTAGATGGTAACCAGGGTCTGATGATGGAGCTGGAAGGTGGCAATAGGAACTCAGTAATTAAGCGACAGAACCCCATCGAGTATGGGCTCGTTTGATTTGCCTTTACGAGTATTTTGGTGCTAGATGGTAACCATCTGTCCATGTCCATGGTCCATGGGTCTGATGATGGAGCTGGAAGGTAGCCATAGAAATTCAGTAATTAAGCGACACAACCGCGTCGAGTTTGATTCGTCTTAATGGTTGATGAGTGGTGGTAGTTTGGTGGAAGTGAATGTACGATCCCATGTTTGGGAAATAAAAGCTTGTTTTGAAAAGTTTGAAAAAGTTCCAAAGTGCCCCGTAATGTCTTGCTATTTCAAATTGTCCCTTTGACTTTTGTACCTATCGCTCAACCAAGTAATCCTTGCATTGCAAGTGGTGGCGCCACGTACGTTATGTTGCTAGCATTTTGAATTACCTGGTGGCATTTAATTAGTTCCTAATTA
The DNA here is from genome assembly GCA_964007245.1 of Hypomecis atomaria. Taxonomy (NCBI): domain Eukaryota; kingdom Metazoa; phylum Arthropoda; class Insecta; order Lepidoptera; family Geometridae; genus Hypomecis; species Hypomecis atomaria. Next base: position 10,429,034 of record OZ023281.1, on the reverse strand, counting down.
TGGCCGTGCGCGCGCTAGCGACGCCAGTGCCCTCTGTGCCAGCGCGGAATACTATTGTGCGAGTAAAATAGCCTGATTAGTGATTACCTTTTTACGTGTGAGAGAGAGCACGATGAAGCTACTTTTGCGAGTCAAAGTTTAAGGGAGATAGACAATTTCATTGATATCAAAAGTCCTGCAATAGAGCGTGATAGAATTATGTACATTCGCGTCTATCAGCATTGTCTCGTTCGCGCCGCCGGCGGCGAAGCAACGAACTAGTACCTACTGAAGTATTGAACTTTGAACTACTCAAATTGACACTGAAGTAGAGATAGATTGAAGGATCACAACTGAAGTCAGACTGAAGTACTTCAATTGAAGCACAGAATTGAAGGATTCATTCGAGAATTACACACGTCAGCACACGTCTAATGGTCAGTGTCAGTTTCTTGTGAAAGTTTTTGAATATTTTGTTTAAAATAAAACAGGACATTAAAAAAGTGATGACGAAAATATTTGCCTCATTGGCGTCATATGATACTGTTGAATATTGGCACTAGGTATTTTAGGCTGTGGCTACTTAATCTGAACATAGCGTTCAATAAGCCCCCTACTGCCTGCACCGACGCGACGGGTCTCCTTTTGTCAGCTCTCCGTGACACTTACTACCACTAGAGCCGTCTGCGATGGCCTTTCCACCTCCCTGTGGTATCGACTGCTACGGGGCATTCTCCGTCGGCTCTCCTGTTTTCAACGGGATAACTCTTCGCAACGCCTACTACTGCAGAGCTGGCTGCAACGGATTTTCCAACTCGCTGTGGTATCTACTGCTATGGAGCGTTCTCCAGAAGCTCTCCTGTGACCGACTGGCCAGCTCTCCGTGACCTCTACTACTGCGGGGCCGTCTGTAACGACTTTTTCCGGTCTCTGTGGTATCTACTGCCATGGAGTGTTTTCCTACGGCAGTCTTGTGATCGAAACCTAGCTATCCGTGACACCTACGACCACTGGGGCTTTTTGCAACGGCCTTTCCAACTTTCAGTGGTATCTACTACTACGGGATGTATTCCAGAGGCTCTCCTGTGATCAAGCCAGCTCCCCATGGCACCTACTACAGGGTCTATTTCAATAGCCTTTGCAAAAACGTCACGGACTTTCTTCTTAGAGTAGCTCGCAGAGTGTGTACGTTTAGGTTTGATGATAGCTAGAGGACTGTATGTAACGTTTACTTAACTTTTAAATAAAATTTGTATAATGATGCTGAATTTTGTTGGTTTAAATAATTAACGCTCGAACTAAGTAAAGAATCCCAAAGTAGGTTTCTAACATTTTTTCTTAATAGACTTTCTAACAGTGTATAGGTACCTACTAACATTGTAACGTTCACGCTGAACGCCCCACGATTTTATTTTTGAGTCTGATCAATGCTCGAGTGATAAGAAAATTAATGCGTTGAATGCAGTACTTTCCTAGGACTAGGACACGGTAATGATATCTAATACCGTGCCTAGGACTACCAAAATTATTTTTTATCTTTTAGTACATTCTAACAGTAACTTCTCAATAAAACCGTTTAATTTAAAATGTTTTTTACATATTTCATATGTTTTATGAATAACCGCTCTCTTTGTTCTTTGAAGCCCTATAAGCTATGCGACTTCTGCTAGTGTTAGATTCCATTCAGTATGATCAGATTTAGCATAATTCAAACATTGTAGCATAACAATAGCAATTTTTGGCAAAAACTCATATATTTGAAATGTTTTACCGAAAGATATATAGGTACATTTACTTCACTCATCATTGCAAAACTTTCATACCAATGTTATTATATTTTGTTTGAAATCACAGTTTTTATGAAATGAAATAGGAATAGCGCGAGGTCCAAGTCTGGGCGGACTACTAGTTTAATCTTCAGTTGATAAAAACCCATAAAAAAATAATTCGACTGCCTCGGTGGCTCAGTGGTTCGTGACCCTAACTCCTGGGTCAAAGAGGCGTGGGTTCGATCCCCACCCAGGGCAAACATTTGTGTGATGAACATAGGTGTTTGCTCTGTGTCTGGGTGTTATTTAGGTACTATCTAAAAAAGTATGTATTTAAAATATGTATACCTATGCCTATGTAGTATATCAGTCTCTGGCAGCCATATCACAAGCTATGCTTAGTTTGGGGTCAGAGACCGTGTGTAAGATGTCCCCTTATATTTATTTTATTTATTTATAAAAAATTAATAAATATTTTTTGTACCAAATAATGCGTAAATATGATTTTAAATTTTTCCATTTTTAATTTGGCGCGAAAACGCAGCCGAATGTTCCGCCATGTTGTGACGTCATTGGCAGTGTAAACGGAACGCTTTACTAAGGGAATAAATATATTTTTACAGACAGCCTACTGTCTAGCCTCTTTACAAGGAGCACCATTATTTTTAGCGATTAAACAGCTAGGCTAGACTTAGCTGGTCTATGATTTCCATAATACATAGTTGGAAAATGTCAGGAGACCCTTCTATAATCTAAGCAGTAGACTCTTGAGTATAATAATGCCAAAGAAAATTGGCAAAGACAGACTGCAAAACTAAAATGACCAAGGATATAATACATCCATGAAAATGACTCAACAAATGAAAAAAAAAACATATTTTTAATTTAAATATCACTGTCAATTTGGTTATGATATTGTGTTGCAATCGATGGGATTTCAGAGTCAGGTTTAGCAATTTTGGATTTGTTTCAAACACGCTATTTTTTTAACTCCTAATATAATGCCTACTAAGCTTTGAACTTATCTTCATATCAAACAACTTTTCCTTGACACAGGATTAATTTTGATATATTATTTTGACTGTGCACTAGGAGTTAAACAGTTATATATTATATACTTTACCACAACGCTGTCTCGTTCTGACAATTATTATTGGAAAGAAATATATTTTCTTAGTGCGCATCCTAACCCGGCAGGTATTATCAGAAGTACCCTCAATTAACCTTACACATAAGGTATTAGTATATTTTGTAAAAATTAACGATATCATTCTTATACTTACATACGAATTGGATATTCGAATGTATAAGCTACCGGCATCATCCTTTGTGTACGGTTAATTGAGAGTACTTCCGGTGATACCTTTCTTCCTGTCTCCGCACTGGTGGTACCTGGCTACGATTTGTGAATTATTTAGCGAGGAACTTTTGGTAGAAAATAGTTTTTAGGGTTCCGTACCCAAAGGGTAAAAACGGGACCCTGTTACTAAGACCCCGCTGTCCATCTGTCTGTTACCAGGCTGTATCTCTTGAACCGTGATAGCTAGAACGATGAAATTTTCACAAATGACGTATTACTGTTGCCGCTATAACAAAAAATAGAAAAAAAAATTAAGAGGTCTCCCATACAACAATCCTGTTTTTTTTTCGTTTTTCACTCGACATTAATAACGGTGACAGTTAGGTGCTTGATTTATTCACAGGATATTAGTTTAGATATGCACTCTAAAAATAAATAGTTACATTAAAATAAACTAAATATTTAAGGGGACGTCCACACAAGTAACGTGATTTCTTGCTCCAACAGAAAGATGCTAGAAATATTCAAAAATAAAAATGAATTAAAATAAAATAAATTAAGGGTAGGGTTATACGGTATGGAACCATTCGTGCACGAGTCCTACTCGCTCTTGGCTGATTATTTTTAGGGTGCTTGCTTTGCTTCGGTTTTTATGGTTCTGTACCCAAAGGGAAAAACGGGACCCTATTACTAAGACTTCGATGTCCGTCTGTTCGTCTGTCCGTCTGTCTGTCACCGAGCTGTATCTCATGAACCATGATAGCTAAGCAGCTGAAATTTTCACAGATGATGTATTTCAGACTAAAAATAGAATAAAATAAATATTTAAGGGGAGCACCCATACAACAAACCTGATTTTTAGACGTTTTTCGATCTATAGTAATAATGATAACAGGCACATGCTTGAAATTTTCACAGAATATTTGGTTTTATATTCACTTCAATAATAAATAATAAAATAAAAATAAAATAAATGAAAATGAAATATAATTTATTTCTTTTAGTACAAAATACATGAAATATGTAGCCATGGCCATCAAGCTAGGTGTGATGGATAGCCTTCCTAATAGTTACATCATTATGAATTGTACAGTTTTATATTTATTGGTAATTAAAAATTCTTAACTAAAAGATAATAATAATTTTGTTAAGTTTAATTATGGTCTGGGCCTACAAGTAATATTACAGTATTGTTTATACGTTTCAGATTAATTAAATGATTGCTTTCTTGATGTCAAAATATTAATATCAATACATACCTAATGTTAAAAATAAATATTAAAAAATAATAATTATAAAATTGTATTATATTATTATAATATATATATTATATTTATCATATTTAAGGGGGGCTTCCATACAGTACGGAACCCTCCGTGCGCGAGTCCGACTCGTACTTGGCTGATTATTTGTGAAATTCACAGACCACTATAGATACTTGTGAAAATTCTTATCTGGTCACACTGTACGTACGTGTCGACCACTGTCGGCTTTTTACTTTTAGTTTACGTTTAGTATTTTTAAATTGTTAATTAACAAAGATCTGAATTGCTTTATTTGTCACTGCGGAAACGCGTATAATTTATTATCGTAGGATTTTTGTTTTCTATAACATGACTTCGCCATTTATAGATAAGTTTAAACAGTTAGATGCATACGCTAAAACTTTAGAGGACTTCAGAGTAAAAACTGCTACAGGGGCAGCAAGTAAGGCTCTTAGCGTATCACAAGAAGAGTAAAGTAAGACGATTGAAATACTCAATTGGTTTTTATAATTTTTCAGTAACCGTAACTGGCGGTATCGTCATGCTGCTACTGTTTCTGTCAGAACTGAACACCTATATGTCTCCGAATATATCAGAGGAACTGTTTGTTGACACATCCAGAGGACATAAGTTACGGATTAATTTAGATATAGTTGTGCCTTCAATCTCTTGTGACTGTAAGTATCAAACTATTGTTTTAACATTTTATTTAGCCATCATAGGACTGGCTATACCAATTACTTCTATGTAATGATAAGGGGCGTAGCTAGTCCAGGAGTCGATCACGATTGATCGGGTCGTTTTGATTGGGTCGCGAGCCGCAGCTGAGTGATTTGATCGTTCATTCTGCGCCGACCCGATCACTTACCGCAGGTCGGTCGCGCTGTTTGATTGACTCACACCCTTTATGATGAGTATTTGCCAAACTAATTTGGATTTTAAGCCTTACGAAATAGGATAGGTATCTTTTTCTTTGAAAGTATGAAGTCGTCAAATAGAATCGGGTCGATCAATCGACACAAACTGTACGGATGCACAATCGGGTCGATCAAATGACACGGACTTAATAGACGCGCAGTTGGGTCGATCAAACGACACGAAATTTACGATCGCACAGTCAGCTCGATCAATTGATCGAGTCGATCAAATGATCGAGTTGTTTCACCCGGGTCGTTTCAGTAGTGAGTCGGTCGCGACCCGGGTGGTAAAAAACGATTGATCGACACAGCATTAGGCGTAGCTACCGCCGTATCTACCGTATCAATTATACGGGCCCCCCATTAATTGATTGGGGAAATCTTTACCCTTTACAAGGGCCCCAAACCATTTTTTTGTACAGGGCCCCGTCAAGGCAAGCTACACGACTGATAATAATTTCATAGCACTGGCTTTTATGTGAAGGAAAACACAAGAAAACCTACATGCATCCAGAAATAGTGAATGGGAGTTCACCAACTTGCTACTTCAACTTAGAAACAACCTTAGAAAGAATGGGTCAATTACCCTTCAAAGTTATACCTATATTCTACAATGTGGACTAATAAATGCTAAAACAATATGGTGACTGTTATATTCCATGTCTGCACAACTCAAATATATGTTAAATCAAATATTATTTTGTTTTATACATAAAATTATGAAACATTCTCTTTGTGCTTTTGCAGATTTAGTGTTAGATGCCATGGACTCATCTGGTGAACAGCACCTCCAGATGGATCACAATATTCACAAGAGGAGATTAGATTTAAGTGGAAACCCTATTGAAGAACCAAAGAAACATGAAATTGCCACATCAACAACTGTATGTACCATTCATGTACTGTATCAGCCTTTTAATAGTACACTGCAGGAATTAGGCCTACCCACAAAGGGTGATTGGGCCATATCCACCACCCTAGCCTAGTGTGGGTTGCTGGATTCACATACTCCATCAAATTTCTTCTACAGATGTATGGAGGTTGCTTCACTATGTTTTCCTTCACTGAAAAGCCAGTAGTGTTAAATTCCGTACATAAACTCAGAAGAACTCATTAGTACAGGACACTACCACTAGACCACCACGGCTTATCATTCATGAATTACTAGTAATGTCTGACCAAACACTTCTGACATGGGAAACAATACCTAATTTAATTCTTATTTCAAGGTAAAGGAAAATAACACAGAGGTGGCTAAAGTAACTTGTGGCAGTTGTTATGGAGCTGCATTAAATGAATCTCAGTAAGTTTTTGTTTTGTATTATTCTGTCAATTGGGTAAAATTATTCACACTAATAACAGTTTGTAAGGTATGGAAACTAACATGATGTTTGCTTATTTTTTTACCTTTATTAAAAGACTGAATTCTGACTGTAATTCAATAGTCATTGCATTGCAAGGTGGTTTCGCATGCTAGCACCACCAACTTGACAAAGACTGCCGAATGTGGTGGACACTATAGTCATTATGATTATTAAATTATGTGAGTTCTGAGCCCTTAATCCAGGTTTAGTGTAGTTTACTTAAACTTTCGCATTTGCGTGTGCCTCCATATATTTTGGTTATTTCTTCCTCATTTCCACCAGGGGCGCTGTACAAAAATGTATAGAGCCATATGGAAACCTGTTTCAATTTACGTGTAAAAATGTGCTAACCTCTCAGTCTCTTTATTAGAAAGTTTTAAAAAATTTATAAGGTTTGTTGGTATGTTAAACTGAGAATGTATTCATCACACACTTTAATGCGCATACACTATTATAATTTACACACTTTATTATCCTCAAATGATCAGTGGCTGAAGCTATATATAAAACTTGATATACTAGGCGCCACACAAATCGGCGGATGAGAAGTTAGCCGCAGATGACACATCGCCGTGATTCGCTAATTATTGCGCATGTGTGCTAAATGCGTAGGGAGAGCGTGGGAGGCGGGTGTGCTCCGGTGTCTTGTCTCTCTGGCTCCCGCGTATACCTATATTTCGGCTTTTGCGCAGCGTTCTGCGCATAACTTCCCATCCGCCGATTTGTGTGGCGCTTAGTATAGCAAGCAACTTGTCTGAATAGATAAATATTATTCAATGAATTTCATATACACTTTAATTAATTCTCATATTGTACTATAGTAATCTGTACAATGTAATGGTACCCTGCTTATTTGTTTTGTTTTTATGCTTTTAAATTCATGTAAAACTGTACTGTATCAGCCTTTTTAATAGTCCACTGTAGGACATAGGCTTACCCACAAAGGATGATTGGGCCATATCCATCACGCTGGCCTAGTGCAGTTGGTGGATTCACATGTAAAACTAAAACGTATGAATTCCATAAATTTTAGATGTTGCAATACATGTGACGATGTCAAAGAAGCATATAGATTGAGAAGGTGGGCTCTGCCGGACTTAGCAACTATAGAACAATGTAAGAATGACGATTCAATAGAAAGAACCAATTTAGCACTAAAGGAAGGATGCCAAATATATGGATACATGGAAGTTAATCGTGTAAGTAATTGTGTAAGTTTAAAGACAGAAAAAAGTTGTCAGGATTGTATAAATGTACAGGCAGGATTTGAAGGCTAATTTTAATACAACATAATAATAGTGATAAAATAATTATAATAATAATTAAAAAGGAAACAACTATTCCAAAAATTGGCATTAAGTGTGCTAAATTCAGATTATGATAAAGTTTGAGTACAGTCCACTTTTCTAATTCTAAACCATCTATTTCACACCAAGCAAGCACACAAATATTTCGAGTGTGCTTTATATTATGTTGCAGTCAGGTTTCGCTCCAGTTGAACACTTTGTAACAGTTATAAATGTAATAATGCTCTTCCAATAAATATTTTTGTCTTTAATTTTGTTTATACAATTAGGTTGGTGGCAGTTTCCACATAGCTCCTGGCAGAAGCTTCACAATTAACCATGTGCACGTACATGATGTCCAGCCATACTCATCATCAGTTTTCAACACTACGCACATAATTAAACATTTATCTTTTGGCACTGACATCAAAAGTGCAAACACAGCACCTCTAGATGGAATTACTGGACTCGCCAAAGAAGGTAATCTCAATATTATGAAAAATAATTGTCATTTTACACTAATTTATTATTGTTCTAAATATGTATAATAGCTAATGGTATGTATTAAGTTATTTCTTATCTTAATATGAGTGGGTTACTATCTGTCAATCAATCGAGGGTCCTTCCGTTGTTGCATGGGTCAGGACCTAGTGTTAGACTAAGACTGTCTGTTTATCCTACAAAATACTTATTTTATTAATTCATCATCAGCCCATGGCTGGATGTTGACATTTAGATATTGCTTTTAACCTTTGAACCTTGATAACATTACTCTGCACTTAAAAAGAATAGTCATTTGTTTAGCTTATACTTTTATTTAAGTCTAATTTTTAAACAAACTAAGTAGTCAAAGATCAATAACAATTATGTACAAAACTGACAGGCAAGAAATAACCTTAACAACGGATTCCAGTTCCTATTGCCATAAAGGTTCCAAATGTTCCTCCTCCCTGAAGCATCACTTTTCCAACTGAATGGACTAACTCCCGTCCTCTTGCTCCATATCTGTAACCAATAGATTTTATTAGGTTTATAGCTTTCTTGACATAAGTAAAAGTATTTGTTCAGAATCTTGGACCTAGAGATACTAACCTCAAAGCAGTGAATCCACCAAAGAGACCGCCGCTGGCCATTCCGACGCAAAAACCGATCATGAATCCCATTTTCATTTTATCAAAACAAGACGGTCCTTGGGTTTGGTACATACCGCCGGGGACAGGCATTTTGAAATGAGTGCTCTAAATATCTTTGGAAACAAAAGTCTTCGATGTGTCTTTAGCAACAAATGCTACGTAAAAAACGTACCCAATGCAAATTGTTTACTCTAAGAAAAGGGCGCTATAATTGATTTATTACAATAATTAACACTGCAGAAAATGCAAGAAATGAAAAGAAATTGATTGAAATTGAAAATGTCATTGACGTTTCAATTGGGCATGCACTTCTGTCAATGTCAGTTATGTGAAATGGAGTTTTTTTTTTTGTTATTAGAAACTGGACACTAGATTCTTTAGTACTGTAGGTGGATCAGTAGTAATTTTCTTTGAGGTGGATGCCCTCAGTCAACGCGCAAAATCAAATCTTGGGTATTTTGTCATTGTCACAAACTAAGATATAGGTACTACGTATGCCATTATGCACCTGATCACTTGCAGTAATTAATGTACCTAGTAGGTATTAACAGAGTTTAATGCACCAAAAAAGCAAGACGTGTACAGTATTCACAAAACATCTAGTCCGATCTGAAGTTGCATCATCGCGGCCCGCGTCGGTACAGTCAAGTGCAACAATATTATGTACGACTTATTTTTTTTTGTATGGTTAATTAATTTAATTGTTATTTTGACTATTGGAATTAGGTACATATTATTCTAGATTCCTATCGAATGGTGCTGAAGTATGTATATAGGTAACTTGACTATAACTTAGGCCTAAAAATAATCATGCTTATGTTACGAAAATAAAACAATTTAGTAATGAATTTTATTTTAATGGTTGTACACCCTCTATGTTGCAATAATTGCTGCCACCTTCACCTCCCGAATCCGACTCGGTTGAGTCAGACATTGAAGAATCGGACGTATTAGTTTCATCTTCGCTGTCGCCATCTTCTGATCCACTTATTTCAATAATTATTCTCTCATCTGAGAGAGAATCAATTACATGGTCACTTTTTTTGTATTCTTCTTCAATTTTTAATACTTTATCGCATAAAGCCGACCACTCGTTTTCACCCATCATGCCAACTTTTTCTTTGATTAAATTTATAACCTGGGCGATATTCCATGTAACATTTTTTTTTGCTACATAGCCCTTAATAGATGCCCAGGCCATTTCTATGGGGTTGAGATCCGGATGGTATGGGGGCAATCTCAAAATATCATGACCATGTTGTCTAAATATCGCATCTATCGAGTATTTCTTGTGGCGTTCCTTATGCAGCGTTATCAATTTATATAATTGTGGCTTTAGCATATTTGGTTCAAAGCTTATTCCATTTTCTTGGAGCCAAGTCTGCATATCAATTTTTTTTGATGATGACGTCGGCACTCCATCGTCTCTTTTGTTGTGATAGGACGCATTGTCTACTACCACAACTGAATTTGGGGGTAAATTGGGTATTAGTTGACTACGAACCCATTTTTCGTAGTTTTGGGTATTCATGTTATCATGATAATCCCCCGACTTCGCTCCAGCTTTGAATAAAAGTAGCGCGTTCGGAATGAAGCCATTCTCATATCCAGCGTGCACGATTACAACGCGCTGCCCTTTCGAAATTTTTTTTTTAAGTCCTTCATTGGATCCATCACTCCACGCTTTTGAAACGGAGTGCGATGAATCTACGTAGGATTCATCGGTGTATACTATTGGTCTCCCTTCTGCTCTGAATTTAGTAATTTTTTGCAAATATTCGATACGCTTAAGGCGTATGCTCATATGCTCCATCAAAACTTTTCTGTTGTTTTCGGTTTTTCTCCAGCGAAAACCTAAGTTTTTTAATATAGTTCTCAAGCTGGATGCTGACCCTTGATAATTAATATCATTTTTCAGCTTATTTTTCAGTTGTTTTATGGTCGGCAACTCTTTTTCCGTTATATGAAAATTGTGTACGATTCTTTTGATAACCCCTTGATCGAAACTGTCAATTCCAGTTATTCTCTTCTTTCCAGTCCTTTTTTTCCCAGGAGTCCGAAACACCGTTAAAAGCTCAGACTGACTTGCCTCAATACACAATCTACGAACGGTTTTTGTCGAAACTTTAGTAGCAGCCGCGGTTCTCTTGTTGATTGCTTTGAGGTCTATCTGTATCCCTTCTTCTGCTTCTTTTTTCATAAACTCACGGACATCGTATATCATTTTTCTAGACTGACGCCTTAATACTTTATTGCTGGTTTTCGGCATTTTATACACTTATTATAACACAAAGTACAACAAGTAGTAACAAGTAACAAGAAACAATAACAAAATAACAATAACAAAATAACACGAAACGAAAATTCAACAAAAAAACTTAACAAACAGCTTTTGTAACAAAAATATCGCGCGCGACTGTACTCAGTGGGTGGAGCTGGCGAACGTGACTACGACACACAGAGGACGAAAGCACACTAATGAAATACGCTTTACGCCGTGATTTGTCGAGGGCGGTCACGTGGCATGTTCCCCGCTAGGGGGGCCCCGCTGATACCCATTTCTTGCTTCTGCGCAGGCATACGCGCATATGTTCAGATCGGACTAGATGTTTTGTACTCACTATACAGAATTACATCATTAGATAGCCTAAAACTAAGGTGAAAATCAGTATGACCACGATAATGTTACCGTGGTATGACTAAAGAAATGTTTTAGGACTTGTTTAATGTTAATTTCGCACGCTGACCTAAATCTTCAAATTGCGAGTGGCCCTAAACATGACCTTTGTGGGCATGCCTATGTTGAGCATTGGACTATAAAAGGCTAGTACAGTACGGGAACATTTATTAGTTTTGATGGCATTTTTTGAAAGGGTTTGCTAAGCAACTTAAGTACTTAATAGATAGTGGCTCCATGGCAGTGATTTCTTTCTCTACTATTGCCCTGTGTAATAGGGCCTATTGTGTGGCTGTGTGCTGCAATGGGTTGCCTACTATGGTATTACTGGCCATATATTTTTAATTCATTACATGCTTCCAGCTCCGTTTTTAGGGTTCCATACCCAAACAGTAAAAGCGGGACCCTATTACTAAGACTTCAATGTCTGTCTGTCACCTAGATAGTGTATCTCTTGAACCGTGATAGCTAGGCAGCTGAAATTTTCACAGATTTATGTATTTCTGTTGCCACTATAACAACAAATACTAAACAGAGAATAAAATTAATATTTAGGGGGCTCCCATACAACAAACGTGGTTTTTAGGAGTTTTTTGCTCGCTATAAATAACGGCAAAAGGAATGGAGCTCCCATATGATATGGAGCCCTTCGTGCGCGAGTCCGAATTGCACTTGGCCGATTTTGATTTGCGCTTGACCACATACTGCCTGTTGTTAAGTAGAGACGAGGTCTAAGATGTAGGTGTAGCACACTTCCTAGAATTAACAGTCTTGAAAATCAGCTGCCAGGGGTCCCAGTCATGGCAAATAGGTGCATTACTGCAGCGGGCAAACAGACTATACATACATAATATGTATAAATAAATGTATCTTTTCCTTTATATAAAAATCTATTAACAACATCAGACATAAGAAGTTGGATGTGTAATATAATTTTTTAATTTTGTTTTTTCAGGTGCTGTTATGTTTCAATATTATTTGAAAATAGTACCTACAGTATATGTCAACTTGGACAATACAGTTCTTCACACAAATCAATTTTCTGTAACTAGACATCAAAAATCAGTTTCAAATATAAATTCAGAGTCTGGGATGCCAGGAGCTTTCTTTAGTTATGAATTATCTCCACTTATGGTCAAATATACGGAAAAGGAAAGGTAAATATCTTTTTTCACAGTATTTTTCAGTTTTATTTACAAATAAAAACTAAAAGAATCACTGTAACTGTTATATCCAAACAAATTGGTCTTAAAATAGTCTTGCCAGATATATAATAGTATAAGTATTTGATGCTGCTTGATCTAAGCACATTAAATTAATATGCTGTTTGCCAATAAATAAATTAATAATAAGTTATTTTCATATCTGAAAGTTGAGATCAATTACTATATTTATGTTATATTGTTATAAGTGATGTGAAAATGTCATAGGTATATTTTTAATTATTTTTTAATTTCAGGTCATTTGGACATTTAGCAACAAATATTTGTGCAATTATTGGAGGCGTCTTCACTGTAGCAGGGATCCTTGATGCATTTTTGTATCATTCATTGAATGCATTCCAAAACAAAAGTCTTCTGGGCAAATCTGGATAGTTTTACTACAATGTTTTCAGAAACATGTTGAAGTCTTCAACAACACATTTGGCGTGATTTTTGCAGAACTCAACATCTGTGTCTTTTATTAAAGCTGTTAAAGGGATATAATTTTCTTTTTTTGGATCATACTGAGCTCTTCCAAGTTTCTCTAAAAATAGATGTCTCTGTTTTATCCTAAAAAGTCTTGAAAGTAATACTTCGGAATTATTTGCAATGGTTTTATGTGAGATCTGCATAACATTATGAACATAGTTAAATCTCTCCAACAGTGCTCTTTGGGCTGTAACAAATTAAATCCGATTAGGAAAATTGAATAAGTAGACAAAATGCTCAAATATATTCTAATATGTAGTAGTACATTTGGCCATGTTGAGCATACAATACCCATCAAGTGTTAGTATGTTTTATGCAAGCTGTGATTTAAAAACTGGTCTTCAAAATAAGTTTACTTTGCTCCATGAATAGGCGAAATACTCAACTCAAGAACTCGAAATGAAATACTCACATAGCATCCATATTTTAGGTTTGTTCATGATCATTGTTTTGATTTCATTAGGTTCAAATCCCATCTCTTCCTTTATAGTGAACATATTAGTTTTGATATGATGAAGATTGTAAGTGATAAGTGTCGGCTTTCTAACAGCCAAGTACCGCACTTCATTACCAGTCAAATCAAAGCATTCTTGAAAATAACCAAGCCTCCTGTCAATTCTTAGTGTACTGTAATCATACAAAAAGAATAGAAATTTTATAGGTATTTCATTGATTATAAATACATAATACGAAAAGTAAAAGTTATTCAGAGGGGCAACGCCGCGAGCATAATGGGCACTTTTGGGCGGAATGCACTTTGCAGGGGCTTATTTGACTAGGGAGTTGTTGACTCAGGTCATGACTCCCTTGTATAGTAAATTTTGTATTGATATTGACTTAAACTTACTTGCTAGAAAAGTAAAAACAAATACATACCTGAACATTAACCAAAATGGATTTTTGCTAATAATTCTATTGATGTCTGTCTCATCAAACTTTTTAAAAGTCAGATAATTAACCCGCACTTTAAGATCTTCCAAACTTTCATAAAATATCATTGGGTTCTTTGTGATATAATCTCCAATCTGCTCCATTTCAACATAATTATTAAGGAATATAATGTGATTTTTCATATCTCTTTCAAAGTCTAGCTTCAGGAACTTCTCAACTATGTAAGCTTTTTTTTCTATTTTGCTTAAATTTACATTTAGTTTTACTAAATTTTGCAATGTGTCTGATCTATTTATATAGGCAGCTATGTTGAATGAATGATGAAAGTTTGGAGTAACTTCTGACAAATCATTTTCCACCTTTTGCAATGCATCGTTTCTGTTGTCATTTGCTGTCACTGATAGGTTGTCTTGAACCCTTTGTAAGGCAGAATTGTTTGTGTTGTATGTATTTGCTTTTGATAAACTGCACTGCTGACTCAAGTTCCTTGCTCCACTTATCATTTGAGGTTTTATGGATGATTTAAAAATCACTGAGAGTCTGGAAGCCATAGTGGATGCTGATATGCCAGTCTTCAAAATATAGAACCGTGTCCACTGCCAAAAAAAATAATTAACTACTATGTATTATAGCGTACTGGGTAGCGTATAAAATATCAATCCATGAGTAATTAAATAAATGATTGGTCAAAGCCAATCATACTACATAAGTACTTACGGTCATAGAATAATAACGCGTTATTATTCTATGCTTACGGTAATATTTGGATTTATTGCGCAAAATAACCTCAAGAACGACAAGTTAATTCTAGTTGGTACTAGGTATATATATTAACAAAATGCGCAATTCTCTTTGAATCTTTGAAAAGAAAAACAAAATAGGCCAGTCATAATATCTAACTAAAGTCTTGAGCGCAAAATTAAAATGATTGAATATTGAATGCTAGTTCTTCCTTAGATTAGAACCACAGAGTACTTTGTATAATACTGGAAAATTAGAACCGAGCACATGCTACTACCGTACCGACGGTACCGAGATTTGTTTACGTTTATTTTATTTTTTATTGTTTTTATGACCATGGAAACTAAGTCGTTCAGTTTGAATCTTCAAGCGTCCCGTAGACAGTTGTGCCGACCACCGTACACACAATCTGATTTGGTCGTAGTCGGGCGGTCGACTCCAACGAAATCGTAAAATGTACGAAAGATTTATAAAATTGACACTTGGTGGCCACTGTGGCGGTGATATTGCTTAGCTTTTCTTTTTTGTAAAACTTGCACGTTTCGCGCATAAGGTGCCCGTGTGTGTCCACTGTGACACGATTCGACTCTAATTTCAGTGTACGAAAAGTCCTCAGGCGAAGTAATAGCTGTACATTCTGTGCTTCAATTGCCAACTCGTAATTCAGCTGTTTTCTGAGTTCGGCTATTATAAAAGTAAGTACGCTATTGCTATCCAAATTGCTATAATTATGCTTTATTTCATGTGTAGGTACAAATCAGTCGATTGAACAATCTAGTGGATCAACTGAATACACTTGTATCCATATGGTAACCTAAAAATCTGTGAAAGAATTTGATATAATATCAAACAGGTACTGCAGAACCGTAACATAAGTACATAATCCCTGTCATAAAATATCCAATACCACATTGCACCATGATGCAATATTAGATAATGCATTAGATAGAATAACTATTCTTACTGCACTTGTACTTGCACCTAGGTAATCAGATTTTCAAGTGCATTTATGTTATTTCGAGAATAATAAAGGACAATAATGATTTATTTATACAATGCTAATAAAACATAAATTTTACATAGTAGGTATAATAGAAAATGTTAAATAAAATTAATCCATTATGTATACATTAAATATGCAATTTGATTTATTAATTTACTACCTTTTTCCCCGCAGCTTCACCCGCATGATATTATGATTTAAGTGGTATCCAATGGGACCCTTTTATTTTTCCGGGATAAAAAGTACATAGTCTAAATACATAGTATTTCAATTTCCAACCTTATTAAAAATTCAATGTTATTAAAATTTACTCTATTATGATTAGAAAAACCAATTTAAATGAAAATGTGAACTTGTGATAGTTAATAATATTGATAAATTGTTGCAGGACTTAAAAATGGATACCTCAATGACAGCAAAGCAAATAAGACAGGCTTACATAGATTTCTTCAAAAGTAAAGGGCATACATATGTCCACTCTTCATCAACTATACCATCAGATGACCCAACACTTCTCTTTACCAATGCTGGCATGAATCAATTTAAACCAATTTTCTTGGGTACTATTGATCCAAATTCTGACATGGCTCAATATGTTAGAGTAGTAAATACTCAAAAATGCATTCGTGCTGGTGGCAAACACAATGACTTGGATGATGTGGGTAAAGATGTATATCACCACACTTTCTTTGAAATGATGGGAAATTGGTCATTTGGCGATTACTTCAAGAAAGAGGTATGTGCTTGGGCTTGGGAACTTCTAACAGAAGTATTAAAGCTACCGGGAGATAGACTGTATGTCACTTACTTTGGCGGGGACTCAAAATCTGGCCTTGAACCTGATTTGGAATGTAAAAATATCTGGCTGGGCTTGGGACTACCTGAGACAAACATTCTTCCTGGAAGTATGAAAGATAACTTTTGGGAAATGGGTGAAACAGGACCTTGTGGACCTTGCTCTGAATTACATTTTGATCGCATTGGTGGCCGTAATGCAGCTCACTTAGTTAACATGGATGATCCTGATGTGCTAGAAATTTGGAACTTGGTGTTCATTCAATACAACAGAGAAAATGATGGATCATTAAAATTGCTGCCAAAAAAGCATATTGATTGTGGGTTAGGATTGGAGAGATTAGTATCAGTTATTCAAGATAAAAGAGCCAACTATGATACTGACTTATTTATGCCTCTCTTCAAAGCAATCGAAAATGGTACCGGTGTGAGACCTTACTCTGGAAAAGTTGGTGCTGAAGATGTGGATGGAATTGATATGGCTTACAGGGTGTTAGCTGACCATGCAAGGACCTTGACTATTGCACTGTCTGATGGAGGATACCCTGATAATACTGGCCGAGGATATGTGTTGAGGAGGATATTGAGGAGAGCCGTGCGTTATTCTTCAGAAAAACTGAATGGGAAGCCCGGTTTCTTTGGCACTCTAGTTCACACAGTTGTTGAATTATTAGGAGATGTTTTCCCTGAAATCAGCAAAGATCCTGAATCGGTAATCCAAACTATAAATGAAGAGGAAATTCAATTCTTAAAGACCCTTTCAAGAGGACGAGGTTTACTGAATAGAACAATAGAGAAACTTGGTGATTCCAAAATTATTCCTGGAGATATCGCTTGGCGTCTTTATGATACCTATGGATTCCCTATTGACTTGACCCAATTGATGTGTGAAGAAAAAGGTCTCAGTGTTGACATGGAGGCCTACGAAAAGGCAAGAAAAGAATCTCAGCTGATATCTCAAGGCAAAACTGCAGGACAAGAGGATCTGTTGGCTCTAGATATTCATGCAATCAGCCATTTGCAAAACACTGGTGTTCCTGTCACTGATGACTCTCCCAAATATAACTACACTTTTACTGCAACAACGACTGAAAAAGATGTAGTCTACAATTTTGGACCTTGTACTGGAACCATAGTGGCTCTTAGGTATAATAAAGAGTTTGTAGATCAAGTTACTTCTGGCCAGGAATGTGGCATCATTTTAAACCGCTCCAGCTTTTATGCTGAACAAGGTGGTCAGATATATGATGAAGGATACATGGTAAAAGAGGATGATGAAAGTGTGGAGTTTACAGTTAAAAATGTTCAGGTCAAAGGTGGATATATCCTTCATGTTGGTAAAGTAGAAGGTACCCTTAAAGTAGGAGATACACTATCCCTTCATATTGATACTGAAAGAAGAAGGCTAGTTATGAACAATCACACTGGGACTCATGTTCTCAATAATGTCTTAAGAAAAGTACTCGGAAGTGATTCAGATCAACGTGGATCTCTTGTGATGCCTGACAGACTTAGATTTGATTTCACAAATAAGGGTCCCATGACTGTAGCTCAAATAAAAGATGCCGAAGACCAAATTAAGGATATCATTAATGCAAATAAAACGGTCTATGCTAAGCATACAAGTTTAAGTAATGCCAAAAAAATTAATGGATTGCGAGCAATGTTTGATGAGCACTATCCAGACCCTGTGCGTGTAGTATCTGTAGGCATACCAGTTGAAGAATTGGAAAAGAATCCTGAAGGTCCTAATGGCTTTGAAACATCAGTTGAATTTTGTGGTGGTTCTCATTTGCATCAGACTGGCCATATTGGTGAATATGTAATTGTTAGTGAAGAAGGGATTGCCAAGGGTATTAGAAGAATTGTAGCTCTTACTGGTCCTGAAGCCATCAAGGCTTTGAATAAGCTTAGCTTCTTGGAAAATGAAGTTAATAATGTTGCAAGCTATATCAAAGATCAAGGTGAAAATATAAATCAAAAGGAAATTGTAAAAAAGATTGTAGATCTTACAAATGATATTTCACATGCCCAAATATCCTATTGGAAGAAGGAAGAATTAAGAAACATGTTAAAGAATTTGAAAAAACAACTTGATGATAAGGAAAGAGCTGCTAAAGCAGCCAATATTACAAAAGTTGCTGAAAGAGCTAAAGAAATATGTCTTCAAAATAAAGACTCTAAAGTAATTGTGTCTGAGTTGAAAGCTTTTAGCAACACAAAAGCCTTAGATGGTGCTTTAAAGCAGGTTAAACAGCTTTGCCCTGATACTGCAGCAATGTTCTTTTCTGTAGATGAAGACACTAACAAAATATTTTGCCTTGCTGCAGTCCCAAAGACTGCCAATGAGAAAGGACTGTTGGCGTCAGAATGGGTTCAGTCAGTAGTTACTCTTATTGGCGGAAAGGGCGGTGGTAAAGCAGAGTCTGCTCAAGCTTCTGGCAATAACCCTGATTTACTTAAGAAAGCTATCACTACTGCTGAAGAATTTGCTAATGCAAGATTATCTTAATTTTTACTAAGTGTACCAAGTACATAATATTAAATGTTTAGTTTCTCTGCTGCCTTGCTTAACTCTGTTATTTATGATTTTTACTAACATAATTATTACCACTTAACTATAAGTTGTTTTTTTTACCATTTCCTATTATAACATTAAAGTAACGTAAGTTTTGTGTAGGCCGCGTCACACTAGTTGGCGGAAATGAAGTTAGCTTCAAGCTGCGTAATATCCAATCTTGACTGAAGCTCACACAAAGCCGCGCGTTGATTGGATATTGCGCAGCTTGTAGTTAACTTCATTCCCGCCATCTTGTGTGACGCGGCCTATAATGATGTTTTTTATTGTTGTGCTATACTTAGTATAATATAAAACTTGACCTAAATACTTCTTCTTCGTCGTGTCGATGATCCTCAACATTATATCATTCTCTCCCAGAATACTAAATACCTAAATACTTGAATAATCATACTTCATCATCTAAACAGTCAGTAAACCAGACTAACTTAATATAGGTCGAAAAACAACTAGTTGGCCTTCACAGGCCAGCTTTCGATTTGAATGCCAGACAACTAGCATACATATTATCTAAGTGGAGTGTTTTACCCAATAACATGAACAGTAATGCAAACCGCAGAGCCAGTGGCGTAACTTGCCTTAGGCAGGCTGCGATAGGGCCCGTTGTCCCAAAACATTTGCCTTGTAGCCCGGGAGCGTATCATTTTGATACAAAAGTAGGTAAATAGCTGCTATACAGCTCTGAACAGAGATTGTAACGCATGTGTTAGTTTTTGCAGAAATTCTTTGGATTCATGATAAACATAGTTTCTTCCACTTCGACAGCTGGTTTTTGGCTGTATACAAAGAGTATGTAAAACTGCTATTATAATATTTAATGTGGCAACTTAATATCTACCTCATCGACACATATCCCACTCTATTTCTAATGTCTACGGCTGCCAGTTGCCGTTTTAGATTACTTGTCTGAAGTTGCCTGGGAGTAAATCATTTCAAGAGTTTGTCAGGGAAAAAATGCGTAACACCCCCATTCGAACATAAAATTGTGCTTATCGCATCGTAGAAAAAAGGTTTACCACAAAAATACCAATTCTTTTTAAATTATTTAATTCAACTTTATAGACATAATTTTCATTAAATATAGTTCAAACAAATACATCTTATACAACTGACAGTTCACTAATGATATCTACAAAATAATAAGGTGTTAAATATTACAAAATATGAATAATATAATTATTTGGTTGGTCTTTATTACATTACAGCACCAATTCTATTGGTGTACATATCCTCTGGGACGAGGCGGTGCAATAAAATGTGATTGATAGTAATAATTTACAATAATTTGCTAATACTAGTAGTAGATATAATGTTACTCATTCCTGGCCGAATCCCTCGGTTTCTTCGATAGCGTAGTTCAATTTCTCGCACAGCTGTTCGTAACTTTTGTAGGGCGGTAAATCTAATCTGTTGAAGCATGTATGTGATCGAGGCAACCAAGTGTCTTTGCCAACCTGTCAATAAAAGTAACACATAACAAATATATTATTATAAATAAAACAAAAATATATAAATCTTACTCGTAAGGTGGAGGGGATTCACTAGGTTAGCGCACGAAATTAATTTTTAACCGACTTCCAAAAAGGAAGAAGTTCTATGTTCGTCTGTAT
This sequence comes from Hypomecis atomaria, assembly GCA_964007245.1. Taxonomy (NCBI): domain Eukaryota; kingdom Metazoa; phylum Arthropoda; class Insecta; order Lepidoptera; family Geometridae; genus Hypomecis; species Hypomecis atomaria. Next base: position 10,408,035 of record OZ023281.1, on the reverse strand, counting down.
GTATTCGTTTTTGTGTATGTTCATCGATAATTTCGCCAATTGTAAACCGAATCGAAAAAATATTTTTTAGTTCAAAAGGGTGGTCGAAATTGTCCCATTTGAATTTTACAGAAATCCGCTGTGCCGTTTTTGAAAAATCAACAATAATGAAAACAATTCTAGCGAAATATTCGAATTTTTTACACGATGGAGCCTTTCATCGTGTTTAGCTGCGAGTTTACCAGTTTTTTGAGAAAAATAATTATTAGTATTTACAGATAAACTGCTTGTTGTAAGTAAAAAAAAGCTAATTTAACGGCCATTAACATATAGTGTTAACGAGCTAACATACACCTAGAAACTAAAATAGTGACCAGTTTATGAACAAGAGTCCACTAACTAAAAACTAAGATGAAAATCAGTTGACACACTTTCTTGCATAAAATGACCACTAATTTGGTTTTTAGGTGCATGTAACTCGTAAACACTACCTATTTATGGCCGCTAAATGAGTTTTCGTAAACTTAAAATGAGTAGATTGTCTGTAAAAAGCAAAAAAAACCCAAAAAATTCGCGCGCTGACAGAGACGATGGGCATTAAGTTAAGTACTTAAGGATCTTATCACAATAAGTTTTAACAAGGGTATTTTAGTTATACTTAGACGAAAAAACCAAATGATATCACGTTCATTCTGATACAAATCAAGCCAAAGTTCCTAATTGAAAATATTTATCTAAATGATACCTTATAGTTAGCTTATAAAATATTAGAGATAATAATATGTATATCTAGCCTTTAAAAAAACCCTAATAGCAATAATATAAAGTAGCTTTTAAGTTAGATAATGTATTCTGTACAATATTGCAACATCCTATACACAGGGTTCTGAGTATATCAAGTGTTAGCAAATACCGTAGTGTGTATGTTAATACTATAATGTTAATAAATAATAGGCATGATGACTAGGTAAAAACAAACATTATTATAATAAAATTAGTCCGTAAGTTATCTAAAAATATGCGACACGATTTTTTTTCTTTTGTTAATCAAACAACAAATGACAAAGATAAACCTTGTCAAAGTTTGGGAGTGGGGGTCGTGACGTCACCTCTCTTACAGAAGTCTATAAATAAAAATAAAAACCATTTATTGCAGGCACAGAGACCCAGTTACAAAAAATTGTAGAGTAAAATCATATAAAATAAAATGTTACACCTGTGTAAGGGGTGTAACGTCCAGTCTTATAAATAGTAACATAAAATTATACCGCACAATAGTGCCGAGTCGATATAGGTAGTAGGTACATATATTCATTTCTTATTCGCGTCCATGTGGACAGAAACCCAATGCTCAAAGGGCTCCGGAAGTCGTCAGAGACAGCCACAAGAATTTCATTGTCGGAAAGACGCAGACGCTGCCAAAACGAGGCCACCCTAGATCTAATTACTGCAAAGAAGTCAGGAACCCCCGCCTCAGCAAACATGCTCGACGCGCTGCAGCACCGCGGTAGCTTCATAAGATCATCTATACAAATACATGTATTTGTATGGCACTTGTGACGTCACGCGGAACTTTGACTGACTATATCTTCATCATTTCAATTGGGTTATTGACAAAAGAAAAAATATGTGTCTAATATTTTTGATAGTCTGACGGACTAATTATATTATTTTAGTCATCATGCCTAATAAAATAAGTAGGATATTTGATGTAGGTACCTTTTCAATACAGAACCGCTGGGGCCCATTAGAACCCATGAGTTCAGCGAAACCGCCGACGGGAACTCGGCAAGTGCCCGTCACGAACTGCAGCAAACGCGCTCTTTTCTCGTTGTCCATTTGTCGAACAAACTGTAAATAATGAGTCTGAATTATGAATTTAGATTTTAAAAGAACTTAATTACGTCACAAAATAAGTTGTAGGTATATCTGATATAAAAACATCGTGTCACAGAGTTTGTTATCGCACTCCTCCGAATCCGTTAACCCGGTCCACTCTATGGTACGGTCATGGCCCAGTGCGGGTTGCTGGATTCACATATGCCGTCTAATTTTTTTGGCTTCTGTTTAGTGAACTTCAAATGGTTTCAAGACGGGACTTATTTTTAACCGACCTCAAAAAGGAGGTTCTTAATTCGACTGTATGTTTTTTTGTTTGTATGTTACGCGATTACTCCGCCAATTGACAAGTTTTCATATTTTACAAGGCTATGAAATTCCAAAACCATTTCTTGACATCGGGATGCTCATCATTATGCTTATTTTTTCAAAATGTTTAGTGCAGTAACTGCTAAGATATTAAAAAAAAACTCTCGCCCAAGCGGTTTCGGGATTTATACTTAAAGTTCAGTTGCCAATGATAAAAAAAATACTAGCAATATAAAATGACAATTAACAGTGACAGTAGACACATAAAATGTAGTTTTTAAAATAAAATGTCAGTGTCATTTTCAAATGACTTATTTTGCTTTAGCCCGAGAGCCGGTAAGCGCAAAAAATGCAAATACTTTCCAAAAGCTGAATCAACAAATCAAAATGGTGTACATCAATACCCCGGACTCAGTCAGCAGATGGGTTTCCTGGCATTTGGTGGAGGAATCCGTTTGAATTTTAAAAGTATTCTTTTCGTTTCTTTATCTGAACAGGTAGTACCAAAGCACTACCCGTTCAGATAAAGAAACGATTTATAGATGGCGGCACTGCTCATACCTTCTCGCTTGCAGTGGCGGACGCTTCATAAAGACAGAAAGACACTGCCTACCCTAGTTCTGATAATAGATCTACTAATAATTTTTATCAATAAACAAAATAACATAAAAAACTTAAATCATAAATCAGCTCCACCTATCGAGTGCCGGTGGTATCATTAATTTATGATCGACAGGATTGCTCATCACCGATTCGCGCTGCACGAGCGCCACCCGCCCTTGCCACGGCAAAGACACAAACTATGGATCTCTTAATGTTTTGTATGTGTGCTCTCGTGGTAAGTCGTGGTCATGCGGATTTAATGTGTGTGCGTTCCTATAGCTACGTGGGCTTTGCTGACACACAATGACAAAAATCACGCACACAACTGCATGAAAAGACAGTGTCTTTTTGCTTAGCTAACACGAACAATTACGACTCGTACCGAACATTTCCGAAAGAAAGTTTGCTATGCAATGCAAATATTTTAGGAAGTATCAGATATTTAGGATTTGTTAATAGAGTGAAAAATGGATAATATTGTCTGTGAAACTTGTTCAGATGGTGTGTGTATTGAGAAAATAAAATATGATGCGTTTTCAAATTTATCTTTCGGTGAAAAAAAACAAGTTATCGAGATAGGTCGTGCTACACCGGATTTGCAATTACTACAAATTAATACAAATTAAAGGTAAAGTCTGTCGTAAATTCAATAAAAAACAATATGATTCATATCATTGGCTGACAGGTTGCATACACAGTAATCGGCTATTTTGTTTCGTTTGTCTACTACTTTCAAATAATAAAACCGTCTGGAACGACATCGGTTACAAAACATTACAAAACATCAAACGAACGCGCCGAAAGGCCACTTCGAATATCCGTAAATTGATATGTCTATAAAATCAGTCAATCTATGGATATTTGAGCTGGCATTTGGCAATTACCTACATTATCAATCGACAAGACGACGAACCAAAACCAACGTGTTTTCGGTGAGTAAAATTTTCTGCCTACCCTGTCTTAAAACTGTGTGCACGCCACTGCTCGCTTGCACACTATTGCCAGATATACTCACTCTTTAGTGTACCGTTAAATACTAATTACTGGATACCGAATACTACACAATCAGTCCTGATTTGGTTTTTTTACTGCTGTCTAGATCTACCTCTTTAGGTTGCCGAAATTATTATATTACACAAAATAATGTACGCAGGTGCATTAACAAAAGAACTTATTCATGACATGATATTTTCCAAGTAAATTTATTTTATTAAATATAATTTTGTTATACGAACTTGACGATGCTATTGCAGATATCTATTTTTATATTCTAATTCTGACATGATATTTTTTAATAATTATTAGTAATTTCTGGCATATTGCATAGTAACATACTGTTGCCGATAACGTAACTGCTATTAGTATGTTATCGTTGATAACGATAACATAACGTATTAATATGCTACTTGTTTCCAACCGGTACCTGTTGACATCCAAATTGTCACCTCAAATGACACTGACATTTATTTTTTGCTTGTATAGTATTTATTTGGTATTTAATCTGTTCTATTTTTAATTTGTTGAATCTTGATAATTTTTGGGTGTGTTTTAAAATGAATTTTAATTTTAAGAAATAATTCTAAAATTATAATAAGTATTATTAAAAGTATTGTTATCGGACGTTTTCAAGAACATGTAATATGTCTACGAAATAAAGAGAATTTGACTTTGACTTTGAACTTGGACAGCTGCAGGAGTTGTTTGTTTTAATTGACTGTCGACTGCCAATACAGTCACCAAACATTCTAAGAAATATTACATAGTTAGTATATTAAATTAACACTAATAAAATTTCTAAAAACGAATATTAGCATTATATTTATGTGTTAATATTATATTAATACTAGTACCATAGTTAAAATTTAGACAATGTATTAGAATGAATATGAAATAAAATATTGTACCATAATATTGCTACTAGTCGGTAGTACTCAGTATTTTAAAACGAGTTCCAGATTTTTTCGCTGACTGTTTTCCTGGAATTGCAAGTACAAGCCGCTATTTTAGAATCGTTTCTTTATCTGAACGAGTAGTACTACTTTAAAGCCTGTATGGCAGACCCTGTTACATATTGCAGGTGATTGGCAGTTGTTAAACTTTTTTTATATTTCCCATAGTACACCAATTTTCAGCTTTTAGAGGTAATTGCAAGATTCAATTGGGGGATATGATATTTATAATTATGGAAATAAATACCTACTCAGGATAAATATCTATTAAAATAAAAATATCGAAAACATGTATGGGTAAATCAAAATATTCTTAATAAACAAAGACCTTGCCTATATGCGAGGGAAACAGGGAATAAAAAAAATAAAAATAAAAAATTGCAAGATTCTCATTTTTTTTTTTTTTGCAATGGGTACCACCACCAAACTCTAAGGAACCTAGCTTACTGACTCCGGGGTATTGTTGTACATCGTCATGACAACGTTATACCAAAAATTCAGTTGTCAGAATGTACTTGCAATTTTTGCGCTGACCTCCCGGCCTATTTGTTGTGAATGTTGTGATGGATTGATTGGCATTGATAGTGAGAGCAACGCTAGCACTTTTTTTTCTATTGTGGCTTCAGTAAAATTGTTTGTGATTCTTAAGTTTTGCAGTTACGTCCTTTTAGAATAAGCTACTTTTCAAAACTTAATTTTACGAAAAACATAAGTCGTTTAGAAAAATAAAAAATACGTATATGTTATTTTGCAATATTCTTTCAGATAATAAATTAAACTATGCTAAAAATTTGAAATGTTGTCAATTACAAACCGATTTTGATGATTATTTTTATTTGGTAGATCATACTTCATAAGAGGTCCTATTTAAATTTTATCAAAATCGGCTGAGTCGTTTTTGAAAAATCAATAATGATGTGAAAATTACTACATCGATGATACATTGATCCGTGCAAACTAGGTATTCGAATCCTAGCCACTGGCCTGGCTTGGTTGAAGTTGGTTATGCCATTTTTGGCGAAAAATAAAGATTGTATGACGAACTAATAAACAGCGGATTAAGTTTATATTGATGTAAATGGTGGTGTTCGGTGCGGTGTAGGGTCGTAATAAGAACAAAGTACTAGAAACAGTACTAAAATAGCAAGAGACATACATCATTTTATCCAATTTTAAATATGAAATTTAAAAGGTGTTAGAAAAAGATGCACATAGGGTGTAATTTACGTAATTTCGAAGGGTTTAAATGATTGAATGATTAAATGATAATATAGATTTGAACCTTCTTCCTGCAAATAGAGGGTTTTTTTTAAACCAAATTTTAACCATTTTCACTGCAACAGACATTGTGTTTTTTTTTTGTTCCACTCAAACCGTACCCAAAGGGAAAAACGGGGCCCTATTACTAAGACTTCGATGTCCGTCTGTCTGTCTGTCCGTCTCCAGGCTGTATCTCATGAACCGTTATAGCTAGAAAGCTGAAATTTTCACAGATGATGTATACATTTCTGTTGCCGCTATATCAACAAATAAAAATAGAATAATAATAATATTTAAGGGGGGCTCCCATACAAAAAATCTAAATTTTTAGCCGTTTTTCGCTCGATATCAATAATGGTAACAGGTAGATGCTTGCTTGCAATGTAGACGCAGCAAAATATTTAGCTGCGTGCCTACTTTAATAATAAATAATCAAATTAAAATAAAATAAATATTTAAGGTGGGCTCCCATACAGTACGGAACCCTTCATGCGCGAGTCCGACTCGTACTTGGCAGATTATTTATTTGAGTAAAATTTAGCATTACTTCTATTACTTGTATTATATTAATTCTTCTGAGGTCGTACCTGCCAGAACCACAGCACCTGCTTGGTGGTGCGCGTGTAGTGTCGGTAGATGGTGTTCCGCTGCCAGTCGTCCACGTCCACCTCCTGCATGCCGCACAGCATCAGCTCCAGCTCGCGCTCGTCGAAGTACTTCAGCCATTCCAGCGGCACCACCTGCAACCGACGGCATATTACACGACTGTGCTTTGGCCCTCATTCTGAGCCCAGGGCCAGATTTAGGGGAAGGCAACCGGGCCTCCACATTAGAAGGCCACATAAATTTCATTTCATTACACATTAAATTTTGAAAAAAATAAAATCATTCAAATCCCAACATGTAAACACTAGCAAACAATTTTTCGTTTGTTTAGTTTTACCTACAGTACTTTGTAGAAAAATGACTAATTTGTTATTCTTAAATTTGGACAAAAACAATTAATCTGTATTTGTTCACTCTAATCAGGCAATCCTGTACTGTACCAGCTTTTTAAATAGTCCACTGCAGGACGTAGGCCTACCTAGGAGAGGGGCGATTGGGCCATATCCACCACGCTGGCCCAATGCGGTTTGGTCAATCCGTAAAATATTAATATTCTAAAACTTCCCGATAAAGGCTATAGATAATACTTGGAATTTACTACTCATCTTGAGGGAGACATAATATGCACTAGCTAGACTATAGTAGCGACTGTGGTAGTAACTTTAAAGTTTAAAGAACTTTTACTACAGAATCAACCCTGAAAACTGAAATCAGTAAAATACATACCAAAACATAATGAAATAAAATGGCATCAGCCTGTACAAATATTATCAGATCCACAAACAAGTTACATAATTATATGTGCATTATCTTTAACTGATAAAATGTGTTCAAGGCGTCCGTGTTTACCTCATTGAAGCCGTCCAGGAAAGCAGATGTTTGCTCTTCGATACCGCGCGTCATCCGCCATTGCGTCACTAATTGTAAATATTGCTCTTTGTTTGTCTGGAAATAGAAAGTAAATAATGTATCAAACAAAAGATAGATAAACAAACTAGAATAAATTGTAACAGTCAGTAAATACTTACTAAATAAAATGAATATAGAATAATAAGAGATAAATAAAAAGTGGGTTGGAAGGCCTTTGCTCAACGTTGAGACAGTATAGGCTCCTAATAATAATTAATAATAATAGAACACTTTTCAAAAACAATGACAAACAAAAATAAATAATTTTTCATGCGCCAAAGTATTATTTTGTTTTTTTTTTTCAGTAAGTTAACAGCTTTCTATTCGCAAGTCAGGTCGAAATTTAAATGAAACCTTTGATTAGTTACCTCATTGGCATGTTTCGGACTAAAAGATTGGTGTCAACACATGAGATGATAATGACAGATATGAGTTTACATAGTAATAATTTATCTGGCCGCAAAACACGACAGAAATAGATTTTCATAGAACTTTTGAGGGCCGCTGCTCGCATGTTTTAGGCAGTATTTACAGCAATTAATAATACTGCAATAATTGAGCATGTTTGAGAAAAGAAATATAACGTTACCTCAGTAACTCGCTCCTTATCACCTTGAGGCTTGAGCTCGTGGTGTATGACCTGTCCGAGCACCTCGAAGTCCACGCTGAACCACATCTCCAGGCCGCACTCGTCGATGTTGTTGTCCTTGATCCACACCAGCGAGTTATAGAACTCGGGGTCGATGGACTCGATGTCCTTCATCGTCAGCTTCTTGTTCAGCATCCGCTTGTAGAACGGCATCGTGAAGCCCGAGTAGATGAATCTGGAATTAGTTCACAGTAAATAACAACACATTTTTCTATGCTTATTATAGTATTTCATAAATTGAATACGTTGCTATAACCTTCGTTATGTGCCCCCATAAACTGTACTTTTTGTCTACTCATAATAACAACATAGCTAAACATAATTTTGATTATGACAAAATTTAAATTTTTAATATCATATCTGCTGTGATTTTAATTACTGTACTGTGCCAGCCTTTTAATAGTCCCCTGCAGGACGTAGGCTTACCTACAAAGGGTAATTGGGCCATATCCACCACGCTGGCCCCGTGCGGTTGGTGTATTCACATACGCCATCGAATTTCTTCTACGGACGTATGCAGATTGCCTCTTGATCACGATGTTTTCCTTCACCGAAAAGCCAGTGATGTGTAATTCCAAAATATATGTAATATTTACGTTAAAACACAAAATATACAAAATATATGTTTATTTACGGGATTTTAAGTGGGCGATTACTATTATAGTGGGGCATTAAAGCAAATATGTAGGTAAAAAACACAAAATATGCTGTTATGGTGGGTTCAAAGGTTCGAGCTGCAAAATTAAATATTTTGTTGCAATACTAGTAATAACTAGTAACAAGCAGGCTGTAGTTGTTCTTGTTGGCGACTCGAACAGGCAGTACACGGGGTTGCAACACTGGCAACAAGTTCTCACCTGCCATGGTACAGCGCCATCGCTATGAACCGTCCGATGAACTTGAAGTAGAGCAAGTGGTCGGGGTTGACGTAGCTGGCCGGGTTGATCTGCAGGCTGTAGTTGTTCTTGTTGGCGTACTCGAACAGGCAGTACATGGGGTTGAGCACCTCGTGCGACACGAGGAAGAACCACTCGCGGCTCACGCCGCCGTAGTCCAGCCCCTCCTCGCCGCGGAATATTATGTACAGTCTTCTGCGCAGCTCGTACGCGGGTAGCCTCATTATCTACAACACACGGCTCACTTCACATAACATTGTCGGAACATAGGTCAAAACACGCGCCCCTTGATAACACAGAATAAATTATAGTGTAGTACAGAAGCATCACTCATGGGCAACAAATAGCTACTCTAGCAGCGACGCAATAAAGTGCAATTCAGTTCGACTATGCGCCCACCGTTCCCGACAAACTTACACACTCATACTTTCTCTCTCATACACAAAACTTTGTCACTGCCTAGACTAGACTGTCACTGGTAACATAATTAAATCGGAGGTGACGCCGGCCGAACGTACCTAACTAGCGGAGTGACAGCCCCCTGATAATACATGCAATTTTCGTTTGGAATAAAATTTTCATATCAACTATGATGTTCAAATAAAATGTAAACCGAGTTTAAGTTTTATTATTGGCAAATAACCAATTTTCACGCAAATTTCTTAAAATCGTTGCATTTTTATTTTAAGAAATTAGCGTCGTCAGAGCAAACGTACATGTTTTCATAGAGAATCACCTGCTGCAGTGGTGCAAACTAAACTGTCGATAATAATGATGATGAAGTTCGTATAAAGTAACCTCACTACATTGTTAATGTCACTCCTTACAAAATACTCAAAAGCATGGTAGCAACGCACGAAACTTAAACCAACCAATCGACACAATGCATGCAATGCAATGCACAATGCAATGTATTTGCAACATCTGTCAGTTTAAAATCAATTATAATGAGTCATCTTTTATGTAAGACAAGTTATTTTTTATCTCCGTCTGGATATCCATATTTTATCAATACCTATTCATAGATTAAATACGAGTATCGGACTTGACATGCTCGTACATGACACATCAACAAGCTGACAAGATTGAAAGTAATCATAATAGTAAACAAATCATGTTATGAATTAGAAATATTTTTATACGACGAATTTTACGTTGCCTGATGTTAAGCGTTACGCATGCCCATGACAAGTCTGCAGAATCCATGAACATAATAATATATTATTAATATCTTGTGCGGTACAGCGATACGCTATACACTACTTATGGCTACATTATTTTGGTCAATTTTAAAGGCGCCATCGTGAATTTAATAGCAACTTATAACATTCTTTCTCTTTCAAATGCATATAGTGAAAAAGAAACAGGAACATTTTAAATTGCTGCAAAAATTACAATATTGTATTTATAAATATTATCATTTGGCTTTAGGGGTTCAATCGTGAACGCAGTAGCTTATTTTACTCGCGATGAATCACAACATTAATAATTGACGTTTGTTATCATTAAGGTACTTAGTCATAACCCATTCATCATAGACGTCTCACGACGTTGAATTCATAAAATCAGAAAGAGATAGCACTAGCTACATCGGCAATGCCCAACGAGTGTGAGCGAGACAGGAATACGAAAGATTTACAATCCAACGCTTTAGTTGATACAACTAAAGCGTTGGATTTCACAATAGCACAACTCACCTGGTGATAGGAATCCTCGAACAGAGTCTGTCTCGAGAGCGTAATTTTGATATGACTCGGAAGAGCGTTGCTCTGACACAGGTACCTAGAAAGAAACAAAAAAAAATATTGACTAAAACTCTTAAAAAATGCCTTAGGGCCTCTTTCACCATCTCCGAGTAAAGTATTGAGTAACTATTTTCCGAGTAGTGCTAATGGGCGAGTAAGAGTCCCGAGTAATATTGTTCAGTTTCACATTAGACAACCAGCCTACAAGTAACAACTCGGCGAATACCTGAATGATTGAACGAAAAATGACGTCACTCGTTCGTATTTTGTTGTCGTAACTGTCAGAAATGTCAAAAGACAACTTTTTTTTTTTCTTCTTTCGCCATTAGGGATATTTTGCGGTCGGCGCATTTGCCATGTTCGAGTTCAAATGTAAACATTATTTTTAACTATTGACATACAAAAAAACTGGTTATGCCACGTAAGATGCTTTTTCGCTACCTAAGATATTTTACTAAAATGTCATTAATTTTAAAAACAGTGTTTAACGGTTTCGCACACAGTTGGAATATGTTTTTTTGTTAAAAACATCAATATTTAGAAATTTGACTTTAATATTTATTTCGTTTCAAATTTATAACAGAAAAATAAATTTATGTAATATGATAATTGAGTTCAAATTTAGCTTATTTGGCCTAACACTTTTGTCAGCTATTAATGGATCAGTTATGGTAGCACAAGAAATAACACGCGCTCAAAACGTGTGATTTATTCGTGATATTGTGATTCTCTATTTACAGAGCGGCTATTTAGTTTTTTTTCCTGTAGTTATACATATTAGCTTGTTTTTTTTTAACGAAAAATTTTTCATGTTACCTATGTGAGTACCTAATACATACAGGAATTATTTTAACCACATAGGTGTATACACATATTTTTTTTAGTACCTACGGCGAAATCTGGCGAAAATATCTTATCTATCGAGTTTGTAAAAGTCACGAATCCTTGAAATTCGTTGATATGTTCTAAGTCCTCTTAATTGATCTTGGATAAATTCTCTATAATATATAAGCAAATCTATAGGTATCAGGTAGGTATCAATTTTCTGAAAAACAGTATCCACAGTACAGCCCAAGCTTGAATAATAGACATACGTTAAAGTCTTCATAGTGTCTTACTCGTCAGTTAACACCGCTATAGGGTAGATGAAGTAGCAAGTAAGTTACAAGCCAGTTTATTTGACGAATAGCGCTACTCAGAGATTATGAAACTGGTGTGTACCGATACTTGCCACTTTAGTCGGCGAGTAGCTTACTTGGGACTTTACTCGAAGATGATGAAAGAGGCCCTTATAATAATATGTACAATTTACGCACATTAAATAATTATTTTTCACAAAAAATCGCTACCCTGGCTTCCACCGTGTAAGGAATTCGAATAATTTGCACGAATCGATGTGACATCCATGTACATTTTTGTTGATTTATCAAAAACAGCTCAGCCGATTTTGATAAAATTTAAAAGAAACCACTTCGGAAGTATACTCTTTCGAACTAAAAAAGATTTTTTTAAATCGGTTCACAATCGGCGAAAATATCGATGAACATTTATATAATACACAAAAAGAAAACAAACAATACATACAGACGAACATAGTACCTCCTCCTTTTTGGAAGTCGGTAAAAATGTCTACAGAGCAATTAATTTCATTGTAAAACACATTTATAATAGTGGTGCAGTGAGTCTCAAACTAAGCACGAAGCTTGTATCTTAGGGCTCGAGTGCGATGAGCAGTAAATAATATAATGGGATAGATGCACTGATTTCGATCTGGTCACCGATGTCAAAATTATTGCATAAATAGATAATAAGTTTAAAAGTAGGTATTATTTTGACATTAAAATTGTCTACATAATCATTCAAATTCAAAGTTGCCAAAAAAGATTGTTGCCACTAAGATGGCCACAACCAGCATGAGCGCCGGGTGGGGGTGCAAGGAGTGCACTCGCACCCCCATCAGTCAGTAAAAAAAGTAGATAGAAAAAAAACATCTTTAGTATGTGTACGTGTACGTGCGTGCGTGGAGTGCGTGTGAAAAACCGACAATGAATAATACCTAAATTGACTAAGTTTCCATCTAAAGGAGCGCTCGTAGGCGCGCGGCACGCCGTACGCGCCCTGCGGGCCCTTGGGCGCGCCGGGCCGCGGGTCCTGGAATGTGGTGGTGCGCGTGTTGTGGTCCACGAAGTAGCGCGTGCCCTCCTCCGTGAACCGGATCTCCCAGCCCGGCGGCAGCGCTTCTTCTAACGCGCTCACTTCTTGACCCTACGAATATTCACATTAACTTTTTTTATTGTGTTTCGTAGATTACAAAATACAAAATTGCAGGGTTTTTTGTTTACCTTGTACTAAGCGGAAAGGGGGTTATTAAGATCATCATTATAAACTATTTTTACTATGGGGCCAAACCGGAATTCGAGATAAAAATCAGCTGTTCCATCCAAAACTAGGAAACGACAAAATATATGAAACAGCTAATTTTTTACCCAAATTCCGGGTTGGCCCCATTATAAAAGTTATTCATAATGATAGTCTCAATTACCTCCTTGCGGCTTAGTACACATGTTCTGGATAACCCTGTATTGAATATGAAACTATGGATATAGTCCGAATTGGCGGATGTGATGTTAGCTACAAGCTGCGGATAGTCAAATCTCGACTGAAGCTCGCTTAACAGCTGCGCGAGGATTGAGTTATTCGCAACTTGTAGCTAACATCACAACTGCCATGATTCGAGCTATACCTGAGTGCGCGGGTCCTCCCACTGCGTGGTGCGGTTCTTGTGGTTGACGTAGTAGACGCGACCGTCGGGCTGCACGCGCCGCTCCCAGCCGGCCGGCAGCGCGCCCAGCTCGTCCGCGCTGCCGCTCGCGCTCGCCGCGCCGCTGCCGCTGCCACCAGCCGCCGCGCTGCTGCCCGCTGAAACCACACACGACACCACTAAATTAATATACTCCTTACTTTTTATGGTTCCGTACCCAAAGGGTAAAAACGGGACCCTATTACTAAGACTCCGCTATCCGTCCGTCTGTCTGTCTGTCACCAGGCTGTATCTCATAAACCGTGATAGGTAGGCAGCTGAAATTTTCACAGATGATGTATTTCTGTTGCCGCTATAACAACAAATGCTAAAAATAGAATAAAATAAATAATTAAGGGGGGCTCCCATACAACAAACGAAATTTTTTTGCCGTTTTTTGCTCCATATTAATAAAGGCAACTGGTAGACTCTTGAAATGGGGCTAAGGGGGTTCCCATAGGGTACGGAACCCTTCGTGGCGAGTCCAACTCGCACTTAACCAATTATTTATATTTTGGCGTCGCATTGTTTATGCATTTGCCAGTGTCAAGTATAAGTTTCCAACATTTGTGATATTTTATCAAAATAGTCACAGTCATAGTCCACAAAAGTCGCGGTCAAGTCCAAGCATAGTCCAAGTCATACCTCAGTAAAGCAGTGGAAACTTTTCTAGCGGCTTCTATGGAGATTAGATAACAACACGATACACCACATTATATCACTTGCCAACACTCATGCACGTAATTCAGCTCATAATCAACGAAATACCTCAATTTTCACTTATAGAAACACAATTAGACTTTAGACTGGCGCGGTGGCTCAGTGGTTAGTGACCCTGACTTCTGGATCAAAGAGCCGTGGGTTCGATCCCCACCCAGAGCAAGCATTAGTGTGATGAACATAGGTGTTTGCCCTGTGTCTGGGTGTTATCTAGGTACTATCTATATAAGTATGTATTTAAAATATGTATATGTAGTATATCAGTCTCTGGCAGCAAGCTTTGCTTAGTTTGGGGTCAGAGACCGTGTGTAAGATGTCCCCTAATATTTATTTATTCAAAATTTACAAGTTTATACAAATTAATACAATGCGGGGACGTGACTTTTCCGCGTTCCCGCCAAAACTCCTTTACTTATTTGTTTTTATCTAGCCTCAAGTCGAAAGTTTTTGACCAGTGCGTGCGTGTTGTCAGTGAAGACTTATGGACAGAAACGTGGTCTCTCACTATGGGCCTTATTTAGTAAGCTCCAAGTAGCCCAACGAGTAACAAAGAGGGCGATGCTTGGAGTAACTACGAGATCGAATCAGGAATACCCATAACCAACCCCTTTAATTAGCGGCAAATTGTTCGAGCCGTTGCGTTGCTTGGAGCCATGGACGTACTTGGAGCTGACTATGTTAGTGTTCTAGATCAAGGGGAACACGGATAAAAAAATCCCCATTTTACATTAATTTCCGAGACTACTGTTATTTTTTTAATATTAAATGAAATTTATTGAGAAGCGCAACTCGAGAAGTCCACTCACTTAATAGACGTTTGATTTAATAAGACTAAGATATTAAAATATATGAGCCTATGGCCAGCATTTTGCGTCCAATGGCTAAAATAATGATAAATTAAAAGTAGCTTTATATATATATATATATATATATATGTATAAAAGCAATTTCGTTCCTCTCCTCTGCCGAGGTAAATGCAAGAATAGCGTACGAAAATCGAAACAGGTTTAGCACCCAATTAGTGACTCAATGTGAGTACCTATTCGCACATTTTAGTGTGTGAGTGCCGTGACTCTTCTAAGATTCATAAAATACACTACTGCGTTTTTTATCGATAGCAACTAGAGAATAGAACAAATTGCTATATGTCCCTAAACATCACGGCCTTTTTAAAGATCTGACTGAAAAGTATATCTTAATTAAGTCTGCATCATCTTTGACGATATCGTTGCTTACCATCAATCGAGATGGTGATTAATCGCGGACTTCTTCAAAATTTAAAAAAGTTAAGCCTTCTTTACACGCGTGGATACCAACTAACTTCTCTATGTGATATGATAGAGATAGTATGGGAAGAGGAAACGTAATTAATTACAGCTATAATTCAAAGATCATAGTGCCATGCTAAATTCAAAATTAATTTACAGACAAAAACAATAATGTGATAAGTAGCATATAAAGGAATCGGAGGTTATAAATAACATAATATCGAATGACCTGCTACTATGATTATCTTGATTATCGCAGTACTAAACTAAGCTTAGCTTTCGTCTTTGAAATCCGTGCTCCCCTAAAAAATCGACAAAAAGTCGTGTTTTATTTAATGATTTTATTCGACGAATCTAGAATTGTTTTAAGTATCAGATCATTGTCTCCAAATTAGTAATAACATTTCGATTAAAAATTACAACAATATACAGGGTCACAGGTATTTAACGCAAAACCTTTTAAGGGCGGGTCTAGTACATCTAGACAAACAACATTTGCACTACGACTTTGGTGCGAGTCGAAGCGGGTTTTCCACGTGCTCGTAAAAAGATTATAAAATTGATAAATAGAATACATTCTTATTTTATCCTGTTAATAATAACACAAAACCAGTACATACATAATAAAAATAGTATATAACCGTTACGTAACAATTTGAAAAATGCCGATAAATTTCGGGTCAATATGACCCGGTGTCACAGTCCGCGTAATTATTTTTGCGTCAACGGCGCCTATGACCCTGTATAAACAGACTTCTCACAAAGTTTGCTACGAGGGTCAAACTGAAAGTTCTTAGAACTGGCCACTTATAAACAATATAATAAAAAAATAATTCTATAATTTGAAAATAGAACTCTTTGCCAATATTACTGAGTATATACTTCATTCATTTGTCATTTGTTTTACGATTTGGCGGCAAATTGAAAATTGTCTGTGTCACGTCAACATGAATTTAACACGAGAAAATTTTCGTGCAATGATTTTTTATGACTTTCGATGTCATTTAAGTCAACAAGAAAGTTATGATAGACTACGATTGGCCTTTCACGATGAAGCCCCATCTCGTGCGACTGTTTACAACTGCCCCCCGACCGCCTAAGCAATAGCAATCGTAATAGCAATCGTTTATGACTTCATTTTAGACATTTGGCACCGCCTATGTGACGTTAGCCATCAAAATTGTTCATTCAACGATTGCTTTCGCAATCCGCGCAAAGCAATTGATGGCTAACGTCACATAGGCGGTGCCAAATGTCTAAAATGAAGTCATAAACGATTGCTATTACGATTGCTATTGCTTAGGCGGTCGGGGGGCTGGTTTAATGAGTTTAAACGTGGTCGCACTAATCTCACTGATGATTTACGTGAGGGACGGCCTTCTACGGCGACGACTGAAGATAACATCTGTGTTGTGCGGCGTATGATAGAGACTGACAAAAGAGTGACCTATCAGCAGATTCGGACAAGCTTAGGCATCGGTATGAGTCAAGTGCACAAAATCCTACACGAACATTTAGCGGTCAGGAAGCTTTGCGCCCGGTGGATACCTCATAATTTGACTGAGGCTCAAAAACTCCATCGTGTGGATTGGTGCCGTAAAATGATTGAAAGATTTAACGGAGGTGACTCAAATGCTGTGTTCGACATACTAACAGGTGACGAAAGCTGGATTTACTGTTATGATCCTGAAACCAAAAGACAATCTGCTCAGTGGGTGTTTCCTTTCGAGGAGTTGCCAACTAAAGTGAAGAGAGATCGAAGTGCGGGGAAAAAAATGGTGGCCTCGTTCTTTGGAAGGATAGGTCATTTCGCGACAATTGTGTTAGAGGATCAAAAAACAGTTTCTGCAGAATGGTACACTACCAATTGTTTGCCACTTGTCTTGGAAAAAGTTCGAGAGAAACGACCTCGCAGTAGGATCCTCCTTCACCACGACAACGCCTCATCGCACACCGCCAAGCGAACGATCGACTATTTGGCGACATCAAACGTTGAATTACTGGGTCACCCGCCGTATAGCCCCGACCTCGCGCCTTGTGATTTTTATTTATTTTCAAAAATTAAAGAAAAACTTAAAGGAAAGCGGTTTATGAATGCTGAAGAAGCGGTGGCTGCGTATCGCGATGCCATTGAAGAGACCCCTAAGGACGAGTGGGCAAAGTGCTTTTCCCAGTGGTTCCATCGCATGCAGCGGTGTATTGACGTGAATGGACAATATTTTGAAAAGATATAATAAAACTAATAACTGGCTAATGTAATCAGTTTTTGATTTTCTAAGAACTTTCAGTTTGACCCTCGTATTATCGACGAACTGTCGAAGGCGAAGGCTACTACCGCAACCGCTGAACCGTAAGATTCGGTTGTTCAATTAGAAGCAAGGAACTTGCATGCCCTTTCATTTCGTCCGACCTTGGACGACTTACAGGTGACCTAGTTTCCATTCTTAATTATATTTAACTGTAGCATTAGACATCTGCTGTATTGTACAGAAAGAACCTTTTTTTTGGTTGGTTGAGTGTTCTCGCTTTGTCGACTTTTGATTATTTATCAATCTCGATTGAAGATATTGTTTGATTTTACATTGTGTACGTAATAAACACTAAGATTTATTTGATTAAAAAATATATCTGTATATTTTTACATAATAAGGAACGGATGTCAAATATTATCATAAAATAGGCATACAGTATATCAAAGCAACGTAAGCAAAAAAGAATTAGGAAGATAAGATTGTAACTGTTTCAATAGATAACCCAACCGAGTACCTACTTGAAAAATATATCTTTCTATAAATACTATTTTTGTATTTATATAGGTTAGTATTACTTCAATTTTGTAGAATTTAACTGATCAAAAGCGTGTCAATCGACGATGTTTTAAATTCTAAAATAATGGTTTGGTTGGGTAGTTTGTTTGTTAGAGCGGGATAGTGACCATAGCAGAGCAGGTCGGCTATAATTCAAAAGTAGAACGGCTACAATGGTAGAGCAGGAAGTTTCAATTCTAGAGCAGGACGGTAACGAGTTGTCTAGAATGGTAGAGTAGGACGGTTACAATAGAGTAGTTGACTGGTATTGAATTAGTAAAAGTATAAAGATTAATCATTATTCATTACTTCATTAGGACCGCAGGATCGCGCTGGATGCAAGCTGCTACCGACCGGTCTTATTGGAGATCTATAGGGGAGGCCTATGTCCAGCAGTGGACGTCCTATGGCTGATGGGTGGATGGATAAAGATTAGTGAAATCTGCAATGAATTATGTTTCGTAAACCGAAAAAATAATTAAAATTGGCTAATCAAGTCCTGAGATATAAGCTTATAAAGATTTTGGTAGGGATAGAGAGGGGATGTCTTGTCTCTTTCCCGCAAAGCATTACATAGTATGGCGAATGTATGACAGTGACACTTACGGGCAGTGACGTCATAGTCTGCTATAGTGCGCTGTTTGACTAGCAAGAATGTAAATATGCTTGTAACTTCTTTATTTCCAAGTTGATTTTATTTCTGTTTTTGTCAATCGGCTCTGTTTATAGTCAGCTGTTACAAGAGGAGATCAAAAAAATATTGTCAACTAGCCTATTTTAGAGCACGACGGTTTACAAGATTGTTACAAAAGTAATAATGCAAAAAAATATCGAGCTTAGGCCATTACATTGTACAGTATTCAATTATTTGTTTTATTAGTTACTAGCGTCCCGCCCCGGCTTCGCACAGGTGTATTATGCATATAAACTTTCCTCTTAAATCACTCTATGTATTAAAAAAAAACGCATCAAAATCCGTTGTGTAGTTTTAAAGAAATAAGCATGCATGGGGACAGACCGCGGGAAGCAACTTTGTTTTATACTATGTTGTGATGGAAAATGATTTTTCTATAATTTTCTTTCACAACAATCTTCATTCAAAGGAATTTCATATTTTCGGATCTTATTATCTTTTGACATTGCTTGTATATATATAGCGGCGTGATGACGGCCTCGAGCAAAAATCAATATTAGAAATTGAAAAAAAAAAAACAAATATTAAGCATTCAATGCGGTTGTTTTACTCTGCGCATTTATTAACCATATTTTAATGATTTTTTGAGCTACTGTTGTACACGATCTGGTCCCACTTTGCAAGATCTTCTTTAAAGTAGAATTGTAACCACTGTTAAGCTGTTACAATTTTAGTGCAGGTACAGTAGGATGGTTACAATACAGTAGGATGGTTACAATGCTAAAACAGGAAATTAACAATAGTAGAACAGTATAGTATCTCCTGTAGAATAGGATGATATAATGGTAGAGTAGGACAGTTAAAAAAGTAGAGTAGGGCGGTTACGTTAGTCAAAGTCAAAATATTTATTTTGCGGAGATATGGGTAAAATGAAGGTGTTAAATTTTGATAGAACAAGATACTAATAATGGTAAAGCCGCTTATAGGCCGAATCATACAACTTGGCGGCTGTGATGTTAGCTACAAGCTGCTGACAGCCCAATCCTGACTGAAAAAATATAAAGTTTGTCTGAATCTGAAACTCACATCAACAATTTTGCGCAAGAATTGGGTTACCCACACCTAGCTAATATCACAACCGCCAACTTGTATGGTTCGGCCTATACAATGATTGAGAGCGACAGTGGACACAATCGAGTGGAGCGAGCGGGACAGGTTAGAGTTATAGATAGGAAATGGTTATGCCCGGGCCACACTGCGGAAAACGTCAACGGTAACGTCAATGCCTTTCATCGCGATAATTAATATTGCGTTTATTTTAACGCCATAGAGTGAGTGGCTACACTTGTACCGCCACTTGAGTTGTCGGCTAACGTTGAACGGCAATGTGAATGCCGTTGTCAAATTATCGCGTTGATTGGTGACACATACAAAAGACGACAATCATCGCGATTATTAAGGGCATTTCCTATTAGAAATTTTATTTGGCATGTATTTTGACTATTTTTATTTTTTATTGACTTCTTAATTAATTTAATGACTTTTGTTTTGATTGTATTTGTTTTTTGAATCTTATGTAATTAATGTGAGATGGATGTAAATTTTTGAAAAATCGTTTCAATCTCAATAAAATAATTTAATTTTTAATTTATAGGCCGACCGCTTAACACGCGTAACGCCTGCGCGGTAAGAAGGGAGCGGGGGGAGATGTTACCGGGTGGGTGACAGGGGTACGCGGAGCAGAGAGCTCACGTCTCACCCCTCTCACCCATCCGGTAACATCTCCCCCTGCTCCTTTCTTAACCGCAGGCGATACGCGAGTTAAGCGGTCGGCCTATAGTATGGCCCGGGCTTTAGAAGGGTGGTGTAATGTGGATTACCTGAGGGAGGCTGCGCGGGCGGCGCGGGCGGCTGCGTGAGCGCGGGCGGGGGCGCAGCGGAGGCGGTGGCGGGCGCGGGCGCGGGCGGCTCGTGGTCGGGGTCGGCGAGGTGCGGCGGCTGCGGGTGCGGGTACAGGAAGCGCTGGTTGCCCTGCGCCACCACGTGCCGCCGCTCGCCGCGCCAGTGCTGGAAGCGCGCCAGCCGCTCCGTGTCGGGCCGCTGCCACGTGGTGGTGCGCGTGTTGTGGTCCACGTAGTACACGCGGCCGCGCGCGTCGCGCCGCACCTCCCACCCCGCCGGCAGCGGCTGCGGCCGCTCCCACGACGTCGACCGCGTGTTGTGGTCCACGTAGTACCTGCACGCACGATCGATACCGCATTCAAACCTCCCGCAAGGACAACGTTCACGAAATGCTACAAACAGAAATATCGTCTATGCCTGCCGATTATCTTGGCCTCGATATTGCATCTATTTAATGTTCAGGACCCTGATTCAGTGTCCTCTAATGTAACGTAACTTAAAGGACCTTGCGGAATCAGGTCCCATTCGACATTCAGGATGTCGATTATAATCGACCTCTGGGACCTGATTCCGTAAGGTTTTTTAAGATGAATCTATTCTAATTGATTGAAACAAGACAATAAACTAAATCCCATGGTAATTTTTGGACGAGCGACTCCGAGCGAATTTAAAAGCGTGTTCAGATTAAGATAACACTGACCTTAGCATGCGTTTTACAAAACCCCGTCACAGAAAGTGGTACACGCTATAACAATAAATAAAGTAACCGTTGTCGTTCATAGACATTGCACCTATCTCGTTTCCTAATAGGTCCTCGACAGATAAGCGACAGACCTAATAAGGAAAGAAAAATACAAACAGAAGTCAAATTAAGTCGTAGCATAAGAACGGCCCTGCCCCACAAATGCAATAGATAGAGAAACGGACTGTATAGGGCGACGCGGGATACTGAAATACAAGTTGGAAACGTACATGGCTCATCGATAGCAAAACATAGTCTTCTGTTACGTCCTTCCACCCTTGTCAAACAAAGTCGCACTACGACGACACCTCGTCTATCGTGTGACGTAATATATGGATGGTCCCAAAGATATTCACCGTTGTCTGTAGACGTGTATCTAACTCCCAAACGGCAGGCAAAGGCTCCTCGGCGGCGTTGGAAGGCACCTCCTGATACTATCAAAAGATATTCACCGTCGTCCGTAGACGTCGTATCTCATCTCCCAGCCGGCAGGCAGAGGTTCCTCGGCCGCGTTGGGGAAGGCGGCAGCGGCGGGCGTCGCGGGCTCGGCGGCGGGCGGCGCCTCCTGGTGCGAGGGCCCCGCCTCTGCGCCGGTCGCCGCCGCAGCGCCCGCGCTCACCACCGCACCGTTACTCATCGGCGGCGGACCCGGCGGCGGCTGAGGATAAACACGAATTTACTAATATTTTACAAGCTTTTATTTATGTTCTTTTTAAGGTTACGAGATAAATAAATATATCATCATCCCGACGTTTCGACCAAGTCGAATCGTGGTCACGGGTAGACTGTATATTGAAAAGCGAAACAGATGGTACCGCCAATTAAACTTGAACTTCAAAAATTTACACTATGACACACTACACTGACGGTAATCTACGAGTATTATCTACTTATTTATCTTGTAATAATTTTAGTGCGCGATTAGTCCCGTAGTATATAGTATTAAAACTTTTATTTAGTTTCACCTGTACCGATGTCTGTCATCAAATCTTGAAAATTAAATGTGATCCACTTCCCGGTTACCGATTGAGCTGAAATTTTGCATACATGCGTAAATCGCGTGACAATGCAATACTATGATGACATGGTGCTTATCTGATGATAGAGCTGGAAGGTGTCCAAAGGAACTTAGCTATGAAACGAAACAACCTCATCGGGTTTGGGCTCATTTGAATCGTCTTGACCAGTAGTTTGTCTTTTAATAGAAAACAGGGTCTGGTGATGGAGCTGGAAGGTGAAACGACGCAACTCCATCGAGTTTCGGCTCGTTTGATTCGGTCACCGGCCACCCACGGTCACCCATCCCAAGACTGAACGTTGCTTAACTTCGATGATCGCTAACGATCACCTAGTCAAACTACGCTATGAGCGCTACCTAGGTTAGTTTCATGTTTTCTGTACTGTATCAGTTATCACTGTGGAGTACAGCACTGTAACAGTTACATCTGTACAGTACATTTACACACACAATTGTAAAATAAGCAAGTATTGAGATATTTATGAGATGGTACAAACACAACTCACTCTCAGTTCTCGCTGGGATCGTAGCATGGACCTCAAAGCCTCGGGGTTGTTACGCATCCTAATCCTGGCTCGGACGCCTTCATTCAGGGGGGTGTGAGAGTTGCTCGCTTCAACGAGTAACTCCCGCGACTGACTCAGTATCGACGGATCAATTCTCAGGCCATCTAAAAATATCACTAACTCTGCGGCTTTCACCTCAGATGTTGCACTGGATGAGTTTTCTTGGGACACAGTTTTCATCAAATCTGAAAAAATTTATTTTGTCATGTATCTATCTACATATATCAATCTGCCTTTGTTTGGGTGCACTGCCGTGCACCCAAACAAGTCGAGCACAGCCGTAAGCATACTTTTCCCGAAGCCATTCAGGCCATTTTCAACCCCCTGTAACTTTGGTCTGGATAAAGCTAGACGCCTGATTTTTTTACCATCAAGAGAACGTCATATAACAAAAAATATTTCTAAATTTCATCAAAATCGAAACAGTCATTTAAGAATTATTGCTAGTAAAAGTTCTTTGATTTTGTCACTGACACACTCATACGCTCACTCACTCAACGATCATCATAATTCTAAGGTACTTCTAGCAGACATACAAGCTTGTAATTTTGATGACCGTTAACATTTAGCCTAAATAGCAAGGAAAACATCAAACATACATTAATTTTGGTCTTGTTTTCCTATTTTAGTATCTACACAAATAAGTTTGTAATCCTAATTGTAGTACGTGAAATAGGTGATTACCAAGATAACTTTGCGGTTTTGACTTCGGTTTCAGTTTATGTCCCTGCTAGATTCAAATTTTTAATCTCTAGGGCAAGGGTAGGGCAGGTGTAGGCTAGTAATAGGGTAGAGAGCGCGGTGGGGCATGGTGGCGTGGTGCTGGCGTGGTGGGGACGTGGTGGAAGCGTAGTGCGGGCGTGGTGCGGGTATGGTACGGGCGTCATAGGGGCTTGGCGGGAGGGATACGGTGAAGACTCAGTGGGGCCGCGGTGGGGGCTTGATGGGGGCTCGGTGGGAACTGAGTGGGAGTGCGGTGGGGGCATGGTGGGGACTCAGTGGAGCTACAGTGGGAGCGTGATGGGGGCGTGGTGGGGGCGCAACGAGGGCTTTATGGGGGCTCGGTGGGGAATCAGTAGGGCCGCGGTGGGGCGCCGTAGAGGGCAGGGTAGGGACAGGGTAGAGCAACCCACGGTATTGGTGATAAACCATCACTAACAAAAAGAAGTGAGATCCCAACAAAAACATGGCATGTAAAAAGTACAACAAGTCGAGCAACAATTCTTCAGTAAAAAGTGGTGAGATCAAAATGTAAGCACTAGTCGGTTTACTTTTTACTGAAGAATTGTTGCTCGACTTGTTGTACTTTTTACATGCCATGTTTTTGTTGGGATTCATTTGTCTGGTATAATCCGCGCCACACAAGTCGGCAGATGGGAAGTTGTCGGCAGATGGGAAGTTAGCCAAAGATGACACTTCACCGTGATTCGTTAATTAATGCGCATGTGTGCACAACACCGACGCAAGTGATGAAGTGGTGAGCACGGGCGTAGGGAGCGCGCGGGAGGTATGAGGTCTCGTCTCTCTGGCTCCCGCTCATACCTATATTTTGCTTTTTGCGCTACTTTCTGCGCCTAACTTCCTATCCGCCGACTTGTGTGACGCGGACTATAAAACTTCTAAGAAGTCACCCTTTCTCACATTTTAAGATTGAATTATAGTAAGCAGTAATAGTAGAATGGTAGTTTTAAGTGGAAAGACAAGCACTAGCACGCTAACTCTCCTGAGTGACAGGAGAGTTGCCTTGCTAGATAAGTATCCTACAACATGCAAATAATAACATTCAGTGTAGCATATCCTTCAAAAATATTGTTGAAATGACTGTCACTGAATTGGACAGAAATCAATAGTAATAGTTTAATTCTAGCTGTAACTAGAAACCTTACCAATTGACAATTCCACATTTTCACATTTGCCATTAAAAAATAGTAAAATCTTCAGTAGGTTGACTTTTTTCTCTCCAATAATATTGTCTTTCCTAAAGCTATGGTAGTCGGCGAGGCGGAACAGAAGCTGTGACCTTGGAGTCACCAGCACTGTGAGGTCTTCCTTCCATTTTGGATGTAATGTATTTCTGATCACTTCTGTTCTTCTTGATATTTTGTCATCTATTACCACTTGTAGGTATGGGTTTGGTTTGAACAGTCCTGAATTCTTTATATTTGCCGATTCAACTAAAACAAAAACAATAAGTTAAGGATGTTTAAGAAATCAATGACAATGGTCAGTGTTGCTGTTTATAAAACATCAAATATTGGTGTCAATAAATGTGTGATCAAATTACTTAATTGGAACCTGAGCATTCACAACATCCATATAAACTTAAGGAAATTGCATTGGTTAGCAAGTCAAATTCTTTCTTTGAGTATTTTGATAATTATTATAGCTCATAAAATAGTTTTGCATCATGTAACAAAATAAATTATACAATACAATAAAACTTTATTATACCAAATATTTGTAAATTTATCACTTATCTACACAAGATTTTCATCTAAGAGTTTTTTTGTTTAAACCAGTGCATATAGAATGACTTACATCTTAATTTACTTGTTCTTTCTTTTCATTCTGTTTCTCTAAATTAACTAAATGTTAACAGATACTAACTAATTTAACATGTTCAATAGGCCCAATTTTAAAGACGCCATCGTAATTTTAATAGCAATTTAAAATGTTGCTGTTTCTTTTTCAGTATATCAATTTGAAAGAGAGAACAATATTATACATAGCTATTAAAATTACGATGGCGCCTATAAAATTAGGCCTATTATGTTGCTAACATAATATTACAATACAATATGTCTACAATAGTATAGTGTGACGAATGATGACTCAATATTTTTATTCCACTAATTCCACTATGGATATTCCATTATATGTTGCTGTTGAATAACTCAATGAGTTTGATGCTAACATCTATGTTATCAATGTTGACAATAAAAGTTATTGCAACATCAAGTTCTCTAAAGCTGATAAAGTTTTCCAAAACAAATTAAAATAAATGCACTTTTCATAATTTTGCACACAACACTAAAGCTAAAATTTAGAATCAGAAGTACATCTTTATTTCAGCTACAGTTTGCTAAGGACTTATTGGTAGATTTTCAACAAGAATCAATGTGATTTGATATTCATGTATAAATTGTTTAGTTGTTGATTGATATAGGTAGTTGAGTAAAAAAATAAAATATATAGAAATCAAACCATATGGTGTGTTAATTGACTTTTGTTCTGGAACTCTTCAAATGTATATCAAAAGGGCAATTTTACCTGTCAGGCTGAGCTGATGATATGTCGAAAGGGAGATGGGTGTTGTAAGGCTCTGTATGTTTTCAGTCATAATGAATATTTTATATCAATTCATAATAAGGCATAATCATACAGGTTCATTTGTGGAATAATACCTGAAAATAAAGTTAATATTATAACATTTCCTGTTGAGCTGTATTGCTAATATTTGCAAACGATACATTTGGTATCATGTATTCCAATGAAGGATTATATTTTTTTATTGATAGAACAATGGCTATCGTCATCATCAGGTCATTACAGCCCACTGCAAGACATAGGCCAATATGTTATAGGCCGGATCAAACATCTTGGCAGCTGTGATATTAGCTACATGTTGCACGAAACCCAATTGTCACATAGCTGTTAAGTGAGCTCCAGTCAGGATTGGGGTAATCTGCTGCTTGTAGCTAACATCACAGCCATCAAGATGTTTGACTCTGCCTATACTACAGAAGCATCCAGATTTAGATATAACAACTCTTAAGGTACTGATTAAAAAATTTACTTAAAAATCAGATAATTTAATATTGTTTAACTGTACAAATCCCAGCTTGACCCTGCAGTTTTATTGCTAAAACATGGTTAAGATAAATAGCTTAAAGTTGTAATAGTATGGATTGTTTGTTATATACTTAATAGTAAGAATAATCAGAGCGACATTTTCAACAAGAAAACGAAAAAGCTCTTTAAAATTGATTAAAAAAAAATAGTAAGTAAGAATGTTCTGTATTTCTAATGTTAGGTACTTAATTTATGATGAAATGTTGAAGATATAATCTAATTGTAGTAGCTATGCAAGGATAATTATCCTTTATCAGAGGTATCCATTTTGTACAAAACACCTTTTGCCTTTACTTGCTTGTTATCAGTCTCATGTAGGTACTATTAATTTAATTATCTTTGTAGATAGAATGTTCAAGACTTTGTATTTTCATATAAACTAAAGGATATTGAATCTCTTTAAACTAAGGTAACAGTCAAATATAAAATAACACAATTAAATATTGATATGTTTATAGTGCCTTTATCTTTTACCTTTCAGCGAGTGTATATTTAATGCAGGTATTTGGTTCTAGAATGAAGTATTTTTTAATGAAAAGGATATTGATTGATTATAGTATATAATTATCCACCTACAGAATAATAAAAAGAGTAGGTTAGACAAAACAATTGATCAATTGGACAACAATGATTATTTCAAAATAGATGTGAACAAGTACAATGTAACAAGTTGTAATATAATTTTAAATTAGTTATTGAAAAAACTGCAGCTCTTAGTATAGCTACATACGAGCTGACGACATATTAACATTACATTTATAGTAGGTAGGTTACTATAAATTTAGAAAAAAGTTATTAAAACCTTTGTTGTCAACAGGAAAATAAAATTCAATGTGTGACCCCATGATATAGGTAGGTACCTAATGAACAGATCGAAACATCACAGTTCTACACAAAGCTGTGAACAACTTGTGAAACATGTTTAAATAGCTGAGCTAAAAAGTAAGGTGCATTACTTCGGCAGAACATGTAAGCAGGAGTATCCCAAACGCTTTTTATGCGACGGAGCTGGGGATGAGTCAGATACCAAGATATCTTAGAGTTTCCATAGTACAAAGAATTACAAATATAACGTAATAATAATTAATTCTCTTCATATTTGAACTTCACGAACTCTGTAAATTATCTCACGTACCTCTTATCTTCTACGAGGAAGCAGGCAAATAACACTGCATTGCATCGCAATACACACACTATTAACTATATTTTTCAGGCACAAATCTCTATAAACTTATAAAATTAAGCATTCAACCGAACTAAAATAGTGTATTTTTGCAAAATAAATGCAATAGATCCTCTAAAACTGATTTTATTTCATTGATTTCGAGATCACAAAATACATAGGACTTCACAGAATAGAAAACTAAAGCTTAGGGTTGCTAGCTCGCAATAGCTACCGTGATCTAAAAAGTCAGCTTGTCTTGTATTGAGCTAGTTTTCAAAACGTGGTGCTAAAACCACAGAGTTCAACAGCTCTGTGGCTAAAACACTCAAATTCTTCGATTCGATACGCTCGAAAACTTTCACTCTTCAAAAACAATCAAAGAAAAATGTTTTATTTTCGCAAAAGTCATAAATACTACATTTATTGTAAGGTGCCATACAATGAAATTTTACCATACCTAGAATTATGCGCCTGATCTGGCTAACATCATTGATCAAGCCATGATCAAGCAATGTTCATTGGCAACCCTGCTCGTATAGCTAACTGACAGCAGTAATATGTCAAAGTTACTTTTTTTTAGCTTAGCATTTAATATTACATGTATTTGCCAGCGCGTTTAATATGACAATAGGTACATTCGTGTTGGGCTCGATGGCCTTTTTTTGCATTATCGTTTATGTAAATCGTTCGGTTTGGGACTTTCGCCCATTTCGCCAATAATGCAACTTTTGCTCACTACCCAAAACGAACGCGACACGTCAAACTCTGAAAACGATCACCAATAACCTACCTCCGCTGGTGGGTCATAAGAGGCAGTTCACGATTGCATGTTTAGCTGTTATTGAGCTATCCGAACGGTGAATGACAACAGTTAAAAATGCAACATTTGTTCACACATTCTCAAAACAAACGCTGATTGTTATTGGCGTTTTTAACTGTTAATTTTGCCATCAAGCCGTTAGTCCAGGTTTTACGAAGTTTACTTAAACCACAGCCCGGACACTCCGCGATTTTTCATACAAAATCTGCTGTCTTACGCACACCTACACAGTACTTACTCACAGACAACACACTTACGCACGGTCGCTACACGCGCATTTGTGTGCGGAACGTCTATGGCTGTCAGCGATCACCACATCGTGACGTCATGCCGCGTGAGTGAGACAGTTGCGTACTTAATTTGCAAAAATGAATATTAATCTAGTGCTTAAAAAAGTATAACAATTACTTAATTTGGAAGCATTTTAACAAAAAGTAACCGATCTACTTCTTTTGTAAGATAATATCAAGAGGAAGTTACCAAATAATGTAAAATAAGTTCCTATTATTTATCCTTAGGGAAACATTAAAATTTCTTGTTTTGTTACGTATCATTGATATTCAACCATACACAGTACAAGTGTTCCCTATTGTCACAGTCTAGGTAGTTTTTATTAGAAAATCCACCGGCCAGTGCAGCCCGCGCGCAGAGTACACGATGCGGTACGTAGCGCGGGGTGGAAGTGAGGAAGACTCAAACGGGTGGGGGGTAACGAGTGGCCGTTCTATACGTAGTATTATTATATATTCTTTGCTTAAACTTCGCTTTCGCCTGTGTGTGTGTGCGTTATCCATACATTTTGGTTAGTTCTCTCTCGTTTCCGCCAGGGGCGCTGTACAGAAATGTATAAAGCCATACGGAAACAGCTGTAGTTTCAAACGCACCTATATAATGACACAGCCACAACACAGCAAACACAGCATCCAAACTATATAGCCTTGGGTAATAGGTAACAGCTGAGTCTTCTTCGTTTTGGCGTCGCATTGTTGTGCATTTGCCAGTATCAAGTTATAATATTTTTTTATAATATTTGGTCAAAATAGTCAGTTGTAGTCACGTCTTAGTCCAATAAAGTCGCGGTCAAGTCCAAAAATAGTCCAAGTCTTACCTCGGTAAAGCAGCAGAGACTTTACTGGAGGCGTCTATCTATGGAGTTTTGGTAACAACACGGAACAACATGATACGTCACTTTATTACACTTGCCTACACTCATGCACATAAATCAGCTCATAATCAACGAAATACCACAATATCACTGATAAAAACACAAGTTTAACAAAATAATACAATGCGGCGACATGATTTTTCCGCGTTCCCGCCAAAACTCTGTTTCTGTGTCAGTGTCCAAACTCGATTGTGACAATTGACATATTATAATTAGGTACTACCTGTCCTGTCCCTTAAAGTTACCATAGAATTATTAATAAACGAAATGTCTTACTTACTATTGACTAAGATCGTTACTTTTAGTTAAGTTAAAGCTTTCATATTATGCTTGATTAAGTACACTGAAGAAAAAAAACTGGTTGCCTGTAAAGTCGGTATACGGGCGAAAGTTTTACGTGACAACGACTTTGAGACGAATGAGAGCGCATGAAGTGTGAGCGGGGAGCGTAACGCAGTTTCTTGAAGTGTCACCCGGCAAACCAATTTATAAGACGTTGTCACGTCAAAAAATCTTTAAAATTTTGTTAAAAATATGATTTTTTAGGTTCCCTATTGATTTGCATAATTTGTCAGTCATAGTGTTGGTAACACTGCGTGGCGAGCCAAAATAAAACCTTGACCATGAAGTTTTGACGAGCCGCGAGCAATGTTGTCGGTTTTAATTAACGTTTCATTTGACGCTTTCTGCTTTTGCAGTTTGCCGTTTCTTATAAAATAGCCATGTCCAGTACTACAACGTTACGTGAAATTGATAATTTTAACTAAAGAAAGAATGATGTATTTTTTTCACGCACCACTTTAATACTGAACACTGCTATTTTAAAAGAATCGGTAAGCTGCAAAACAGAAAAGTGTCAAATGAAACGTAAAGACCTTTCATACCGTCGAAGTCTTCTATACGTGGATCAGACGCTTTACCGTCATTAAAATCGACCGAAAATAGCTAATAATTAATGTTTGTTGTATGGGAGCCTCCATTAAATATTTATTTTATTCTGTTTTTAGTATTTTGTTGTTATAGCGGCCACAGAAATACATCATCTATGAAAACTCTAGCTTTCACGATTCATGAGATAAAGCCTGATGACAGACAGACGGACACAGACGGACAGACGGAGACGATCTTAGTAATAGGGTCCTGTTACCCTTTGGCTACGGAACCCAAAAAATTACATTATTATTATTTAAAAAGACCTTTGCGTTCTTTAAAAGAGTTACTTTGTGTGCCATTTAAGCCATTTTTAAAGAATTAGTACTGGCACCAATTTTTGTATTGATTGTTTATGTCGAAACGTCTTTGTACCTAATGTTTTCATACTTATTAATTTTTGTGGTCCATTTTCGATTTTAGGGTGATGTTTAGTTGTAGTGAATCTCTTGCCTTTTTTTAGTTTGCGCAAATAACGAAACCTTTTGTAATCTGAGTAAGTATTTATATCAAGTTGGTAATATGCCCTAAGAATTTCAGGATTCAATCAAAAAGTTAGACAATGAATAATTTAGTATCGATTGTAATATTTTTTTCATTTCACGCAGTATCTAAAGTAGTCTGTGATTTCACGCGTCTCCGAAATGATTTACAATCTGTACAAGACACAAAAATGGTGTATCTTCCAAATGTACATAACTTATTAAGAATATTGGGGACTCAACATTACATCAGCATTGAAAGGCATTTGCAACAGTATGTGGGTGTGTAATTCAACCTTGAGTGTTTTTACTGTCCAGTCTCCAAGACTCGACGACATAATTCCTACTATTGAAGACCATTGAGTCATATCTTTTACAACTATCTGGTACATAATAATTGCTCTCAACCACATCAATACTATACAAAACCTTAACAATCTAAAAATTTGGAATTTAAAAAGTAGCCTTTTTATCTCGCCATTACTTCAGAGCTATGATATGATTAATAAATTCTGCTCTTTCCTACTAAATGTCAGTTATGTTAGTGTCATGTATAAAATAGGTATTTAATATTATGATTATTTTCAGGGTATAGTGTTGTAGTCATGAGTCCTGTGGAGAGTGTTCCAGTGGCTGTATTAAACAGTGTAGATGATTATGTCGAGCTGCTGTATGATGATATTCCTGAAAAAATTAAAGGCTCAGCACTTATCCTCCAGCTTGCAAGAAATCCTGATAATTTGCTTGAGCTAGCACGAAACGGTAATGAATAACTAAAGTAATAATCTTGGAAGTCAATGCCAATACCGTTAACTGTAATTTATTGCTATAGGTATAACTGTTCTAGATGACTATTTAGAATAAGCTAATTAAATTAACTATAATTATTTTTTGCAAAAAATAGCATGACCGACTTCAACTGTGTACAGAATTCGCAAAATTTGCTCGGATGGATGTAACATTTTTCACCTTATTGTTTATTTATCGAAAATGGCTCAGCCGATTTCGATAAAATTTAAATGGGACCAATTTTGAAGTAAACACTTTCCAATAAAATAAGAATTATCAAAATTGGACAACTACGTTAAATTGATATGTATGGTTATACATAAAAAGAAAAACAAAAGAAATATATGCGTGGTGTACATGTGAACCCTGTTTAATAGGGCATAGCATAATTATTATCTAATGTAATGGTTTCATCGGTCAAACATAAAATAATGTTATTTACAGAAGCATTACTGAGTGCTCTTTCGCGAGTTCTTCGAGAAGAATGGAAAAGAAGCATTGAATTGAGCACAAACATTGTATACACATTCTTTTGTTTCTCAACTTACAATGAGTTTCACCCTGTTATCATCCAATATAAGATTGGCTCTCTATGTATGGATGTCATAGATTATGAGCTGAAGAGATATGACCAATGGAAGGAGAAGGTTGAAGGAAAGAAGCAGGTTCTTACTCCTGACAAGGTAACTGGAATAACGGCTTCAAAGTCAAAGTTATTTATTTGCTTGAACATTTGTGTTACAGGTGTTACAGGTCTTAAGTTTAAAAAATGTTTCACTGCATTCAATTCATGTTGAACAAGCAAATATATTCATAATGTCAAATTTAGTACCTAATAGCAGGAAAGCCAGAGATAGGGAGCTCTGGCATATTCTAGAGGAGGCCTATGTCCTGGGTGGACAACCTAGTATTTAAGAAATAGAAATAAGAGTAATGTTTGTAAGTGTATTGTCATGTATTAGTGAATAAAGGCTATTTTTATTTAATTTTTTATTCAAATCTTTTCATTCAATTAAATCTTTAGGCATATTTTTATATCCTCAAAACTTTTCCACAATTAATTTTTAATAATATGGCTGGTATATATTTAATAGCAAGTATGATTTTCAGAGTGAATTGCCAAAAAGCCGTATACCAGAACCAAAACGTCGTCCAAAATCAGGAACTTGGGCAGTAGCCGATGTGACGATGCAGAAGTCTCGCTCCCTTGTGTCCAGTTACCATGAGGATTTGTGCAATGCCTCCGATGACTGTCTGTCCAAAAATGATGAAGAACAAATGAAAAGAAAGCTGAAGACATTGTCGAAGAGACAAGAACAGCTTCTCAGAGTTGCTTTCTACATGCTTCTTAACATAGCAGACAATGTGAAAGTAGAAGAGAAAATGCATAGAAAAGATATTGTTGGTCTTCTTATTGGCGCAATGGAGAGACATTCCAACATAGATTTATTGATCCTTATTGTTTCCTTCCTTCAAAAGCTTTCTATTTTTGTGGAAAATAAAAATAGCATGGCTTCTAAGGGAATCATCGAGAAGTTAGCGCCGCTGCTCGATTCTCCTAATGCTGATCTTGTGAATGTTACATTGAAACTGTTGTTTAATTTAACCTTTGATACGAAATTACGAAACAAAATGATCAAAATTGGACTCTTGCCTAAGTTTATTCAATTTACAAGTAAGTATCTTATGGGATGTGTAGTATTAGTTTTGTCATTATTTAAATTATTCATTTTACATAAAGTTAAAGTTTATAAAGTTTTGACTTATAAAATATTGTTTGTTTATATGTGGTTTATATTTTAGGTGATGACAAACACATAAATCTTGCTATGAAAATTCTATATCATTTGAGCATGGATGATAGAGTAAAGCTCATGTTCACTCAATCAGACTGTGTTAAACTGGTAAGATAGATAATTCACTCTATGTTTACTATTTTTAACCGACTTTCAAAAAGGAGGAGGTTCTATGTTCGTCTGTATGTATTTTTTTGTGTATGTTCATCGATATTTTCGCCAATTGTGAACCGAATCAGAAAAACCTTTTTGGTTCGAAAGGGTATACTTCCGAGGGGTAGTTTTAGTTGGGACCAATTTAAATTTTATTGAAATTGGCTGTGCCGTTTTTGAAAAATCACCAATAATGTAAAAATTGTATACATAATTCGAGCGAACTATTCGAATTTTGTACACGATTGAAGTCGGTTTTACCATATTTTGGTCGTTTACAAAACTCTTTTTTACACAGTGCTAAAAAGCTTTTGTAAAACTAGTATTTTTAGGTCTCATTGAGCTTAGTTTATATGTGTAGGCCTATAAATTAGCAGCAGAATCAGTGACTCCATCTCCATCCTAAATATGAAGCTGTAACACCAATTTGTATACTTACTTCGATTTTGTTATCATTCGTTTTTTAACTTGCCTCTTATTATGGAAGACGATTTGTTTTTCAGATTGAATGAACTTTTTGTTTGGTCCCAGTTAACAGACATGCTGCTGCTGAACGTGAACAGCGGGAGCGGGATGCCGGGCGCGGGCGGCGGCGGCGGCGGCTCGGCGACCGACGTGCTGGTGGCGCTGTGCGTCAACCTGGCGTGGTGCGAGCGCGCCGCGCAGCAGATGGCCGCCGAGGGCCGCCTGCGTGACCTGCTGGCGCGCGCCTTCCGCCACTCCAACACCGCGCTCATGAAGCTCGTGCGCAACCTCTCGCACCACGCGCAGAACAAGCCGCTCTTCCTTGTACGTATATCGACTGACGTCAAATTGGCGTGGTATGAGCGCGTTGCGTTGAACCTTGACTTCTTCTTCTTCTAGTGCCTCTCCATTACAGAAGGTTGGCAGTCAGCTTATTGAAATTTCCCTTGTCTAGGGCAAGCCTAAACAGTTGTTCGATAATCTTAATGCCTATCTATTCCCGGATGTTCCGAAGCCATGACATCTTCCGCCTTCCACTCTTGCGCTTGCCCGGTATTTTGCCCATCATAATGGTCTGCAGGAGTGCAAACCGATCATGTCGCAGTACATGACCGAGGTAGGCGACTTTCCACTGTTTTATCCTGAACCTTGACGCGCGGGCCTTTCCCGCACTTTTGCCGTTTGCAGACCAAGAGCTAAGCTAAGTTAGTGGTCTGAAACTCACATTAGGCTGCAGAGAAAAGCAGCCTGTCGTGCGTGAGTCTGGTGCCTAGTTGAGCTATTCAATGTCCCCGAGGAAGGCTGGAAGGCTAGCAGCTTGCTGACGCCGGCGCATGCCTCCCCCAGCGTCCTCGGCGATCCAAGGATAGTTGTTCTTTGATCCACTAGAATGCAACAGCTGCATTCTAGTGCATCAAAGAACTATCAATGTTGCATTCTAGTGGATCAAAGAACAACATCATCTGTTGTCATAAACGCAGTCGTTTTGTCTTCCTCCAAGTATTCCCTGTGTAGAGAGCTGCCTGTAGCAACAATAGTAAACAGGTGTTTGCTAAAGGAGCAGAGACCGGTGACTACTCCGACGTCTCGCCGGGTTTGTCACCAGCAAGTTTTAGCAGCCGACCGGAGTAGCTCGGATTTATCTTCGGGAATGCCTCCTTCGCCTGTCTCTTCGATATTATTCCTTGTGTCTTCTAAATATGTTTCCTTGTACGTGAAAATAGTAAAAATATCAATAGGCTGAGTATCAGAAACCTAAAACGAAGGATTTTTGAGAGGGGGCAACATCGCATTTATCTTTTTTTGTTGAAATGAAGGAAGCAAGAATACAGTACAAGAACCAAGGCAGAGGTATTAGAGGAGATCGAAAGGTTCTATGGACAGCTATACGCTTCGGTCGCTAAGCCTGTTAGCAGCGCGGCCAAAGATCCAAGAGCCAAGCTGACCCGACACTTCACCGAAGATATCCCGGACATCAGCCTGTACGAGATTATAATGACCCTGAATCAGCTCAAGAACAAGCGCCGGGTGATGACGGTATCACATCAGAGCTTCTGAGAGCGGGTGGAACACCGGTACTGAGTCGGTGAGGTACGGTGTCCTCCAGAAGCTTTTAAACACCGTCGTCCTCGAGGGCATCACGCCAGAAGCATGGAACAGAAGCGTTGTTTTTCAAGAAAGGTGACAACACCTTATTGAAGAACTACAGACCTATCTCGCTTCTGAGCCATGTTTATAAGCTGTTCTCAAGGGTCATTACGAATCGTCTCGAGCGCAGGCTTGATGACTTCCAGCCTTCCGAACAAGCCGGTTTCCGAAAGGGCTTTAGTACCATGGACCACATTCATACGCTACGGCAGGTTATACAGAAGACCGAAGAGTATAACTTGCCACTTTGCTTAGCGTTTGTGGACTATGAGAAAGCCTTTGATTCGGTCGAGACTTGGGCTGTGCTCGAGTCTCTCCAACGATGCCGTATTGACTATCGGTACATCGAAGTGTTGAAGTACTTGTATAATAACGCCACTATGTCGGTCCGACTACAGGAAGAGAGCTCCAAGGCGATCCCTTTAAAAAGAGGCGTAAGACAGGGAGACGTAATTTCTCCGAAACTGTTTACGGCTGTTTTGGAGAACGCCTTCAAGCTCCTGGAATGGAAAGGATTCGGCATCAATGTCAATGGCGAATACCTCACTCACCTTCGGTTTGCCGAGATATAGTAGTCATGGCAAAATCGATGGAAGAGCTCAGCACGATGCTCGAAGGCCTCAATCGGGTTTCTCAACAGGCGGGTCTTAAGATGAACATAGACAAGACGAAAGTCATGTGTAATTCCCATGTTGTACCCACCCCGATCTCTGTTGGGAACTCGGTTCTTGAAGTCGTTGACTCGTACGTCTACCTAGGACAAGTAGTCCAGTTAGGTAGGTCCGATTTCAAAAAAGAGGCCAATCGCCGAATCCAATTCGGCTGGGCAGCGTTCGGAAAATTGCGTAGCGTCTTTTCGTCCGACATACCTCAGTGCCTCAAGTCGAAAGTTTTCGACCAGTGTGTGTTGTCAGTGATGACTTATGGCACAGAAACGTGGTCTCTCACTATGGGCCTTATTAGTAAGCTCCAAGTAGCCCAACGAGCTATGGAGAGGGCTATGCTCGGAGTCTCTCTGCGAGATCGAATCAGAAATGAGGAGATCCGTAGAAGAACCAAAGTTACCGACATAGCCCAACGGATTGGCAAGTTGAAATAGCAATGGGCAGGGCACATAGCGCGGAGGACTGATGACCGATGGGGTCGAAAAGTTGTCGAGTGGAGACCACGTACCGGCAAGCGCAGCGTAGGACGTCCACCCACAAGGTGGACGGATGACCTCATTAAGACCGCAGGATCGCTCTGGATGCAAGCCGCTTCCAACTGGTCTTATTGGAGATCCATAGGGGAGGCCTATGTCCAGCAGTGGACTTCATAAGGCTGATGGATGGATGGAAGAATACAGTTGAGCCACATTCATAAATTAACAAGCCAGACAATGATTTATTTTATTATAATTATGTAGCTTTTACTTGTGCTTCCGTGAATATGACTATTGCCTATACAAAGATTAAAGGGAATCGATGTTGATTGTGTTCATATTCCTATTGATTTGAATACTGGCAAAATGTTAGCTTTTATTTCAAACTTTTATATTTATTTTGCAGGAGTTCGTAGGCGATATTGCCGGTGCTGTGACCAATCCGGACACATCCGAAGAGTTCCTGGTGGAATGTCTGGGAACTCTCAGCAACATACTAGAGCCTGGCAACAATATCGACATCTACGCCGTCGTCCAAAGATACGATTTAATTTCCTGTATCATGAAGATATTGGATCCAGGTAAAATAAATATATTTTTACTAAAAACTGTGCCCAATTGATGGCTTTCCTTAATAATCTGTGATACGTAATCCGGCACTGCCTTGAGCCGTGTTTTTTTTTTTCGTTTCTTGGGGTGATTGACCCTATAGGATATATGTGTTCTGATTTTTCTTATTGCTTACATCATCAAATTAAAAAAATTCTATTCTGAGAAACTTATCATATATGGATATATATATGATGTATGTATTACGAGTATTACGTTTGTATTATGACGTCAAGCTGCTTTTAACTTATACGGATTTGATTGGTATTTAAAAAAAATATTTCTTCAAACGCAAACCTATACGAAATAAAATAAAATATATTTTTAAATGCCAATCAAATCCGTATCTGTTAAAAGCAGCATGACGTCATTATAAATACGCTGTAGTTATTATCTAATCTGTGGCACAGTTAAATCAGTGTGTTTTTCATAATTCTGAGTGCACAGTCGATGACAATGTATAGTTGCTGATACTGTCAGACACGTGCGTGAAGCAATCGCTGTCGCGAGACGACGCCGTTCTGCGGGCACTGTGTATCGATAACATAACCTTCTTGCTATGTTTCCGTTAGATGCGTGCGTGGAGCCGTCATTGTCTCTAGAGGGCGTGGTGCTGGCGGGAGCGATCTGCAGCGACGGCCGCGCAGCGGAGGCGCTGGCGGCGGCGGGCGGCGGCGCCGCGCTCGTGGCGCTGCTGCGGCTGCGGCAGGCGGACGACGAGCACGTGCTGCAGACCGCGTTCGCCTTCCGACAGATGCTGTCGCACGTGGCCGCCGCGGACCACCTCGTCTCTCACACGGGTATGTACCGGCGCCGCGCTCGTGGCGCTGCTGCGGCTGCGGCAGGCGGACGACGAGCACGTGCTGCAGACCGCGTTCGCCTTCCGACAGATGCTGTCGCACGTGGCCGCCGCGGACCACCTCGTCTCTCACACGGGTATGTACCGGCGCCGCGCTCGTGGCGCTGCTGCGGCTGCGGCAGGCGGACGACGAGCACGTGCTGCAGACCGCGTTCGCCTTCCGACAGATGCTGTCGCACGTGGCCGCCGCGGACCACCTCGTCTCTCACACGGGTATGTACCGGCGCCGCGCTCGTGGCGCTGCTGCGGCTGCGGCAGGCGGACGACGAGCACGTGCTGCAGACCGCGTTCGCCTTCCGACAGATGCTGTCGCACGTGGCCGCCGCGGACCACCTCGTCTCTCACACGGGTATGTATCTAAGAATTGTAAATACGGTCGATGGCAGGCGGCACACCCTCGTACTCGGCAATGACTGCTGCAATTTAGTATTTAACCGACTTTCAAAAAGGAGGAAGTTCTATGTACGTCTGCGTATATTATTGTTTATATGTTCATAGATATTTTCGCCAATTGTGAACAGAATCAAAAATCCTTTTTTAGTTCGAAAGGGTGTATTCCCGAGGGGGTCCCATTTAAACTTTATTGAAATCGACTGAACGCTTTTGAAAATTTAACAATAAAAAAAATCTATAGATCTGTAGTAATTGTATAGATCTGTATTACAATTTATATTACGCAACACCAAAATATAACGTCGCAGCAAAGTCGATACCGTAGATTGAGTGACGGATCTGAAATGGTCGTTGTGAAAGTGATCGATAATTTCGCCAATTATGAACCGAATCAAAAAAATATTTTTTAGTTCGAAAGAGTGTACTCCCGAGGGGATTGGTTAGAAATCGTGCCGTTTTTGAAAAATCACCAATAATGTAAACAATTCGAGCGAAATATTCTAGTTTAGTGCACAATTGAAGGCGGCTTTGTTAGTTTTTGCGAAAAATAATTGTTAGCAGATATTTTTTCAATAAACATATTTTTTTTTGCAGAAGCTCCAGCATATCTTATCGATTTGATGCAAGACAAAAATGTCGAAATTAGAAAAATGTGCGACTCGTGCCTCGACATCATCTCACAAATGAAGAACGACTGGGCCTTGAGAATAAAGGTAAACCGAAACAAATACCTAACTGCTTTGTATTATACAACCAAGTTTTGAAAGTCAAACGTCACGTTGGTATAACGAAAACAATGTCGGACCAAAGCCACGACGACCTCGATTAATTATTATCAATGGAACGAGTCAAAACCATAACCGTGATCAAATAGTTAAGAAACAACAGAAAAGTTAAGAAGCAAATCGATACGCTACCCCACATGATTGTTACATAATTTAGCTATAAGACACAACACATCAACTCTCTTAGAAAACGCTGTAATTGTTTTACCAGTGTCAATTTGTTAGTTCAGTTGCTTCTGAACATTTTATTACTATTCATTTATTTAATTATATTTTGTTATTAATGTAATATTGTAACGAGATAGGTTTTTGGATAATCAGTTACAACGCCGATTATTCGCTCTGCACTTTATTACACACAATCACTTCACAAAAACACACGACAATGTTGGTTCGCACAAAAATCTTCACTCTGGCACTGATATTCACACACACAAGTCACTGAATACTGCTTTCGCTCCGAAAGTAAACACGACACTGTCTCGAACGAAAGGTCATCGCTCTATTTAAATCTGAATTAAAGACGCCTCGAATTGTCTAAAATTATCGACGCTTTTGTGTTAGACAAAGTAAACAAAGGAAGTTCACGAAACCCTATTCTTCAATAGAAAAACACCAAAAAAAAAACGATACATAGGACGACCCTAGCGTTGTAAACAACAACAGTTTATGTCATAGTTATCACACCTTTACATGATAATAAATAAGTAATAATAATCGGCCAAGTACGAGTCGGACTCGCGCACGGAGGGTTCCGTACTGTATGGAAGCCCCCCTTAGATATTTATTTTATTTTAATTTGATTATTTATTATTGAAGGGAATATAAAACTAAATATTCTGTGAAAATTTCAAGCATCTACCTGGTACCATTATTAATATAGAGCGAAAAACGTCTAAAAATTCAGGTTTGTTGTATGGGAGCCCCCCCTTAAATATTTATTTTATTTTGTTTTTAGTATTTGTTGTTGTAGCG
Organism: Hypomecis atomaria; assembly: GCA_964007245.1. Classification (NCBI taxonomy): domain Eukaryota; kingdom Metazoa; phylum Arthropoda; class Insecta; order Lepidoptera; family Geometridae; genus Hypomecis; species Hypomecis atomaria. Next base: position 10,366,808 of record OZ023281.1, on the reverse strand, counting down.
GCAACCGGAATACATCATCTGTGAAATTCAGAATTTCAGCTCCCTAGCTATCATGGTTCATGAGATACAGCCCGGTGAAAGACGGACAGACAGACAGACTGACATCGAAGTCTTAGTAATAGGGTCCCGTTTTTCCCTTTGGGTACGGAACCCTAAAAAGATAGGATGTCTTAAAAAAAATCAAATCAGAGGATCAACAGCATCAATAACAAATATATAAATGTAACAAAAACTAAGCGGTAATTATATTATAGATCCTCACGTTTAGAACTATTCCAGCGACAATGTGGGAACATGAACTTAAAAAAAACATGCACTAAACTTACAAAACTTAACTAAATCTTCTATATAATAAAAACTAGCTTATGCCCGCGGCTTCACCCGCGTAATATTTTGATTTTTGTGCTATCCTATCGGAACCTTTAATTATTTTCGGGTTAAAAAGTAGCATATTATGTCATTTTCCATCTTTCAAACTATGTCCATGCCAAACATCAAGTCAATCCGCTGCTCAGTTGCTACGGGAAAGAGGAGCAAACCAACACACTTTCGGATTTATAATATTTGTAAGGAAGGAAGTACGGATAAGAATGAATCCCTATTTCCCTTGGTCACGGCATCACGCGTGAACGGCGGGAGTGATTTGGCTAATCCTTTTTTGTTCTGCTTGTTAATATCACAAGAAAGTTCTTATGAAAGAAAAAAGCGAGGAAAATAAAAATTCTTATACGAAATGTTCCTACATGTAAAAGATGCAGTTGCCGTATCCAGTCGTTAGTGCCGCTAGACGCCATTGAAGTTAGTGTGACTTTTCACGGCGATTAACATTGTCGTGTACACCGGCAACCGTTCCTAGACACGGCAACATGCAAAACCATGTCGTGTACGAAAGGGCTAATAAACTTAGTAAGCAAGCGACGTTCGGTTCAGGTGGAGCGGTTCCGATGCCACAACGGGCAGTGGCTGGCCGTGGTGGAGTCGCTGGGCGCGGAGGCGGGCGGCGCGGGGGACGCGCCCGACGACCTGCCGCCCTATCTGTCCGCCGAGTACCTCACCACGCACCGCCTCGCCACCTCAGGTCTGTATGCCGCACATATAGTCGCTGGGCGCGGAGGCGGGCGGCGCGGGGGACGCGCCCGACGACCTGCCGCCCTATCTGTCCGCCGAGTACCTCACCACGCACCGCCTCGCCACCTCAGGTCTGTATGCCGCACATATAGTCGCTGGGCGCGGAGGCGGGCGGCGCGGGGGACGCGCCTGACGACCTGCCGCCCTATCTGTCCGCCGAGTACCTCACCACGCACCGCCTCGCCACCTCAGGTCTGTATGCCGCACATATAGTCGCTGGGCGCGGAGGCGAGTGGCGCGGGGGACGCGCCCGACGACCTGCCGCCCGACCAGCGGGGCAATTCTGTTAGCCGATCTCTTTACGAAAGTGATACGTTCTTGAACCTCTCTCGTTTTTCTGACAGTTCCGATTGCTCAAAACTGTCAGAAAAACGAGACAAGTTCAAGAACGTGTCACCTTAGTAACGACATCGGTTGTCAGAATTGCCCCGCTGTCCGCCGAGTACCTCACCACGCACCGCCTCGCCACCTCAGGTCTGTATGCCGCACATATAGTCGCTGGGCGCGGAGGCGAGTGGCGCGGGGGACGCGCCCGACGACCTGCCGCCCTACCTGTCCGCCGGGTACCTCACCACGCACCGCCTCGCCACCTCAGGTCTGTATGCCGCACATATATTCGCTCGGCGCGGAGGCGGGCGACGCGGGGGACGCGCCCGATGACCTGCCGCCTTACTTGTCCGCCGAGTACCTCACCACGCACCGCCTCGCCACCTCAGGTCTGTATGCCGCACATATAGTCGCTGGGCGCGGAGGCGGGCGGCGCGGGGGACGCGCCCGACGACCTGCAGCGCTATCTGTCCGCCGAGTACCTCACCACGCACCGCCTCGCCACCTCAGGTCTGTATGCCGCACATATAGTCGCTGGGCGCGGAGGCGGGCGGCGCGGGGGACGCGCCCGACGACCTGCCGCCCTACCTGTCCGCCGAGTACCTCACCACGCACCGCCTCGCCACCTCAGGTCTGTATGCCGCACATATAGTCGCTGGGCGCGGAGGCGGGCTGCGCGGGGGACGCGCCCGACGACCTGCCGCCCTATCTGTCCGCCGAGTACCTCACCACGCACCGCCTCGCCACCTCAGGTCTGTATGCCGCACATATAGTCGCTGGGCGCGAAGGCGGGCGGCGCGGGGGACGCGCCCGACGACCTGCCGCCCTATCTGTCCGCCGAGTACCTCACCACGCACCGCCTCGCCACCTCAGGTCTGTATGCCGCACATATAGTCGCTGGGCGCGGAGGCGAGTGGCGCGGGGGAGGCGCCCGACGACCTGCCGCCCGACCTGTCCGCCGAGTACCTCACCACGCACCGCCTCGCCACCTCAGGTCTGTATGCCGCACATATAGTCGCTGGGCGCGGAGGCGGGCGGCGCGGGGGACGCGCCCGACGACCTGCCGCCCTACCTGTCCGCCGGATACCTCACCACGCACCGCCTCGCCACCTCAGGTCTGTATGCCGCACATATAGTGGCTGGGCGCGGAGGCGAGTGGCGCGGGGGAGGCGCCCGACGACCTGCCGCCCGACCTGTCCGCCGAGTACCTCACCACGCACCGCCTCGCCACCTCAGGTCTGTATGCCGCACATATAGTCGCTGGGCGCGGAGGCGGGCGGCGCGGGGGACGCGCCCGACGACCTGCCGCCCTACCTGTCCGCCGGGTACCTCACCACGCACCGCCTCGCCACCTCAGGTCTGTATGCCGCACATATAGTCGCTGGGCGCGGAGGCGAGTGGCGCGGGGGAGGCGCCCGACGACCTGCCGCCCGACCTGTCCGCCGAGTACCTCACCACGCACCGCCTCGCCACCTCAGGTCTGTATGCCGCACATATAGTCGCTGGGCGCGGAGGCGGGCGGCGCGGGGGACGCGCCCGACGACCTGCCGCCCTACCTGTCCGCCGGGTACCTCACCACGCACCGCCTCGCCACCTCAGGTCTGTATGCCGCACATATATTCGCTCGGCGCGGAGGCGGGCGACGCGGGGGACGCGCCCGATGACCTGCCGCCTTACTTGTCCGCCGAGTACCTCACCACGCACCGCCTCGCCACCTCGGGTCTGTATGCCGCACATAAAGTCGCTGGGCGCGGAGGCGGGTGGCGCTATGGGTCGCTACTTACGTCGATACTTTGGCGCCGTTTCATCGTTGATACCTGTCCGCCGAGTACAGTACCTCACCACGCACCGCCTTGCCGTCTCATAGTTAGTAAATATTACCAGCTCGGTCCCACGGTCTCTCTTGTTTAAAAAGCGCCAGTCGGATTGGTCGCCAAGCTAACCTTAAAGATATCAATACGCAGGGTTTTTGCTACCGCCAATATCGCAGCCGTACTCAAATCGAATCGAGCTTGCGCGTGAGGATGGCAAAAGACCTAACGGTATGACTGTAAGACGCTTGTCCCCTGGAAGTGTGGACGGCCCGCTATGGGACGCTACTTGCGTCGATACTTTGGCGCCGTTTCATCGTTGATATTGAGAATAGGGCTGGCTCGGCGCCTAATTCGGCGGAGCAGCACAAGCGGTACAAATATGCTGACCTCGGCATTAGTGGTTACGTAATAATCTCTTTGAGTATCTGCTGGACGCGACACGTGGCCTAAATGCTCATGTTTATTCGGCTCAACGTATTAGCATTGCCATCCAATGTGCTAATGCTGCTAGCAAGCCGGGTATGCTGCCAACTGGCAGTGGGCTTGAGAATTTGGATCGTCTTTGACCTTTAAGAGCCTGTGGAAAATTCAAATTGATTGTTATGTAGTAGTAGCCGTTATATGTAGTTTTAGCTAAATATGTAGTACATATAGTATGTATTTTGTTGTACCTAGTTAATAAAGACACTCTTTCGATTTAAAAAAAAAAAAAAATATTTATCTTTGTTTTTACAGATTCCCAAACCTCTCTCAACGATGACTCTGATAGCTTCTCTGGAGATGTGGACATTAACGGTGCCAAAAGGTAAGAAAACTAGCCATATCAAATTTATCATAAAATATTACATTGATCTAGCACTGAAAGTAGCGCGAGTAACCGGCTTACCACAAAAATTTTACGCACGGCTTTGACAATGTTTAACAGTACAAATTGCACGGTTAAACAGTGTTTATAGTGTGTTTAAATCTTTTGTGGTAAGGCGGTAATTGTTAAATATGCATATTGATGAAAGCAGATTAAGCAGACAATGTTTTTTTTTCAGAAACGCCAATGGCCTCACAGTCGAGTTGTATGGATCGACAGATTCTTCAACAGGAAAAGCTGGCGACAATGACTGCTTTAACAATGATCTCGCTATTTATTAACCACTGAAACATGAATCCAATCACAATGAGATATAATCTAAAGCTTTTCAAGGTCCGAGTGAATAGGTATCTTCTAGGTCTGCGTGCTTCATCTTCGACCACAACGTCGCTTACCATCAGGCGAGTTGGTGGTCAAACGCGGACTTATTTGCGTTAAAAAAAAACAATGATCCAGAATGTAGATACAATCAATAAATGTATTTTGGTGAAATCTATTTTAGTAAGAGATTCAGGTCAGCGCGCTAAATTCAAACTTACTTGCGTTTCTGCGATACACATGTTTAAGTAGGTAGTATTAACAAATATGCTTATTTCTAGTTTGAAAATAAAAATATTTTGCGTGCATACAAGTATTTTAGTGCATAAGACAATATATCTACAAGTTCTTATTTATTTTTAATTACTTTTCGTGTAATAAATTTGGAACAATATATAAGTAGTAAAGTTGGATCTTGGCCCGCTGAGCTGAATGCTGTCACTTTTCACAATTATGAAATTTTGGAGTATCGTCCAGTCAGTGCGAGCCCTCGTTCTTTAAAATAGCTTATGATATAGTACTTTTTATGTGTTGCATAATAAGTAACTTAGTTCTTAACTGATAGTGCACAAAATAAAATGGTTTTCAGTTTTTAGGGGCCGTTCAAATATGCGTTTTTTATTGATTCATGAGTAGCAGATTGAATTCAAGAAATAAGAAAATACATTTAGGTTCGTGGACTTTAACACACTTATGAGTAAATAAATAAATATAACTACGTAATAACCATCTAGACCCCCCCATGTCATCAAAAATAAACAAAGTATAAACCCCTCTGCCCCCTATAGTGCTTACGTAATACTTGAACGGAAAATGGAAATGGAAAATTCTATAAGCGACTTGGGATGAATTGGCTTCGTGTAGATTCCATAAGGTGGCGACACTGCTTTAAAATATTAGGTAATCTTATGATCAACAAAATAATCCCACAAGTACATTATGTACATCACTTAAAAGTAAGTTCGTATAGGCCGGGTGGCTAGCCCTAGTGTCAGAGTCACTTAGAGATGGCATAATAAATAAAATCTCGCTGTAGTTAGTGATATTCTCGCAATAACTCCATGGAGCGTAAAGGTGATATTTGGAATCGAGCTGCCAACTGCATCTGCCGACTGCACGTGCTGTCGGCTCATGGTGTCGGTAGTTGCAGTTGGCGGCTTGATTCCAAATAGTGCCTTCACCGAACTACCAGCCATTTTGCTTTATTTGTATGATATACTTATTCAAATATTATTATGTTTGCTAGCAGGTTACTTTGTTTTCGTGATCGAGTTGAGCATAAGTGGCCTAGTCTAAAGAGACTAACAAAATTTGTTTATTACGAGGCTATAATAATAAGCAAGATGGGGGCAATGTGATAAGTACATTTACGGCTAAACGACAACCGACCTTTTATGGCTGGCGTAGAGGTGAAATTAGATAACTTACATTTTTTACTTAGGTATGTTACAATTAGTTATCTGTGATTTCGCTTCTATATATCTTTGTCATAAAAGCGAAATTAGATAAGAAACATTGTTAGTTATCTAATTTCACCTCTACGGCAGCGCGGCGATATATTGGTGTATAGTTGAGGAATAATATTTATAGGCTGAATTGTACAAGTCGGCGGATGTGAAGTTAGCTACAAGCTGCGCTATAATTAATATCCAATCCTGACTAAAAAAAAAGCTCACATAAAGCTGCTCGTTGATTGGGTTTCGCGCAGCTTGTAGCTAACTTTACATCCGCCGACTTGTATGATTCGGCCAATAATGATATTTGATTGAGATTCCTAATGCTTTTGTAAGACGAAGGCGTAGCCAGAGGGGTTATGAGGTTTAAACACATCCCGAAATCGAAACGTCGTTACGCCCATATTGTAAGACATTACACCTATCTTAATATACACAGTCAGGTCATAAATTCTGTCACATGTTTAATATAAAATAATTGAAACAAGTTTATTCATTATGTAACCATTTATAATTATACCAAAATGAACTTAACAAAACATAGATTCTTATGACAATAAAGTTTATTCAAAATGACCTCCGTGCTTTTGAATACAGGCCTTCAATCTGCGCGGCCAGTCGTCTATCGCAGCACGAACGAGGTCCATGTCAATATCGGCGGCTGCCTTAATCAAGGATGTCTTGAGTGACTCCAAATTGGGATGAGGCTTTGAGCACGCCTTTTCCTCCAAGTGTTGCCATATCTTGTAATCTAACGGATTCAAATCTGGACTGGAGGAGGGCCAGTCTTCGTGCCGGATGAAGTCGATTTCACGCGCCGCCAGCCAGTCTTGTGTGCTCTTCGCTCTATGATCTGGCGCCGAATCTTGTTGGAACACCCAGTGCCTGTTATTGAACATGGTATGAGAAACAGGTTCCACAAGGTTCGTCAGGACTGTATTTTGATACACAACTGCATTCGTTTTTACACCTTTCTCACAAAAATGTACCTCTGTTAAGCCCCAATAAGAAACTCCCAACCATACCATTAGCGAGGATGTAAAATGACCTCGTTGGACACGCGGAATACGGTTGCTCGCTTCTTCACTACTGTGTGCGTAAACCTTATCATTTTGTTTGTTGTAGCTCTCTTCTACGGTAAATTTTTTTCATCCGAAAAAAGAATTTCCCGATATTTTTTTCCCGCGTACCGCTTCAACAAAGCGCGGCATCTCTTCAGTCTCAGGTCCATTAGACGAGCATTTAAACGATGTCCTGTTTTTCTTCGATATGCCCGAAGCCCTAAGTCTTCATTTAACACCCTTTTCACCGTGGTTCTGCTTAACTCCATCTGAAGGACCAACAGTTTCTGCTTACGTTTGGGATTTCTTTGAATTCGCGCCTTCACAGCTTTTATCACTGCTGGAGTCCTAACAGACCGAGGGCGACCACTTCTTGACCTGTCATCTACACTAGAGTTTTCATTGTATCGTTTGATGGTACGATAAATGAATTTTCTTGGTTATATTCAAATTTTTCAGTATGTCAAAAATTTGAATTGGCGCGTAACCGCAACGATGCAACACAATAACTGCAACACGGTCTTCTTCCATATTTAAAAATGAGTAAAATTACAAAAAGTATACATTTTTATTTTCATGGACAATTCGAAATTCGAATTCAATAAACTTTTTTGTGGCCAGCATTCTAAAACAAACGTTTTTACTATGTGACAATACTTATGACCTGACTAGGTATGTTTGTATATGTATGAAGTTAATTACATCATTTATTAATAAATATTATGTTAATGATTATCAAATTCCTGTGATTATAACGAATGCACTACTAAATTAATTATGTTGTATTTTATTGCCTTAGTCCTTAGCACAGAACAGAAGAACTAGGTCTCTTCTGTGGTCTTTAGTATCATAATTATTATCTTTTGCTGTATCTTTAGATGTCTCTAAGCTCGCTTGCGGAATGCCTCTGCCAGCTATTCAACCACCAAGCAATAATTACCTCTACATTATTGCTTGGCGGTTGAAAAGAATACTATTTTCCTCATGGGCATACCTAAAGGTACCAAAATAGTTTTATTAGACTGTACAGGCCGAATCAAACTTCTGGGCGTTTGCTGCGCAGATCCGCAGCTTGTAGCCAACTTCAGCCTTTAATCGCGCAGCTAGCATAACGAATTTGCTATTGCGCAATGACTTTGGTCTTCTATTAACAGATGCCAAGAAGTTTGATTCTCCCTATCAAAAAAAAATATACCCAAGAATTCTCCCTATCTCCGCTAGGATTACATTATTTTCTTTGGCTCCCAATAGTCCAAATCATAGAGGAATCAATCACTACGTTAGATCCAAATATCTGGGTGGCGATGATTCTTCGAGCGTTGGTATAATGCTCGAAGCGCTGATTGGCAAATGTGCCGATCGCAATACGTAGTATCCTTTAGTTTGTGCGATCCACGTGCGATCGCATGACACCAGAAGCATAGCCACAAACCAATAAGAGAAAGCATAGCTCTGTGCCAGAAGCACAGAAAATCAACGGTTTGACGTATCTCTGTAATTTTGACATAAGTGCTAAGATTGTGCTATAGCTTCACAGAGCTATAACAACAAACTCTGTTGGACCGGCCACACATTCGCCCTACGGCGAAGTTATCGTCACTGGGGTTCATTCATCTAATTCAAACGGTAGTAATTGGTTGTTCACGATTTGAACTACTACCTGAAGCTGGGCACATACGCTGCGATGATCGCATCTATTCATCAGATCAGTCCAGCGAGGTCCTAATATAGTTACATTGCCGGTAGGTAGTTATTGAGGAATCAAAATGACACCCCTCGAAAAAATTGATTTAACAAAAAAATTATTGGCATCAAAGTTGTAGAAAATCAAATTTTAAACAACTTTTGTTCCTATAACTTCTGCTGAAAAATTGAAATAACACAAGTTATTGAAGAAATGAAATGGCACAACCGGCTATTTGAAAAAAATATCGATCCTACAAAAAGTTAATGGGAACTAAAATTGTAGAAAATCAAATTTTAACCATTTTTTGTTCCCATAACTTCTGCTGGAAAATTGAAATAACACAAGTTATTGAAGAAATGAAATGGCACAACCGGCTATTTGAAAAAAATATCGATCCTACAAAAAGTTAATGGGAACTAAAGTTGTAGAAAATCAAATTTCAAACAACTTTTGTTCCCATAACTTCTGCTGGAAAAATGAAATAACACAAGTTATTGAAGAAATGAAATGGCACAACCGGCTATTTGAAAAAAATATCGATCCTACAAAAAGTTAATGGGAACTAAATTTGTAGAAAATCAAATTTTAACCATTTTTTGTTCCCATAACTTCTGCTGGAAAATTGAAATAACACAAGTTATTGAAGAAATGAAATGGCACAACCGGCTATTTGAAAAAAATATCGATCCTACAAAAAGTTAATGGGAACTAAAGTTGTAGAAAATCAAATTTTAACCATTTTTTGTTCCCATAACTTCTGCTGGAAAATTGAAATAACACAAGTTATTGAAGAAATGAAATGGCACAACCGGCTATTTAAAAAAAAAAAATCGATCCTACAAAAAGTTAATGGGAACTAAAGTTGTAGAAAATCAAATTTCAAACAACTTTTGTTCCCATAACTTCTGCTGGAAAAATGAAATAACACAAGTTATTGAAGAAATGAAATGGCACAATCGGCTATTTGAAAAAAATATCGATCCTACAAAAAGTTAATGGGAACTAAAGTTGTAGAAAATCAAATTTCAAACAACTTTTGTTCCTATAACTTCTGCTGAAAAATTGAAATAACCCAAGTTATTGAAGAAACAAAATGGTACAACCAACTATTAAAAAAAAATATCGATCCTTCAAAAAGTTGATGGGAATCAAAGTTGTAGAAAATCAAATTTTAAACAACTTTTGTTCCCATAACTTCTGCTGTAAAATTGAAATAATACAAGTTATTGAAGAAATGAAATGGTACAACCAACTATTTAAAAAATTATCGATCCTGCAAAAAGTTTATGGGAATCAAAGTTGTAGAAAATCAAATTTTAAACAACTTTTATTCCGATAATTTCTGCTGAAAAATTGAAATAACACAAGTTATTGAAGAAACAAAATGGTACAACTAACTATTTAAAAAAAGATCGACCCTACAAAAAGTTGATGGGAACAAAAGTTGTTTAAAATTTGATTTTCTACAACTTTGATTCCCATCAACTTTTTGTAGGATCGATATTTTTTTAAATAGTTGGTTGTACCATTTCATTTCTTCAATAACTTGTGTTATTTCAATTTTTCAGCAGAAGTTATAGGAACAAAAGTTGTTTAAAATTTGATTTTCTACAACTTTGATGCCAATTTTTTTTTTGTTAAATCAATATTTTTCGATTAAAATAGGGGTGTCATTTTGATTCCTCAATAACTACCTACTGGCAATGCAACTATATTAGGACCTCGCTGGACTGATCTGATGAATAGATGCGATCATCGCAGCGTGTGTGCCCAGCTTCAGGTAGTAGTTCAAATCGTGAACAACCAATTACTACCGTTTGAATTAGATGAATGAGCCCCCAGTGACGAAAACTTCGCCGTATGGCGTGGCCACATTATCGCCCTACGGCGAATCTTCGTCACTGGGGGCTCATTCACTAATTCAAACGGTAGTAATTGGTTGTTCACGATTTGAACTACTACCTGAAGCTGGGCACACACGCTGCGATGATCGCATCTATTCATCAGATCAGTCCAGCGAGGTCCTGATATAGTTGCATTGCCAGTAGGTAGTTATTGAGGAATCAAAATGGAACCCTTATTTTAATCGAAAAATATTGATTTAACAACAAAAATATTGGCATCAATGTTGTAGAAAATCAAATTTTAAACAACTTTTGTTCCTAAAACTTCTGCTGTAAAATTGAAATAACACAAGTTATTGAAGAAATGAAATGGTACAACCAACTATTTAAAAAAAATATCGATCCTACAAAAAGTTGATGGGAATCAAAGTTATAGAAAATCAAATTTTAAACAACTTTGATTCCCATCAACTTTTTGTAGCATCGATATTTTTTTTAAATAGTTGGTTGTGCCATTTTGTTTCTTCAATAACTTGTGTTATTTCAATTTTACAGCAGAAGTTTCAGGAACAAAAGTTGTTTAAAATTTGATTTTCTACAACTTTGATTCCCATCAACTTTTTGTAGGATCGATATTTTTTTTAAAAAGTTGGTTGTACCATTCCATTTTTTCAATAACTTGTCTTATTTCAATTTTTCAGCAGAAATTATGGGAACAAAAGTTGTTTAAAATTTGATTTTCTACAACTTTGATTCCCATCAACTTTTTGTAGGATCGATATTTTATTTAAAATAGTTGGTTGTACCATTTTGTTTCTTCAATAACTTGTGTTATTTCAGTTTTTCAGCAGAAGTTATAGGAACAAAAGTTGTTTAAAATTTGATTTTCTACAACTTTGATTCCTATCAACTTTTTGTTGGATCGATATTTTTTTTTAAAAGTTGGTTGTACCGTTTTGTTTCTTCAATAACTTGTGTTATTTCAATTTTTCAGCAGAAATCGATCGATCCTACAAAAAGTTGATGGGAATCAAAGTTGTTTAAAATTTGATTTTCTATAACTTTGATTCCCATCAACTTTTTGTAGGATCGATATTTTTTTAAAATAGTTGGTTGTACCATTTCATTTCTTCAATAACTTGTTATTTCAATTTTACAGCAGAAGTTTTAGGAACAAAAGTTGTTTAAAATTTGATTTTCTACAACATTGATGCCAATATTTTTGTTGTTAAATCAATATTTTTCGATTAAAATAAGGGTTTCATTTTGATTCCTCAATAACTACCTACTGGCAATGCAACTATATCAGGACCTCGCTGGACTGATCTGATGAATAGATGCGATCATCGCAGCGTGTGTGCCCAGCTTCAGGTAGTAGTTCAAATCGTGAACAACCAATTACTACAGTTTGAATTAGTGAATGAGCCTCCAGTGACGATAACTTCGCCGTAGGGCGCAGATGTGGCCATAGCAGTAGGGCGCAGATGTGGCTAGCCTGATGCATAACTTTCAATAATACCATACCAAGTTCAAAATATTGAGCTATTTGAAGCTGAAATTAACCTACTCTAAACGTAACATAATCATCATCTATTTTGGCGATTTAATTAGAAATTCGTAATATCAACAAATAAATCACAACAAATTATTCCAAAACATTGGATGAAAAGATTTTTTTTATGAGCTTGAGCACTCATTACAATACGCATTACAACGAGGACAAAGCGTTCCCATGCAATGTTATCCTAAAAAATATTTAGCTATTTTAAGACTTTACCTGTTAACGGAAATGTACATAAACTAGTTATAAAAAATGCATCGGTATCGACAAAATACGGAGTAGATAGGGCACCGAAATACTATTATTTATAAATAAAAATTATGCTTCTAATTCTTTCGATCTTTCTATTTTTTTCAATAAACCTCCAAAAAAGAAAAGGGGTTTCAATTCATGGCCTTTAGTCCAGGTTTTGGTTAGTTTACTTAAACTTTTGCGTTCGCGTGTGGCTTCATACATTTTGGTTTGTTCCTCCTCGTTTTTCCAAAGACGCTGTACGAAAATGTATAGAGCCATACGGAAACAGCTGATGATTTATTGGCCTTATAACAGTCGTTACACTGGGCAAGTCATTTTATATTTAAAATCATTTATGCAAACAATTAATGAAAATATCATAATTATAATCTAAAACACATAAAAACAAAGATATCTTACAAAAATAATAAAAATATCTTAATAAATGACGGAGTTATGGATGTTTAAACATGACCGCATGAAACCAAAAAGGCCCGCGACGGATTTACGTGCGTGACGTCACAATACTCAAAAGCCGCGCTGTGGCGTGCGTGGGTTCGGCGGTAACAAGGAAATAAAGTGCTTCATTCTATTCCGGGTATTTTTTTTTTTGCTATGGATACGTTCTAGGGTATTATTGTACTATGATCAACATTTACCATTGGACTAATGAATAATTATTAACCCCATCATTTCTGAAGATGTTTGAAAAATAATGATACCATAATTTATTGCAGACTTAGTGTAATTTATTAAAAATGAAACTGGAAAATGGGAAACTTCCTTACTGTCACGTTATTGTCATAAAAGAAAAGAATTATATAGTTTAATCAACACTTACTTTTCTGTTTTCTAGCAAAAAAAAAAAATAAGATGTAGCAACACAGTCTTTCAAGGCTTGTGTGATTTTTCCAAATATTTCATTTCTCAAAATTCGTAAAAATAAAACACTACCTATCAAATAAAATGTTGCGAAATTCGCTAATCACTCGACTTTCACCAGTGCGGTCTATGTTACTAAAAAATACTCCTAATGTATCAAATCGTTCAATGTCGAATGGTTGCGATGATATGATTACCCACACTGGTCAAGTATGTCTTACTTTTAATGTGTAGTGTGAATTATCCAAAAAATACTGCTTCCTACAATCATATACTCACTAAAAACAATTATATGTGATAATATTTTTAAAGGTTTTACTTCTGCATAACCTTACGTAATCGCCGAGATTTGTTTATTTTGAATAAAATAAAATCATGCTTCATCAATGACAAATTGCCTTGTTTTAATGTTTGATTATTGCTTTACTACATTCAGTGGAATTTCAGGCTGCACCATGTACTTTTCCATACCATTTGGCTGATGATTGCAACTTTATTTTAGAAATGGGAGCATGATGACTATAGACTGGCTCGCTTCATGAATGCTCCAAAGCAAGTAAACCCCAGCTGGGCAGTCAACTTGATTGCTGAAGTGCCACCTAAAGTAGTGAAAGAGCGAGTTGTATGGTGTGATGGGGGTAGTGGCCCAGAAGGACATCCCAGAGTTTACATCAACTTGGTAATTTACTTTTGTTCTTATAATATAATCACTCTAAAAAGATGAAGGCTTCTATGTCAGAGACCTTCAGGTGGATTAAAACTCTGAGCAGAGGACTAGCTGCTGGGCCAAACTTACTTTTTAAGTTGGAATGATAATTTTGGGTCTACTACATACCTACCTAAATTCATTATTTCTAGTTGTTATTATTTGTAGATTAACTATTATTATTATTTGAATGGAACTGCCACTTTACTTAAATCTTGAAAACAATGTAAGATGGACATGTAACTTACGAGATTGAAGTAGGTAAGGTGTTTTAAAGCAGCCACATGAATGCTAGAAGGTATTAAGTCCTTGTGAAACACTAATTGCACACGCTTTTTAGTTTGATTAGTAAAACATTACATTGTTACTTTTATTTTCAGGATAAGCCCGGAGATCACTCGTGTGGATATTGTGGACTTCGTTTTGTGAAAGCAGATGCACATCATTAAACACTACTTAACACCTGAAGAGTTTATCACTAGCCAAGCTATTATTTCAATTAAACAAATTATCTAAATAGAGATAGATATAATATGAAATGTCTTGTTTGTTTTACATTCTTATAGTATATTTTCAGGATAATTTAATACAACAAGATATTTAGATAGTAACTCAAGAGAACAATCACAATAATTGTTTGCTGTTGCTGGTAAAAACTAGACATACAAAGTAATTTCTTGGACGTTTGAATTAACAAAATGTTTTATAAACTGGTAAATAAAAGTTTCCTTAAGTGACATTACTTTATTTACTTATCATTAATTTCATGCTCTACCTAGGTAAGACTAAGCTATTTCAAGAAATATGTGTAATAGCTCTGCAATCTTAAACTGATCAAAATAAATATTAATTTTTTTAGGTACTTCTAAAACTTTGCATGTTTTTAGAATTTAGATTAAACCTTTTATTATAGGCATTAGATTATTTGCTTTGTTCTGTTTCCATATTATTTTCATTCCGTAGTTGTTCTCTGATGTCAATATTGGACTGCAAAAGTTCTTTCAACTGTGCATGAATGTCATCATTCTTCTGCTCCAAGTAGTCCAAAGCTGTATTCAGTTCATCCAGCTTTGAATCTAATGTAATATACTCTGTAAATTAAGAATAAATACTAAATAAACAAGTGAAAATTTTAACTTTACACAAAATATTTGTGATAAAATCAACCCATGTAATAATACTAGTAGTTCTCCAAACAGTAGACCTTGCGGCACATCTCTTTAACTGAATCTTCATAAGCCTATATCTTGACTTGCTCTGCTTCAAAAACAATACTTAAAACTTAATCTAAGACTTAAAAATACAGGAAAAAAATATTTACGTATCCCCACCTTCGACAATATTTTCATCTTCCGCTTGATTATCAGGTTTCGTTCCATTTTTTAAATTGTCGTCTTGACCTTGCAAATCTCTGTTTTGTCCAGCCATTCTTGATGTGGTTCTATTTGATTTTATTTAACTGGATAAATCAAAAAAGTTATATACGACTATTTTCTGTGTATATTTCGAACGGACTACGATCAACTACGATGGAGAGAAGGATTTTCAAAACAACAATATGAAAAATGTTACCATATGCAGTCAATAGTGTTAAAACTATTTTTTATCACAGCTCAAACAACGATGTCTCAAGAGTATATGGTATACTCGGCACACCCATGATAGGGTTTCGTAGATGATTATCATTATTGTACTGATATGAAACTGTGTATCTGAGAACACACAAAAACTTAAAAATACGTGTTTTAATACACAAAAGTGCCATCTAGTTATTAGCCTACATTTTATAACACCTTTTTTGACAATTCAGATAGGTACCAAACATATTGTAAGATTTTTTTCTTTTGCTTAATTATGCTATTAGACGTGTCTTATTTGAAGTGAAACTTCTAATGCAACTTCCAACAAGGTTTTGTTAAACGTTTAACGCTACCGTGGAGAAGATATGGAAGCATTATTGCGTCGAAGTTTCACTTTACCGCGCGGAGGGACTCCACTAGCATTTTTTTACTTCTCAATTTCAAAAAGCTACGCAGCGCCGTGCGTCATAATGTTTGACTCTGATCACAATTAATAAAGCTGTAAATGTGTCTTTAGAACGGCTAAACGTATACGTAAATGGTCACGGGAACAAGTAGGAGCATGAGATACCTTTATTCACAGAAGCTGAGGCAGACGCCATTTGACAGTAAATCGAGCCGTCAAATTATCTAACACCGATTCTACTTATTTATTTTATGACGGCCGTAAAAATCTATTTCATGGTATTGGTTTATAAATAATTGACCACAATATAACTGTGCTATCAATAATGTGTATATAAAAATGAATGTTTGTCTGTATGTCCTTTTGAGAATCGTAAACTATGCATTTGATCATGGGATGATCTTTGACAAAGTTGTTGTGCATGAGCCAAAGAAGGTTTCTGAGTTGGTGCGACCAATTGCGTCAGACGAAGTTCGCTGGTTCAGCTAGTAATTAATTAAAAATCAAAAACTAATAACTGGAATTGGCTATGTTAACTCGAGAATGGTAACACCAAAGTGTCATCTCAAATTGATTCACATTAATTTGACATAAGCTCAGAATAAGGAAAAACAGTCACAGGACCCGATCAGTATTCTATTATCTATGGTCTACGCGTAACGAAAAAGCACCGAAAAAGTAGTTTTTTGAAATATCTTTCATTGAAACATAATTCCGAGAGACTTTAAAGTTAAGAGCCCTCATTCAATTAATTAAAGTCATTCCGCCAATTTGTATCGTGTTTACATGGTCGTTCTATTAATATTAAGTTATTACTGGTTGGAGTCGGTCGTGCCCAGCCAACACCCAACATTGTTAAAGACTATCTTTAACAATGTTGGGTGTCGACCCTGATACAACTTAATCGGAACGTGTATGGTAAAATGTACCTGCATCACAGACGTATAACTCTTATACGTCTGTGACCTGCATGCAGTCCGCAGACCACGAGTGGCTATAATAATTATGGCCGCTGTCTGTAGAAAGCTTTACAAAAGTGAAATAATTATTATTTTCTATAAACTTTTCTTTAAACTTTCAAGCGAGCGGCAGACCTATGTAAAGCACAGACAGCTGCGGATGCGGCCTAGGGTTCGACCGATCTCAAAGCCGGTTTTAAATCAAGATCTGTGGCGTGCATGGCGGAAAACTAGGCCGCAGCCGCAGTTCAGGTTGGGGGACGCATATATTAAAAAATTGGTTGCCTGTAAAGTCGGTATACGGGCGAAAGTTTTACGTGACAACGACTTTGAGACGAATGAGAGCGCATGAAGTGTGAGCGGAGCGTAACCTGTTTTTCCTTATTCTGAGAGCGTAACGCAGTTTCTTGAAGTGTCACCCGGCAAACCAATTTATAAGACGTTGTCACGTCAAAAACAGATAAGGAAACACACATTAAGTATTTAATGGAAACATACTTTGACTATGATGGAAACACATCACAGAGCTATTTCAACCGTGATTACAACCAAGGAATTTCCATTGGAACTTCATTGATTACAACAAGAGAGATAGCGGTGTTGTTGCTTGAGGCAATTCTCAACTGCAAAAATGTATGGATAATCTTGCCCACGGCTGTCAAAACTGTCAAATATGAATTGGAATTCGACACTACTGAGAGAAAAACACGGCAACCAGATCGAGATATTTTTTCTTTCCAACTCATGCTAAATTATATCTTAATTATATCATTGCATCTCTTTCTTTCTTTTCTCGATCGACCACATTATCCCTATGGAAACTCTGAGAAACACATAAAGGAAACATTTTCTGCATTCCTATTTACGTAATACAAATTGTATTTTATTACGTTGCTATTTTGCTACATACGATGAGAATGAAGTATTTCTGTGTGGATCAGACTGTTCCCTTAGTGACGTTTCGAAAGGAGATTTTTTGAGAAACGCTCAGACTGAAGCAATAATTCTGAAAAATTGAAAATAAGCTTCATTTGCATTTACATTCAAGTGGTAAATAATTTACTAAGATTTATTTTTATGTTTAATCATTATATCAAAAAGAAAAATCTTTAGCATCATCGATTTCCCTGGAATACGTAAAAGTGTAACTAAACTGTTTTTGTAAGTAAGACGACTATTGTGATTACACTCTTCTACGTAGGTAATCTAAATTTATTTGAAGATCTTTGCTGTTAACGATGTAGCCTTTGTACTACAATAAATGTATGTTTTCTGCCATAATCAATGGAGTTTAGAATTGTGATGGTGACTCATATTATTGAAGTGTACGAATTTGTTGTGTCGTATCATTTAATTTTTATTTGCCTAAACTTATATCACACCAATGACCACGATAAATATATTTTTATTATTTAAGTAATGTTAGATTTCCAGAGCATTCATATTCTAAGTGAATATTAGGATCTGTATCTGTGATATATTTTGTTATTGTGTTGTACTGTTATAGGTAACAAAGCCATTGTTATATTGATAGGTATGTGACATGAAGTTTCCATGATGCTTTTTTACAGTGTTCCAAGATGACTTCGGGTCCATACAACTACTCCTATATATTTAAATATATAATAATTGGTGACATGGGTGTGGGAAAGTCATGCTTATTACATCAATTCACTGATAAAAAATGTAAGTCCATTACATTTTATTATAGTAATTCTATTACATTAGCATTAAACTGACAGATCACCACCCCCTTATTAGTCAACTTTAAATTCATATTGTTAAGCACAATCAATGTACTTACATAGTTTTAAAATGTCTTTTTCCTTATTTAGAGATGCGCATGCAACTTAGTACAGGAAAACTGAAAGATATACCAAATCTCTAACCGGTGAAAATAATATACCTAATTAAAAAACCCCCGACACAAAAATATTTGACAACAAACTTTCAATTGACAACCATTTTGGGCACATTTGCAGAATTTTGGTTCTTCCATCCCCACTTTAACCCACCATAACTCTTAAACGGCTCAATTGATTTTTATAAAACATAGCTAAGAACACTCTGGACTAAGTCTCCTTTCATCCAAAAAAAACTAAACTGAAATCGGTTCAGTGGTTCGGGCGCTATGATGCCACAGACAGACAAACAGACACACAGACAAACAGACACGTCAAACTTATAACACCCCTCTTTTGCGTCGGGGGTTAATAAGTTCTCAGTAAAAATGTAGTGTGTTACATCTTGGTAGAACCAAACCTAGAGAGACACACACACTTAATGGAGTTGCCTTAGCATCTTTAGGCCAACAGAGGGATTTGGGATTCATCATTACTGCAGATTTAAAATGGGGAGAGTATATATCTATGATTGTCAAATGAGCTAACTCATTTAAGTATTTATGTAATACACATATCCTTCCAGACAGTAACAATGGATGTTTTTATTTAGATTTACAAAATATATAAAAGGCCTCTGCTAGAATATGGGTTCCAGGTGTGGAGTCCTTACTTTAAGAAAGATATTGATTTGCTTGAAAGTGCACAAAGAAAAGCCACCAGGATACCATAAGTGCTGCACTATAAAACCTATGAAGACAGATTAAAAGATCTTTGTCTCACAACCCTCGAAGAACGATGATTGGATGGAGATCTGATTGAGACCTTCAAAATGCTCAATGGCTTCTATAATCTTCCGGATATTCACGACATGTATGAAAATATGCATGATAGCAGACACCATAGATTCCTCTTACAGCCTACACCATCACAAACCAACACTACACACCACATCCTCTGCAATAGAGTTGTCTACAACTGGAATAGTTCGCCTGAGGATGTAGTCTCAGCAAGAACTATAAACACATTTAAGAATGGACTGAACCTTTGGATAAAAAAGTGAAAAACTTCCTTGACAAATAAATATAAATGTTTATTTATCTCTGCTTGATACAGCCACATCAGTATACACTGCTCGCCTTAAATAAAATAATTGGACAAGTGAGAGGGCTCTGCACAATGAATATCTTTGCTAATGTTAATATAATATACAAGAAGTATTTGTTTGGCTCTAAACTTACAGGGCCAATTCGAAATTTTCTTTCACCAATAGAACATACACATTTGCCTAAATTCACAAATTAACCATAAATCTAAAATTATGTTGAAAACCCAAGTCACATAACATAAAATGAACCCTGGGGTATGGGTAGCATTGTTAGTCACATTTTAAAAATATATATGTATCTCAAAATTCAACAAAGAGTGGGAATCTTGGTCCTTCCAGTTTTATAGCTCATATAGAGTGTTCTAGCATTGCCGAGTAGATGTTCAGTTTTTGGAAACCATGTACATATTATTATTATTTATATGGAGTACTGATCTGTATTAAAGGAAAATATCTTGAGTGAAAATATGAACATCAACATCAGTGATAATTATTATTCGTCATATAACAATAGCTAAGTTCACTACATTCCAGTTTATTGTATTTGTAATGTGTTATCCTCTTCCAGTTATGGCTGACTGTCCCCACACCATTGGTGTTGAGTTTGGGACCCGTATCATAGAAGTGGCCGGGCAGAAAATTAAACTACAAATTTGGGACACTGCTGGACAGGAGCGGTTCAGAGCTGTAACTCGTTCATACTACAGGGGAGCAGCTGGAGCACTTATGGTTTATGATATAACAAGAAGGTATAATAAATTAAACTACCAGTGTCTTTGTTTCCTGATTATAATGTTGGTATTTTCAAGGTCTGAACAAATAGGTATCTTCCATTCCAAATCTGTTCTTTATCTTAAACCATCGCTTACAATCTGACGAGATGGTGGTCAAATAGGTCATCACTACATAGTATAAAACAAAGTCGCTTCCCGCTGTCTGTCCCCATGTATGCTTATATCTTAAAAAATTACGCAACGAATTTTGATGCGGTTTTTTTAATAGATAGAGTGATTCAAGAGGAAGGTTTATATGTATAATACACCTGTGCGAAGCCGGGGCGGGTCGCTAGTTAACAATAATTTAAAAAAATGAGCCATTGACATAGGTGAAGAAGAATATATTATAACATAACTAGCGACTCGCCCCGGCTTCGCACAGGTGTATTATACATATAAACCTGCCTCTTGAATCACTATCTATTTAAAAAAACCGCATCAAAATCCGTTGCATAGTTTTTTTAAAGATATAAGCAGACATAGGGACAGACAGAGCAGGAAGCAACTTTGTTTTATACTATGTAGTGATACACTTGTTTTCATCAGCTTACTGCAAGAACTCATTGACTGGACATGAACTTTACTTTTGTTATTTTTAACCCTTAGTTTGCAGGGTGGAAAAAAGTCACGTAAAGTGTAGACCCAGAGTACCCAGGGACCCAGATAGTGCAAACTGAGAAAAAAACAATAAAAACATAGTGAAAGCCTACAAAAAATTCGAGCAACCCTTTTGTAACATTTTTTTTTTTTGGTACATTACATACTGTTACGAGATGGGTTCTTGGATAATCAGTTAAAACGCCGATTGTTCACTTTGCACTTTATTGCACAAAATCACAGTACACACGACACAACTGGTTCGCACAATACTTCACACTGGCACTGAAATTCACAAAACTAGTCGCTTCACAATCACTGGTACCGCACTTGAACACGAGATGTTTTCACTCCGGTATAAGATGCGATAACTGCCACGAACCAAAACCATCGCCCTATTTATATCGGAATAAAGGTTCTCTAGAAATCTGTAGAATATTCGGTGCCATTGTGACTGACAAAGTAAACAAGTGTAAAGTTCGAGAATCCCTATTGTTACAAAGTTATCAAAACAAAGACAAAAAAATCACACAAAAGGGCGGACACAAAGACCGATACCGCCTGAGTCATAAAACCATAAATCTCGCGATTAGGTAAACAACTCGCCGCCCGTAATTACCGCGCGCGGCCTACTGCATAACAATACTTTTTTGAAGACAAAAAACATATGTATTGGTTTGCAGCATGAGCTGTAATGATAGTTGAAATTGTAATAAGGTAATGATGTATCTCAAGTATTAGATGTTTTTTTCTCACACCAAGTAAGTGAATTTTATTGCATAAACTCCTTGTTTATACAATAAAATTCACTTACTTGGTGTGAGAAAAAAACATAAACTCCTTGTTATACAATAAAACTCACTTACTTCAAAGCAGTTCTTCTTTAGGTGTGAGTTACCTTATTACAATTTCATAACTTCTACTTTAGCAAAACTCGAAAAAATAAGATTATGCATATTGGAGAAATCGTTGACACTAAACTATGTGTAGTATCACCTAGCACTTCATGATTTTTTGCAGTTAATTAGTTCCCGCAGTAAGCTGACGATTTGCGTTAACAACTCTACATTTCTTTGTGTGTTTAGGACGGCGATCCCAACAAGCCTTGACTGACATTCTCGGTTCTATTTGCATGTAAATTAGAGTGTAGAATACCCATGATAAATAAATCTGACTAAAACTTGGACACTGCTACATATTGTAGCTTTGTTAACTCAAATATGGATTTACCCATATCATATACACATGAAGAAAATAAATTAATCTTGAAAAAAAAACCTTGAGTATATGTAGGCAGGGAAATTATGAAAAATATTATATATCTATAAATAAAGGATATGAAATCTGTTTTCGTTTCGTTTATATTGTACTTTTTGTATTAGTTTATTGTAGTGGTTGCAATAAAAAAGTATTATTTTTTTCAGATCCACATACAATCATCTCAGTAGCTGGCTTACAGACACTCGTAACCTGACGAATCCCAGTACTGTTATATTTTTAATTGGAAATAAATCAGATCTGGATGGTCAGAGAGATGTTACATATGAAGAAGCCAAACAGTTTGCTGATGAGAATGGACTAATGTTTGTTGAAGCGAGTGCCAAAACGTATGTACACAAGCAACTGCCTACTTAACATTCTGTAGCGATCAATATATTTTTAAAGTTGCTTATGTGGCATAATTTTTTGAAGTGTGATTTGTGTCTTTAGCGGTATTTTGCACTTTTTGTGCGAGTAAAAAAATTTAAACTCGCGTCAGGACAGACGCTTAAGTGATCGAAAATTTGTAAGACGGAGCGACAGTAGACCGCCGCGCGCCAGCGCGGCGTTGAGCGGAAGTAATATCCCCCTCTCTTTCAACCGCGCGGCGGCGCAGGACCCTTGAGCGAGTGTGCGTGTGTGATATTGTTTTTTACCACATAAATGATAATACTTTATGTTCAAGTTTTCAGTTCTGGCGGCACTCTCGGAGTGCAACTCGTTGTTTTTTTTACAACTTACGTACTTAGGCCGTTTTCTGACTTGTCGGTGCGGGAGCGGTGCGGATTCGTTTCGCTCGGTATACACGGTACCGAAAGCTTGCCGAGCGCCTATGTTTTAATGCGCGTCTTCTGATTGGCGCGGTGTGTGCGGGAGCGGGGAGGGATCGTTTCGTTTTACCGCGTCTCGGGATGCGTGTCCAGGCGCCGCTCGACATTTACCGCGCGAGGTCGTGCAAACAAGATGGCGGAGCAAGATATTCACGTCGTTTTAGTACTAGAAATTGAAAAGTATCCTGCATTGTATAAATATAAATTGGCGGAATATTTGAGAAAGGACGTTACAGAGAAAAAAATTTTGGTCATCTTGGGAAAGTTCTTTAGCCGCAACAAAAAATCGGCAATTAATATTATTTTCGATATAAGGATGACGCCAATAACGTTTTCTTTTTTTACGTAGGCGATAAACATAATAACACGCCAAAATATTGTCATCACTAGAAGACGACATCTTCGGTACTGCAGAATTTTATACCGAGAATATACCGATAGGTGAGTAGGTGAAGGCAACGCGGTATCGTTTCGGTACAGACCTTACAGATCCCGCACCGCTCCCACACCGACAAGTCAGAAAACGGCCTTATTGTACATAGTAGTAGTTCCATATATTCAGATAGGACATAGGTCCTATCTGAATAGATGGGATTAACATAAATACAGAAAATGACAAGATAATTCAACAAGCTCTCTCTTTACAATCGACAGAGGCCAAAATGTAGAAGAGGCATTTCTGGAGACGGCCAAGAAGATCTACCAGAGCATCCAGGACGGGCGACTGGACCTGAACGCGGCCGAGTCGGGCGTGCAGCACAAGCCGGCGTCGCCCGGCCGCCCGCTCGCCGCGCCGCCCGCCGCGCGCGACAACTGCGCCTGCTAACCGCCGCGCGCGGCCCTCGCCCGCACGGTATACTAGCCAGCGTCGTAACCACTAGCCGCCCGGTGCCTGCTTCTACAGGGTTATCCAGAACAGAGGGGCTAGAGAAACTCTCATTCAATTATCGAATCGCACAAAATGAAAGGCATTGACATAAGTCACGTGTTTATTACCCACATGACATGTAATCCTATACATTTTTTGCGATTCGATAATAGAATGTGACTTTGCCTAGCCCCTCTGGTGTACTAAGCCGAAGGATGTGATTCAGACCATCTATGAACAATTTTTACTAAGGGGCCAGCCAGAATTCGAGAAAAAAAAATCAGCTGTTTCATACATTTTGTCGATTCCGAGTTGCAATTTTGTATGAAACAGCAGATTTTGTTTCTCATATTCATTTACATTATTTGCGGATATGGGTACATTAGGTTGACATAAATACATATAAATGAACTCCATATTCTGCTTCGGCAATCTCGAATTTCGAGTTGGCCCCATAGTAAAAGTAAGTAAGTATAGGCCAGGCGGCTAGCCCTGGTGTCAGTTTTTAGGCCGCTTGAAGGCCTCTGACTAACAATTGAACGTGTCAGTTGTAGTGAAAGTTGTTCACAATGATGGTCTGAATCACCCCTTTCGGCTTAGCCTGCTGAACTAAACAGATAACCCGGTATAAAACTACGTCCTGATCACTTTCGCCCCCCAAGGCCTGCGCTGTGAGACGGCACCGCTGACACAGGTCTAGTTACGGCGTTACGAAGATATATAATTATAACTCTACAATTCCCATTATAAAATGACCCAATATAGTTCAGTAAAATTGTTTATGTATTTCGTGATTACGCGACATCGCATTTTCTGTATCTGTTCATGTTTGGATACAGTGCTCCTAGTATTATTTGTCGCAATTTTTTTTTGAAATCAATGCCTTTTGATGGAAGTTCTGTGACGGTAAAAATTTAACTATGAACTTCGATACTATTATTGCTACCTGTATGCTCACTAACTCGGAAATATGTAATCAAAATTATTTTCGAAGGAAATTCGTCCGTGCATTTTAGTTTTATGATTGGGTCATTTCGGGACTTTGTTATAATTCTTTGTATACCTTGTTCGTAAGGCACACCACACATCAACACATAATCGATAGCGACTATTATTTAAGTATTAAATCTAATTATCGTAAATTATATTTTGAGTTTGACATAATTTATATAATACTATATATTTATGTATTGTATAGTGTACATTCCATGTAACAATCAAGGATGTATGTGTATGATATTGGATAAGGTGTTAGTATAATCGATATTGCTGAAGTGGGAGTGTTTTGTAAACACAATTTTATATTTACTTATGGTTTTCTTAAAATTTTATTGTCACTAAAGATTTGTTATTTTATTAGGCTAAATACTATTTAATCGTAATTGTAGGCTGCACTCTTGTTTCGGTTTCTGTTAAAGTTGTACACTTTTATTGTCGGTCTGTCCACACGTCGGTAATGTAATGTGAGTGTTAGCTGTACTGTATGTAGTGTAATAGTCTAATTACTTAGTATATGAATTGGTCGCGCCTTGGTACCATCCTCAAATTCCAGCCCTTGACTGCTGTCCTTTTGGAACTAAATCACTTTATGACAAGTATTTCACTTCAGAAGCATAGTTTAGGGTTCTATAAGTTCCCATGATATAGTAGGACGCGGCCTAGGTATATTTAACTTATGTACTACTTGTGGTATTGCTTTAAGAAAACCTGGTGATAATGTGCAGCTTTGCTTCTGTGTCGTGTGGACGGGCTTTCTTGAAGTACATTCAATTTGATTAATACTTATCACGAATTTCTAAGGAAAGGCAAGGCAAATGCATTATAATACAAAATGAATTGAAAGTATAGAAATAGATTTTTATTGAATAAAAACATGAGTATAAAACGTGATACTTAATACAAATCATTAAACATAAATATAGTTATACCTCCACCTACATTTTTTAGAGAAATTTTAACATTGGAAATAAATTCTTTATTGAACACTCAATCACAGTCTTGCGTTTCAGTCACACTAGGAATAAAAAAGGCTCAAACTATGTGAATTACTTTTTTTTTAAAACTGATCAAATTTATACATGCAATATACAAATGAAATCCATTAATGTCTCGTTCCCAAGACAATCACGATGCCTGTACATTCATTACCATTTTGTAAACTTATTGATTTATGAAAATTTGATCAGTGTATTTTTAAAAAAAAAAGAAGATTTGCAAACATCCACTTCATTGTGAAATGTTGGAACCCTTTTCCTACATTCTAAATTGTCATTGTATTGCTTAACCTTTAGCATAGTCACATTGGACATCCATTTGGACCCATTAGATGCTATTCTAATACATAAACACCCCTAGGGACATTACTTATCACAAATGTACCCTAAATCACGAACATTTATATTATCAGCTGCGTAACTTGGCGAAATATATTTATCGTTTCAGGATTAAGCAAGCACTTAAGTCACTTTGCAACAAAGAAGCCACTTACAAAATAATACTTGACTTGATGCTTAGATATTTTATAATAAACAATATATAGGTAAGGCGAAAAGCCAGCGCTATTCCACTGAAATTAAACTATTGACAGTTCTAGTTTCGTGATATTTTTTATACACGAAAAAGACACATGATTATAGCATTGTCAAATAGTTAATTAACAGCAACAGTAGGTCCAATTATGAAGGCGCCTTCAACTTCGCCTTTATTGTAAATTTAATAGCAACGCAAAAAGTGTTCTCTGTATCGAATGCCTATAAAGTGAAAAAGAAACAGAAATATTCTAAATAGCTATTATAATATTAAGATGACGCCTTCATAATTGGGCCTAATGAATAAGTGAAACAACTAAAATTATTCGGTCATTCGTTCCTCACCTCACACGTTAAAAACTTTGCCACTCGCACAATGGTACGGGAAGAAACAAGGTAAATCCCTAATTTCGATAGGCAACAAGATCGTGCCATTTCAACCGAAGTACCTATTTCGGTTGAGAAGACGTCAACTGGCTCACCGACAAAAGACTAACTCGGGAATGCCGCACTTTGTTTCTTTCACCACGGCTCGCAGCATGTTCTCTTCTTTCACGAGCTTTACACGAGACGGACGAAGGAGCACTACGCAAGATCCTGACTCTGAGATGAGGCGAAGAGCGCCGGTATAGAAGGAGTTAAATCGATCAAACAAAATCGAAACATATGTTTCGATTCGAACCATATGGTTTAAAATTTGAAGGAATGTTTGCGCTACACTGTTATGTTTACAGTAAGGAACTTTCGCAAATTATCTCAAGTTTACGGTTGACAACAACAGGATAAGTTTGAGGGTTTGGAAAAAACGTTGGCGATATACTGGCAGGTTTAGGCTTGCTACACATATAAGCGGACCGGCATAATCGACACTACCGGGCGGTACACTTGAATATGTGTAGACGAATGTTCAGGAAAAAAGCTGCCAACTGCCGCACAAAATTATTCGGCTCGGCAACTGCTTATGCCGATCGGCCTACGTTTTGCATCCACCACATCGACGGAGAAAGAAGCGCGATGAAAACCGAATTGTGTCGATCGGGCCCAAAGGAACTACCCGGCAACTAGAACTAGCAAAGCAACCCCAGCATGACAGGGATTTTGGCGACACAGGGTAAGGTTTAGAGTTTGGCAGGAACGTTGGCGACACGGAAAGGTTTAGAGTTTGGAAGGAACGTTGGCGAGCAGCAGGTCGTGCATGTCCTGCATGGAGCGCTCGAGCGCGGTGCGGTACTCGCGGCAGGCGGTGACGGGGTTGTCGACGAAGGCCGAGGTGGCGAAGTTGACGTCGTTGTCGCGCGGGTTGTAGCACGTCGCGTACCCGTCCGCCACCAGCGGCCCGTAGCACATGAACCCGTCGCATTTGCACGCCACCTGCACCAAATCATACGTAAACGTATAGGTCGAATCAAACATCTTAGCGACTCTGAAATTAGCTAAAAGCTGCGGGAAACCCAATCCTCGCGCAGCTGTTAAGCGAGCTTCAGTCAGGATTGGGTTATCCGCAGGTTGTAGCTAAAATCACAGCCGTTAAGATGTTTGATTCGATCTATACTACGTTGTTCTTGTCTGGTTGTGGTCCGGTTGTCGCAAGACGGGAATATGTTGTACTGTAATCGAACGACTGACCGCTTTGTAATGCGTGTGAAAACTGTAGTTTCGTACAGGTTTCTGTGTTGCGGCAACTGAACCGCAACCGCATTCGCATGGCACGCGGCCCAGCTTATTGTATCCCACAGCTGGGACAATATTTCCTTTAGATTTTGCGAAAAATTTGGGAAGACTTCAGATTTTTACAAAAAGCCCGTAAACTTAATATTACTGTTATGAGTCTATAGGCTAGTTATTTTGAAAATATCACGACTGACAGTAATCTATTTTTAAACAAACTGCACCCGCTGTTAATTAAAAATCGACTGACCTGACTCGTAGAAATCCTCATGTGTGCACTTTTAGTGTATCCAGGGTCCGAATAGAGTTTGGGCAACTCGATACCATTCTCTATAGCAGTCAGCTTCAGGCCCAGTAGATGCCTGTCCACTCCAAGTCCTTGAAGCGCCTGTCACGATAACAATTATTGTTATAGACATGAACATAAAAATATCGCGGCCTGGTCAACAATCAATCAGAAATGTTTATTTAACCAATTAGGCTACTGTGCGTGGCAGAACACTAGGTCGCAGCAGTTTGCGGGACGCTTGACGCTTGTAACGGCCAGAAAATCGGTCGAGCCTATATAACGGTAACTAGAATAGAAAAGACAAGCGTATAAACAAATTTCTACCCCCTAATACTTAAAAAAACGCATCTTACATTATTTTTCAAAATTGAGTTACATATACGCTTTTTTCATGTCTGTCAATACATACACAAAAGGGTATTTTACTATGACCGAGAAAATATCTGTAAATGTGTTTTTGAGATAGTTTAGGCAAAAGCAATCGGAAA
Organism: Hypomecis atomaria; assembly: GCA_964007245.1. Taxonomy (NCBI): domain Eukaryota; kingdom Metazoa; phylum Arthropoda; class Insecta; order Lepidoptera; family Geometridae; genus Hypomecis; species Hypomecis atomaria. The sequence continues at coordinate 10,337,729 of OZ023281.1, read as the reverse complement.
ATGTTTGTTTTAGATTTTAAATTAACAAAATGAATTTTTAAAATCAATACAAAATATTCCGTTTTTTTAATCTGTGCATAAAATAGTCGCCGCTTTGCTATGACGTCATACGGCTATGTAAACATTGAATAGTTTGTCCGGTGTTGGTACACTAGTATTCCAGGAACAGCAAACCAACGATAACTCATTATTAACCATTTAAAATTACTCATTTTAAACTTAAATCTCAAACTTACACACAAAAACGACCACAGAGTTAAATAATGACATCTATCGTTTTCGTAAATTACGCGCGAAATTTTGAATCTGTAAAATTAAAATGCATTTTTAAAGCACTTAACGATTGAATTTTAATTTTTCGTATTGTTTTAGTTGTTTATTAGACCAACAGAATCTGACTGAGATACGTTTCAAAAATGACTAATACCCTATTACAAAAATGTACCTATTCATATTCTATTAATTACTAGACGACCCGCCCCGGCTTCGCACAGGTGTATTATACATATAAACCTTCCTCTTGAATCACTCTATCCATTAAAAAAAACCGCCGTTCCTGTAAATCCTGTAGCACGTCTAGGTATGCGTCCACCTTGAACAAATTACATGAAATGTACCTGAACAGTATAGTCTTTATGTCCTTTTATTGCCTTCTGTAAAGCGACCAACTTTTCTTTGTTAGATGCTTTTGAATTCAACATGGCCTTGGCAAACTCTATTGACTCTATGGAGCAGGATCTTATAGTTTCCGTTCGCCCGCCGACATACATCCTGGTCGCGGCTGACTCGTAGTGAGCTCCCGGCGTTTTGTGCAACCTGCGATATAAAAAGATGCTCTTTATTTATCACATTTACCTAGAGATGTTCTACAATAACATGGCCCGCCCCTAAATGAGACCACCTCGGGAGTAGACCCTTTCGAAATAAAAAAGATTTTGCTAAATCGGTTCACAATTGGCAAAAATATCGGTAATACATAGTCCACGAGGAACACCTCAAAAAAAGTACATACCTACAGACGAACACTGTACCTCCTCCTTTTTGGAAGTCGGTAAAAATGCTCATAAGTTAGCTTAATAACCAACATCTAAATTAAACAAAATACATCATTATCTTTAGACCTTCAAAGGTCTGAGGGTGATCCAATGCTTTTTGTGTAATAGTAGTGTAGTTTTGTTGTAGTTAATAAAGGCACTTTTGCCAGAAAAAAAAAAAACAAAATACATTAAGTTTAACTTAATGACAAAATATGATCTGAAAAGCGCTCGTGAGCTCGATACAAAAGTAAAAAGAAATATCGAAATTTACGCGTTTTCTCTAAAATACCGGCAATACAAATAAACTAATAAAAAATGGTTACATAAGCAAGTTTTATCAAAATCGTTAGAGCCGTTTCCAAAATTTAAATATAAATTATGAAATGTAAAGGTACAAAAATTGCTCATTTAAAGGCAAACGATAAAGTAAACTACCAGCAAAATGCGTTTTAAAAGCCTACAGTGATAATAAGATTCGGTACACCAGACAAAAATACACACAACCCTTTGTCTGATAGATAAATAAAATAGTGTATAAAAATGTATTTTCATCAAATGGACGAAATTGACAAAATAAGTATCAGTAAATTAATGTTTTAGAAATGCGACTTGTATTATTCAGGCTTAAATTTAATCTATTTAGTTTAGCGTAAACTTACCTGTAAAAAGCAAACTGCATAGCCATTTGTAAATAGCTGTCTGGGCTAAGTTTCTGCGACTTGATAAAGTTTTTACCATACTTGTTGTACTGGAAACAGTTTAGTTCTAAATTGTTCACTAATCTGAAAAAAAAAAAAACAAAACAAGAAATATTATCGATTGTTTTGGTTGACACAACCAGACTAGAAACTGCATGCAATATTCCTTTATGAAAATGTAAGGTCACAACGCTACGCTACTTTCTAAATAGACTACTGTTGGATAATATTAGGTTGGGGAAAAAGTCTTTTCGCGTTATAGTATGTATGAACTTGTAATAAAATCTCTTTGGCTATACTATTTGTGTCTGGCTGGTTTTGGTATCATTGAAAGTTTAAATTCATTCCAAATTCAAATTAGGAAAATGTGTGATTTTCATTTGTTTTTCGTACTGTCAAGATGAGTGATACTAATGAAGAAATTCAATACATTTTAAATTTTTAACATAAACAAAAAAAAAACATAACGAGAGGACTGCCAAAACCACTTGTCGCGGTATTTTGATCAGAAGTCCCAAAATTTCTATAGCAATGGGATCATGTCCCTATCTACAAGATGGCAAAAAGTTATCGAACAAAATGGTACCTACATACTTTAGTTAAATGTAAATAAACTATATTAAAAAATGTTTTGAATTTTCTCAAAAAATGCGAAGAAACTTTTCCCCGACCTATTATATTATTTGCCCCTAGAGATCGATTGGACCAACAACTAAGCGGCATAAAATCTCTAGGCAAAAATGTCGCCATTTCTCATCCATACTTCGAAAATTTGCTAGATCAGCTAGCCCAGCATACGCACCATGACATAATTTTTGTCGACGTGTAAAAAAAGTGACATTTATAACATAACTCTGTCTCGTTTTGACATGTCAATAAAATTATGTATGACGATACTAGTCGACCATATAAATCGGCCAAGTGCGAATAAGACTCGCGCACGAAGGATTCCGTAGGGTATGGGTGCCACCCTGTCTCCTGAATATTTTTTACCCTTCGGAACTCTAGAAAGAAATAGACGCGTGCAAAACTTACTTATCTAAATTGTTAGCAGCGTTTTTAATCAATCCTCGAACCTCCGAATTGACGTTGAATTTTAAATGCACCGGTTCTTTTGGCTTCGAAGACGGAGACTTCTTCCCGGCTTTATCTTGGTCGCTGAAAAATCAAACATTTTAAAGAGAAGCGTCTCAGCGCTCCAAATTCGGCACTTAGATCTTCGAGTAAATATCTACAGAGCCACAGTCCCTAAGTGAAAGTAGTAAAAAATGTCCGAGCGCCGTCATATATGCCAATTTAGATATTTACATTAAATAATTCACAATGAATGTTTTCATGAATCTTGATGTTATGTCACCTAATTAGTGCTCGTAACCGAGTACTTTGGGCATCGCGCTGCGTTGTAATCAGCTTGCAAAGCCTGCTCACGACGTAGCTTGGGCAATGGGCAGCGTTATGGCTCGGACACTTTTTGACCGACGAACCAACCGGAGGAGGTACTCAATTCGACGCGTATATTTTTTTTATGTGTAACCACGCATAACTTTTTTCATCGTAGTCCGATTTCAATAATTATTTTTTTATTAGAAAGAGGATACTTCGAAATTGGTCTCATTTAAATTTTATCGAAATCGGCTGCGCATTTTTGATAAATCAACAATAATGTGAAAAATGTGGATCCGAGCGAAATATTCGCGAATTCTGTGCACGGGTGAAGTCGGTCATGTTATTTTTTGCAAAAAATAATTATATCATCTCAGATTCATCTCACAGACGTTTAAAAAAAACGATTTAGAGATGAATGAGTCTATCTCGTTTTATAAAAAAAAAAAAAAAACAGTGTTTTTGCACACGGATCATAAACGCGACTATTACGATAATAAGATATTTGCAAAATGTAGTAACTACTATTAGGTCTCGGCAATATACTCCGTCACCTGAACAACTTTGACAAAGAGATCAACCTCGAAATCACGAAAATAATCCGAATAAAACTTTATATGCCACGGTAGATTTTTATTCGACTTCCAAAGCAACATCTTATGTAAAGGTCGAATAATAGAACTTGGCGGCTGTGATGTTAGCTACAAGCTGCAGATAACCCAATCCTCGCGGAGCTGTTAAGTGAGCTTCAGTCCGAATAGGGCTATCGCAGCTTGTAGCTAACATCACAGCCGCCTAGTTGTATGATTCGGACTATATGTTGTTTTAGTCATGGTAATAATCAAATAAGTCCATTTTCAAATCAACACCTGGATGAGATGGGCATAGGACAGGGATAAATGACGAAAGATGGAGCAGGCAGTGGGCTGAAATACGCTGACGAGTTATGGGGCCACACATTGGCTATGTTGGCTACCAATGACAGTCTTGGTTCCAACATACCAATGTGTAGATCGGTCATGGACTGATATTGGACGATCAATATCAGTATCAATATTATACATAATAAACCTTCCTCTTGAATCCCACTATCTTTTTAAAAAACCGCATCAAAATCCGTTGCATAGTTTTAAAGATATCATACACGCGGACAGACAGCGGGAAGAGACTTTGTTTTTTACTATGTAGTGAAGCCGGGGCCACACATTGGCTATGTTGCCTATACTAAGCGCCACATAAATCGGCGGATGGGAAGTTATGCGCAGAATGCTACGCAAAACCCGAATTCGGCTTTTGCGTGGCGTTCTGTGCATATTTTCTGCGTATATTGATGCGGTTTTTTTTAATAGATAGTGGGATTCAAGAGGAAGGTTTATATGTATAATACACCTGTACGAAGCCGGGGCGGGTTGCTAGTATTAGATAAGAATGATTGTCTCACATGTAGTTGATAATGTAGTCGGTCATGACGGCGATGGGCTGTCCCTCGGCCGGCGAGTGCTCGTACGTGAGGCCGGTGACGCCGTCGGCTCCCACTATGAACTGCAACATCATTCTTTATTATAAGGTGCCGTTTCGCTAACTACGGGGACTTTTAGACGTCTACTAGCTGACCCGGCATACGTTGTTTTGCCATATACATTATTTCTAGGTAATTAAAAAAAATGTTAAGGGTGAACAACCTTTATCACTTAGGGGTGTGAAAAATAGATAGTAGCCGATTCACAGACCTACTGAATATGCATATAAAATTTGGTTAAAATCAGTAGGTACAGCCGTTTCCGAGGAGTAAGGTAACTAACATTGTGACACGATAATTTTATATTATAAGTATCTACTTATCATTGTAAATGCTATGATTAAAACTATTTTTTAGATAGAACACCTTTTTCCTATAAAAAGGTAAAGTAGAACTAGTTATTACTAAATTTGCCTTTGTTACAACTAGAATTAACGAATGCTTAAAATAGAATATCAATCAGTTAGAACTAGTTCTGGCGCAGCGACGCTCAGGGGTGGCTGCAGAGTTTCTGGCGATAGCCCACTTATTTAAGTCCGAAATAAGTCATAAATCCGAATCATAGCACCCCGACACCACGTACTCGTAGTCTTGTGGCTACGACTCAAAGAGTTGTAAAAATGTCAACGTCAGTGACGTCACCTGTATAGTCTTGTCGAACCAGCGGTTGCCGCCGTTGGAGCCGGCGCCGCCGCCGTGTATGGTCTGCGCGGCTCCGGCTCCAACGTCAGTGACGTCACCTGTATAGTCTTGTCGAACCAGCGGTTGCCGCCGTTGGAGCCGGCGCCGCCGCCGTGTATGGTCTGCGCGGCTCCGGCTCCAACGTCAGTGACGTCACCTGTATAGTCTTGTCGAACCAGCGGTTGCCGCCGTTGGAGCCGGCGCCGCCGCCGTGTATGGTCTGCGCGGCTCCGGCTCCAACGTCAGTGACGTCACCTGTATAGTCTTGTCGAACCAGCGGTTGCCGCCGTTGGAGCCGGCGCCGCCGCCGTGTATGGTCTGCGCGGCTCCGGCTCCAACGTCAGTGACGTCACCTGTATAGTCTTATCGAACCAGCGGTTGCCGCCGTTGGAGCCGGCGCCGCCGCCGTGTATGGTCTGCGCGGCTCCAGCTCCAACGTCAGTGACGTCACCTGTATAGTCTTGTCGAACCAGCGGTTGCCGCCGTTGGAGCCGGCGCCGCCGCCGTGTATGGTCTACGCGGCTCCGGCTCCAACGTCAGTGACGTCACCTGTATAGTCTTGTCGAACCAGCGGTTGCCGCCGTTGGAGCCGGCGCCGCCGCCGTGTATGGTCTGCGCGGCTCCGGCTCCAACGTCAGTGACGTCACCTGTATAGTCTTGTCGAACCAGCGGTTGCCGCCGTTGGAGCCGGCGCCGCCGCCGTGTATGGTCTGCGCGGCTCCGGCTCCAACGTCAGTGACGTCACCTGTATAGTCTTGTCGAACCAGCGGTTGCCGCCGTTGGAGCCGGCGCCGCCGCCGTGTATGGTCTGCGCGGCTCCGGCTCCAACGTCAGTGACGTCACCTGTATAGTCTTGTCGAACCAGCGGTTGCCGCCGTTGGAGCCGGCGCCGCCGCCGTGTATGGTCTGCGCGGCTCCGGCTCCAACGTCAGTGACGTCACCTGTATAGTCTTGTCGAACCAGCGGTTGCCGCCGTTGGAGCCGGCGCCGCCGCCGTGTATGGTCTGCGCGGCTCCGGCTCCAACGTCAGTGACGTCACCTGTATAGTCTTGTCGAACCAGCGGTTGCCGCCGTTGGAGCCGGCGCCGCCGCCGTGTATGGTCTGCGCGGCTCCGGCTCCAACGTCAGTGACGTCACCTGTATAGTCTTGTCGAACCAGCGGTTGCCGCCGTTGGAGCCGGCGCCGCCGCCGTGTATGGTCTGCGCGGCTCCGGCTCCAACGTCAGTGACGTCACCTGTATAGTCTTGTCGAACCAGCGGTTGCCGCCGTTGGAGCCGGCGCCGCCGCCGTGTATGGTCTGCGCGGCTCCGGCTCCAACGTCAGTGACGTCACCTGTATAGTCTTGTCGAACCAGCGGTTGCCGCCGTTGGAGCCGGCGCCGCCGCCGTGTATGGTCTGCGCGGCTCCGGCTCCAACGTCAGTGACGTCACCTGTATAGTCTTATCGAACCAGCGGTTGCCGCCGTTGGAGCCGGCGCCGCCGCCGTGTATGGTCTGCGCGGCTCCAGCTCCAACGTCAGTGACGTCACCTGTATAGTCTTGTCGAACCAGCGGTTGCCGCCGTTGGAGCCGGCGCCGCCGCCGTGTATGGTCTACGCGGCTCCGGCTCCAACGTCAGTGACGTCACCTGTATAGTCTTGTCGAACCAGCGGTTGCCGCCGTTGGAGCCGGCGCCGCCGCCGTGTATGGTCTGCGCGGCTCCGGCTCCAACGTCAGTGACGTCACCTGTATAGTCTTGTCGAACCAGCGGTTGCCGCCGTTGGAGCCGGCGCCGCCGCCGTGTATGGTCTGCGCGGCTCCGGCTCCAACGTCAGTGACGTCACCTGTATAGTCTTGTCGAACCAGCGGTTGCCGCCGTTGGAGCCGGCGCCGCCGCCGTGTATGGTCTGCGCGGCTCCGGCTCCAACGTCAGTGACGTCACCTGTATAGTCTTGTCGAACCAGCGGTTGCCGCCGTTGGAGCCGGCGCCGCCGCCGTGTATGGTCTGCGCGGCTCCGGCTCCAACGTCAGTGACGTCACCTGTATAGTCTTGTCGAACCAGCGGTTGCCGCCGTTGGAGCCGGCGCCGCCGCCGTGTATGGTCTGCGCGGCTCCGGCTCCAACGTCAGTGACGTCACCTGTATAGTCTTGTCGAACCAGCGGTTGCCGCCGTTGGAGCCGGCGCCGCCGCCGTGTATGGTCTGCGCGGCTCCGGCTCCAACGTCAGTGACGTCACCTGTATAGTCTTGTCGAACCAGCGGTTGCCGCCGTTGGAGCCGGCGCCGCCGCCGTGTATGGTCTGCGCGGCTCCGGCTCCAACGTCAGTGACGTCACCTGTATAGTCTTGTCGAACCAGCGGTTGCCGCCGTTGGAGCCGGCGCCGCCGCCGTGTATGGTCTGCGCGGCTCCGGCTCCAACGTCAGTGACGTCACCTGTATAGTCTTATCGAACCAGCGGTTGCCGCCGTTGGAGCCGGCGCCGCCGCCGTGTATGGTCTGCGCGGCTCCAGCTCCAACGTCAGTGACGTCACCTGTATAGTCTTGTCGAACCAGCGGTTGCCGCCGTTGGAGCCGGCGCCGCCGCCGTGTATGGTCTACGCGGCTCCGGCTCCAACGTCAGTGACGTCACCTGTATAGTCTTGTCGAACCAGCGGTTGCCGCCGTTGGAGCCGGCGCCGCCGCCGTGTATGGTCTGCGCGGCTCCGGCTCCAACGTCAGTGACGTCACCTGTATAGTCTTGTCGAACCAGCGGTTGCCGCCGTTGGAGCCGGCGCCGCCGCCGTGTATGGTCTGCGCGGCTCCGGCTCCAACGTCAGTGACGTCACCTGTATAGTCTTGTCGAACCAGCGGTTGCCGCCGTTGGAGCCGGCGCCGCCGCCGTGTATGGTCTGCGCGGCTCCGGCTCCAACGTCAGTGACGTCACCTGTATAGTCTTGTCGAACCAGCGGTTGCCGCCGTTGGAGCCGGCGCCGCCGCCGTGTATGGTCTGCGCGGCTCCGGCTCCAACGTCAGTGACGTCACCTGTATAGTCTTGTCGAACCAGCGGTTGCCGCCGTTGGAGCCGGCGCCGCCGCCGTGTATGGTCTGCGCGGCTCCGGCTCCAACGTCAGTGACGTCACCTGTATAGTCTTGTCGAACCAGCGGTTGCCGCCGTTGGAGCCGGCGCCGCCGCCGTGTATGGTCTGCGCGGCTCCGGCTCCAACGTCAGTGACGTCACCTGTATAGTCTTGTCGAACCAGCGGTTGCCGCCGTTGGAGCCGGCGCCGCCGCCGTGTATGGTCTGCGCGGCTCCGGCTCCAACGTCAGTGACGTCACCTGTATAGTCTTGTCGAACCAGCGGTTGCCGCCGTTGGAGCCGGCGCCGCCGCCGTGTATGGTCTGCGCGGCTCCGGCTCCAACGTCAGTAACGTCACCTGTATAGTCTTGTCGAACCAGCGGTTGCCGCCGTTGGAGCCGGCGCCGCCGCCGTGTATGGTCTGCGCGGCTCCGGCTCCAACGTCAGTGACGTCACCTGTATAGTCTTGTCGAACCAGCGGTTGCCGCCGTTGGAGCCGGCGCCGCCGCCGTGTATGGTCTGCGCGGCTCCGGCTCCAACGTCAGTGACGTCACCTGTATAGTCTTGTCGAACCAGCGGTTGCCGCCGTTGGAGCCGGCGCCGCCGCCGTGTATGGTCTGCGCGGCTCCGGCTCCAACGTCAGTGACGTCACCTGTATAGTCTTGTCGAACCAGCGGTTGCCGCCGTTGGAGCCGGCGCCGCCGCCGTGTATGGTCTGCGCGGCTCCGGCTCCAACGTCAGTGACGTCACCTGTATAGTCTTGTCGAACCAGCGGTTGCCGCCGTTGGAGCCGGCGCCGCCGCCGTGTATGGTCTGCGCGGCTCCGGCTCCAACGTCAGTGACGTCACCTGTATAGTCTTGTCGAACCAGCGGTTGCCGCCGTTGGAGCCGGCGCCGCCGCCGTGTATGGTCTGCGCGGCTCCGGCTCCAACGTCAGTGACGTCACCTGTATAGTCTTGTCGAACCAGCGGTTGCCGCCGTTGGAGCCGGCGCCGCCGCCGTGTATGGTCTGCGCGGCGGCGAGGTTGCGGCGCGCGTCCGCGTCGGCGCTCGAGTGGAGCCCCACTGCGGAGTCCAGGCACAGGATGGCGAGACTCCGCTCCACGTCAGCGAGGGACTCTTTGTTTACACTGTCTGAAAATTTTCCAAAATAAAATCAATGTTTAACGTACGTACCTATGTAAAATACGAAGCCAGAAGCATTATACAGACTTGGAGCCAAGTGAAACGCAAGGCCCAGAATAGCCGACGGATGTAAAGATAGCTACAAGCTGCACAATACCCAATCAACTCAAAGCTTTATGTGAGCTTCAGTGAGGATTTGATATTGCGCAGCATGTAGCTAACGTCTCATCCGCCAACTTGTATGATCCGCCAACTTGTATGATTCGCCCTAATTGTCCTTACCTTGAATGAGAATTTTATAAGCTTTTGCCCAATTGTCGCGGTTTTCTGACGTGAGAATTCCGATAGAATCGTCAGTACGATTGCTCGATAGTTGGATTACTTTTTGAAGCTGTTGAATGATTTGGTCTTCATTAAGGAGGACGTTGTCTTCGCCCCATAGGTCTATGTGGAATATCTGAAATATGGAACAAAAACTACAACTGCATTCAGAAATTTAAAAATCGAGACTGCATTTATTAAAATCGAAACTGAATTCAGTACGTAATAACACGAAGCATTTAATAAAATTATTGTAATAATTTTATATAAGTAAAATCTCGTGTTTTATGAAATGTTCACCGATTTTTTTGTAATATTTCTTGTATATTTGGTATGCTGGGATGATCAATTTAAATGCGTTTTTTCTGTTCGAAAACTGATGTGACTGATGTGGTTCTTAGCTATATTTCAATAAAATTTCTTGTGGGGAATTGTTTTAATTTAGTACAGTGTACACTTACGACTCGAGCATGTCTAGATAAAGACAATTTGCGGAAAAGGTATACTCATACAAACATAAGAATAATAATCATAGCAACTGTTTTATGAGCTAAATCGACATCGTAGGTACTAGAGATTCCGAAAAAGTTGTGTATAATCCGCGCCACAGAAGTCGGCGGATGAGAAGTTAGCCGCAGATGAATTTTTTTTTCTTTGGGTTTATTTCACCATAATTCGCTAATGTGTGCACAGTGCCGACACAAGTGGCGTAGTGGTGACCACGGACGTAGGGAACGCGCGGGAGGCATGAGGTTGGCGGGCGGGTGTGCCCCGGCGTCACGTCTCTCTGGCTCCCGCGCATACCTATATTTTTCCTTTTGCGCAGCGTTCTGCGCATAACTTCCTATCCGCCGACTTGTGTGGCGCCGATTATACCTACCATATCTTTGCTCGTTACTGAATGAAGTTGATTCAGCCGAATATTTTTTACCTCGTTTCTCCTCCCAACATTCCTTAGAATATTTTGTTAACATTTTAACCACATTAAAATATTTCATATATGAAATTGTTTTTAAAGGTTTAGTTTCAAATATTCGTAACCACGAATCGACTAATTTAAAACTTCGTCTTAAAATACTTACATGGTTATTATGCATTACAGTGACATGTTTACTATCTCCATTATAAGATAAAGAGTCGCGCTTATCGCCCGGCAATCTGCATGTGCCGAAAATCTTTTTGTACTGCGCCATATCTAGTTGAGCTTTGCCTATCATTTCAACAGGAATTTTATTGCTGAAATTCAGAAGTAAATTTTCATTTTTATGTAAATTGTATTATTTAACGTTGTATATTATAGGCCCAATCAAACAGTTTGGCGGCTGTGAAGTTAGCTATAAGTATACATATAGATACAAGCTGTGCAAAACCCAGTCCTCGCGCGGATGCTACTCGTATGTGAAATTCTGACGGATTGAACGGATTAGGTTTCGCGCAGATTGTAGCTAGCTTCATAGCCGCCAAGATGTTCAAATTCGGTTTATTAGTACGTAGTACGAGTATGTGTCTACCTACTTTGTTGTGTAGCACATTTTTAATGAAAAATAGGGCTACATTTGGCCAAAGAAGATATAATAATATTTAGGCACCAGCTCGCCTGATGGAAAGCATAGTTGACCTAGAATGTAGACCTAGAAGATACCTATTCACTCTTGCCTTGAAGATATCCAAATTGTAATCGTTAAGAAACAATGACAAATACAATTTAATAATTATTTTTCGAAAAAAATGGCAAAACCGACTTCCATCTTGTACAAAATTCGAATTGATGTAAACAGTTTTTACATTATGGTTGATTTTTCAAAAATGGCTCAGCCGTTATTGATAAAATTTAAATGGGACCTAGATCTTGGGAGTACCCTTTCGAACTAAAAAATATTTTTTTGGTTTAGTTCACAATTGGCGAAAATATCGATGAACATACACAAAAAAAACATAGAACCTACATACAGACGAACATAGAACCTCCTCCTTTTCGGAAGTCGGTTAAAAAGATTTGAGCTTTAAAAATGCATCTAACACAGCACAAACGTGTCGTATTTTAGTCTTGATTAGGAAATTATAAGCTCTTATGGTATTATATCATACATAGAAAATGACTGTGGCAACTTACTTGTCTATCAAACTTTTGTAATCAAGTGCTGCTAACAACGTTTTTGCCGCATACTGCAGCTGTTCAGTTTGAGTGTTGAACTTGCGAAAAGGAAAGACTAGGCCAGGACTAGAAAAAACAACAACGGGGTCGCGGTACTCCAAGTATGCGGTGTTCAACCACCACTCTTCCAGCCAATTCAAATGTTTCTCAGCTTTTTTCTCCAGCAAGCCCTAAATAGACAGATAAAAACGATTTATGGATTGTTTCAGAAGTAAATCTTGTAAAGTAAATGGTACGTTCGACAGTTGAAGATCAACATTCTCGGTGGCACACTATCCTTAGCATAATAAATGACAGTCGCATAACATAGGTATAGGCCGCGCCACACAAGTTGGCGGATGTGAAGTTGGCTACAAGCTGCGCAATAGCCAACCAACGTGCGGCTTTATGTGAGCTTCAGTCAGGATTGGATATTGCGCAACTTGTAGCTACTGTGTACAGTAGCTCAAAAAATCCAATAAAATATGGTAAATAAATGTGCAGAGTAAAACAACCGCATTGATTGCTTAATTTGAATGGTATTTCATATTTTCTAATTTGATTTTTGTTCAAGGCCGCCATATTTTACGTCAAAAGAAAATAAATGAAGAATGGTATGAAAGAAAATAATAAGAAAATAATTTTCCAAAACAAATAAAGAAAATAATATTGAATACTGTAGGTTCAAGGTAATAAATAGCCTAAGCTCGATATATTTTTGTATTATCTCTTTTAGTTGTATGGGTTTTGCATTCGAATTGATTGAATTAGATTCGTTGAATCTTTGAGTAAATTTTGCATCAGTTTTTATGCGAAGAAATTTTTTTTTAATGCGAATAGTTCGCTCTTGTCCCTCGCCGAAAATATGCGATATCCTTGCGGTGAAAAAAGACACTCACCTGTAATTTTCGGCCAACACCACCATCGGTCAGGAAGTCCTTAGCCAGCTTCGAAGTAATAGCAAACTCTTCATCACTTAAGTGAGGTCTCACAGTTTTGAGATATTTCTGAAGAGTATCCTCAAGTTTGGGCACCGGTAATCTTGGAAGGTTTTGGACATTTGTATTTAGCTTTGCCATTGTATAGTTACAAGACAACTGATAGGAACTAACTTGAGATTGTAGGAACCATCTGGATCCGCACTGAAACCAGATACATATAATATATTAACTAAAGACAGCACAATGATACATTTCAGGCATTCGTAACCTAGATCTAGATCTCCTCAACATCAAGCTGGAAAGAAGTCTAACACAAACCTAATTTGAACAAAGATAGTAATCTTAAAAATAGCGACCAATTTCAAACAGACAGTCTTAGTGCGCTGCTATATGACGCGTCACACAAGTCGGCGGAAATGAAGTTAGCAACGCGCAATGCGCAATATCCAATCCTGACTGAAGCTCAGACAAAGCCGCGCGTTGATTGGAGATTGCGCAGCTGGTAGCTCTAGCTTAATTTCCACCAACTTGTGTGACGCGGCGTATAAGTCGAAGCAAACACGTATATAGACGACCTATTTTGTACATAACATAGAAAGATATAGACTAAATCAAACTTCTTGGCGTCTGTGAACACGAGGCAAGTGGTTGCGTAGCAGCAATTTAGAGAGGATTTGCGCAGATTACGTTGGTAACTAACGTCATAGGCGACAAGAAGTTTGATTCGGGCTATTACGAATTATTGGTGATATTGGTGAAAGTGAAGTTAACTATGCCTAAAAACTATTTTAGAAAATAAAGATAAGCACAAGTTTTTTAAATAATTTAAATTATGGCTTTAAATATTTTTTTAAATAATTTAAATACTTATTGTTATTCATATTATTGTAGTTTGTCAAAACAAAACAAATAACAAGATACTTTTTTAAACTTTTGCTATAGACCGCGTCGTACAAGTTGGCGGAAATGAAGTTAGCTACAAGCTGCGCAATATCCAATCCTGACTGAAGCTCACACAAAGCCGCGCGTTGCTTGGTTGAATATTGCGCAGCGTGTAGTGTAGCTAACATTATTTCCGCCAACTTGTGTGACGCGGCCTATAATACGATGCAATTTTTTTTTAAATTCTAACTCTCAGTAATTCACCTACTTTTCAAAAATATGCTAATTTGCGAATGATAATTGTTAGCGCTGACTACCGTAACCCTTTTGGCAATGTGACCTTTAAGTTTTCTTAGCAACATGACTTTTTCAGTCTAGTTTCACCAGGTTCATTAAGTTCAATTTTCATGCATTTCAGAATCAAACTTTATACCTACATAAAGGAGACATAGAAAATATCAATTAATTATCCATTGATTTAATATTATGAACTAACACTTAGTGACTAACCCCCGACGCAAAAGAGGGGTGTTATAAGTTTGACGTGTCTGTTTGTCTGTGTGTCTGTCTGTCTGTCTGTGCCATCATAGCGCCCGAACCACTGAACCGATTTCAGTTTAGTTTTTTTTGGATGAAAGGAGACTTAATCGAGAGTGTTCTTAGCTATGTTTTATAAAAATCGATTGAGCCGTTTAAGAGTTATGGTGGGTTAAAGTGGGATGGAAGAACCAAAATTCTACAAATGTGCCAAAATGGTTGTCAATTGAAAGTTTGTTGTCAAATATTTTTGTGTCGGGGGTTTTTTAATTAGGTATATTATTTTCAGAGTAATATTATACATAAACTTACTAGTTTTTGTAGGCCACGAATCATTATTCTACTGGTAAGTTTATGTTATATATCTGTAACAAGATTTTGATTTTGTTTATAATGTGGATGGTCTGTTAGAGTAAAACATACGGCATGTATGCCCGGTTGTGTGAGATATAGTACATCTGTGAATTTAACTATATTCAGGTGAGCAAATTCCATGTTTATTGAAAGTAGGTACATATGATTAAAATTACCTCCAAACTGACATACCGGCATGGAAGGAGTATGTATGTTACAGTGGAGTAAAGAACACTTTTTTTAAATTTTAGACCTCCTGTATTATTTATGTTTTAATTAATTAAATGAGAAATTACATCACCTTGATTTTGACTTACTTTATTTTAAAAAAAGTGCAGTGTTCACAATAGCAAAAATGCTTTTTAGTTGCACGAAACAATTTTATTTATTGATATTTTTTACATTATTTATTTAGTAACATAAGTATGTTTAAGTTTTTACATTATTGCCCAAAAAACCTGTGTGTAATATTTAATGTTCAATTGTAATCTTAAAATAAATGTATTTTGTTGGACATTCACAAGTATACACTATGTGTATCTATGTTGAAAAATAAATGAATTGAATTGAATTAATGTGATTTAGCTGTAATGTTACTAAAAAACTTAGGGTAGGTAAGCAACATTTACAGATATCATGCTAAAAATAAAATTTAAACTTTTACAAAATATGGTTATAGTTAGGAGTATTTACTATATATTTTAAATTGTAGTGCAATATAATTCTTAGCAGATCCATGAAGACTGAAAATACTTTCATACATGACAGAAAAAGATACAAAATAAGTAAATTCCATAGCCGGGTGGGCTAGGCCTGGTATTTGGTCAGTATTTGAGGGATAAGTTTTAAGGGCACTTTATTTGATAAATAATTTATTAATTTTATTATAGCGAATCTATTTTGGCATTCTGATCCTGTTTATGTATACATATATTATTTATTATTTTTATTTAGAGCCTGTATTGTCCCACTGCTGGGCAAAGGCCTCCCATTCCTGTTTATGTATACCCTAAGTAAATATGTTCCTATACCCCACACATAATGTAGATAATTAATAATATATGGGTTTATGTATGGGTTTAAGACTAATAACTACAATACAAGTGGTAGAAAACACAATATGATACATGATTTACTTGGAAGTATTCTGAAATTCTAGACTAAGCTTATAATATGTATACCAGCTGGAACATACAGAACTTAAAAATAATAAAAACTTACTTGACTACTTTCCAAAACACTCTATCGCAGTTGTTTACCTTGAAGCACTATCGGTTGTACTGTGTATTGAGCTGAGAAAAGATTGTTTTAACTAATTACTTTCATAAACGTCGACGGACTAAAAAATAATTAGAATTATATAGGCTAAAATACCTATTCGATTGAACTTTGGTCCAGTCCGGGATGATAACGAAAGCCACCAAAAGTCAAATCGAAAATACCTCTCTCTGACTCTGAGGTGAGCTCACAGCTCCCTGTGTTGCCAACGATTTCAAGCAAGTATGAAGTTACCTAAGATTTACACATTTATAGATCTTTACGAGATCTACATTTCAGATGACAGCTGTCAAATTCAAGTTTTCAATCTCTGTAACTAGGTACATATTGATTTTAGATCATTGCTTTCTTCATCATCATCTGGTTTCATCTTGCTCCTTGAGGGGGGAGCGAGGTTGCAGCCCCGAGGATACCTTCATTACTGCGGCTGGACGCTGCGGGAACTCTGCCCGCAGGGAATTTTTTCTGATGGTGCGAGCATCCGACCCGCCCGCGAGGGCGAGTGGTATCTCCAACACCATCTCAGCCGGTTGGCTGGTGACCTTCCTGGCTTGTTGAGCCAGTAACAACGGTTAGCAGGAGTGGGGGAGGGGGGAGGAAGGAGGGGAATAATTGGTACCTCAAGCCCCTCTCAGCCTGATGGCCGTCACGGCTTTGAGGGCCGTCATGGGGTGGTGGTCTGTGTCTTCTTATGAGGGCCTCATTCAGGATCGCCTACTTTCTCTTCGCCTTCCTCTAGGAGAAGGTCTCGAGGGAGAGAGCGCCAGGTTCGTTCGTTTACGTCGGGTGGACGAGCATGATGCGGAGCGATGTTCTGTAGGTGAGGGTGTGGCCCGTTGTCTGCGCGATCGTACAACCCGCGCGCCAACCGGACCACGAACTCCCTCACCGATTCGGCTTTCAAATCCTGTGCTAGTACGTCGTTCCGAACGAACCAGCCAGCTCCCGAGATCATTCTCAGGCTAGTGTTCTGTACCACCTGGAGTCGCTTCCTCTGCGCCTTGCTACACAGTGGGTACCATGCCGGTGCAGCGTATGTTAATCGGGTCCTAATATACATCTTGTATATGCCCATTTTGGTGTGCAGTGGCAACTTAGAGCTGAGAACCGGTCGCAACAGCGCTCTAGCAGCCTTCGCCTGGTGAACAGCGTGCGTGGTCTGCGAGCGCATGTTCAGAAGCGGGTCTATGAGGACGCCCAGGTACTTAACGATTTTTAGTATTTGTTGTGATAGCGGCAATCGAAATACATCATTTGTTAAAATTAAAACTCTCTAGCTACTACGGTTCATTTACCCTTTGGGTACGGAACCCTAAAAACGATCCCTCAGTACGGGCTCAGAATAATAGATGACAACAGGCTCTATTTTTGAACTTCGAACGGCTTGACGAATACGGAACTTTGACAGATTGTACCTATGTACAAACAATATAATTTAATATTAATATACGACCTAACCATCTCCCTATAACTTCCGTATACGACCAAGCCGTTCGAAATTCAAAAATCATGCCCCCGGGGTGCGTTTACGCACTCCAGATAATGTTTAATGCCGAATAAAAATTAATGTACTCGTAAGAGGCGTCCGTGAGCGCCGCCATAGCTCTAGAGTCTAGACTATCATAGCCTCAGAATAAGGAAAAACAGTAGAAGTGACATAAAGTAAAAAAGTTATGATGCATGATTCCACAAACATGGCGTCGAAAATCCATAGAAACTGCTATCTAATCTAGACACAAATGACACTTGAACTGCTGATCAAATGTCAAATTTGATTTCACAAAGATGGTGGACAAACTTCAAACGTCTCCCAGGCAGGGCTTTTATTTTAAACTTTATCGTCGTAGCAATAATGCCATGTCATTTCAAACACCGCCCCTGTGATCATAGCCCTGAAATCTATTGCAAAAAAATCACAACTGTCAAACTCTGGAACTATATGTCAATTGTCAAACACTGGAGCTATCTTCCAAATTCGATTCAATGACAACTAGCTGATCAAGAGACAAGATAAAATGTGGTAAACGGGGCAGATTATTTTTAAGCCAGTAGGTACGTTTTTTCGCCTGACGGATGCCTGGCTCAGTAGTTGGTAACACTGACTCCTGGGTCAAAGTGGCGTGGTTCGATTCCCACCCAAGGAAAATATTTATGTCACAAACATAGGTGTTTGCTCTGTGTCTGGGTGTTATTTAGGTATTATCTATACTATATATATATAAGTACGTATTTAAAAATATGTACTTATTTACGTAGTATATGTATTATTTTCTGGCAACCATATCACAAACTTTGCTTAGTTTGGGAAACCAAATGGCCCAATCCCATAGAGTAACTTATACATAGGGGATGCCCAATCCTGTGCCTTTCATCTGCACAACCATCAAGCCAATTGAAAATTAAACATAACATAAGGCGAGGCACTAATGTGCTGTATTGCGAAAACCCTATATAACTAGGTGCGACCTTGGACAGGACACTTACCTATACACTGCCATAAAACAGACATGAAAAAAGAATAATTTGCTGCGACGGCTAACGACAACCTGGGGGGCTTCTCCTCATGTTTTCTTGACCACCGGCCTGGCACTCTGTTTCTCCGCTGCATGCTCAATGTGGCATCGCTCCACCCACGCGAAAGAGGCAAATATAGCTTTAAGCGAGATATGCAGGATAATCACAGGTTGCCTGGGTTTTAGACACTCCACTCAACACGCTGTTCCCACTCTCAGGAATTGCATCACCCGCTGCCCGAAGACACGTAGCTTGTGCTGCCTGAAAATCCCACCAGGAAACAGATCCCCGGTACTGTCTATTAAGGTGGTTGCTTGCGGTTAGCTAGGCACATCAGTGCCAACAGATGGCGCTGATGGTCTAATTTGACGTATTTTATTTTTTTATAAATGAAAATGTACATATTATTTCATGGTAATATATTTGCCGGTAATAATGAATTATTTGCTATTTTCTCAGCTATATTTTAGTTAAGTTTTCGTTTTTTAAAGTACTGAATTTGTACCGGGCGGGCCGCGGTAGACTACTCACTCACACAAAGACAAGGCTCTTGTTGTGTTCGAACGTGGTTCCAACTATGTGCTAATTTCGACACACTTTCCATTGCATAGTTTGGACCAGTGGTTAGGAGTCCCGGTATTTGATACCGCGATATCGAGTTCAAATCGTGCTTAGCATGTTTCTTTTTGCGATGTTTTATGTCTTCTAAATAAAAATCAAATACCTACTGTTACGTAGTAAGCGCATAATTTGATAACGACAGGACCGACTTGTAATTTTTTTCTCCATGATATAGTTTCATTTGCGCACGAATTCGTTTGCGATTTTACCTGGGACCAGAGTATTGGTGGTTTTTAGGGTTCCGTACCCAAAGGGAAAAACGGGACCCTATTACTAAGACTTCAATGTCCGTCTGTCTGTCTGTCTGTCCATCTGTCACCGGGCTGTATCTCATGAACCATGATAGCTAGGCAGCTGAAATTTTCACAGATGATGTATTTCTGTTGCCGCTATAACAACATATACTAAAAACAAAATAAAATAAATATTTAAGGGGGGGCTCCCATACAACAAACCTGATTTTTTAGACATTTTTCGATCTATGTTAACAATGGTAACAGGTACATGCTTGAAATTTTCACGGAATATTTAGTTTTATATTCACTTCAATAATAACTAATAAAATTAAAATAAAATAAATATTTAAGGGGGGCTCCCATACAGTACGGAACCCACCGTGCGCGAGTCCGACTCGTACTTGGCTCGATTATTGTAATCTTTTTGCGAAGTACGTGGTGCCATGGTTTATTTTGGGTGACTGATTGCATGTATAAAACATCGATAAAATCTTTATAGAATGGCACTCTGATATAGGTATCATACAAACAAAACACTGAAAACAAGAATTCAAGAAAAGCCGAATCGTTGTAAACGCGCTTACGTACGCAATCAGTGTTGCCAACGCCTTGAGTTGAAATTATCCATGAAAATTATCGTATTTTCAAATAATGTTTTCCTTCTATCTCCCAAGCTTTCATTCCATAAAATCTAAGTAGGAGTATATTACCATTAAAAAAATTACCAAATCAGTCGAGATGTTCCCAAATGATGCGCTTACCAACGAACATTACTTGATGATTGATGTTTGTAAAAAAAAATGATAAATTGTATGTTGTATGTAGGTAAATTTTAATAATATTTACATAATAGTATTATAATTATTTCTTGTTTGTAATATATTTTCCCTATAATTTATCCAAATTCTAATACTGACAATACATTGTCCAATATTTTTCAATAATTGATTTTTGAGCTGAGCGAATTATGAGAAGACCGAAGACAGAAGAGCGGCAACAGCGCGTGACCCGCCTATGCCACGAGCTGGCAACGTCGCGCGTCGTCGCCGTACAATAACTATTATGTATTCTGTGCCGCTACTAAACAATTATAAATTGTAATGTAGGCACCGTACGACACTTTCTGTGTTCACTCACACATTGACAAAATTGAACTTAAATTCGATGTTATTTCTACTATTAATCTACTGTTTTCATCAACTAAAGATGAAATGCCGCAAGTAAAGACCAATTTAAAAGCCAACTGTAGTCATTTCAGTGTAAAATTATACTCTCATCGCCCATGAATAGTCAAATAGATTAGTATGAAAATCGAACCACCTTAAACCTACTTGTTACTTTATACAGTTTTTGGTAATGAAAGAAGAATGCTGGTAGCTCAAACATACGAATACCTATCACACTTTCAAGCTATATGAGTAAGTATGGGCTATGTATATTTACAATCAAAATTACAACTCAAAACATCAACAATTTATAGGTGATCGTCTCAGTCAGAGCGCGAAATTCAAATATTTATGGATTTTTTGGCATTTACAGATAAACTACTCATTTTAAGTTTGCGAAAACTCATTTAGCGTCCATTAATATGTTACTTATTTTCACCTCAGTTTTTAGATAGCGGACTCTTGTGCATAAACTTACACTATTTTGGTTTCTACGTGTATATAATTCGTTAAAACTACCTATTTATGGCTGCTAAATGAGTTTTGGTAAAGTAACAGTCAGCAGTTTGTCTGTAAATGCCAAAAAATTTAATTTCGCGCGCTGACCTAGTAAATCCACTTTAACTCCTAGTGAACAGTCAAAATATATCAAAACATCCTATGTCAAGAAAAAGTTGTTTTAAATGAAGATAAGTGCAAAGCATTGGGCTTTGTGGTAGGACTAAAAAATTAAAATAGCGTGTGTTTGACATAAATCGAGAATTGCTAAGCCTGATTCTACAACTTCATCGATGGCCACACTAAATCCAAATGTGATGTGACATTCGACATCTTTTGAAATTGTCAGTGATATTTAGATCTAAAATGAACTTTTTTTTTCATTTAAACAGTCATTTTGACTTTGCAGTCTAATAAAATTTGCCAACTGTAATGAAAATCATAGATAACAGAGGGATAATGTGGTCGATCGAGAAAAGAAATAAAGAGATGCAATGATTTAAGATGGCATGAGTTAGAAAGAGACATGAAAAATATCTCGATTGAGTGGCTAGGTGCCGTGTTTTTCTCTCAGTAGTGTCAAATTCCAGTACATATTTGACAGCATTGAGCCAGATTTTCCATACATTTTTGTGGATGAGAATTGACTCAAGCGACTATCTCTCTAGTTGTAATAGCTCTGTGTGGTCAGCTACCAGACAAATCAGTGAAAATTAATTTTCTTTTATTTATACCTTATTAATTGAATATTGATTAGAGGTCAAGCCACTGAAGCCACGGCAACCTTCTTTTCGTCAGTCTATGTACTTTGTGTGTCCGTACTCAATCATGTGTTTTGTTTATGTACTTAACATCCACTATGCAATCTGGCTTGTAGGTGAAGAAAAAATTCCTGAGGCAATCTGCATAGATCCATAGAAAAAATTTGATGACGTATGTTAATCTACTAACCCGCACTGGGCCAGCTTGGTGGTATGGCCTAGTCATCCTTTGTGAGTGGGCCTATGTTCAGTATTGGACTACCGTATAAGTGTTAAATCTGGGGAACATTTAAATATTCTCTAACTCTTCTATGGAGTTCTATGACCCATGGTTGTGCTGTGGCACTAAAACAAATTATTACAATATTTACTTCTCAACCAACTTTCAGGTGGTTTATGGTTCTCAATTTGCCTAGGTTGTTATTTTTTCATATTATGATACCTAATATCTCCGTTGGCTGCTGAAGGTCGATTTGTCGAATTTATAATACAATCTAGTAATAATTTATTGGCTTTATAACATTCTAGCACATAATGATCCTGTAAAAATTATTTACTTAATCAAAATTGCAGCACCTACAGAAACTGAATAGGAAATCTATTTCATGCGTAGTACATATATGAAAACATCTCATATTTTATTATTGATTAAGTAGGTAATACTAAAGAAGTATCATACAGTACAAAAAAAATTGCAATTATTTCTTAATAAAGATTTATTACCTTAATACAATCATACAGTACCTTAAACATCACCCTTAATTTTTGCGAGTAATGTTAGTAGTCAAGTTTCCACTTTTACTATAATGACAAAATGTCATATCTCATCATAGCTCATAGTAAATAACCTATACATACAAATCTATGTAAAACTAGCAAAGTATTGTTTGCACCAATTATTCAAATCACAAGAAACATTATGTGAGAACAGTTTTGGTAATTTTGAAACATTTTATCGCTAATAAGTTAACACGAACAATAATTTGGATAAATAAGCCATTAAAACGTAGATTAACACAATCACATTGATCTTATTAGAACCGACACATGAATACAAAGATCATTAATGCATGTATAGCCCGCGTCACACAAGTTGGCGGAAATGAAGTTAGCTACAAGCTGTGCAATATCCAATCCTGACTAAAGCTCACACAAAGCTGCGCATTGATTGGATATTGTGCAGCTTGTAGCTGCCTTCATTTCCGCCAACTTGTGTGAAACAGCCTATACAGCATTATTTTAACTGTGACTAGGAAGCTAGTCCCAACACCCACTTATGGAGGTGAATAATGGAATGGTGAATGGAGTATCAGAAGTACCACCACCTACTTGAAATTATCAAAGTAGTGGCAATACGGTGCACAAGCACCTTGGAAAAATTCTGTCCTGGATTACTGTACAATAATAAATTCTGCTCCACCTCCTCTGCCCTGGGGCAAAAAATTATTGACCCATAACTTCGAGAAATGCCAAATAAATATATACAAATAATAAATGGCAAATTGATGCAACTAGTACTTCTTAAGCTATACATATTTTATTTAATTGAAGAGGTAGTAACAGGAATCCTGAATTGTTATCAAGATATTGATTAAATTTGATCAATATCTACCAATACGAACATCACTGCAGTTACACTAAATTCATCATGGATCAACCATATTCAGCCCTGAAATAATTTTCAAAGTCTGATAAATGTCTTTAACACTAGGATCAGAAATAAAATGTTACCTCATGTATTTAAATCTCATCAACTGTAGGTAACCAAAATGCCATATTTGTACACGCCGACGCTAGCATCATGAACTTGGGATTAAACTGAACACACTGGATGGGTGCTGGGTGATCGCCGTTGAGGACACAAACTTTATAGCCTGTGTCAGCATTCCAGACATGAACTCTTCCATCTGTGGACCCACTGAATATGTACTGTGAATCTGGGCTGAAAGACGCTTCTATAGGTATTCCTTTATTGTTCAAGTGTCCAGTGAATGTCTGGAGAGGAGTGCCATGGTAGGCATCCACCAATCGTATGATCGAGCCATTTGTGCTAATAAGCATTGTTTTGCCATCACGAGAAAATTTCAGTCCTGTCCAATCACACTCTTTCTCTTGATTCAGTTTGAAGGTTACAAAAGGGCCTTTGTCAAATGACCGCAAATCGTATAGTTTGATACTTTCTGAGTTAACACCAGCAGCAAAGATAAGTCCTTCCGGATCGTACGCCGCGACAGGTCTGCCAGACAAGTGCATAAGTCCTTGACAATTTGGTGACCTCAGGTCCCACAAGCGCAGAGTTTTGTCCAGTGATCCCGATAAAAACGTGTCTTCTACAGGCGATAAGCATAATGTTACAACTTTTTTTGTGTGTCCGGGGAAATATCTGATGTATTTGTTGTCGTGAAGTGACAGATATCGGATGGTATCGTCAACCTTAGTCGAACTGTGAATGGCGGTATTCTTAGCATGTGTGAAATGAATTAAATCAACTCCATACTTTTTGCTGTTAACCGTAATGACTTGAGATCCTTTTTCACAATCATAAATAACGATTTGATCATCCTCGCTGCATGATATCAATGTTTCTCCACTGGGTGAAAAGTCTATACTGTTTATTTTGTCGGTGTTTTCTCGAAACACTTTTGCAACTTTGAAGCTACGCACAACTTGATCAACTAGCTTCATCATTGGGGCTGATTATCTTGAAAACCTCCAATAATAAAGAATTTAATCAAAGAAAACAACATTCGTCGCCTCGCTTGATTTTGGGTAGCAAGCAAGAAATAATGCATGACACCAATAGTTTATGACCTAATAATGCAGGTTACAATAATACACGTACCATCGTCAAATCTTCGTTTTGGTGACTTGTTTTTTATTCGTCGTTTTTAGTGTCATTTAAAAGCAAGTCAAAGTTATTTCATCGTAAATGTTAACAAAATACATATTTATAATTATCATCTATGACATTTTCGGTTTAAAGTGTTACTAAATTGTAATTTTATTAGAAGTATTTTATGAAATAATCGACATAATTTTGACAGTTTATACTTGCATTACAACAGTACAATTGATCGACTCGAATTGGGCATCCCTAAAAATCATTTTTTGTGAAATTGTGAAACAAAATGGACGGAGTGTGATTGCGTAGCTTGTAATTATTGTTCTATTGTGAAAAATATGCGTTTAATTGCTTATTTTAGTACTGAATCTCACTAGGCGATTGTTCAAGAGCTGTTATTTATATTAGAACAAACAATTGTCTACAATTATATGTAGTATCATAAATTGATGAACCGAGTTAACTGGAGTATGGTATCCATTTTGTGAACTACTTTGTGTGTGGCGTTATTGGTGAGTACTTGCATTCATTTTATTTCGTTGTAGTTTTGCTATTTTTAAGATTGATGTTGCTTATTCCCTTTGTTGATTAATAATGGATAATAGTTTACAAGGTTGGTTTTATCATGTGTTCATTGTAATAATTTTATTCACCATCTTCGGTGCTATTCTGGGTAGAGGTAGCTATCTACCAAATATTCTAGTTTGATAGCACGTTGAGTCTCCTAATTTGTGTTATTAATTTACCAAAAATTTTTATTACGTGTTCACGTCATTTAAATTCATAGCTGTTACGTGTGCTGATTATGTTTAAACATACGTAAATGCCGCGATCTTCACTTCATTGATTAAGTAGTGATATACCTATCTACCTACCAAACTTTCTCTTTTAGTAAGTTTTAGCATTACGAGTATTAGTAGGTAACTATCTGATATGGTCTTAGTTATTGTTAGTATGTTTGTGAAATATCTTCATTTAATTAAAAATACCATAGTACATTTTAAGTAGTACCTATTGTTCCTACTAAATTTTATTATTTAGTGTCCCTACTGTGGCTGCTAAGCTGGTGAAACTGAAGGTGTGAAACAGATGCTGTGCAACTGAACGGGAAAAGTTGTAACGCTGTATGTTAATTTTACTATCATAAGCGTATAGCTTTTCCCCTTAGTTACACATGCTATTTCAACATTAGAAAAAATCAAGACCGAAGTAGTAAGAAGAATTAATGTTGTTCTTCAGAAACTTATAAATACCTACATATTCATTAATTTCAGTAGAATCAAATAATGTTACTGTTATGTATGTTATAGGTGTGTTCATATTTGTTACTTAACCTCTCTAGTTGGAATGCATATCAATCCATATGCATCACACTATGCCACGGTATACTCGGGAAGCATAAATATAGATCTATACTCCCTACCAATTAAAAAAGTCTTTGAATGGTGTCTATTTCCATCTGTAGGTGGATAGTTTGTATAAAAACAATAGAGAAGAAATCCAATCTTAGTATGACCATTTTGAAAGTCAACAGTTGTGATGAAGAGAAGGAGCATGGTATTCTTATGCTATTATTATATTCTTTTTCCATTTGAAACACAAAAACTAATGTACCTATGTAAGAGTTTATAAATATACTAAAGATTACTAAAAACATAAAATCATTCAAAAAAATTGCTTGTAATTTTAGTAAAAAAGTTAAGATTAGTACTAACACATCTTTTCCTACCATTTTCCGGTTTCCGATGTAACCATGTTGAGTTTGAGATAAAAATGTAACAACAGAATTTGAAACTTATTTTTTTTTTACTTCAAGTAAAATTATTTGATAGATTTTTAATACTCGTTATTTTCATAAACATCCACTAAGACAGTGCGCGAAGCGCCATAACGCGCGCGAGTTTACGGGTGTCGCAGTTGACTGGAGGTAATTGAGTATAAAGGTTAAGTTCCATTATCTATTAACCAATTCAGAAAATCATATTTAATGAATAGGTACATCTTAAAATTTTCTCTCTTGACAAAAGATTTGGGAGGGTCTTGCGCTTTTATTTTTCCAATTTTTTTAATTTGAATACACACTTTGTGAAGATATTCTTTAATTTTTAATAATATTACAGTACGTTGTCAAGAGTGTATGAAGACACATATATGATCACGATCATGATGATAGACACCACTTTTTGATGTCATTAAATAATTAACTGTTAGATAAACATTTGGTGAAGGAGCTACATAGGGTTTACAAAGGGAGTTCCTTTGTAAATCCTATATAGCTACCAAGCTCACAGGTCATTGCATTTATAAAGGGGTTTCTTCATTGTAACACAATTTATTTAAAAAGTAAGTTAAACATCATAAATCAATAAGTGACGGAAAGTCCATGTATGGACACATAAACAATATAGGTGGTTTTTACAGATAAATTTACCCATACATGTTTGCTATAAGGTACATAAAAGGTATAAGGTATAGGGTTCTTTGCATTAGAAATTCCATGTAAATTTGTAGTTAAGGTTGTGTATTTATGCTTACATAAGTTCTGTTTCATTCAAAAATAGCATTGAATTTCAAGAAAATGTATGGAAAACCTGCTTTTTAAAGTAATTTTAGTGTTATTCTTACAGTAAAAGTTGTACATAATGAGAAGTACCTATTCATACATACACAGGTTTATCCAGAACTGATGTACAGGTAGTGGCATGTAAGTGTAGTGCTGAGGAGGAGCAACTATTAAAAAATTGCTAACAATGACTTTTATGCTACAATGTTCTTGTATGTGATATATTGGTGTACCAGCTGCAGTGTGTATGGCATCATTGTACTTATCATTTAGATCAACATTTTTTATGGGACCAATCTCAAAAGTCACGAAAAAGAATCAGCTGTTTCATTTGTTGACAGTGAATAAAATCAGACATTTTGGGAAAAGGTGACTAATTTTAAATTAGTTCATAATAGATTAGATTCAGTCCAAACTAACTGGACACTAAAGCAACAGCTGATTAGTTACTCAGCGATTCAGAGATGATGAAAGAGATAGCTAGCGATTTATTCTCATAGTAAAACTTATTTAACTTATAGAGTGTTCCCCTTACATTCAGTAGTTAAGGATATTGAACAGTCTTTGCCTTAATTTATTCTGTACTAGACGACCCGCCCCGGCTTCGCACAGGTGTATTATGCATATAAACCTTCCTCTTGAATCACTCTATCCATTAAAAAAAAACCGCATCAAAATCCGTTGCGTAGTTTTAAAGATTTAAGCATACAGACAGACAAACAAACAAACAAAAATAGCGACTTTATTTTATACTATGTAAGGACTAGACGACCCGCCCCGGCTTCGCACAGGTGTATTATACATATAAACCTTCCTCTTGAATCACTCTATCCATTAAAAAAACCGCATCAAAATCCGTTGCGTAGTTTTAAAGATTTAAGCATACAGACAAATAAACAGACAAAAATAGCGACTTTATTTTATACTAGACGACCCGCCCCGGCTTCGCACAGGTGTATTATACATATAAACCTTCCTCTTGAATCACTCTATCCATTAAAAAAAACCGCATCAAAATCCGTTTCGTAGTTTTAAAGATTTAAGCATACAGACAAACAAACAGACAAAAATAGCGACTTTATTTTATACTATGTAAGGATTGAGAGTATATTGATGATTTTGTAAAATAAATGTTGTTTACAGATTAAAATGGGCTTAATACATTTTCGCTTGACATATTTTGATTGGAAAATTATAATAATTCACTCTTAATTGAGTGATGGACTCATATAACTTATTTGGTGATGATGGCAGCGGAATGTTGGAAGGACTTACTGATCTTGGCGGATCAGACAGTTTCACTGGCAGCTCGGCGTCGGGGGTGGCCGGAGAAAACAAAGACGCAGCGGATAATAGGTACAGTATTTTTAGCTAGCAGTTTTGTAACTTAACACTATGTTTAAAAAACTTGGCAAAAACAGTCTATTCATGAAACTATTTTATGTATATCTGTAAACTCTTTATCATCAGTTTTATGTGAATCTAAATATGGATTGTAAAATAAGTGAATATGGTTTGATGCAGTTACAGGCAGCAGTACAGTCAAAGCAATGTGGCACAGGAAAGTTCAATTCAGAAACTGACACCATTTGGTGGTCCTCCGAGCGGTTTAAGCAGTAATACGCAACCTGTGCCAAACCCTGGGAGTGGACCGCCCGCGCCGGAGTACCACGAGTATGGAGCTTACCCGCCTCGGCCGCGCATGCCTCAGCCGCCCCACGCGCCGCTCCATCCGCCACATCACGTACATCCCTCCCATTACCCGGGCTACCACCCGGGACCTGACCCTATGTACAGTGTTCCTGAACAACCAGGTCAGTTATCATTTTATTCTACAACTTTGCTTTGTTAAAAAATTAACATATCACCTAGCATATCACTTGAAAAATTGCTGACTATTTCTAATTATTTCCAGGTCTAGGAGATATGGGTGGATGGCCACCAGGCTCGAATAGATACGCTCCCGTCACGCCTAACTATAGACATTCTTATGAACACCAACAGAAATTACATCAATACCCACCTCAGCAGGTGAGTAACCTGTTACAATTCCATTTTAATTTGTGTAAAACAACAACCAATTCACCATGTGAAAACTAGCGACATAAATTACGCCAGATTTATTCATCATTGAAGAATGCATGCCTAGGTTTGCAAACAACAGATGCACACATACATATAAAAGTAGATTATAAGCAGACTTTAATTTGACTAAGTCAAAAAGATATTAGAAGTAGTTTCTGATGTAGTATTTTTAGAGAACATAGTAATATTAGAAATAGTTTCTGATGTAATATTTTTCTCAACTCAGGCAGGTGGAATAGGATTACAACCACAAAATGCACCATACCTACCTAGGCAGCCTCATTTTTCTCAACCATCAAGCCAGCAATTATATGGACAACAACAGGTTAGCTTAGCAATAACTGTTCACAATCAGTTTTGTGATGTATTTTCACATTGAATTATATCTGTTTTTTTTTTAATTATCAAATATTTCCGATTAAATTTCAGAACTACCCAAATTATACACAAATGCATCCACCCAGTGCATCTCGAATTAATCAGCATCCTACTTATCACCAGCAACTTGACGTGAATCCGCATCAATATGGACTTCCTCATGGGCAGCAAGGTCATGGTGCTATGGGTCAGCACCAACCTCATCAAAATATGCCGACCCATCCGAGCGGAATTAGCTCTGGAATACAGAGTCATCCAAATGTACATTTACATCACGCTGCTGCGCCACCTCTGCACCACGTGCCTCGACAATCGCCAGTTCCTCCCGCGTCTGTTGCGCCCTCTCATTCAGTACCGAATCAAATGCCGTACGCGTCCACACATCACTCGGTGCCGATGAATTATCAATCCCATCAAATACAACATCCCCTTGACGTGAATGTTTCAAACCAATATAGGGAATTGAAACCTGCAGGACTGGAAGGAAGCCCTCAATACCGACCGCCGTTTCCTCAGTTGTCACCTCAAATGTCACCTAGAGCTCAGATATCCCCTCGACAGCAGGCGCAGTCACAACTATCCCCTAGGCCCGTGATGTCGCCCATAAAAGGACCCAGTGCTTCTCCTCATGGAGGAGGGAGAAGTTTAGTGCCACCCCCGGCAACATCTTGCGCGAGCCCCGTGCCGCCGTCGTTCACATCGCAGAACACTCTTCAAGCTCTTGAACAAATGGTGGTACCGTCGGGGGCAGAATATTCTTACCAACGCAATCCAGCATCGCCTGCTGTAGGCCATGTATCTTCACCATCACAATGGATGACAAATAAACTGCCAACATCTGTTGGTAGTACAATAACATCATTAGAAAATAATGAGCAAACCACAAAACTAAAAGAATCATTAGTAGCAACACCGCCTATAAAATTAGATCCTCCCAAAAATGTACCAATGACAATAAATATGGAGACAAAACCAATGGAAAAACCCACCAATGAAACTGATAAAACATCAGATAACCTCAACATGTCTCATACATTTATTCAACCAAATAATCCTAGTGATACATCGAAGGAAAATGTGGTTAACAATCCAACTGCTTCGGTTTTGACAGCACCCTCCATGAATTCAGCAGGGCCCAGGACAGAAAGCTTAGACAAAAAAATAGCTGATAAGCAAACCTCTGATGCGACATTAGAACCTATGATTAATAAAACTGAAGATAAAGTGGATAAAAATCCAATTCCAATTTATGACTCTGATAAACCTGAGAATACTAGTGTGCAAGAACAATCTTCTCAATCTACACCATCTTTGCCACCTGTGACGTCAAACACGGCTTCTATAGATAAATCTCAGCTACCCATTAGTCAGTCACTTCCTACAAATGCAACATCGCAGTTTGAGAATATTAGCCCAATGAATATCAACAGAAGTCAACCCTTCCAAAGCAACAGTGTACCTAATCCTATTACACACAATGTAGTACCGCCGGGAATGTCTCCTACGATTACACAGAATATGCAATCACCAATTCAAAATAGTGCTGTTAGCAATCTTGCAAGTTTTCAAAACACATCTGGAGCACCAACTATACCAAACATACAATCAACACATAAATTACAGCATTCAGGTTTAACTAACACAGTGTCATCAAGTGTTTCTGTGCACAGTCCTCAAAGCAATATAAATTGCATGCCAACTGTAATGCCATCTATAGTTGGTAGTTTACCAGCAGGAATGCCTCCTATGCCCACAAATGTTCCTGTTGGTCAAACCAACAATACTCAGAATATTCCTGCTGTTACGGTTCCAGGTGCAGTTCCTCTTAACATTCAGAATATTCATCCTAATGTAACAGCTAATCCGAATTCTATGATGCCAAATATGCCACACAATGTAAATCCAAATATGATTATGATGGGTCCGTCGCCAATGCCTCATCCCAATATGCCAGGTATTTACCCAACATCCCATCATCAAGAGAAAATAGCATTGCAACAACAAATACAAGACATATATAGCCAACCAGCATCTAATGAAAATCAAGAGAAAGTAAGATGTCTCCAGGACAGACTCTCCTTATTGCAACAACACGAGACAAATGATAAATGCAATGGAGGTCCTAATTGCTTACTACAAAATCCAGTGTATGGTTCGAAAATGGTAGAGAGTCCCCAGGTCACGAGCACTACTGGAAGAGGTCGAGGAAAAGGTCCATCAAAACCTAGAAAACCCAGGGCTAAGAAAGAAAAAAATTTACCCCAGCCTTTAGATCAATTGCCTGTATCGGAAGATTGTGTGACTGCTGGTACTGGTTTGCAAAATAATTCAGAAATAGATATAGAATTGGGCGAAGATATCACAAACTTGGATAGCAGCGCACTGTCAGTTGATGATGTCAATGGAGGAAAAGTAAGGGGTAAACGTGGTCCGCGAAAGAATAAAGAAAGAAAGCCTCGAACGCCTAAAGAACCTAAAGTAGCAGGAGATAAACCGGTAAAGGAACGTAAAAAACGAGAACCCAAAGACCCTAATGCGCCCAGAAAAAAAAGAGGGCCCAAGAAAGAAGTTTCTGAAAACCAAGTTGATACCACGACTTGTTATGATTTCGTAGAACATGAAAAAGAGTTGAAGGCTGAGGGGTCTTTGAGTAGTTTTAATGCAGATTTAACAAAGAATATATCTGAACATTCTATGGAAGATTCAAATGTGACTGATTTCGACGATATTCCAGTGTCTAAAATAGCCATTAAAGATTTGCTAGAAGAAGCTGAGGCTAAAAGAGATATAGAAGATGATGACACAGATTCTATTACTCCAAGAAAAAGACCAGGCAAGAAAAGAGGCTCTTCCAGTGGTAGCTGTAAAAAAATATCAAAAAAATTAATAGGGGGTAGGAGAAAAAAACGCGGTGGAATTGTCCCAGATTCTGATGGAGAACCGGATGATATGATGTCGACGCCCCCGCCTTCACCACCTCCTGAGGCTGACGATAGCCTCAAACGACGATCAGCCAGGAATACGCAACGTAAAAAATATACAGACGATGTGATGTTACGTTTATCAGATGAGGAATTCCCAATTACTGCACCAAAGATTGAAAAAGAAATAAAAGTTGAGGAACTTGCAACAGAAACAAAAGTAGAGGCTGTGAAAGCCGAAGGAACTCCTAAACCAAATTATATTTACGTAAATACAACTGAAGAGGATTCTATGATAGTACAACACGTTCTCGCGGCGCGTATGGCAAAAAGAGAAATGAAGGTCGAACCAAAAGCGCCAGAGCCTGTTAACAAAGATTTAGTGGAACCAATTCCAACTTCGACTGCGACTCCGAATGAAGAAACGAAAGAAGAAGTAATTGCAAAAGAACCTCCAGAGACTATTGAAGGCGTCAGTAATGTCGATGAGAAAAAAGAAAACGAACCCGAAAAAAATGTAGAAGAATCTCAAAAACCCGATTCTATTCCAGAAGATGTAAATAACTTGACAGTGGAATTAAAAACGGTTATAGTAGATGTTGAAGAATATTTTGTAAAATATAGAAACTTTTCCTATTTGCATTGCGAGTGGAAAACGGAAGAAGAACTATACAAAGGGGATAAAAGGATTTTCTCAAAAATCAAACGATTTAAACAGAAACAAGCACAGCAAATGAATATATTTGAGCTTTTGGATGACGAGCCTTTTAATCCGGATTATATTGAAGTAGAAAGGATCCTGGATATGTCTGAGAATGAAGACCCTGCTAATAACACTGTTGTGAAACATTATTTGGTGAAGTGGAAGAGCTTACAATATGAAGATAGTACTTGGGAGCTAGAAGAAGATATTGATGTAGATAAAATTAAGCAGTATAAAATCTTCAGTGAAATTCCACCAAAGGATAAATGGAAGTATAAAAGGAGACCTTCAGCTGATCAATGGGTACAGTTAAAAGAATCTCCTTTGTATAAAGGAGGAAATACTTTAAGAAACTATCAACTTGAAGGCTTAAATTGGTTATTATTTTCATGGCATAATAATCGAAACTGTATATTGGCAGATGAAATGGGACTTGGAAAAACTATCCAAAGTCTAACATTTGTGAACTCAGTATGGGAATATGGGGTGAGAGGACCATTTCTAATAATAGCTCCATTATCGACTATTCCGAATTGGCAAAGAGAGTTTGAAGGCTGGACAGATATGAATGTGGTGGTTTACCACGGATCACAACAAAGCAAAAGTATGCTTCAAGAATATGAGTTTTATTACAAAAACGAAAATGGTGAACCAATTAAAGAAATCACCAAGTTTAATGTGCTCATCACAACATTTGAAATCATAGTGACAGATTTCCAGGAACTAAAATCATTTAATTGGCGAATCTGTGTCATAGATGAAGCTCATAGATTAAAAAATCGTAATTGCAAATTGCTCGAAGGTCTGAGACAACTTCATTTAGAACATCGAGTCCTTTTGTCTGGAACTCCTCTACAAAATAATGTGAATGAATTGTTCTCGTTGCTCAATTTTTTGGAACCATCCCAATTTGCCAGCAGTGAAGCATTTTTGAATGAGTTTGGTCAGCTTAGATCAGAATCAGAAGTAGTGAAACTGCAAGCTCTTTTGAAACCCATGATGCTACGTCGGCTAAAGGAAGATGTTGAAAAAACTTTGGCTCCTAAAGAAGAAACTATTATAGAAGTGGAACTCACAAATATACAAAAGAAGTATTACAGAGCTATTCTAGAAAGGAATTTCAGTTTCTTACAAAAGGGAACAGCTTCTGCGGCAAATATTCCAAATTTAATGAACACAATGATGGAACTCAGAAAGTGCTGCATACACCCTTACTTGTTAAATGGGGCTGAGGATCAGATTCAATTTGATTATAAACAATCTTATGGTGAAGACAAAGAAGCCTATTACAAAGCTCTAATCCAATCTTCAGGAAAAATGGTTTTAGTAGACAAACTACTGCCTAAATTAAAAGCAGGTGGCCATCGGGTTCTCATATTTAGCCAGATGGTTAGGTGCTTAGACATATTAGAAGATTATCTATTATACAGAAAATATCCATTTGAACGAATCGATGGGCGCATACGAGGCAATTTGAGACAAGAAGCTATTGACAGATTTTCTAAACCGGATTCTGATCGCTTCGTATTTTTGCTCTGCACTAAAGCTGGTGGTTTAGGCATCAATTTAACGGCAGCAGACACAGTTATAATTTACGATAGTGATTGGAATCCACAAAATGATTTGCAAGCGCAAGCACGTTGTCATAGAATCGGACAACAAAAAATGGTCAAAATATACAGATTAATCTGTCGCAACACATACGAACGAGAAATGTTCGATAAAGCGTCCCTGAAGTTGGGATTGGACAAAGCCATTTTGCAAAGTATGAATACATCACAAGGAAAAGAGACAGGCTTGAAACAACTCTCGAAAAAAGAAATAGAAGATTTATTAAAGAAAGGCGCTTATGGTGCTGTGATGGATGAAGATAATGCTGGAGATAAATTCTGTGAAGAAGATATCGAAATGATCTTAGCTAGAAGAACTCAAGTCATCCAAATGGAGTCTGAAAAGGGTTCCACATTTTCAAAAGCTAGCTTTGCTGCTAATGATCAAAGGTCTGATATTGATATTCGGGACCCTGACTTTTGGAACAAATGGGCAAAGAAAGCAGAAATTGATACGACAGAGAAAAAAGAAGATGAAGATCTCATTGTCACAGAACCTAGGAAGCGAACAATGATAAAAAGATATGGACACGATGATGGTCCAATGGAAATGTCTGATATGGAAGTGACCCCAGATTCTGAAGAGGATGAAGATGGTAAGCACATCTTATGTTATAGCAGCTTATAGCGTGTGGCTATTTTTTTTTTAAATATAACAATAAATTTGTATAATGTTTTTCATCAGGTATCAGTTTACGTAGTAAACGTAAGAAAGACAAGTTTGGCAAAAAAGGCAGGAAATACGCTAGCGACGATTACATACCACGACATGAAGGAATTCCAATTGATGAAGAAGTGGTTTATGGTTCTTGGACGCGCTCTGAGTGCTTTAAAATAGAACGAGGACTACTTACATTTGGGTAAAAACTAATTTCTTCCATAAGTACTGTTAATACTCAGTGTATTTCCAGACGGTGGACATATTTTCCCTTTTTATGCTCTACTTTTACTATTGAACTAACCTTGGAATCGCAGAAGAAAATTGCTGCTGTTTTATACATTTTGTCGAAGGTCAATGAATGTTTTGTATGAACAGTTTTTCGCGATTTCAGCATTGGTTCTAAAATAAAACTTGGTTATTAGGAGTTATACCCTAGAATATGTCCATCGTCTAAACTCTAAAGGTATATGTCGTAAATGTAAAACTCATTCTTGTTAATCAATAGTTTTTAAAATAATATGGTATTTTGTAGTTGGGCAAGGTGGGAAGAGACAGTTGATAAAAATCAACTGCGAAAAGGCTGGACAATGTCTGTTATTGAAGACTGTGCGCGAATTATTGTAAGTGTCAAAATCATTTCACAGCTTTATTCAAATTGTGTGTTTTGTCTAGTAAATTATGATGACTAGCCATGCTAATACCGAGGAAGTTATAGACTTTCGCTGAGTTCAACAGCTATTTATTACTGATTCTTTCATATTAGTAGAATAGATTCTCTGTAAGCTTAAATCATTTTAAATAATTTGCAAAACTCTTCAACAGGTTCTGTTTTGTTTGCGACATTATAAAGGAGATGAGAAAATTAGAAATTTCATATGGGATTTAATTGAGCCCTGTGAGAATGGCGAAGTGACAATATCGAGAAACCACAGCGGGTTACATAACCCCGTACCGCGAGGTAGAAATGCTAAAAAGAAAAATAGGCCTAAAGATGTGCCAAAATTATCTGATATTCAAAAATGGGAAGATCCAAATCACTGGAGCTCGGCTGAAAAGTACGACTGTGAGGCATACTTGGAGAGCAGCTATAAAAAACATCTATACAGGCATGCCAATAAGTAAGTTATAAACAATATTAAACTCTAAAAGTACATCACTGCTATACTATACATTATTCTTTGCTTATCGACAATTACAGGTCGCGGCAAATAAGTTTAGCGCTGAGCGAGTGTCGAGGGGATGGCTGCGCATGGGTTTAGCATGTCACCATGCGCAGCCATCCCCTCCACATTACCCTCAGCGCTACACCTACGCTACCTGTAGTTATGTAATATTACTTAATTTTTGTAATTTACTAAAAATAATTTTCGAAAAAAAAATCCCGTCTTACAAAAGCACAAGTATGCTTGTACAAACGGAATTAAGGCAATTGTGAGGTGCCAACTTGTCCATACAAAAACAATAAGCTGTTCTCTACCTCTAAATATTATCCAATTTGAGTGTTTTTTTTTTCATGCATTCAGCACTTCAATCGCTAAGTCTATATGTCTATAGTTTTTACTGGTTTTTAAATGACCTTAAAGTTGTAAGCCACTAATAAGTCATATTTTTACGCAAAACTTTGGTTGAAAAGTATACATAAACTAAAAACTTATCTGAAAAAATAAGACGTACACCATAAACATAACATTTTGTTACAATTTAAGGGGTGAAAAGAGTTTTAGCCCGGAACGTAAATTTTATCAAAAAAGTACCGCGAATGTTCTTCATAAAACGCGAAAACACTGGTCGATTCAGAATCAAGGGCGCAAAAATAATGACATCGGCCTTTGGAAAGATATAATCGGCTGGTTGCGGTTTTGCTCGGTTTGTGGAGCGTTATCTGTCTCTCACAAACCACTATTGCACAAACCAGCGATAAACATCGCGTGGGACAGAAATTACGCTCGAGAAAGCCATAACCGGAAGATTATTTCTTTCCAAAGTCCGATGTCAATTACTTATTTTCAATTACTCTATTTTTAGTGATTTGAACTAAATAAATATTGTTTTCAGAGTTTTGCTGAGAGTTCGAATGATGTATTATATTAAGCACGAAGTAATCGGCGACTACGCTTCTCAAATTGAGAACGGAACACACGCAAGGTCAGTATGTCGTTACTCCTTAGTATGTCTCCTTAGATAAAAGTAATCAATAAGTAGATGTGTAGTATGTGTACATTCATTGTTCAGCAGAGCTTATTCCGATTCACTGACGAACAATAACTTAGAAGTTGTTAAAATGTGTTGTTATTTGTGGGTCTATGTATGGTACACGTACACGTACACGCAGCTACTGGCTTGGAATTTCATTTACTTTAAAATATGGGGGTTTTTGGTTCGATTTTTGGCCGGGCAGATGGCCTAAACGTAGGTAATACTTGTTCGCCCGTTGAAGCCTAGGCCTATACTAAGCCCGATTACAGATCGTAATTATATTAGCTAAATAGCATAGTTCTGTTTCTTTTTCACTTAAGGCATTCGATAGAGAGAACGCTTTTTACGTTGCTATTAAATTTACGCTGGCGCCTCTGTAATCGGGCTTACTATAATATTTAACTGTACTATTAAAGTATCATTATTGAGCTTAATTTCTGCTATTTCACAATACTAAGATTGAACTACTTCACTATCGGAAGGCAATCAACAGCGTTAAGCGTCTGGCGGCGAGACGGCACGATAGTCGAATCCATCCCGATAATCGCGAGTCAAATTCGGATCCGACATACCACGCGACTACCTCTCTCGGCACCTGCCGGAGACAGGTGGTATCCGGAGAGGTGTGCCTATATAGCAGCGAGATTAAGCCGGCTGCGGAGTCGGGTGGTCGGGTGACGATGTGAGGTGTGTGTTGCAGCTCGCTAGGCATGCGGGTGCCGCGCGGCGTGGACAGCGCGCCGCCGCGGCTGTGGTGGGACAGCGAGTGCGACGTGTCGTTGCTGGTGGGCACGTACGTGCACGGCTACGAGAACTACCTCGCCATGCGCACCGACCCGCAGCTCGCCTTCCTCGACAAGCTCGGCCCGCCCGACGACGCCGAGTGCACCGACATCAAGTTAGTATGCGACCAGATCGCTCCAATATTATTTTTACTAATTTATACTTTATTTGGAAAAAAATAAATAAATAAGTGGTGGTCTAGTGGTTGTAACGCTGGCCTGTCATTCTCGAGGTTGTGGGTTCAATCCCGGTCCCGTACCAATGAGTTTCTTTGGAACTTATGTAAGGAATTTTACTCCACTGGCTTTTCGGTGAAGGAAAACCTCGTAAGGCAACCTGCATACGTCCGTAGAAGAAATCCAATGCGTATGTGAATCCACCAACCCGCACTAGGCCAGCGTGGTGGATATGGCCCAATCACCCTTCGTGGGTAGGCCTACGTCCTGCAGTGGACTATTAAAAAGGCTGGTACGGGTACATAATTTATCATTATTACAAGTACATGTCGGGTATATTGTTGCGTACGGCTTTCGTTGGGAGCAACAAAATCAAGAGAGATAGGAAGGGATCATCCGATGGTCATATATTAATCGAATTTGTAATAAATATTACCTGGGTGAGGCGAGTAGTCGCGCAGTAGCAAATTGATATGTCAGCGGGGGTGAGGAGAGGGGTTCGCGCAGGTGATAGTTAAGCCCTTCGCACACGAGTCGTAAGCGTATCGTTACGACGCAACGCGTACGAGACGAATAGTAATCCACACACGAAGTTATATTTTTCCTTGAATATTTACATAATAAATGATTAGAAAAGGGAACGATTCAAGTTTCACGAATTCAATCACTAATCACTATCATTCATATTGAAATTAAAAGTCGTAAGATGTAACAAAAATTAATTCAGTCAATTTTTTTAAGAAATTAATGAACAGTTTCTTTTTTACGCCAGTAAGCTGCAACTATCGTAAATTATCGTAATGACAGTAAATATCCTACGATTCGTTGCATCATCGCTTCGTGTGCGGACTTGTTTAAACATGTATATTGAGCGCCACAAATCGGCGGATGGGAAGATATGCGCAGAACGCTGCGCAAAAGCCGAAATATAGGAATGCGCGGGAGCCAGAGAGACGAGACGCCAGGGCACACCCGCCCGCCAACCTCCCGCGCGCTCCCTACGCATTGTGCACACATGCGCAATAAATAGCGAACCACGGCGAAGTGTCATCTGCGGCTAACTTCTCATCCGTCGATTAGTGTGGCGCTTAGTAAACGCACTCGTATTGCACTCGTTCTACGAGCGTATTACGATACGACGCCGTGTGGTACGGGGGCAAAGTTGACACGCCATTACGTTCGAGCGGAGCTATAAGAGTCCCTCCCCCTTTAGGAGCGAGGAGCGGCTGGGGCGCGGCGGCGGCGCGGGCGACGAGGACTGCACGGACGAGGTGTCGAGCGGCGCGGGCGCCACGTCGCCGGCCGCCTCGCCGCGCGCCGACGACGACCCGCCCGCCACGCCCTCGCACCTCTGGCCCTCCATGCAGGACCTCAACACGCGTCTGCGACGACTCATCACCGCCTACCAGCGCAACTACAAGCGCGAGGAGCTCAAGATGCAGCAGAAGGCTAAGGTACACTCGTCGCCGATGCATTTGTTACGTTATTTCCATTTGAAATCGATCATTTAGAATTACTGTTGTATAGTAACGAAATGTAAATAAAATTGCCTCGGTGGCTCAGTGGTTAGCGACCTTCACTCCTGGGTCAGTAGCGTGGTAGTACAAGCTTTTCTTAGTTTGGGGTTAAGAACCACGTGTATGATGTCCCTTAAAAAAAGTTTGTGTTACCATAAAGCGGCCGTTTATTAATGAGGACGCCTACTATACACTGATCTTCATGACAATTATAGACTCCTTACTATCCATACTCTAATATCTACACATAATAAATCCGAAAGTGTGTTTGTAGTTTGTCACTCTTTCACGCAGCAACGAGAGACGGATCGATTAGATTTTTGCATAGATATACTATAAAGATTGGAATCGATTGTCATAAGACTATGGGACTGCCTTGGTGTCTAAATGGTTAGTGTTAGACTACGGGTTCAAGGAGCCTCACCCGGTGGGGTCGATTCCCACCCAGGGCAAGTATTTATGTGATGAACATAAGTGTTTGCTTTGTATGAAATGAAATATTTTTATTCGACATAATATAGGTAGGTACAAAGAACTTATAAAATTAAAAAGAAATAAAAAGCGTCGAAAGGGACTCACCTCAGCTATAAATGTTGAGTGCTGGGAGGACCCAACACTCAACGCTGGTATTCTGGTGAGCCCCTTTAATTCAAGGGTAGATTTAAAAAGCATATAAATATATTAACATACAAAATTAACAAATATGTGACAGAGCGCTTAAAACATCAATAACTATTAACAGATCTAGGTATCTAAAAAAAACATATAGAAGTACATAATACAAACAAGAAAAAAATATTAAGTCAAATACACATTTTTAGGTACTTCATTGAAACAATACTCTTATACAAAACTAGACGACCCGCCCCGGCTTCGCACAGGTGTATTATACATATAAACCTTCCTTTTGAATCACTCTATCCATTAAAAAAAACCGCATCAAAATCCGTTGCGTAGTTTTAAAGATTTAAGCATACAAACAAACGAAAATAGCGACTTTATTTTATACT
Organism: Hypomecis atomaria; assembly: GCA_964007245.1. Classification (NCBI taxonomy): domain Eukaryota; kingdom Metazoa; phylum Arthropoda; class Insecta; order Lepidoptera; family Geometridae; genus Hypomecis; species Hypomecis atomaria. The sequence continues at coordinate 10,296,565 of OZ023281.1, read as the reverse complement.
ATGTAAGGATAAGGATTATTTATAAATAAACTACATATATTGGTGACATATTAATAAATATACATATACATACTTAAACTTAATAAAATCGTACACAATACAAGAGAAACAGACAATGTTGCTCGTAACGAATCTGTATCTGGGTGTTATTTAGGTATTATCTATATAAGTATGTATTTAAAAATATGTATATGAAGTATGTCAGTCTCTGGCAGCCTATGACAAGCTTTGCTTAGTTTGGTGTTAGAGACCGTGTGTAAGAGTCCCCTAATATTTATGTCCCCTAATATAATTTTTATCCTAAAAAAAAATGTTCCTGTTGGATAGTAGAAAAATCGTACAAAATATCACGCGGGTTAAGCCGGTCTAGTTTTCGATAGACATTAAAAAATGGTTCATTGTTGAAAGTATCGATGCATGTCGTGATGCGGCACACGGATATTGTAAGGCAGTATTCGATCCAGAAGATGGAGCGGCGCGAGCGCATGGAGGCGGTGGCGCGCGACGAGGCGTCCGCGTGGCGCTGGACGCGCGCCGACGAGGAGGCCTTCCGGCGCACCGTGGCCTCGTACGGCGTGGAGTTCGACCCCGCCACCAAGAGCCTGCGCTGGGGCCGCTTCCGCTCGCTGGCGCGCCTCGACGCCAAGACTGACGACGCGCTCACCGACTACCTGAAGGCCTTCATGGCCATGTGCAAGCGCCAGTGCGGCCTCTCCGTCGGCGAGGCCGAGCTGCCCACGCGGCCCGACCTCAAGGCCGAGCCCATCGGCGAGGAGCGCGCCATCGCCACTCTCGAGAGGTAACATTATATACCTACACCGCTCACACACCGCACCTACCACCTCACCCGGTGAACTTCATATCACCTTCATCTCACTAATTGGTCAACCAATGGCCAGATACAATTTTTACACGTAGGAACATTTTGTATGGAAAAATGAAATTAACGTTTTTATTATTTTACTCAATATATTTTATCACCATTTAAATCTTCCCTAAACTTCAACAGATATTTTAAAACCAACATTAGCTGTATCGGTCCAGCCGTTCTCGAGTTTTAGCGAGACTATCAACAACCACAATTCATTTTTATGTAGATTGTGTTTCCTGGGAATTATTATTTCCAATTCTTTAAAACGTTCATATCTCTGCCAAACTAAAGATAATTAAATTGCTATTCTAAAGGACCGTTTAGCGAATTACTTTCTGCATATCTACATAATAGAGATAGGAACTTGTAAATAGACAGATGGAGACATCATCCTATTAATCCTAATAAAGAAATTAATTAAAAAGCGAACATACTTCATTTTGAAATTCGATTGTAAATTGTATTGTGTTTGCAGAATCGACTTACTGCGCGTGCTGCGCGAGGAGGTGGCGCCGCACCCCGCGCTGGAGGCGCGCCTGGCGCTGTGCGAGCGCGCGCCCGACACGCCGCCCTGGTGGCAGCCCGCCGCGCACGACCAGCTGCTCGTGCGCGCCGTCTGCAAGTCAGTACCCCGCTACCTACGCAATCTGTCAACAAATATAACCAATTATCGGTTTTATTGGCCCAAATATTCCGTTTTGGACTTTCATATAACACTGTGTATTTCTCCATACAGGCATGGATTAGGAGACACCTATAACAAAATATTCTGCGACCCGAAACTGCCGTTCGCGGAGTGCGCCCGCAAACGGCACCTCGGCCTCCGCAGCGGCAGCGCCGCCGGCAAGAAGGAGTCGCGGCGCGCGTCCACCGACTCGGAGGAGGGCGGCGGCGGCTCGGAGGCGGGCTCGGAGCGCGCCACGCGGCGACGCTCGCGCCGAGCCGCGGCCCAGGACCGCGACCGCGACGACGACGATACGGACGCGCTCTCCGAGCTCGAGACGCTCGCCAAGCTCGGCCGCGCCGAGGAGCCACCGCCCGTCGACGCGTGGTTCTCGGAGCGCGCGCTCGAGACGCGGCTGCACCACATCGCGCACGCCGTGCAGAACCGCGAGTGGCCCGCGAGCGCGCCGCTCGCCGCCGCCGCTCCCGCCGCCCCGCACGAGCCGCACGAGGAGCGCAAGCCGCCGCTACAGAAGCGGCACATCGCCATCGACGTGGAGACGGACCGCGCCAAGCTGCACGCGCTGCTGTCGTCGCCGGCGGCGGCGCACGCGGGCGCGGCCGCGGCCGGCGCCGTGGAGACGGAGGGCGGGCCGCCGCCCGCGCACCAGCGCGTGGCCGCCTCGCCCGCGTCCGCGGCCGCGCCGGTCGACCTGTCGGCGCCGCTCGACCTCAGCGAGGCGCAGGACTTCTCCGTCGGCCGGCGCACGCCGCACGCCTCCGACTCCTCGCCGGCGGCGGCGCGCGGGAAACTTGACGATACGCTCTCCAAACTCATGAAAAGGAAGAATGTGGTGAGTTTCTTTTGCATGTCACGTCACATCATGAATTTTTACTAATTATAGAATAAAAAATGTGGGCGAATAATGATTACTTTTTAAATCATAGCTTACAATGTCTAATAAAATCGGTATAAAATAACTCGTTGTGTGTCTAGTCCTTGATGGTCTATTTTGATATCATTAAACGCGAATAAATAAAGAATCTGACCATAGCGTAGTGCAATGTTTATTTTACCTCAGGTAGAATATTCCTTATTGCCGATGATTTTAGTAATGCTCTGCTAAACATAGGGCGATAGAATTACAGTGCCGTTTTTGTTTGCAGCCTGCGCCGGAGCAGATCGTAGGAAAGGAGAAGAAGAGAAAGAAGCTGGACGAGATCGTTCTCGGGCTGTCGGCCGCCAAAGGTAAACCTCTCGGGTCGAACGCGCCCCCGGAGCCGGCGCGCAGCAGGAGCTCCACCATCCTGCCGGACGTGACGGTCACGCCCGCGATACCCTCCAACTCCTCCTCGGGGCCGCCGCCGCAGAAGCCCTTCTCGGTCACCGTCACCAACGTACCTTCGCCTCAAGCCTCGACAAAGGAACTATCGTCCTTTTTGCAGCAATCCTTGGAACAGAGTAAAGGTCAAAAATCTTGCAGTATGACTCCGTCAAAGTCGTATTCTCACGAAGCCAAAGTGAACAAATGGCTCGCGGAGCAGGCGAGCGTGGAGTCGCGGCGGCGCAGCGTGGCGCCGCGGCTGTCGCCCGACGAGCACGTGCCCGTGGTGCACCGCGTGTCCGGCAAACGGCTCGTGGGCCACAAGGCGCCGCAGCTCAAGCACCTGGCCCAGTGGATCGCCGAGAATCCCATGTACGATATCGATTCCAAGTGGACGGAGGGCATCAAAGAACACGTCAAACTCCCTCAGGATGTGCGCAGCCAGCGCCACTCCCCCATGCAGCCGACCGGCCAGATGGGCGAGCGCAAGAAGGGTCGACCGCCCACGCTCGACTCTGCCTCCTCGAATGTGCTCAGTTCCAGTTCTCATCTCAATCAGAGCTTGTCCGGGTTGAATCCTGCGTTGTTGGCCAGTCTTTCCAGCTTGAGCGCATTCGATCCTAAAACTCTTGCTGCGACTCTGTCCAATTTAACCGGATTTGATCCCAAACTCAACACTTTCGATCCGAAGCTCTTGTCCAGTTTGAGTAGCTTTGATCCCAAAAATAATCCATTGCTGAACTCGTTTAGCAGTATGCCAAACTTATTAGGTAACATAGCCGGCGGAAACATATTCGCGAACTTGGCAGGATTGGGATTACCCGGATTTTCATCCCTCGACATGAGTAGCCTGAGTGGCGCTAATATAACTGCTGACAAATCTAAATCCAGGAAACCGACCGACTCGGCAAATCCATCGACGTCAAAGTCTGCGAATTCTCAATTTCCTTTCGTATTTCCGAATCCAAATATGTTGTATCCACAGTTGGGACTGAGTGGCTTAAATCCCTTCGGGATGCATTCTGGCGTATCTTCTACTTATGATGCTTTAGGTCTTCTGAGTGGAAATATCGCTGCCAGTTCTGGATCGTCAGTTCAAGGCTCGAGTCACAGCTCGGCGCGCACGTCTACAAAAACATCTACTCCTCGGTCGTCGACTGTTGTCAGCAGTTCGTCGGCCTCTCGCCAGCAAAAAGTCTCGGATCGACAACAATCGAGTCAAATGCCGCAGATTCATTTACCTCCAGACCCCTATTTACTAGAATCTCTTTCGAAACAGGCATTGAACTACGATGCGATGCTTAGATCGGACAAAAGGTCACGCGAGCCTGAAAGTCACGAAGCGGCCACTGATTTATCCAAAACAGACAAAAAGAAAATGCCATACGACTCGTTACGAACGCAAGTTCCTCCGGAGTTTGCCGCCGTTCAAGAAAAATTGCTAAAGGGAGATAAGAAGGATATTGATATAAGTAAAATGTTGCTGGAACAAATGGCTTCAGGTGCTCTCAGCGCCAGTCTTGTCAGTTCCAATGAAATAAAGAAAATCAAAGAGAACGAAAAAGATTCCTACGACAAGCTGAATAGAAGTTCCTCTGAATACATTTCGAGAACACTGGCATCTGATGAAGGGGCCTCAGCTATTTCTTTGACACATAAAAGAACACATGACGAAATATCATGTGAACCTGAGAATTTAGCCCTACATTCGACTGAAATGAACCCAGCCAAAAAACTAAAAGAAACTACTGACATGATCCCTAAAATTGAAAAACAACAGGATCACTCCACTAATTCAGGTGAAATGGATCTTGAAGATTTAATAGCACCCTCGACAGTCATTAAAACTGGAATGAAAGCAAGTGATTTTGATAATTCTGTATCTAAGCTGACACAACCGGATCTAGCGGCATCGTCGTCAACACCTTCGAACTTGAGCGTTGACAGAGATGAGAAGTCACAGACAGTAATGACAGGAACCCATGAGGACCATGGCGACACACATCCGCAACTTAGTGACGATCATCTGCAGACTGTAGATCTCACCAGCAAGGGCGACCCGGACAATTCTTCAAACATTGACGAAACTAATACGACCGACACACCCACTGACGTCGCTCGTAGAGGGAATCGGAAAAAGAATAGAAAGTCTTCTGAAGAGGTTCTGGCTGCATGCCCAAGACGCGAGCTGAGGTCCAGCGCTGGACGTCAGTCGACAGATACTGCGAACTAAATTGAACATATGGCATTATAATAATATCTTAGAAGATATTCACTACCTCTTTTGGTATACATTAAAAATTTTATAGACACCATTAGAGATGCTGGCACACTCACGATACAGTCCTCACCTGAAACACTTGTGTGTAAAAACAAAACAAGAAAGGATATATTCGTAGGGGTGCAGTTTTACACATTGGCAATGAATGAATGTTTCCAATGGTGTGCGCGAAAATACATAGTATTATTTTTATAGCTATTATGAGGTTTTGAAACTGAATACGGCAGAGAGTAATCCCTGATATTTCTGAAAAGTCAACACATTTGCATTCTCATTGTAAAATAGTTTGTCTATCTATACTCGAGTCTTGTGAACACACTTGACAAATGCGGTTAAGGTATTGAATTTTTTTTATTCAAATGAGTCTGTGAAGTTCGCATCGGACATGTGTATAAATGATTTTGCACCACCACACAATATTTAGTACCATAATATGTAGCAGTTTAGTGACAACAATGATTTTCCATCTGCAAAATAATCTAACCCTACCTATTACACTAAAACACACAGTCCTGTGACAGATTACCAGACAGACAAACATACTAAGAGGATCCCGCTGGCAACACTTGTACAAGTTTAGAGAAATGACCATCAGAAATCACACTTTTGTTGTCTTAAGATATTTAGATTAACCACTGCCGCTAATGTCAAGCGCGTTTCGATATGGACTCACTATAGGTAATTATAAGTATATTTTAGACATGTATGTATAAAATACTTCACAAATCGTATTGACTCGAAACGCCGCCAGAACATGTTATACTGAATGTTAGCATCTTAATGATCTTATAAATTTGTTATAGTATTAATGTAGGTGTTATACTATGGAAAATACATGATGTACATGAAATTATGACACGAGCTAAACGGTATCAAAATCGCGTGAACACATTAAATATGGTAAATCATATAAACGCTGGCGAGCGTAATACAATTGTGTCATGAGGATGTGAGTAAATCTGCATCAGGATCCCCACCTTCGTGCTTGCGCTTTGTTTTTGATATGATCACAATGAGGCTTTAGTAGACCGTATCAATTGGTAAATACAATTCTTGAACGGTCCATCCCCTATAATATTATGTCTGCAAAATGCTTATACTTTTAATCCACTAATACTATTACAATATAAATGACTTTCCAAACACAAATACTCGATCAATTAGTATATAAGCAGACTATTTAGTTATGGTTAAGGAATATAGTCTGTATGTCTCGTTATTGTGTATGTTTTATGCGACGACTATTTTAGTCTGTACTGGATGATCTAAACAGTTTCGAGCTCTGAATTCTAAAAATTAATTTTAAGTTATTTCATTTTCTTAACTTTTTGACTACAGATATACACTTTTATTCTTTTAATGCACAGATCTACATCACGTTTTTTTTAAGTAGTATGACATTTTTATTTAGGTATTACAGATGTAGCAAAAACTTTTTTCTTTCAAACATTTCGAGGTAGCCTTTACATAGTTCGACCACACTTGACGGTGTTTATCGAAATGGAGTGCTAGCGCGCGGGCTCGTCTCGCACAGCACTACAGGAAAAGGTCACCGAATGCGGTTGAAATTATAGTCTTGTCTACCAAGAAAAACCTATATTATATTTTTACTAAAATGTGCGAATACCACGCTAGTTTCCTTAATTAAATTACCTAACTTTCGATAAATCTTAGTGAAAACGAGTCACCATTGACTACGGCCCAGCGTACACCGCTAGAGGCGCGGCAGAGAGCATTTTAAGACTACAACTTAAAATAAACTTTATATGTACTTTGACATACGGTCGTAAATACGCAGTATCTGATACAAGAGCTCACGGTCGTCGGAGCGCCTTCAAGCTGTTACTAGAGCATACGCGCGACTGCTCGAATCGCCGCCGCGCTACCTACTCTCCCGCGCCCGACCGCAGTGTCCGCCAGATGCTCTTGAGAATATTAACTTTCTAACTAGTTCGATGTCTTCTTCATATTTTTCTTCTTCTTCTTCTGCAAGTGCAGCAATATTATAACCATAACCTAGTTCATATCCAATACAATGGAGAGCGAGTTGTGTTTACGAAGTATCGATCACACTGCACGCGCACACGGAGTAGACGTAGTGCGCGTCGATCTGCTCTAGTGCTCTTGGAGACGTTCGGTGGCGCCTGAGTTCGAGAAAATGCGCTCCGCCACGCTTACAGCAGTGTGCGCTGGGTCGACGGGTACCGGTAGCCACCGGCAAGTAATTTACACGTTCATTGCTAACGCTGTATACTGCTATTTTATGGCCGAATAAAAAAAGTAAAGCTGGGCTCACATGTGTGGCATAGTTCCGCTTACATTACCGTTGTGTTTGTATGGAGCCACTGAAACTCACGGCACTTTATCACGAACTTAAAAATGCGATTGTAACTTGCAACCACAGTTAATTTTTTTTTTTATTGAAGATAGTTTTAGGCGTTTGTTCACCTTTTGCCTAACTTAACAGAAAAGTGGTCTAGGATGTAATAAGCTTTTTTAAAATACCTCTGGATTTGAAGAGAAGACACTTCCATTATATGTTACTGGAAAGACAGACTCGGGTAAAGTATTCCACATTCTGGCTGTTGACATAAAAAATAAGAATTGAAACGCTTTATTCGAACGCGAGATCTGTTCACCATTGCGGCTTGTGTGGTCAGAGCCTGCTTAGAAATACCAAAAACGAGGAAACTCGCTTCTAATAAAATTTCGTTAACTGGACCTGTAATTTGCAATTACAAATGAATAAATTGCAAAATACTCGTAAAAGACAAGATGGTTGACCATGGTAGTTAAGAAAAAATCTTGGTAAATCACTATCATCAGTTAAATATTATCCTGTTTTAAAAAAAAAAATGCAATGGAAAATAGCAATAAGTATGTAAATGATGAAATTTTCTCATTAAGAATATGAAGAATACTGAATTACAAATTACCAAAATGTAACGTAACGTAAGTTCTACTAAATTATAAGGATTTTATTCTACTTTTTGTAATAATTTCCTTTAGTTGCTTTTTTTTTTTCAAACTACTTCTTAATTTTTTTATACCGTCGAGCTCGTTTCCCATGTGGTCTAATCGCAAAAAAAAACATTCGGTGTTGAGGAGCTTTCCTTACAAGTAGCATTTATTAGGCTTATCGACGTTTTAGATAATATTATCTACTTACGGATTATTTAGTTCGTGCTTTTTAAATAATCATGTCATCAAACTGCTATTGCACATTTTGTTATACATATTTTTGGTTTTAAAAAAGATATTGAAGCTGTTTTAAATTATTGCAGCCTATTTGCACGAGGTCTACCTAAATTATACAGCCTCAAAAACGCCTTATAACATTGATAATTTATAATTCGACTCTACGACCGTGGTCCGCGTCGTGTAGTGGCTACAGTTGTTCACCAAATGCGTTTTGTTCTCATATTATGTAAAATGATTAACAGCAATATGAAGCTCTGTAGCAGCGTTTTGTGGCTGTAGACTGTAGTCCATGTGGCCTCTATGTGTGATTTGGTTTTATATGTGCATAGGTACTGTAACTAATGAAATCTTATACTTCGGTTAGTCATACATTTTATTTTATGACTAATACTAGTGTTTCTCGTATTCGAATTAAACAAAATACAATTTTTATTTGAATATGTTTACCACATTGTATTTTAAATCATTTTTACATTGTGGAGGGCCTTATTTCACAAACCATGTTGTTCCGATTGCACATCTTGTCTAGAAGACAATCACGTAGTGAAATTCAAAAAGTTGGTGTATGTTTTTGTCGCTAACATTGCTAAAATGGTTTTAATTTAGAGATTTTTTTAATTTGCCGAAGTAGTAAGAAAAAACATTTTACACATTCATTCGTACTTATCTGTTACGTCAAATGAAAAAACCTTAAAACGAGAATTTATTTACATTTTTAATGTTACAGCAGTGACACGATTATAATGCCCTTGTTTTATTGGACTTTAATTATGTATTTAGAAATTTAATTGAATTCTTTTAGAGATCTCGTTATTATTCTGTTTTTATTATAGATATATTTTGTAGTGCATACTTATATTGCTCTTAATATTAAGATAATCAACTGTATGTTATAATTTAGATGCGTAGACTAAGAACAGTAAAATTTAACGATAGTATGATGCCTGTTACTATTCACCTTTTATTTTGATGAACATACTATTTTATTTAAATCGGACACTGAATGTGATAAAATTATTTATTACAATGTATTTTTATTCTGCAGTGTTGTAGTAATGAAATGTATTATAGGAAATTATGTGACAAATCTTAAATAAAATTAAAACTGATACATATGCATTTGGGTTTTTCTTGTGCTGATGAGTCTGCTAATTGCTATTGCTACATACATACCATACCAGCTACATACACTGAATTAAGGGCCTTGTAACAAACCTTTTTTTTTTAGCCAGGGGTAATCTTTTAAAAATACCACCGCACCTCGAGGGCAGGCGGGTGGTTATGTGAGAGTCCTGCCGACAGGACAGTATACCCAACAAAAACTCCTGGGTGTTCCACCACTGCGCTTGGTGTCGGGGCTACGGGCACGCTTGCGCACTCCTCCGCGGCACCCGACAGCGCTGGCCAACTCGGGCCCCACCACGGAGCTTCGGCTCCCGCCAGAATGAGGATGTGCCGAACACCAGACACATCGTCATCCACCACCTGGGACCAACCAGCACTGGGCGTCAGACAGCACCCGTGTCCGACAGGCCTGGTCCCGATGCAACGGGTCAATTAAAGTGGCCCCGCGTCTGCCACTACGGCTGCAGAGGATAGGGAGAGCGATTCCAATAAAAAAAAATTCTAACTACGTGCATGCTAAAGGAGATATTGCAAAAATATATAGAAATTGGGCCACCAAAGGGTACAGTATTTCATAATTTGCTTCGTTTCTTTCGGATAATTATTTTCCCGTTATTTTTTACAATAACAGTGTCCATTAAAAGTAATTTCATGTATTCTGATTGAAAATTACATTGACATTGTTTAAAAATAAGGCAGCCATACTCTTCTTCTTTTATATTTTGGTGTCGCATGGTTTATGCATTTGCTAATGTTACCTATAAGTATTGAACCTTTTTTTTGTATTTTATCAAAATAGTTAGTCACGTCATAGTCCTAAAAAGTCGCGGTCAAGTTAGACCTCAGTAAAGCATCGGCAAACTAATTATTACTGATAGAAACATATTTCACAAAATAATATAATTCGGCGACATGATTTTTCCCCGTTCCCGCCAAAAACCACCCGGCCATATTCGACTTGAAACATTAATAAAATGTCACAAATAACAAAAATAGGCTAAAGGCCTAAAACCGAAAAAAAGGTTTAAAACCGATTTCTATATTATCCTGGATTCTTATAACAACGAAAATAACACGTTTCATTGCAATTCGTTGGATGATTTTTTATTGTTAACTATTACAGGATTTAAACACCTCGTAGTCAAAATATTTTATTCAGCATTCTTCGATCTTAGAAATATATGGTTACAAACATTTTTTTATTCTTCGCTCCATTTTCACACCATTGTCACACCTCCTTAGTTTCTTTTCCGCCAAAAAGTAAGTATTCATCCTTCATTCTCCTTTTTTTTTTTAATTATCTAGATCTAACTTGTCCCGTGAGTTTGATTACTAAAGAGGTTTCTATGTGCTACGTGATCTTCATACACCATTATAAGAATAAAGTAATGTGAATGCGGGGCAAGTTACTTCGAAATAATTCACAGTTGTTTAGATCCATTTATACAGAAATATGATATAACATAATACTTTTAGGAGAATATAAACAACATTACACTCATCACACTATTAATGATGGTTTTACAGAATTAATATTACGATCGCGCAGTCTGGAAGGAGGGAAGGGAGGCCTTTGCCCAGCAGTGGGACAATACAGGCGCAAAATAATAATAAGAATAATATAACGACAAAATGTTCTTGATTATTTACGAAAACAGGAAAATAAAAACAAACCTCTTACACGTTTGCTTTCGACTTTCTCGGTGACCCGCGACTTCACCAAGTAACAACTTAATCCTCCTCAGGGCCAGCGCAGTGGATATGAGTGGATAGGCCTAGCCTATGTTCAGCAGTATACTTTTAAAAATTACAGATACATGAAAGGTAGATACATACATACATACACCGTGTGTCTCTCAGAGATCTAATAATACTGAAACCACTATATGTAGTACCTACGTTTTTATGAACAACTGAAGATTGCTGTTGGCCCCATAATAAAAAAATAAATGTAATAAAAGAAACGTATAAAGTCTTGATCGAAGTATAAAGTACCTAAAACGTATCAATTTGATGTATCATTAACGTCTGAGAAGTTTTGCTAACAAAACTAAAGTGCATTTTTTAGTGCATTTTTTACATGTAGGCTATTAATTCTATGTAGGTTATATAAAAAAAGGTTATATGTGACCAAAATGGCAGTAATTCAATAACTGAGAAAAAATCAAATTGGAAAATGTGAAATTACTCATAAATTATGCATTTAATGCGGTTGTTTTACTCTGCGCATTTATTTATCATAGTTTATCGGATTTTTTGAGCTACTGTACCTAGTCTTAGCCCTTTTTGCAATATCACCCATGAAGATCAGCTGAGCGGTACTGTACTAGAAAACAAGCTAACAGCTCTTGATTTTTTAAAATTCCCGCCTTTTTTCTTGGACAGCTTTCGTTGGCCAGACTCTATGAGTCATACGCACAGACAGCACAGAGCTATTACAACGTCATACGAGACAAAAAAGTTACAGCCAATATGAGAACCTTTCCCTTTTTGGATGATTGCTGAAAAATAGAAGGTTTTTTTATTTTTTGAGAGAAACAATGAACTAGGAATCAAATTGATTCCTTTAAATTGATTCCTTCTTTGATTCCTTTAGTCTTTTTCAAATAGCTAGTCACTTATGACACTTCCGAAATGTCAGCTGTCAAACATAAATTGACAATTTAATGATGTACCGCACCTATATTCGATTTGTAATTACCGATTATTATCGATTTTACGTACTTAGCGAAGTTTTCAAACAATATCCCTAAAACTGTTTTGGTGAATTTATCTACAAGTCAGTAGGACTTACTAAGACGATAGTTTTAGAGGAATCAAAAAGAAATAAAAAGTGACAGGAAAAAAATATATTTATTTGGGAAATAATGTCCTCGTCACTTCGTCATCGGAGCTATCATCATTTGACGAATCTTCCAGATATATAATCATTTTATTATCCGTTATATTGTCTATGTGAACTTCGGAGGTAAATGGAAACTAAGTTTTTCATACATTTTTGTATCGAATACGCACTACATATTTTATAATTTTTGTACTAGGGGTACAGATTAACGATAACCCTTGCTTAAATCAAGTCGATTAATATGTTTTGTTTTCGATATTCTTCGATTTCTATCTAGTCAATTTCCCAGCCCTCTTATCATGACGTCACGATCGGCAATAGCACGTAACATAACAATTTAACGAATTTAATATGTTATTAAATTGAAAAGTGAATGCGAATATGTTTACGCGAATCAAAAACCTTTATTCTATTTCTTGCGTTCTTTGTCGTTTATTTTAGTAGTTTTTCTTGTAAGTTTGCTTAATGTTTTCACTGATAAATAGAAATATTCAACTATTGGTGTGACGTCACATGATGTATTTACGTAATATTTTACGTTCTATGGACCTGTCCTAAGTGACTTGCTATTTGAAAAAGACTGTAGGATAAGCGTTAAGGATTTTGACAGTACACGGATTATTCTCTGTGCATTATCGGCTGTATATTATTGTAATGCTTGTTGCCCCGTTGCCCCCCTGTGCTGTGTTACCACCTCAGGAGTTTTACGTGAGTTTATCCCGAAGTTCTACTAGCACTTCGTGGTTTTTCCCATAGTTTTACTACTAAATCATTGAGAATTAGTTATGTTATTTCGTGGCTAGCGTCTTTTAAAGGGATAAAATAATGTACTTTGAAAACTAGATCTGTAAAATCCGGTACAGCAAAATACCTAAATATCTGGTGTAGTAAAAAAGGAAATATTCCATTGGCAACACAGTCTCGATGAGTTGTACGTGGACTTTTTGGCGGGAAGTCGAAAGAAGCGGGCGTTTTTAATATTCAATTATTCATAAATTTTGATTTTGCAATTCTCTGAGATTTGTGTTGGGTGTTGCGGCGCAACAATAACGTCATGAGCGTTGCTAGTGACGGGGAGGACCCCGTCATTACAGCAGAGAGAAAGAAGAGAAAACTTGCAAAATCCTCAACGAACAATGATGGCTACAAAGTATTTCAGAAGCCCCTCTACAAGAGGCTATTCCCCGAAAATCACAGTGGGGACTGCGTGGTTTACGTTGAATCCACAGAAGAAGAAAAGGTTGGTAATAAAAACCCCATAATATTGACAAATCTTTTCATTGAAAATGTTAAAGGCATTGTAGGTGTCCACCGAATAAATGCTTATAAGGTTGGCGTCACTTTCAAAAAGCCAGCTCCAGCTAACAATTTTTTAAAGATGGATAGCTTCCTGAACAGATATAAGCTGAAAGCTTTCATTCCTGCTTACATGACTGAAGTTATAGGAGTCATCAGGCATATTCCGCTGACAATGTCTAATGAAGAAATTTACAAAAATATTACTTGTGATGCTGATGTTGTCTCAATCAAACGCTTTATGCGAAAAGTAGACGGAAATTTGACTCCTCTTGGAACAGTGGCTGTCACTTTTGCAGCCACCACATTACCTCAGTATGTATACATCAAGCTATTCAGATACCAGGTTCATAAATACTTTCCACCACTCATGCAATGCTACCGTTGCCTCCGATTCAACCACTCAGCTAAGAACTGCAGAGCAGAGCAGATGTGTTCATCCTGTGCAGGACGGCACTCCTACAAGGAATGTGATGTGGAAGAAATAATGTGTGTCAATTGTTCTGGCCCTCACCTTGCCGTGTCGAAAGACTGCCCTGTTAAGCAGAAAAAAATAGAAGAGAAGAAAATTAAACAACAACAAAAAATGTCTTATGCTAATGCGGTAAGTCTGCCACAAATCTCTGATAGAACATCCTTCCCAGCTCTAACACCAAAGCCGAGACAAAAAACCTTCCAAGATCTCAATGCCAAAGAAATTGTTGATAACGATGTAATTATAAATGCCCTTGTGAAGTCCGTTGTTGCCCTTGCAAATAGCAAGAATGAACCCATTACAAATAAAAGAATTAAAGAAATTTTGTTGTCAAATTTAATTTAATTTAATTTCATTATATGGACACATATATTCGTATAGCACAATTCAATATTCAAAGTTTACATAGTAAAAAAACGCTATTGTTAAAGTTTTTAACTGAACAAAATGTAGATATATGTTTACTAAATGAAACGTGGCTTAAGAAAAACAGTAAAATTCCAAATTTTCCATCCTATAATTTGATTCACAAACTGTCTGTAAACGAACATAATGGGGTAGCTATATTAATTAAACAAAATTTTAAATATGAAGTTGTTCATACCTCATATTACGAATCAATTCAGAACATTTGCATTGCACTTGATACATCATTAGGTAAATTACATGTGTTGTGTATTTATTGTCCCCCAAACAGCGAATTTACTAAATTTAATACTAATAAATTAAAAAAAGTATTCACTGAAACTCCTAAGCCATGTCTCATAATGGGAGATTTCAATGCCCATCACATTTTATTTGGTTGTCTAAAAAATAATAGTAGAGGTAATTCTTTGTACAATCTCATAGATGAGTTTGACTTGTGTGTTTTAAATGATGGTAATCATACTACAATTAAATATCCAAACAAGAATTCTTCAGCAATTGATTTAGCCTTAGTAAGTTGCTCGTTAGCTCCTCTCTGTGAATGGCAAGTCCATGATGATGCAATGGGTAGTTATCATTTTCCGACTCTACTGGATGTAAATGTGAAGCCATTGGTGTATGATGTTCGTCCTGTAGAAGAAAAATATTTGTACAACAAATCAGACTGGTCTAAATTTAAAACTTTATCTGAAACCTGCTTTTCGCAATTAGATTTGGAAAATACAGATCTAGATGAATTATACAATAGTTTTATAAATATCTTGTATCAAATCAGAGATGAATGTATTCCTAAGCAGAAATCTAATCACACTCCAAAAATTCTGAGAAAACCAGCTCCATGGTGGAACACACTATGTGAGGATGCAGTTCAAAAGTCGAAAGAAGCTCTTAAGACATATCATCACTCTCCAACAATTTCCAATTTTATTAATTACAAGCGTCTTGATGCTAAAAAGAAAAAGATATTAATTGAGGAACGGGGAAAATCATGGCATGAATTGTGTACTTCTTTCAACAGAATGACACCAGTTACTAGAATATGGAATTATGTTAAAAAATTTAAAAGGATTAACAGTAATTGTAGCAACAAAACTCTAAATGACGAATGGGTACCAAGTTTTCTAGAAAAATTAGCAGATTCAACATCAACCGATTTTACCACTTTAAATATTTTAGACAGGTCTGACAATAGCGTTTCCTTCTTAAATGAGCCTTATACACTGAATGAGCTTCGCATTTCTTTAGATAGTCGTAGAGATACTACACCAGGTATGGATAACATTCCATATAAACTTATTAAAAATTTACATTCAAATGCTCTGAACATTTTATTGGCAATTTATAACAGACTTTGGAATGCATCAGTTATTCCTGAATCTTGGAAGACTCAATGTGTAATACCAATTTTAAAACCTAATAAGCCTGCAAATAATCCGTCATCGTACAGACCCATATCTTTGTCATCCTGTCTGGGTAAACTTTTTGAAAACATGTTAAAATTACGTTTAGATTATTTTGTTGAAACCAACTCTAAAATACCTAACACACAATTTGGATTCAGAAAGGGTAAAAGTTGCTCTGAAAGTTTTGTATCATTAATCTCAACATTAAAAAAAGCAAAGCTCAGCCACTCTAATGTGATCTGCGTCTTTCTTGATGTAAAAGGTGCTTTCGATAATGTCAACATTAAGAGCCTTCTTCTAGTTTTGAATGAGTTAGGTCTGCCAACAAAATTATTGAAATGGATATTTAATTTTCTGAATAACAGAACCTTGTATGTTAAATTTAATAATAAGCTACATGGACCAAAATCCGTCAGTAAAGGAACTATGCAAGGAGCTATCTTATCTTCTCTCTTGTATATTCTATATACATCTCAAATTTTAAAGTATGTTAACACATCACATGTTAAGATTTTACAATTTGCCGATGACTTACTTTTATACTCTGAAAGTCAAAATTTAAATATGGCTGTAAATCACTTGAATTCTGCACTGCTGCAGCTACACCATTATTACAACAATGTATTAAAATTAGATATTAGTTCTGATAAAAGTTCTGTAATTGTTTTTAGTAAAGATCCTTTTGCACAATCTTTTGTTAAAATTAAATACAATAATGAAATCATTCCTGTAAGTAATCAACATAAATTTTTAGGAGTAATAATAGATAACAAGTTAAAATTTGAAGAGCATATTAAGTATATCTGCAGCAATGCAATGAAAAGTATTAATGTTTTAAGATGTTTAGCTGGTACTTTTTGGGGCTCTGATCCTAAAACCTTGATCATGCTGTATAAAAGTATAGTAAGAAGTCATTTTGATTATAGTAGTTTAGCTTATATGAATGCAAGTAGCACCTTATTACGAAAACTCGATGTAATACAAAATATGGCTTTAAGAATTATTAGCGGAGCTATGCGTTCCACTCCTATTAATTCTATGGAAATTGAAAACTGTATACCTCCATTAATCCTGAGACGTTTACTTTTGGCTGATAGATTCTGTTTGAAAGAGTTGACTTCCAATAATGTTATAGTGCTGAATAATGTTTTATGTCATCCACAGATATCACAATCAGTTGAAACTTCTAGCTTATCAGCCACATCTCTTGTTTCGGGAGTTTTGCCTGAAATCACAACAATAATGTCATTTTTAAAAAATATCAGTAAAAACATTTGTTCTCATGATATCTGGCCAACATATAAATGTCCATATAATGCCTTGATTAATTGCTTAAGTATAGATTGTCATTTAGATGTAATAAATAACAAATTTGATTTTCTAGAATTTATAGAGAATAAACCAGACTTTTATATTTTATATACAGATGGTTCTAAAAGTGATGAAGGGGTTAAAGCCGCATATTATGATCCACAAATGAATAAAACCCACTGTATAAAGTTAGATAATAATTGCAGTGTGTTTACTGCAGAAGCGTATGCAATTTTAACCGCTTTAACATTTGTAAATAACTCTGTAAAAAATGTAAATATACTAATAGTAAGTGATTCTAAAAGTGTTCTGTCTGTTTTGAACAACAGTAATTTCTCATATAAGTTAAATTATATTATATATAGTATTAGAGAACTTATAGAAATGATTAGTAAATCAAAACATGTAGAATTGGTATGGGTTCCTTCACATTGTGGCATCCATGGCAATGAAACAGTAGATTTGGCTACTCGGCAAGAGCATGATCTAGATCACACAGATATATTAAAAGTACCTTTCACAGATTACTATTGTGCAATTAATAAGGATTTACTCAGAATTTGGAAAGAATATTGGCACGTTACAACAGAATATAAGGGAAGGTGGTATGCAGAAATACAGAAAGACTTACCTACTACTCCTTGGTACAACAAATTTGAATATTGTGGCAGAAAGTTTATAACAGTTATAAATCGCCTGAGATTTGGACATTGCTTGGTTCCAGCTCATTTACACAGAATTAATATAGTCCCAGAAGATAACTGTACGTATTGTTTCCGACCGCATGCTGATATAAACCATATAATTTTTCAATGTCCCCAATTCCATTTACAACGATTAATTTTAGCCAGTGACATTAGTGACATAGCAGCTCGTAACTCAATTAGTGTTCCCCGCCGTATTGAGGATTTACTAAAAAGTGAAATTTTTTACAAACCTATTTATAAGTATATTTTAAATACTGTTGAAAAGATCTAGTTAAGTTTAATTTTTTATTTCTCTTCTATGTTTGTAAATTTTTTATTATTTAAGACTTCGACTGAAGGACTCTGTATCCATGGTCATGAATAAATTATTTAAAAAAAAAAAAAAGAGTTGTACGTGTAGTGTAGATTTTGAGGCGAAATACAAAATATTTTTGAAATAATTATGTACTTTATCAACTTTAGCACATAAAAGGTTTTTGATATTTCGTAACTCTTCGATGACATTTTAGTGTCAGAGAAAATAAAAAAACATGGATGCGAGAGCAGCTAAACTAGCTTTGGCGAGAAAAAAGGTAAACATTGCAGAACCTTGTAGTAGTTTAGTAACTTTATTGTAGTACTTTAGTAGCTTTATTTATAGTGATCTTAGAGCGAATGTAGGTAGATATTTGGCCCTTGCGTGACTGTAATGCATGTGATAAAATAGTATCTACTTGGCCCCTGGTACCTACTCTATCAAACGCCAATTCGGATTATTCGGAACGACTTCTTGACCCTAGTTTGTCCATCTATTCTACACTACCTGTCATAAATAAACTTATTTAGTCCGAATGTGCTTTTTTAATTACTGTAAAATTCAACTGGATTATCCACCGAGCTATGAAGGTCTAATATGTCTGGATTATATTAGACTTTCACTGGTCTGTAGATAATTGTATAGAAGCCTAGTCCAGTTGGCACATTGCTCTGCAAGCTGACAGCAAATGTTCATACATTTGACCAATTAAACACCAAAATATTGATCCATAACTCATCCAACCATGGATATTGTAATACTGTGCAACAGGATAAATATCTGCAAAGAAAGCTTAGAATGTGGGAATTTTGTTACAAATCCTATTTTGCTATTGTTGAGTAATATAAAGTACTAAATATCCATGTCAGTATTGTTTTTATAAAAGAACAATTATTGGCAAAAAGCTTGACCTAGCAAACTGCACTGTTTGCTGAATTACTAGTTCTTCCTGCTCCTCTGATTATGTACTAATGCACTTTTTTATTTATTTATTAATATTTACAAACACATTTAAACTTGAGTGTTATTTTTAAACTTTTGCTATTTGAACACATTATTATACACTATGGCACCAATCGCTCACTAAAATCACGAGATAAATAGTTGTTGGGTCCACAAGTGACCATGTCACAGGCCACTATGAGCTAATCACAGGCCACTGTGAGCTAAATTACCACATGCACAAAATAGGCGGTACAAACAGTCCTCTATGCCGAGGCTGTCTACAGGAAAATGAAACCGTGGAGCATGTACTACTACACTGTAAGGCCACTGAAGACAAGAAAAGGGACAGGACTCCTTGAAAGAACTACACAAATCTCCGGCAGCGAAATACCTGGCGCATAGAGGTGGACCAGTTATGTCAGCGACCCAAGCCCGTGCTCCGCTATTTTAAGGAGCGAGGATGGTTTGAGTAGACTGACAGGGGGAGAATGCACAAAACAACCCAAGCGGGATGTCAGCGCAGGACTCATCACCCCCACCTAGAATTAAAAGTGACCATGATCGATGCAACCTATCGAAACGTTGGGATGATGAGGTATTTATTTATCTTGTGATTTTAGTGCCCAATTAGTCCCATAGCAAATAATAATAATAAAATTTCAACCTGAAGTACTGAATGAACATCTATTATCAGGCAGTTTTAGAAGGATACTTAGGAGATGCCCATTATGCAATGTTTATACATACACTGGTTTTTATCTCATGATTAATGGACCTTGCATTAGCCTTGCATTAGGTGGTATGCATGTGTGCTCTTGGATTATTGTATATGTTAAATTAAACTTTATCAATTAATATTACAGCTGAAGGATCACCAGGAAAAGAAGCAACAAGAAAACACACATACAGAGCAAAAAGAAAACAATACATTCACAGAAGCGAATATTTCTCAAGAAAATAGTCAAACACCACAATATTATCAGCAGCCATCAACAGCCCAGCTAGAGCAATGTGATGGGAATTCTAATAATGGCTTGTTGGAGCTCAAACAATCTGACATGGTTGTAAACAACAACACAGATAATGA
The DNA here is from genome assembly GCA_964007245.1 of Hypomecis atomaria. Lineage (NCBI taxonomy): Eukaryota > Metazoa > Arthropoda > Insecta > Lepidoptera > Geometridae > Hypomecis > Hypomecis atomaria. Next base: position 10,276,309 of record OZ023281.1, on the reverse strand, counting down.
TATCAATGCTACAGAAATACTTATATCAAGTAAAAGAGTCCTTGAACTTCAGATAAACAGTTTACAGGCTAAGATGATAGACCTTGAGAACATGTTAACATCAACTACTCAAAATTATAATGATTCTTGTCAAAAGATCGCTCACTTAGAAAATGATTTGAAGTATTTTCACAATGAATATAAAGCTGCTGCTGAACAGCTCATGTTAAAAGACACAACAATCAAAGAATTAAGTGATGTACAATCATCACTTTTAAATGAAAAGAACGGACTTCAAGATCAACTGGAATTCACGAAATCTGTTTTATCAGCAAAAGAAGCTGAAAACAGTTCACTGCATGGTCAGTTATTTCATATGGAGAAGCTACTTGATGCTACCCAGCTACAGCTGCAGCAACTGACAAGTGGGGCAATCTCAGATCCTCAAGACCAAACAAGCTCCTTGAAGCAACAAAATGAAATTTTGATACAAAAAGTGTCACATTTAGAGCAACAATTGAAAATACAAAATAAAGATTATCAACAGTTAAATAACCAATATGAGCATTATGTTGGTGAATTGAATAAACAGTTGAAGCAAGTGATGCATAAAAATGAGGAGTTGGACAGAGAAGTACAAAAGTTGTCTGACAGAGAAAATAGCTTGGTTGAACAAATTGGTGATTTGGAAATAAGACTACAAAATTATAAAAAGGGTGAGATGTTAATAAAGGAGCAGAGGCATATGAGTGCCATTGATAACACTGCACTACATAAGGTACAAGAAGACTATGAGAAAGCTCGAGTAAGTCATCCCCTTAGCTTTTATTTATATTTTGATAAAATGTTCTCTACTACAACTAATATTTTGTAATTATGCTTTTAGCAAGAATTGCAAGATTTACATTCCAAACATGCTGAACTTCAAAGACTGTATGAAGATAGCAGGGCAGAAGTAGAAAATCTTATCAAATCAAGAGAAATAGAGACTCAACCAGTTAGCGAACATGTTAGTCTGTTGAAGCTTAATGCAGATATAACAAGTGACAAAATTGCTGCTCAAAGAGCTACAGAACAGAACAGGAAGTTGAAAGAAGATATTCATGGCCTAGAAGATGCATTTGTTAAAATGGTAAGTTGTACAGTTTTATTGAAAAATTGATTCCATTGGCAACTGCAAGACAAATGATATTGAATTCTGCACTGGCTTTCTATTTCTCTTTTTTTAAAGCAGCGAAAATCCTTTATGCATACTACTACTTCTCGAAGGCTGGCGGGTGGTTAGGTTAGTCGCCGCCCTAAAAACCCTGGGTGTTCCACCACAGCGCCTGGTCTCGAGGCTACGTGGACGCTTTCGCACTCTTCCGCGGCACCCGACAGCCTCCCCTCTGCCTCAATGTCGATGTGTCGTAACACCAGACATATCGTCAACCACCACTCGGGACCAACCAGCACTGGGCGTCGGACAGCACACGTATCCGACAGCCTTGGTCCCAGTACAAAGGGTCTATTTTTTCCTCTGATTAAAAAAAGATCTGCCAGAGGCAGCACTAGTAGGGGGCTATTTTTAGAAAAACTACAGTTTTTTGTGTCTCCTGTAAGATAAGTAAAGAACACTTAGCTACTTTTGCACGCGCAACGACGTTATGTACTTCATCATTATCAGCTGTAGGACGTCCACTGCTGGACATTGTCTTTCCAGCGCGATCCTGCGGTCTTCATTATATCATAGGTCCACCAAGGACGGCAGCGTGTGTGGCAACGCTGTCGTAAAGGACGGTTCAAGCCTGGTTTAATCACCAGGCGAGTAGTCGTGTAAAGTGCTGGGAGCACCGGTGTTGTTCGTTTGGAGATCCCGGAGCTCCCAAGAAGGCACAAAGGCTGGCCACCGAGGGGGATTTAGTGGGTACAATCCCACATAACCCTTCTGCACCCCAATGCAGTTAGAGCATCTTTAGAAGATTTCCCCCTCGTAAAAAAAATAAATAAAGTTACTGAAGTCCCGCATGGGGTGTTTCGTGCATTTCTCCCTCCAGCGTCTACCCAAGCCAGCCCGCTGGCATAACTGCTACAGTGGCTTGGATGGCCTATTAGATAGGAATGAGGATGTCGACGACGCTTCTGCTTTTGTTTACTAGTTTTGAAGCAGCACCAAAAATTATAAAAATTTTTTTGCTCCAAGAAATAGAAATCAAGTAGCAAAACTCATTACTTTTATAGCAGTTTAATTAATAATTTGGCATCCTCCTGAGTATTTAAAATAATTTGTTTTTTAAATATTGTTACAGACTAAAGATAAATTAGAACTAACAGAAAAAATTACAGCTGAGAAGTTTCTCAATAGAGAACTTACCATAAAGTTGGCAGAAGTAGACGAGAAAGCCAATGACATGCAAAGGAAGTTGAAAGCAAAAGACGAAGAAATGATAAGACTCCAAACCAGCTACAGAATTATTGAAGAAAAATATAATGAAATTGCAGAACATCTTAAACATTTGAGTGGTAGCAATGATCCTGAAGAGACCACCAGCATTGATAATGATGCAAATGGCATTCAAGAAACTGACTCATTTGTGACTTCGAACCACAGCGAGTGCCACAATCATGGTGATTCAGATGAATGTCATAATAATAACAGGACAGGAATCCCAAAAAGTGATGCAATGCTGAAATTGCAAGAGCGCTTTCTTAAAATAATGGATGAAGTAGCAGATCTATCTGATGAGAAACATAGGCTAGAGCACATAATCACGCAACTTCAGAATGAAACAGATACTATATGCGAATACGTCGCCTTGTATCAACAGCAACGTTGCTTGTTAAAAAAAAGGGATGAAGAAAGAAGTGCCCAAATGAAAATGTTCCAGTCGGAGTGCGCCAGGCTTCAAAGTCAGCTAGATGAGCTAACTGGAATCCTTACAAGATTTGCGGAAGACAAACAGTTGTCTTCCTACTTCCAAGTAGAAGCGAAACATGAAGATATTCAAAAAGTTATGAAACTGCTGTCCAAACTTAAAACTAACTCTCTTATAGACCCTCAAAAGTCAATAAAATTCAATGATTTTTACCCTTGCAGCTGTTGTTCTGGGCAGCTCATTGAAGTTTGAAGCATATACGTTAATATTTACATTGTATAATTTTTTTTTTTTATAACTAATAAAGAAGAAAATATTTTTATCTATTAAGAAGTGCTTGTTTATTTTAGGGATTATCAATGTTCCAAATAATATTGTTTATAATTATTTAATGTACTGGATTATAAAGGTAATAAAACGTATAATTGCGTAATATGACTTTGATATTTCAAAATTTCCTCTATAAAAATGCAATCTCAGTTTAGGGAACCTACTCATATCACGTGACCCATTTTTACAACTTGAACCCCTCCCTTGACCATGTACGAAGGTATGAAAAAAGCTCACTATATGTCTGAGCGTGGTATTTTGAAGAGTTTGAAGAAAACCTCTGAACGGGTCGGGTAGTGTGGGTACGTTTCCTTAGCGGATTACAAACGGCGGTGGGCAGCAAACACCAGTCGCTTGGTGCAAATGTTACCTTGTTGGTAGCTATAGGCCGAATCATACAAGTCGGCGGATGTGAAGTTCAAGCTGCGCAATATCCAATCCTGACTAAAGATTAGGTACTTATTAAGTTGCGCGTTGTTTGGGTTTCGCGCAGCTTGTAGCTAATTTCACATGTATCATTCGGCCTATACTTACACTCATTCAGTGCCGTGCCCGGAGTATGAAATCCAACCGCCTATGGGCCGGTTGGATTTCATACTCCGATATTTAAGCCAAAAACCTTAGCAAGGGCGGGTAATTATACTTAATCGACATGCTGGGACCGCCGATGAGCGGGCTGTATATCACTTATGGCGGCATCTGAGTGATGTCGTTACTTTTCAGGAAGGCATTAACATAGGCTGCACTTTGTGTGGAACGTTTGGAAAATAGATCAAATACTATGGGAATTTTTCACCTAACTACTTATAGGAACGAAAAGAAAGAAATAGATTCCAACAGATATTATTTTACTTCTAATAATAACAAAATGTCTTAAAATAATACAGCTGAAAGGAACAAAACAAGTAGGTACTTATAAAAAATATTAACGCCCTTGCTCTTAGTTACATCATGGTAGACAGCCGCACGAAATTCCATCTTTGTAAGCTTGCGGGATTTGGGTCATCAATTATTGTGATTATTTGGTGAATTCACGATTATATTACTATATCAAGTGACGTTGAAACATTTGCAATGGAAAGACGGAACAAATAGGGAAGAAATCTTTACTGACATTTTTCATCTCATTTCAAAGTAGGTATCTACCTAATCTCCACTTTATACATAGTATATTATCTTCTTTGACAGAGCGTTAATTCATGGTGAACGCAAACCCGCAGGCGCCAGAGGCACGCACCGAACCGCGCCGCCACATTTGGCAAAAAGTGTCGTGTGGCGCGATATTGCTTACGATTCAATTTTCTAGGAATCTTCTAACTCTGCGTGCTTCATTCTTCGAACACGACCATCAGGCGAGTTGGTGGTCAAGCGCGAACTTATTAGCGATAAAAAAATTGCGCTTCCAGCTCCTTCGGCGTGTGAAACTGATTGGTTAAAATAAGTATATTTACGCGAATTGTGTAGTTCTGTACATACTGGGCAAATTGGCCTGATCCCGTCATAAACGGCACGTTACACGGCTACCAGCCACATGCGTAGAACAAATAATATTGTAAATAAGAGCAATTTTTTAGCGAATACTTATGATAGTAGGGGAGGCCACGATGCTAAATGTGGATTTAGGTACTCGAGCGTCGTAGAGACCTATTGGGATGCAAAGCTTAGATGATAAGAAGAAAAAAATGTTATATGATATATACCTTTACATCAGTGGGGGAAGCGGCTATAGATTTTTAAATATGTAAAAAAAACTGTTGCATGGACATCCTCGAGCGCGTCAGAATTGATAGCATCAATGCCCTATGTATTTTTATTAATGTACGGATGTTAATCTGATCGTTTGCATGATGCGGGGTGGTTGTATTTAGAGTTGAAAATGAAAAAAATAAATTTAAACGAGCGCGTCAGATTTTCTAAGGGAGTGTTAAGTGCACCAAAAAAAAGCTCTCATTCACTAATCTGACGATTTCGATGGGACGCAAACTCGCGGCCATTTTCACAATGTGAAATGACATTTTGAAATACTCAAGCGCTTCAGATTAAGAAATATATGGTTCATCTTTATGTTCTAAACGTACTGTCTCATAATCTGACGATTATCTAGAGGGATTCGCCTGATCTGACAAAAAAAAAATTAGAAAATCGGTTCACCTAAAGGCCCCTATCCCTGCAACTTCCCGCTAATTCCATTCCTGGGCGCTTAAAATTGTACTTATGACATTTTTGAGCTCAAAACATAATTTATGTGATATTTTGAGCTCGCTGAGTTCAAAGAAATAATATTTCTATGCATTTGAGCTCTCCCAGCTCGAAAGTCTGATGGAAGTTTCATAGAACACTATTTTTGGAATTTTCAAACCGCAATAACTGTTGAATGGATCAAGCAATTTTCACGCGGTTGGCGGCATTCGGCGCAGTTTTATTATCCTCATAGGTAAGTAATTTTGCAATTTTAATTGATCTAACGACAAATTTCGGAGTAATCCCGAAAAAAACACTTTTTCGGGTTTCTTTCGTTCACGATATCTCTCGAAAGAATCAACCGGTTTTAACCAGCTTGGTGGCGATCGACGTGGTTTTTAAACTCAAAGGCGGATTAGTTTTTGAAGTAAATCGATAAAGCCGGTTAAAAGTTGTTCCAAAAAAACCACTTTAAAAAAAAAACTTATTTTTTTTAAAGATTTTTCAAAATTTCTCAAAATCCATCGGTCCGAATCGGTTCAAATTCATAGGAAATCTAATTTTGAGGGAAATCTTTAGAACGCCGTTTAGTAGATTCCGATTGGTTTAGTCGTTCAAAAGTTATAAGCGAGTCACACACACACACACACACACATACATACATACATAGTGACAATCATCAACATCACGGGGGTAGTCAGGGAAGCTTCCTATGACCTTAAAACGTCAAGATCTGATGAAAACTCAATTTTCGCAAAACGGGGTAAAACCAATAACTTCCCGAGTTGTTTAAAATTTTTATTTATTATTTTTTAAAATCATAATAACTAATATCACTCATATTAAATATTTATAAACTTTAATTCACACAAATAATAATAAAATAGAAAAGAAAGCCAAAACGTTGGAAACACGTTGTAAACAGTATGCCACGAACGAGTCTTTATGACAATGATGTTTTATATCTAGTTCAATGCTTTATGATCAGCTGTGATGGCGTCATGGCAGCAGAAACCAGAGTGGGGGCGGAGTGAGAGAGTAATAGATAAAGAAAGAGTGAGAGAGGAATAGAAACGCGGAGAAGGAAATGTAGGCATCACGCATTTAACTTTATCGACGAATTTTTACTATTTCGGCTTGCGGAAATCGTCAGATTATATATTTTTCATTATTCTTGAATTATTTCATTCAAAATAAAAAAAAAATTAGCTACGCTCGAGAATGTCGAGATGACGTTTTTCAATTTTTTTTTACTAATCTGATCCTGTATCCTTCACGGGCGGCCTTATATATGGGCCTCATGTTTTGTGGAGGTACTTAACCGGGTACAAGGTATCCTCCTGTATATTAATCTGCCGCGCTTTAGTAAATCCCGAAATCCCCGCTTGGGCTCCCCTACTATGATACCTAATCAAGACCGTAGAAACCCGCTGGATGCACGGTACTTCCAAGAGGTCTTATTTTAAATCAATAGGTGAAGCTTATGTCCAGAAGTGGACGTCCTGCGGTAGATGAATGGTTTTGTGTGCTACGCATCAAGAAAGAAAGTACCTAATACTTATTTACTCCTAGATGAGCGCATTATGGTTATATGCTCACTCAGAACTTAAAATAAAAATAATTATCTTTGGCATAGGTCTTTACAATACTTGTCAAGGCTCTAGCAGCTACCAAAGTAACAAGGAATAGTACTACCTACTTCATACGTAGTTGCGCATGTAAATAATACGTGTAAAAAAAACCATGGGCGTAGTCAGGGATCAAACTTTTCCGTGATCACAATTTCACAATCTTTACTTTAGCAAGGATGTGCGCGAGCTAAGTTGTAGCTAATATCATATCCGTCAAGAAACTTGATTCGCCCTGTACTAGGGTCAGAGGCTCAGAGGTACTGTAAAAGGTACAGTTAGGTACTCATAAAAAAAAAGTCTAGCCATTGACACGAAATGAATGAGTTAGATACTGCCAAAAATATATTACGAGGTTGTCCAGAACTGGTGTACTAAGCCGAAAGGAGGTGATTCAGAACATCATTATGAACAACTTTTACTATGAGGCCAACCTGGTTTTCGAAAAAAAAAAAACAAATGTTCCATAAATTATGTCGATTCCAAATTGCAGTTTTGTTTGGAACAGTTGCTTTCTTTTTCTCGAATTTTGGGTAAGCACCATAGTACGTACAGGAGTATTATTATATATTCTTTGGTACAGGATAAAACAGATTACCGTGTTTCATAGTTGGTAGGTACATTTCAACGGGATGAAAATCTTTAGTAGGTACCTAATGAAAATATAATACATTTCCGTTGATTTTAAATTATCTTGTTGTAAAGTTTCCTGAATGATGAAAGCCGAAATGGTTAAATCAAGACTTGTTATTGGTTGCTTGCGATGCCGCGCCTTACTTTAAGGAAGCCTCAAAACGGCTAACGTTGCATTTATTTGCTTTCTCGGGACTTCCACGGAAACAGCCCCTTCGATAGGTGAGTCTTAAAATTATGCGGACGATTTTACTCCACCGGAACGAAAATAGAAAAAAAAACACTGAAAAACGGATTTTTTCACAATATGGACCTAATTTTTCTATCGGATATGTATAGTATGAAGTATCCTAGTTATCAGTAATTATCTTAACATTATGTTATTCGACAGCACGATCGTGTGATAAGGAATTTTTCATTTTGCGTCGTGTACAAAACCCAAGTTATATAATGTAAAAAAAAAGTTCGTATATAGGCCGAGAGGGGACGGCTACCGAGGTTAGGTCTTGTTGTCATTGTTTTTAGCCACCTGAAAACCTCTTTAAGTTTTTTACTCAAAGACAGTGTGACAGTTTCGCAGTTTATCATCATATTTCTTAAAGAACATGAAACGATCAACTAGGCCGCTACAACTATATGCGGCAGGGCAACGACCAATGCCAAGACCTCATATTTTCAGCATAATAATAATATAATAATAATATAGCCATTTATTTCTTATCCTTATATAACATGCATTTCTTATTTTATAATGAATATTAACTTAACTTATAAATCTTATTTACATATAAATCTTATCTATTCACTTTCACTCTCTTTATGGATAGGAACCCCACTTTGGGTGAAGGCCTCCTCCAGCTCGTTCCAAATTTCTCTATCTTGTGCTTTTGTTCTCCATTCTATTCCTGCCGTCGCTCTTATATCGTCAGTCCACCTTTTCCTAGGTCTTCCTCTTCCTCTCTTGCCAATTGGCCCATACCATCTTGTTGCTTCGATTGTCCATCTTTTGTCACGATATCTCGCTATGTGGCCTGCCCAACGCCATTTTAATTTTAAACTATAATGTAGTGCATCTATCACCTTGGTTTTCCTTCTAATTCTTTCACTTTTGATTTTATGTAGCTTTCTTATTTTCAGTATGCTTCTCTCCATCGCTTTTTGACACATGACTAGTTTCAGCATAATAATGAATAAATAATGGTGAAAGCCTACATACATATCACATTCGTAAGAAATTGGTTGGTGACATATAAATAGTAATAAACAAAAGCACAAATGTATGATATAATGACAAATGTATCCAATAATAATATAGTTATTATTCAATGAATAATACTTAAGTAGGGAAAGACTATCGGAGACTGAGCATAGATAGACCTAATTACTACCTAAAAGATAATGTCTTTATACAAGAGAAATAGTATTTTCTACTATAATTTATGGACAACACAATCATAATATACAGAGGTATAAGTAGGTAGGCTAGGCATACTTTCACACGTTTTCTTCAAAGGTGTACAGTTTTTTTCTAACACTTAGGCGTACATAACACACAACAGTTTTATTTAATTTATACATACGTCCACAATCCAACAGTACCTACTAATGTACTAAAAATAAGAAGGGCAAGACCAATGTTACGTTAAATCGAGTGCCGTTTTGTTGGAAATTAAATTATTGATTGTCTTCACAGACATGACAGTTTGTCAGTTGACTTGTAAAAGAGAGGAAATTCTCAATTCGACTGTTTGAGTAACACATATTGTGTTACAATTGACGACAAAATTTCTATAGGCCGACCGCTTAACGCGCGTATCGCCTGCGCGGTAAAAAGGGAGCGGGGGGAGATGTTACCGGGCGGGTGAGCACGGAGCAAAGCTCTAAGCGGTCGGCCTATAATAAATTTCAAATGGGTCAATGACCATCGTCTAAGTTAGTGCTCATATGTGTACATTTTGCTAATTTAATTTCACATATTGGAAATGCACGCAATACATCTGGTATTTAGCTTTAAGTATAATAATTATAATATTGAGTTTCAAAGTAAATGGTTGTTATGGCACATAAATAATATAAAACAGGACATTACTTTTGCCACACATAATATTATTTTGAAACATCTAAATATGTAAATAATTTAGGCAATACACAGTTCAGTTACCAAAAACAGGCGAATTGAATACGGTTTTTTTAGTTATGTTTTTGTAAAGACGGTTGAAAACAGTAAACCCTATGCCAATTACAAATCGTGTTGGTAAGTAGTGTTATTAATTAATTAGTAATATTATGTATTTTATCTATCTTAGATATGTATAATATTATCTATCTTAGATAAAATACAGGATTACGAGCTTTCCATAAGTTAAAAGGTGATCATATTACAGAAACTCCAGTATTTAAACTCATCCCGAATAATTTGTTCCATGCATTTTGTCGAAAGTTTTATAGGTTTGATTTGAAGACATTTATTATTTGGACAGATAATTTATACCACGTTTTCAAAATTACTCCTCCTTCATATAGTAACCATACCTAAGTACATATTTATGTTCGTCTTATAGAAAGCTTAGGTATTATTAATAACTCAGAATAAAAAAAAAAACATTTTAACAAAAACGTCGCGTTCACCTTACTATAATTCCACAATTAATTACAATTCGTTAACACCTTTAGCGGACAGTAATTATATTAACATAGAATATTATTTGGCATGTTGACTGCAGAATAATCTGCAACATTCAGACCGCACCTACCTACTTAGGTACAGCACATTTATGTATCTATCGCACGTAGGGCGATGCAAAACATTCGAATAACGTACAGAGAGGCTGAGACTTCTGGAATGATGAAACTCAATTCTAATTAATTAATTGAGATCAATTTCTGTCGTTTCACTAAACTATAATAATAATTAGTTCTGTACCTGTCTTTTACCTTTCTGATTGATCATATCACAAACAAGAATCACATAGCGCGCACTAAAATGCTGTCAAACTTACAACAACTACAAATATGTACTATAATATATTTGTAATTGTACCGCGAACAAAACTGGACACTATCGACACTTAAAATCTAGCTTTTTAGTCAATAGGTGCGACTTTTCTAAACTTTGGTTAACTAATAGATCCGACTTATTTAGTAGAATTTTAGTACCTATGCGCTTTCTCTTTCTTGTATTTCTGATTGTTAAGAAAGGCAACAGAACTCAGTTATGGTTTATTGAAACCAACTGGAATTAAGCTTATTGTCACCACTGTACATGTAAATATAGTTTAATTGAAACTACATATTCTGTAGCAGGTAGTTTCTTCAATCCCTCTGTAGTTTCAGAAGCCTTCGCTGTACCTCATTCGGTTCTGTGAATCTACATACAAATAAAATATCTGCAATTATATATTATTTATAATATTCGAATTCCGAACACTCTTCAATTTTTTAAGACTACTATCCATCACAATCATCACTAATAATTTGCACTATAATCACCGGACCTGAAAGAAGAAATCAAAGTATTAGATTTAGTAGTAAAAGTAAATTACAATAGTGCTTTTTAAATCGGATAGTTCTAGTAGAAGACTAGAATCCGTGATGGCTTGGTGGGAGAAAACTCTCCTTACATGCATGAGGTGTACTTCATCCCTAGGTGGGCTGTACAAGTAGTTAGTACTACAGGCCGTAGTATTTTCAGAAGTAGTTGCCTACTTTTTAAATAAAAACTGCGAAGTGTACACAAGTGTTCAACCTGTTACATTGATGATGTGCGTTTGATTTTCTTGTTTGTCAAAATATATTCCGACTAATCTATAGTTCTACCCTACGTCATTATTATATATTCTTTGCCTACGTACTTGAGAAAAGGAATTCATTATTTTATTCCAGACAGCTATATACAAACATAATATAGAGACTACGCAGCTATGTTATAAACTGGCATTCACCCGTGACTTGGCACGCGTGATATTTAAATTTTTCATTCCATTTTATGAGTCTCATATGAATATTTTATTTTTCCGGCATAAAAGTAGCGTAACTGATTTTCCAACCTTTCACTATCTCTAAGCAAAAATCATGTCGATCTGTTGCTCTGTTGCTGCGCGAAAGAGTAACAATAGTTTGTTACTATAATAAACCGAAAATAGAAATGTTTGTAATAACAAACATTCAAACTTTCGGTTTATAATATTAGCAAAAATAATACTAAAATATATCTGGGCGAAGCCAAAGCGCGCCGCTAGTTAGGTATATACAGGGTTATTTCTAATCAATTAGCATCCTTTTAGGGGCTTATTCTGTACATCATAACTAACAACTTTTGTTCTACGACTTTTATTAATTCTCAAAATAAAGTTGTTGTTCCATAGAAAAATATTGTTCACCCTCGACATATGGAACAGCTGTTTTTTTTTTTTTAGTTTTGACAAAAGTTCCAGAACAAAAGTTGTTAGTTTTGATGTACAGAATAAGCCCCTAAAAGGATGCTGATTGATTAAAAATAACCCTGTATACATAAAATAAAATTTCAAACTTACTTTCAGTCCACTTTTTTAGGGCTATCCGTTACCTCGTTTTTATTTGACTGGAAAAGATAAATTATAAAGTTATTTTGTTTGTTCCAATATGATTCACAACGTAATTATGTACAGATAGCGCGCGAGTTGAATGCAGTCGGGGTCTGAGGTAAAGAGCGGGAGCATCTCCCCCCGCTATCCGCACGCCCCACCTCACGCGCCTGGGCGGGTTGGGCGTGCGGATAGCGGGGGGAGACATTCGCATTCCTAAGCTCTGCATTCAACTCGCGCGCCAACTGTATGTATTCTGTAAATATTTTTACAGCTTTACTATATTATTTATACTGAATCTGGCAAACAAACTTATGCGAAGACTGATGACGTCAACTGAGTGATAACCGATTTTCAGTTCAGGTTGTTACACTTACACTATACATTAGGGTGGTCCTTATTCCTACGAAAAAAAAAATTTTTCTTTTATTTTGCGGGGCACCACGTAATTTGAATATATACCATAAGGAAGTCTTTCATTATTTTTTTAAAAGACATTTAGGGGTCGCTACCAAGGTTTGAATTTTAAGTAAAAACACAAAATCTGTAGTTGTTAGATTCATTTATTTTTATAGCCAAGAAATAAAAATATTACAAAATATTGTTGTTGCTATGAACTAAGATATTATGTACACATTTGAATCAATTATTTTTAAGATATAAGAGTTGACTTGTAGTATTAGGGTACATTTTCCTATACTCTTTTACCAACAAAAGCAAATATTGCTTTTGTTCTTCATTGAATGTAATTAATTTATTATATTCCTCCATTAAAGCAACACCGCGCTCAGCTATGTCGTTCACTACTCGCAAAGAATGAACGATATTTTTGGCAGCAACATAATCAGTGTCCTCGTTCCAAGTTTCCACATCTTTTTTCAAAAAATTTGATGAGATACCTGGGATCTGGAAGAATCTTAAGGAATTACCACTCACGAAGTTTTCTATATTTTTTTTTGGGGATATGTGAGATATCAAGTTTTGTTCTTTTTAAGCAATCTTCTGTACCTTCAATTTTCAGTGCTTCTACCATTTTCTTCTTCTCTTGAACTGAAAGTTCGTCATCGAAAAATGCAAGCGAAACTAGCTCTTCTGATAAATACCACAGATGATTTACAATCTTTTTCAGCGCAACAGTAGCTATATTTTTGTTAAAGCTTTCAAAAGCTTTAAGGTCTTTTAATAATTGCAAGTCGTTCCTTGGTGCTGACCATGCGGTAGAGGCTTGAAACCAATATTTAACATAAATGATCACCGTGAAAATGCATATTTCTCTCACAGCCTTTTCGTCCTTCTTCGTTAGCTTAAACTGATGCTTAAATATATAAATTTTCAGACAGTACAAGGCTCTTGCCATCCATCTAGCTCGATGTAGACCAGCAGGTCTCCTAAATAAAATGCCTTTTTCAGGAATAGCTCCTAAGAAAATGATAGTGAGATTCAACAGTTCTCTGTAGTCATCTCGAGGTTGATGTACTTGTAGTTGCTTTTTGGCAAAAGAAAGAAAGTGCGGGGCGGGCTAAATCTCGACGCGTCGGTACAGAAGAGGGGTTGAGGGGAGAAGGGGACAAGAAGCGATTGTTTATTCTATCTATGCGATGTTCATTTGCACGTAAAATGTGATATAAACACTTAAATAAAACATTTATGAAACCATGATTTAAGATATTCTTTAACGCTTTTTGTAAAAATTTTGACAGCTGGTAGCGACCTCTAAATCTTAACAAAACGAAAAAGCTAATTTCATATTTAGAGGTATATAATCGAATGAGAAAATGCCCCGGGGATAATTCAAGAGTCGAAAAATAAGGACCACCCTACTATACATACGGATCTCTATTCTAAACATAACGACTATTAAAGAATGATAAGATATATTCTTCCTTATCATTTGCTTTAAAAAAGTGTAAATCATGCGTACACGAGTAACTTTATTTCGTACATTTAACATTTCAATGCTTCCGCTACTAAATACAATGAGTTTTATTAATAGTTGCGCGGTGCCGCGCGCGCGCACAAACCTGCTTGCGGAAGCGCCACTGACGCGCGCACTGCGCACTATCAACCTCATCGCGGTCGACACGGACCTATTTGCGTGTTCTCTGAATGAATTCACAAAAATAGCTTTGTTTGTGTTAAGCTATAGGAGCTAAGATGCTTTTCTTTTTGTACGTATACTATATTATGTAAAATGTTTGAATTAAATAAGGTTGGTAGAAGTGTTTAATTTAATTAGTATAGCTACACTATCGCATTAGGTGAGAACCTGTCAAGATAGTTGTATTGTGGAAAAAAAATAGTATTTGTTGGTATAGCGGGATTAGAAATACATCATCTGTGAAAATTTCAACGTTCTAGCTATCACGGTTCATGAGATACAGCCAGACACAGACAGACGGACAGCGGAGTCTTAGTACTAGGTTCCCGTTTTTTACCCTATGAGTACGGAATCCTAAATAAACTAATTTGTGTACTCACCTCAAAGTATCGGTGATAAAGCACAACTCCGTAAACACAACCAACAGAGACTAGAATCTGTATGACCAGCCATACAATCACGTTGCATACTTGCGCTTGCCCGAACAGCTCCTTGCCGTTCTTTATGCATAGCATGGACTCGGTAACCATTATGGCACCGTACACCCAGCACTGGGTGCCCACGCGCTTGCAGTTCGGATCAGTCACATATGTGTAGTATTGCCTGGAAATAAACGAAGAAAACGTTTTATTATCGTGAATGAATCCCGTAGAGCGGCTAAGTCTCAACTGAAATTGCAATACACATAAAAAAAATATTATGGTAGGTAAGCGTACTAGACAGTGAATTATACCTAGATTATGCAATAACTTACCGGAAAATTTCGAACAAACATTTAAAACAAAATTGAGCTTTAAAAAAAAATGTTTAAGAAACAGATGTTAAATAAATTAAAAGATGAAGATTAACACATTAGAAAGCATATTATACAATAAAAAAACAAAATGTGTTAATGGTTAATTGATACTGACAATACATTGTCCACATGGTACCTATAACACGGGAATGTACCTATTTCTATAGTTACTAAGTTATAAACCTAAGTACAGTAGAACACCGATTATCCAAATTAATTGGGACCAGAGTCGATTCGAATTATCGAAAATTTGGATAATTGGACATAGACTGGTAATAAAGAGAAACGAACTGTCACACATAGAATAATAGGCGCCGGATGGCACGAAGTTGTACACCGTCGCATTCAGGTTGCCGCTCCATCGACTTGAAGGCGTTATCGAAGCACTTAAACGCCTCGCTGTGAGATGGTACACTTTGGTCTTGTGCCTCTTCCCTTTCGGAGGACCGATTCGGATAATTGGCGATTCGGTTATTCGGCGTTCGGATGATCGGCGTTCTACTGTATGTTTATGTTAGGGGCACCGATTGCACAAATTGTGATTTTAAGGACTTGCGTCTTTTGCCAATTACTGCCATCATGGCTTCAAGAAAACTGAGATATCAAGAATGAAATAAGTAATAAATAAGTATTACTATGTGTCAGTAGCGTACTATCTGAGCCCTTAGTCCAGTCCAGGTTTTGCGTAGTTTACTTAAACTTTTTCTAATAACGAAAACTTTTGTGGGTCTATACATTTTGGTTAGTTCTTCCTCGTTCCCGCCAAGTACAAAAATGTATAGAGCCATACGGAAACAACTGTAGTTTCAATTTACGTGTAAACCTGGACTAACCCCTCTGTATCTAATTGGATACAGCGTACAAGTAATTAAATAACTTGTATTGTATACGCCATGGAATTTCTTCCTTGGACATATGCAGGTTGCCTCACGATGTTTTCCTTCACCGAGAAGCCAGTGGTGTGAAATTCCGTACATAAATTCTAAGGAATTCATTTCATCACCGGGTTTGAACCCACGACCTCACGATTGTAAGGCGGGTGTAATTACCTCCAGACCACCACGGCTTAATATGATACAGCAGTAACTACGCTGTTATGGGTCAAAATAATTTAGGGAAATGCTTACCTGACAGAAGGGGCGACAATAACCCCTACAAGGCAAAGTCGAGCTATGACTAGAGGATGAGACGGAGGCATCTCGAATATATGTTTCAGGAAGAACGTGTTCAACTCCGATATTTGCCAGAACACGACCAGCTGGCTCAGGGCACAGAACCGCATGTAGGGACTCGTCGGGTCCAGCCACCGCACAGGGGTCCATTGAACGGGAGTAAACTGAAGTATGGCTCTTTTTATTTTTCCTGTGGTAGAAGATATGTCCCTGTGAAAAACGTAACTTTTAGTTTGATGGATAGTCTTTAGTCTCGTACTACGCAAAATAAATTTTAAATTCGTATTTTTCGGAAAATCCAGAATATGAGGGCAAATTGTAATAGGCACCCTTGTATATTCAACTGTTCGGCCCGATAAAAACCCAACTAGTTCAGTTACATAGCTAAAATATCACAAAACACATACATCTGATTTGAGAACCTCCTCCTTTTTGAATTCGGTTGAAAATTTAGATAAAGCGCGTCGTAATCGTTGTCACAAGACTATCCCAAAAAGGTGTTATTGAAGCATCGATTGTAAATTACGGCGTTATCATCCTAGGTCCATTACCTATTTTAAAAATTCCCAGTTTTCGCACGCGCGTAAAGATCAGAATCAGAAATAGTTTATTGCAGAAGTTAATAATAAGATATCTTTTTCATGTAAGTACTCAAAATAAATTTTGGGAGCGCAAATCTTGCCCTGAGTGTTTCTGACCTTAGCTAGATACTGATAAACTCATGTCCGTGTGTCGTGCGTGGCCTTGGCCGTGCGATAATAAATTCAAAAGGAGAGAATTAGATTTATTAGCTCCAGGGCATAAACTTTAACATATAGGTATTCGTTTATTCCTAAGGGATTATTTATATTAGATCGGGTTGTGTACGGGTAGGCCCGGACCGGACACTACGTAAAATTTATGGAACGTGCGCCGTCCATGTCCCATGCATACGGGCCCGTCACGTTTCATCCATCATAATTGTAAATGTAAAATAAAATTTTACATTTAAAATTATGTTTTTTTTTTGAAAAAGTTTTTATTTGAGAAAAATCTCGTTTCGTTTCGAAATTCTTAGGTCATTACCCACTTTACTTTAGAGATAATCCTTCCCTGTATGCAGAGTATATAAAAAGAACATGTACTCGTATACACATGTATTATTACAAAAATAAATTGCTGTAAAAATATAAAAAGAACCCAAAATAATACATACCTTATGCTGACCCATTTGTATTCTCTCATCTCGAGTGCCTTACAGATCTTGAGTCCACACCAAATACCTAAGCCGTTGCAAACGAGAACATCTAACACGATGGAATCCCACCAGCATTCCAAAAAATTTGGCAGCAAATGAGCAAATGCTATTTCAGTTATTTCCCACATTATTGAGATGGCCCAGAGTAAGCCCGCGTGTCTGAAGAGGATCGCTTTAAACATCCATCCCAGGAAGTGACCCCATGCAAACACGTCTACATGGGACCAGACTTTTGAAAAACTTATATCTGAACAGTTTACCGCATACTCCTGAAATGAAACGACATATTTGTAGTTTGACAAGTTCTCCGGCAGTTTTAAATTATTATAGGAGCGAAGATACAAGGATCTACGATGATTAGCATTCCTATGATGACTATGATTAGACACTAAAGTAGGCCCCATCATAGTGTCCGGCGCGGCTCCGCTATTTCTAACTACAGAAGTGGTTATTGCACCTATAGGTAGAGCCAGGAGTGTTAAGAATCTCCGGCTGTCGTTCAGCTACCTTTCGCTGTAGGCCTTAATTAAAAGTTCAAAGTGCTATGGAGAGAGCTATGCTCAGAATATATCAGCGAGATCGAATCGTTGAGGATTTTCAATGTTGCCAAATCAAAATTACCGATATAGTCCAGATTTGTCAGCCAGATTTATAGAATAGATGGCCATGGGGCCGTAGTTTTCGAATGGTAACCATGTAATTGTTAAGTACATAACGGTAAGGATAAAGTAAGTAAGATCGTTTAGGCCGGGTGGCTAGCCCTAATGTCAGAGATTTTAAAGCTGCCTGAAGGCCTCTGACATGGCTAAACGGAAACAACCGGGGCCTACAATTCACGTTAAATTGTGAGCCCCGGTTGTTTCCGTTAGCGTCAGTAGCACGGCAGCGTTCAGTTGTAAATGCCGCCCGCGGTCACCCATCCTTAGGACTGACCGTGCCGAACGTTGCTTGTTCGGTTATCGCTGACAAACACCTAGTCAAACTACGCTAAAACTAATTTTATCTTGGTCGCCACGTGTAATAAAGGTCAAACATAGAATAATCGGCCAAGTACGCTAGAATACAGTTCATGAGATACAGCCAGGTGACAGATAGACAGACAGACGGGCGGACAGCGGAGTCTTAGCAATAGCAAAGAATATATAATAATATGGCAATAGGGTCCCGTTTTTACCCTTTGGGTATGGAACCCAAAAAACGAACAACAAAATTTGTTGTTCGTATTTAATACTAGTGTGCACAATGCACATATAAACTAGTAATTCTTCGAACAGTAGACCTCGCGGCACATCTCTTTAACTGAATCTTCTTAAGCCTACATCTCGACTAGCTCTTGACCGATTTGGTTCATACTCGCAAATCTTGTTAGGATTTAGATACTAAACAATCTTGCTAAATATTATCAAAATCGGCTGATAAATAGCGCGACAGCAAATAATCCTCCTTTTTTGAGGGAAACACCCCCTTATTAAAAATCGGCGAATACAAAAGAAATCCATTAACATATAGGTAGAATCTGTGCACTAAGTTTCGTCGAGATTCGTTGAAAAATGCGTCCTGTAGAGGAAAACCAACATCTGGATAGCCCAAAGCAAAATCGCCGTGTTTAAAACGGAGACCGTCGCTTTCGCTTCGGTCAATTAAATAATTGGCCAAGTGCGAGTCGGACCCGCGCATAAAGGGTTCCGTACAGTGTGAAAGCCCCCCTTAATATATTTTATTTTAATTATTTATTTTTGAAGGCGATAAACTTACAACTTAATATTCTGTAAATCTTTAATGCATCTTTCTGTTGCCGTTATCAAAATCGAGCATAAAAATCACGTTTCTTGTATGGGAGCCCCAAAATATTAATTTAAATATTTATTTTTCAAGAGAATATTTAAATCAATATTTTGTGCATATTTCAAGCATCTACCTATCACCTTTATTAATATCAAGCAAAAAACGACTAAAAATTCAGGTTTGTTGTATGGGAGCCCCCTTTAATATTTTTTTTTTCTGTTTATAGACAGGCGGACAGCGGTATCTAAGTAATGGGGTACCATTTTTACCCTTTTCCCGAACTCTAAAAATGGAGACATGTGCAAAGTAAGACTATTTAAATGTCAAAAATATGAACATTATGTACAATGTACAGATTGTCCTAGTAGTCAATGTCAAGCTCATAGCACATCCTGAATGAGGTATAGTTTTAAAAACATACCTACTGTTCTAGCTGTTACGAATAAATTTAGACATAGTTTTTTAAAATATGTATTAGGGTATAACAACCACTATTGGCCAAGATTCATGTATGTAATTTTTTCTAGATATCTCCAGTAAAAGGCCTTGGCTTATCATTGCCTATTGGGACAATCTATATAATACAAGAACATGAAATGATGTGATATTAGATGATCAAACAGATGAGTTATGATTATGGCAGTATCAATATTATATTACATATAATGATAATGAATGTGATCTCCTATAATATGCATAGTGTAAGCGCATTAAGTAAATAAGTATAAATACCAGATATGAAGAAAAAATATACCTTATCCATGTCAATGTGGAAGTTCCGTAAGTTTGGATCAATCCAATACATTATCTCATAGACTGTTGAGTAACTTTGGAATAAGAGGAATAAGAGAGCAAGCAAGTACAATACAGACATGCCAAAGACAATTCTCCAAATGGCTGGATGGGGCCTCGTGAATGGTCCATTGGGGAATGTGAGGACAGACACTATGAGGAAAAAGAACACTACGCAGCAAATCCCTGACCATATATTGTCTTGTATGCTGGATTCGTCTCTGGAATTAAACAAACAATATTTTTAAATATCAATTTGTTTTTGAATCCTAAATAGACAAAGATAAAAATTATCATCATCATAGATGTCTGGACACAAGCCTCTCCTATGAATTTCCAATAAGGCTTAAGGTTGGAAGTGGCCTGCATCCAGGCAGCGCATTCCTGCGGTCTTAATTATATTGTTAGTCCACCTAGTCGGTGGACATGCTCAGATAAAGATACTCAAATATAATTGTAACATTAAATGCAACCTATCCTGTAATAAATAAAATATGTAAATTGGAATGGAATATACAGGATAAATAAATTCTGTGGAGTTTATAATACCTAGTTGGATAACCTAAATTTTAAGGCATGGTGCATATAAGCCACTGACCAGTCACCGGTGGTGGCCAAACACTACAACTATTTACATCTGAATCACTACTGTAGCGAGTGGCCGCCACCGACAACATGTGTGCTCTGCATGTTAACTAAATGTATGTAAATTTGTGAGAACTGCTTGTTGCTGGCCAATGGTGGCTGCGATTGGTGGCTCGTCTGCGCTGAGCCTAAGTCTACCTATTTTGGAAAGTGGCCCTTTCACATGTTATCAGCAGTATTATATATACTACTTTAAAATCAGTAAAATATTATTGCTGTTTTTCCTGGAAATGGGAACCTAATAGATTTATTATTGTTTCAAAATAAAAAGAACTAAATTAACTTTTACAGTATATTAACATTATTTTTTAGAGTGTGGATAAATTATACGTGATTATAAAACCAAAGTTTTCACTAGATTACATCATGTGTTCAAAACCTACACTATCAGTGCCTATCAGAATGGAATGCATGGTATAAATCTGGTAGACATCCAGTAAACTAAATTATATTGTACCTGACAAATGCAGAGTAGATAACTGAAGCGATAGACACAGCTAGAAGAGTAATTGTATGTGGTTTGTAGAAGAACTCCAACGATATATCATCTACCGGTCTTTCATTGATAGAGCTGAAGGCGTCCATGTAATCATTTGAGAGAATCGAACTTGTACTTCCAGACATTGTTCTTTCCTTTGCTTCCTTCATGATGTTTTCAGTTATTCTGTTTAGCACTCTTCATCTAACTTGGTTCTAATAAATTCATTGATTTTTTGTCATTCCATTACAGAAGGTTGCTAGTTGGTTAGGATAGGGCTACCAGCATTCTATCTATCTTTGCTTTTCCACAAATGGGATTTCTCCTCAAAATGGATGAATGTTATAAACATGGACGTACTATGAAGAAGACTAATTAGAATTTAGACTATGAAGAAGATTAATTAGTTTGTATTCTTCTTTATTCTTTATTTCTTTGTTGCACAATGTAGTGTACATAACAACTATAACTAATTGTAGTACAAAACATAGACCCCGTTAGGGCGCTGCAAGAGAACAATACTCTTAATTACTTATTACTAATTTATGCTAAGTCTAACAATGTACCAATGTATTGAGGTGGTACAAGTGTATAATAATAATGGGGCTATAAGTACATTTTAAAACCTAATGATAATTGAATTTGTTGCTTTAACATCCGCCAAATTGCAAAACCGACTAAAACAACAGTACGTTCACATTTTACTTCTGAGATTTGTTACTATCTCTGTCTAGTCATAACACACCATCGTCACCATCACATGTCAGACAGAGACAACGACCAACATCAGAGGTAAAACAACTCAACGTACTGTACTCGTTCGAGTTTAAAAAAATTAATCGTGAAACCTTTCTCGTGTTCAACTAGATATAGGACGCGCCACATAAGTTGGCGGTTGTGAAGTTAGCTACAAGATGCGCAATATCCAATCCTGACTGAAGCTCACATAAAGCCGCACGATGATTGGCCATTGTGAAGCTTGTAACTAACTTCATTTACAACAACATGTGTGGCGCGGCCTATTCCTAGGTATATTACCTATTTTGTTTAGCCTTAACAGTGACAATGATTTACACGATATAATAGAAAGATCTATAATTTTTATTATCATCAAAAAAATACATCAGTAACAAAGAATTACATGTCATATAGTCATATTATAAATTAATCACGATATAATTATATTATATTAAATAAAATATGTACCTAGGTAACAAAAAAAAACTCAACCAGTTAAACGTTTTTATGGGCCCAATTAATATAAAGTTAAAGGCTCCATCGTTTTAATAGCGACGTAAAAATTGTTCTCTCTATCGAATGCCAATCATTCTAAATTACTAATATAACTACGATGGCACCTTCATAATTGGGCCTAATGTATTTTAAGCTAATTATTTTTTTGAATATTTGACTACTTCGATGGCTCAGTGGTAGTGTCCCTGACTCCTGGGTCAATGAGGCGTGGGTGCGATCCCCACCCAGGGCAAATATTTATGTAACGAATATAGGTGATTTCTCTGTGTCTGGGTGTTATTTAGGTATTTTCTATAAAAGTATTTATTTAAAAATATGTATATTATGTAGTATATCAGTCTCTGGCAGCCATATCACAAGCTCTGCTCAGTTTGGGGTCAGGGACCGTGTTTAAGAAATCCCCTAATATTTACAATCTATATGGAGTATAGTAGAGTTGCAAAATAAGCGTTTCATTGAAGTTGTCGTAGCGCTCGTAGCGTAGTTTGACTAGGTGATTGTCAGCGATCACCGAAATTAAGCAACGTTCCGCACGGTCAGTACTTGGATGGGTGACCACGGGTGGCATTTTCCAACTGAGCGCTACCGTGGCTCAGAAGACACGTTAAATTGTAGGCCCCGGTTGTTTTAACCGTTTAACCATGTCAGAGGCCTTCAGGCGGCCTAAAAACTCTGACACCAGGGCTAGCCACCCGGCCTATACGAACTTACTTACTTATTGAAGTTGTTTTTTTTTTCTTAAGTTGTGCTGAAATTATCTTACCGCCAATTTATCCCTTCGGAGCGATAACAAAGTAGGAATTGACATTGAAAACTGACATTAAAAGTGGATAAAATGGTTTTACCCCTTTGTCAAGCTAGGGGTGCTGATGCTGAAGTTGATTAAAATCAGAAATCCTGGAGAGTATAATTTTGGGGGAAAACTATGGCTTGGGGAAATGATAAAAATACCTAGCAACCAAGCACTGCTAGCTGTCATGTAGCTGTCGGATGTCTACGTCAGATGTCTGCCAACCAACGTCCGTCAAAGTCATTAAAACTCAGAAAGACTTCAAATCAATCAAACTTACTTCAAACCAGTGTGACCGTTTTCAGTAGATTGCCTACTGTTTTAGTAGATTTTTTGATTGAAAATTGGTAGAGCAGTAGATTTTCAGTAGGTTTTGAAAAAGCAGTAGGATTTATAAATATCATTTTCGCACCTAGGGGTGTCTAGGATTGCAATTTTGGAGGACAGAAACCAGAATATCGTAATATACATAAAATTAGTGCACACATAAGTTGTTAAAAATTGTAGAATACCTGCCGCATGCCATAATGTTAAATGTCAAAGTTTTACCCTTTTCAGGCGGGCAATATTCTTACACAATACACGGCTAGGTACTTTCGCTGAAGATAGAGGCTCCAGGCTGGGACCCCTCTCCTCTACGATTACGATTTTGGAGGTCGGCGAGGTATACTTTTGCTGGAGGCAGTAGCTTTGCGCTGGGACCCGGATTCCCCCCTAGGATTGTGATATAAAGGACGGCGAGGTACATTTTGGTGATGCCAAAGGCTTAGCGAAAAGCCTCCCCCCCTCTCCTAGGATTACAATTTCGGAGGGAGCAAAGCATGCCTCTGAGCCCTTAGTCCAGGTATTGCGTAGTTTACTTAAACTTTCACGTTTCACGTGTGGCTCCATACATACATTTTGGTTAGTTCTTCATGGTTTCCGCTGAGAGCGCTGTACAAAAACGAATAGAGCACTACGGAAACAGCTGGAATTCCAATTTACGTTTAATCCTGAGCCCTTAGTCCAGGTTTTGCGTAGTTTACTTAAACTTTCACGTTCGCGTGTGGCTCCATACATATTGGTTAGCTCTTTCTCGTTTCCGTCAGGGGCACTGTACAGAAATTTATGGAGCCATACGGAAATAGCTGTAGTTTCAATTTACATGTAAACCTGGACTAGTCCCTCTGTCTGTAAATCAGTACAAAAATTAGTTACCTACGTTAGTAGTCTTCATGGTTTTGAAAACGGTCACACTGATTCAAAGTCAACTGTCAAGACATTTCAACTTTCAAGCTGCTGTGTGTCTCACGGTTTTGTCTTTCATTGTGATTATTTTTTTGTTTAAACCATTAAATACTCACGTTCTCTTGTTTCCATTTTTCGATATGGACCGCTAGTTTCTCTAACTCTAAAATTAATATTTTTTGCGGCTACTCGGGCCAAGTTATTGCTTATTCATTGTATTTACCCTTACGTACCATAGGTTTTCATTCAGTAGCTGTGATAGCAAATTATGGCTTTGCCTCTGCCGATACCCCCTTGTTCTAAAAGAGATGGTATCAACGGTATAACTTGTGATCGTTTTGAGTACGCAAGTAGCATGGCATCAACATTACTAGCACCGGTGATGCCGCTGACCGAGCAGCAGATCCTGGAGCATTCCATGTCAGAGGATGACCCTAACGCCAATACTCAGCTGCCGAGTGTAGTAGGGAAGCAACCACGCTGGGGCCCGCGCCATCGAGGGGCTCAAGAACTTGCTGAACTGTACAGTCCAGGTATGTGCCGTAACATTACTGTTATGCTCATCAATCAATCAACTGCTTATCTGATAATATTTGAACCTTGTTTTTTCTAAGTTTAGAGTCACCTTTGCACAGCTATGGTATAAAGGAAATGTTGTGTGTAGTATAGAAGATATTGGATTTTATGGGTTTACTTATTGCAAATAACAGCAAGTTATCAACCTATTCATGAATATTATTACTAAATTCAAGTCTAGTAGGAGATTATCCAAATAGTCAGATATTAATAAGAATGATTTAGATTTGCAAGCCATTAAATCTAGTTTAAGTGTTATTTAAAAATCTCTTTTTAATTAAAAATAATTAAAAATCATAATAACCCTTCCAAAAATTTCTCATAAATATACTTCTTTTTAAGGGAATAAAATAGAAAAAAAATTGCAACTTTTATCTATATATCAAATTGGATTTATAATCCTTTGTTCCAGAACTCTTCGCTTTTTAAAATAACATCCCTCATGCCACATTAATTTTGACAATAGCAATCCTAAGTAATAATTTCATGAACAATATGATGTCGCCATCAAAGTAACAAAAATAAACTACATTTCCCTGTCACCATAGCATTTATGTTACACTGTATTCTGTACTTTACCATATAATCTCTAACAATAAACCATGCCCTTGGGCTCTGCCCTTGACTGCGACTGATTGGTCAATTGGTTGATTGCACTGAATTAATAATGTTTCAATATTACCACTACACTGCCCATAACTGGATAATCCTAAAGTTAGAGTAAAACTAGTAGTACTAGTAGTTTAAACTTAAAGTTAGTTAAATAGAGAAGTTACTATTAAAATGAATCAGGTTTAGTATAAATGGGTGTATCAACTGTATACTTAATTCCCATTGTCGTAACTATATAGCATATAGTGACTTCTATTTTAATGCAGTATTTTTTTATGGTAACTAAATTAAACAATTAAATGTATCTGGGGAGTGAACAACATTTTTACTTTAATATTACTTTGGATTTCGTCTCGCTCTTTTTATGATTAAAATAATACCTGAATTTCCGTGGCGTGTTTAATGTTTTTTTATAGCTAAGCTTTTAAAGTGAAATAAAATTTAACTTTCAATGTAGTTGGGTAGGTATGTATTTTTTTATTTTAACATGACGTGGAGCCGGTAGAATACGCTGAGTACTTAGATCTATTGTCAGTTTTAGGCCACTTAAAATATCACGGCCAGTGACTGTTTTTTATTAGTACAACTTGAATTCACAATTTACCATGTCATCTTTACGACAGTAACTGTTTGTGTTTTTGTAAATGCTATTTACAGTTACACATGCAAATAGGTATGAGTGACAAAAAAATAATTATTTAAATTTGTGAATCATTTTTTTATAGTCCTGCTACATAAGAAAGGGTGTTACATAGACGATGTAATCATTTTATGCGACAGGTAGGTACTTACAACATGTTCTAGTCCAGGCAGTTCAGATGAGTTAGGTACATCAATCTATGACCTTGTAACTTGTACCTATGACCATGTAGGTACCTACTTACCTAAATGTTTGTGTGTAAAAGCCCGTCCACGGTTTCGTAGGCAAAAATAAAATGGTTCAGCACTAGTTATTATTCTTTGTCAGTCAAGGCCACTACCGTCAGCTGATACATTTAGGGTTGACATCAGGTTATTTTACGCAAAACTTTAACTTGGTATAACTCGTAATCTAACATACTGAGGATTATGAGACCTTATGGGGTAAGTTTTAAATATGTCTGAGCATGTGTGGTTTAAGTATTTTTCAATCCTTCTGTTACACCTTGTATATCCAGTCCATGGTATACAAAAGTTCTAAAACTATGAGTAAATAAAAATGTAACTCAAATTGACAAGTTCTAATGGTGATCTGAAACATGCTGTGACTCTGTGCCCAATAGCATCAAAATATTATAATCAAGAGAAATTAACATGCTTGAAGACTAGGACAATAATTTCTATCATTTCACGTAACCCACCGTTTGTGACCTACTTATGTCTCAGAGACCGGATGGACAGAAAAAGTCAAATAACTTTTTAATCCATGTTCAGGATGAGCTGGCATTTTGAGTAGCTGCATGATTTTATGATTCTCACCACTGGGCAAACGCGCAATAATGATGGAAAAGTAGAAGTTGGTCTTTTGGAGTCTGAGACCGGGGTCACAAACTACATAAGTCAATTGATCATAGCATTATTTTTAATTTTTAATGTTTTACATATATTACTTAATTGTTTTTATTACTAATAATTGTTTTATTGTATAATGATATGATCCAAAAGGATTTTAGTTGGTTTTATCAATATTTTTTCAAAATCTCTACTAACATACATTCACTATGCAAAATTAACAATCAATGATCTGAGAATGCAGGTCCATTTAAAACTGGTTAAATGTATAGAAGGCACTAAAATCTAATTATCATCATCATCATCTTCATCATCATCACCTTTGTCTTTAAAGATGCTTTTGTTAATTAAGTCCAATAAACAGATCAACAATAGGACCAGATTAGAACATTTTTCAGTCAGGGTGTTCCTGCATTTTTAATATTTTTCTACTCCATAAATGAATATCCTACGCTATGGTTTTGAGCTTGTGGTCTCTATTTAAGACTTACAACCTATCGATTTCCAAAAGACCTATTAGTTTGAAGCAATTTGTAACCATCATGCTTCTAAGCGCTATCTCATTCTCTCTGCTGGTCTTTGGATGGGTTTCATATGCTATGCTTACTGGTCAGCAGTCTTTAATCGAGACTAAAATATTCCTTGAAATGTGTTACTACTCAAAAAGCTAATTTGCAACATCTGTTTGTATCTTGAGCGTGTAGCTACATTTTTGAAAAGAAATTGACCAATGGAAAATACAGTACAATTATTGTGGAATGATAAAAAAAATATTTACGACAAGGACAACTGTATTTGTTTATTGTTTTAGGTATACTTCTACATATCTTTGCAGGGCAAGCATGGCTAGTGGAGAAATTGCTCTTTCCCCCGTTTATTTCCCTAAAGGATGGAAATACTTTTCTTTTCCACCGCTCAGAGTATCGCTAAAGGAGAGAGAGGGAGAAATGGATAAAATTGACATTTGTCAGGAAAAACTAGTCTCGCTACTCCACCTCTAAAGTATGGCCTCAACAAATAGGGGATTATTTTTCTTTTTTTGACATAAACCAGGGGATATGTTATCTCACCGTACTAGACGTGGGTTTAAGTTATCCCTGTAAAAATCGAGTAGTCGATCTTGTTTAGTACAGAAGTTCCTATGACCACCTTCTGACTCCATCATCAGATCAGCTCCATGGTACTAAATTATTGCATTGTCATGCGATATACATATGCGTGCAAAATTTCAGCTCAATCAGAAACCGGGAAGTTAGTCAAAATTTAACTTGCAAGATTCCACCCGAAGACATATTATACATACATACATATGTACATCCATTGCAAGTTAAATAAAATCTTGATAACATAGCAACAAGTTGAAAAAAAGATAAATAATCTTTTTACCTATTTTCTTTTCCATGACACAACTCTATTGATTAGTGATTTTCAACCGACTTCAAAAATAGAGGATCTCAATTCGACTTGTTTTTTAGGGTTCCGTATTTATGTACTGTATTACGCGATTATTCTGCCAATATTGCTGATTCATTTTTGTTTGACAAATCATACTTCTGAGATTGTTCAAAATTGGTTGAGTTTTTATAATTATTTTTCGCAATAAATGGCAAAACCAATTTCAACCGTGTATAGAATTCGAATAATTCGCTCGGATCTATGTAGTAATTTTTCAAATTAATGTTGATTTATCAAAAATGGCTCAGCCGATTTCAATAAAATTTAAACGGGACCATATACATAATTATGAAGTATGATCTACGAAAAATAATCCGCCAAGTGCGAGTCGGACTCGCGCACGAAGGTTCCGTACAGTATGGGAGCCCTTAAATATTTATTTTAATTTAATTATTTATTCATGAAGTGAATATTTAAGTGAAGACAAGCATCAACCTGTCACCGTTATACCGTAATAGGGTCATGTTTTTACTCTTTGGAAACCCACCCTGTACGGAACCCTAAAAAGAATGATTGAAATCGGACTATTCTGTAAAAAGTTATGCGTGGTTATACATTAAAAATATATACACAGGGTCATAGGTATTAAACGCAAAACCTTTTAAGGGCGGTTCTAGTACATCTAGACAAACAACTTTTATTCTAGGAAAAGGGAAGAGGAGGGGAGAAATTAATGGATCAAAAAAATCACGAGCTTTAGCGCACGCTAAAATTCAAAGTTTGGTAGAGATACGAGTATACTTATAATCCGACCGCTTAAATTAGTCCTGGGGGACTGTGATGTGACAATCGCCTTTGTCGTCTACCCAGCGCTCCTGTACCGCGCAGGCAAGACTAAGTTAAGCGGTCGGAATATAGCTAGTCATATTCATATTTTAAAAACAAAAAAATGTCTTCCTATAATTTTCTTCGATTCTGAAAGTTGTTGCTATAACTAACAGTTGATGAAATCAAAACTAACTTTAATTAATGCTCATTATGTTTGCCTACTAATGCATTAGATATAAGTACCTATGTACTTAACCCTTATTCAAACGCGAGCCTGCGGAAGGGTAAATGGAAAACTAAGATCGGTTTAAGGGTAAGTTTGGGTCGTAGATTTCAAAAATCTATAAAAAAGGGGGGAAATGGAATATCACCTTTACTTACTTAACCTAATGAAAACAAGGCTAAGCCAATTTCGATGAAATATAGTTGTTCCGAAACAATCCAAGAAAATCCCCCGGAGGATCTCTGTCCAAAATAACATCAACAAATCCCCTAGGGCATCTGAGTGGACAAAAAAAATTATAGAGATGGTAATATCCTTGATAAAGGTAAAATTACTGAAATCTGTGGTAGAACTCGCGGGGAGCTAGGCATTCTGATATTCTGAACAATACGCGATCTATGGTGGCCAGGCTGATACGAGTAGGTAGCGCATGGCGGTGGGGGATGAACGCTGTACTATATTCTGTATATTAATCTAACCAAACTAACTCCAATCAGGCCATCCTAGAAAGCGCATATTGTAAAACACTAATATTTGATTGACAGGGAAGAGGATCCAAGAATTGGTTTGCGTGGTTCTTTGTTGCACATTGTGCGTGAGCGCTGGGATACTAATGGCGAGGCACGTCCGGGCGGACGCTTCGCTAATATTAGCGGCATTAGCAGGTGTCTTGACGGCTGACTTTGCGTCCGGAGTAGTGCATTGGGCTGCTGATACTTGGGGAGCGGTAGACCTACCTCTTATAGGCAAGGTAAACTGGCTTGTCTCGCACACTTCACTTATAACACACATTATTATTATTAAGGCTTATACTGCTTGATGATATCTAACCTCATCGTATAGGTCAATCAAACAATTTGGCGGTTGTGATGTTAGCTACAAACTGCGGATAACCCAATCCTGTTTGAATTTGATTCAGCCTATAGAAAAAATTGCCAAGCGAATAGTTTTACCCCATACAAGTTCTTATTATTGGAATCTGAACTGAGATATGGACATGAATAAATGTTTGCTTGTTTCGTTCAATAAGGCACCGCTTTGAAACAGTTTATTGACGAAAAAAAAATGATACCAATTAAAAGAACTAAGTATCAGTGTTTTTAGTCTAGGGAGATAAGAAACTACTATGTAACGGTACGTAATTATACGTACCTACGTGCAGTAGGTAGGTACGTGTAAGTACGTACGTACGCAGTAAGTATTATACTGTTCCAATACAAGCAATAAATTTGCCATACCCTCATATGTATAGCTATATACCTAGAACATGCTACTTACAAACACATGTAAATATTACATTATTACTATGTTGCAATAAATGATTGAGCTTTGATTACGTGCTGAAAATACATAATACGTTTTTAATGGCCCTTTTAAGAAAATGTATAGGCCGCGCCACACAAGTTGGCGGACGTGAAGTTAGCTACAAGCTGCGCAATAACCAACCAACGTGCGGCTTTATGTGAGCTTCAGTCAGGATTGGATATTGCGTAACTTGTAGCTAACTTCACATCCGCCAACTTGTGTGGCGCGGCGTATACTCATAGTAAAGTTGCGAAGAAGGTTCTAAAAGTCATGCTTGTTGTATTAGTAGAATATCTGAGACTCCTTTTCTTGCGTTGTATTGTAGAACAATAGTAGGAACACTCTCTAGTCTAGAATATTTGCTTATAGTCAGATGTATCAAAGCACTGCTTTTCAGGAAATAACTAACATTTGTCAACTACAAACTACACCGCCCGCCACTGTGCATGTTTTTGGGTTGTGGCATTATTATTTATGTTCATTGGTTGTGGCATAGATTAATTATTGTTTACTATAATTTCTCTATGGTTGTGGTCAAGCTTTAACCGATTTTAGCTACTTTTTTTAACAATGGTAACAACTGCGCCTACCAAGTGCATACCATATTGCGCGGGACTGCGAGCGTGAAAGCCGTGATCCCCCTTAGATACGCCCGCGAATATGCACACGTATAGGCTGAATCATACAACTAGGCGGCCGTGATGTTAGCTAAAAGCAGCGGATAACACAAATAAGTTGTATACCTACCCATGTACCTACATAATTACTAATTCTTCTTTAGAATTAATACAATTGTTAAAAAAAGTAAATACTATAACGCTTGTCTCAACATGATAAATTATACATTGTAATGTGTTTTTTTTTTTTTTTTTGGTTTCCTTATATTTATTTATCGTACGGTTCATATTTTATTATTCATGGAATGATAAACTAGTATTAGATAAGACAAAAACTATATCAGTAAGTTACCGACACCGATAATGGTTTAGCTAATATTTCACAAAATAATACTAAACAATGAATCAACCATTGGAACTTTAATCTAAGTACTGGAGACTGGACTACCACTGGCTTATTATGAATGTGTTATTAGCTTTATAATCACCTGTAATAACAGCAACTAATTGCGTTGAATTAATATTAAAATTGTCTTTTCCATGACTGTCAGCGTATTTATTCGCCTTGCTTTCCATCTTTGGCGAGTGTTTGTTTTTTTTTTCCACTGTGGATGGTTCGCATCTTTGCATCTACAAAAAGAGGCAGCATATTTCCGCACCTAAAATGTAACGATCATTCTATTGTAGCTTGTAGAATATGTCCTTATCATAGAGAAATAGTAAACGATTTAGGCCAAATCAAACTTTTTGGCGACTGCAAGCTGCGCACATCCCCTCCCTTGCGCTAACATACGAATATACAGGGTTATCTGCTTACCCTGTACAAAGCCAAAAGGGGGTGTTTAAAACCATAATTACGGACAACTTTTAATACTTAACCAACTTAAAAATCTAGAAAAAAAAACAGCTGTTTCATACTAAACTACAACTCGGAATCGACAAAGTGTATGAAACAACAGATTTTTATAAAAAGGCTCCATAGTAAATGTTGTTCACAATGATGGTCTGACTCACCTCCTTTAGGCTTAGTACATCAGTTCTGGATAACTCTATATTGCTACTTCGCAACCATTCGCCTTGTATTCACAGACGCCAAGAAATATGATTCGGCCTATAGTAGCTATGTATCTACTCTATATGCAACAAAGATAATTAAAAAAAACTTATTTGTAGGTTTATAACTCATACAAGTAGCGGCACGTAAGTCTAGCGCTGAGGGTGCTGTGGAGGGGATGGCTGCGCATGTTGACCGCCATACTAAACTCATGCGCAGCCACCCCCTCCACACTTCGCTCAGCGCTAGACTCATATGCCGCGACCTGTAACAATAACTTTGTTCCGCAGAACTTCCTCCGTCCATTTCGGGAGCACCACATCGATCCGACGTCGATCACTCGTCACGACTTCGTGGAGACGAACGGCGATAATTTTGCCATCACCGTGCCGGTGCTGGCGAGGATAGTGTGGCAATTGTCCACCTACGACGATGAACACATCGCGGAGCAATTCCACTGGATCGCGTACTGGTACTTGTGTTGTATCTTCGTCGCAATGACTAATCAGGTGAGAGTCCGTTCTTTTATTAAGAAGTTGATGTTTTTTTTAATACCTGAATAAGTCCATCAACTCGCCTGATGGTAAGCGACGTTGTGGTCGAAGATGAAGCACGCAGATTTAGAAGATACATATTCACTCTGACCTTGAAAAGCTTTAGATTTTTATCTCTTATGAAACAGGAAAGCAGGACGACTGTTCCATTCTGTGGCGGTACGAATCCAGAAATGTTGAGTCAAACCGCTTCATAGGTATCGAAGGAAAATCAATAGTAGGAGTGGTAATGTCTTTCTACTTGTCCTGCAGTAAAAAGTGGATGATAGGATAAGGTCGTGTAGCTCAGATGCACACTCTCCTAAATGAAACTTATTAGTAAGTAATAGCTGGCTTGAACTGCCCTTGTTTCTGATCCTACCTAATTGATGGAGCAATGTAGCCGAATGGAATTCACACCGCAGTGAACGTTTAAAGTAGATCATATTTTGTAGGCGATCCAGTTGCATCCGGTAAAAACTGCTCTGTTTACGTGCAACAAGCCTATCCGTTGTTGTCGCTGTCTCGCCATGAGTGAGCATGAGCTATTACTTAGGTACCTATTTAGGAGCTCACTGTAGTTATTCCACCTCGATTATATCACGACGAGACATGAACTATATATGAACTGTTATACGATACTTTCAAATGAATGGTTCGCTCGCTCGTCGCTTCATTCTGTTGTATAAAAACATGAATGACTACATTTCAGTTATAATCGAGATGATATCAAAACAAGTGAATGTGTTTACATTTTTTATATTGTACATATTGTGTACAATATAAAAAATGTACGGTAGATATTGTGTATTTAAATTAGCAATGCAAACAATGGACTAGGTAGGCAGGTATATCCTCAAGTTCTCACATTGTTAATTTCACGGAATATTACCAAAGAAATGCGTACCTAAGAATAAGTAACACGAGGCAGTATGTAGTCAAAAGCAAACCTAAATGGAATTAAAAAAAAATGAATAATCGGCCAAGTACGAGTCCGACTCGCGCACGGAGGGTTCCGTACTGAATGGGAGCCCCCTTATATTTATTTTATTTTTATTATTTAAGTGAATATAAAATTTAATATTCTGTGAAAATTTCAAGCATCTACCTGTTACCATTATTAATATAGAGCGAAAAAAATCTAAAAAAATCAGGTTTGTTGTATGGGAGCCCCCCTTAAATATTTATTTTATTTTATTTTTAGTATTTGTTGTTATAACGGCTACAGAAATACATCATCTGAGAAAATTTCAGCTGCCTAGCTATCATGGTTCATGAGATACAGCCCGGTGACAGACAGACGGACATCGAAGTCTTAGTAATAGGGTCCCGTTTTTCCCTTTGGGTACGGAACCCTAAAAAACGTACTTAATTAATTTGTTACGAGTTATTGGTGACTCTTTGCTTATAAAGAATTCCCTTAACACCCCCTTTGGGCTTGGGCGTTTGATCATAACTCACCTGACCTCGTATATCGTATAGCGTGGCTCAATTAATTTAGTAGTGTTTGGTAAAAACACTAGCCTACTATTATTATATGTAATGATATTTTTATTTCCTATAAATTAAAAAAAACAGCTTGTAAGAAGCTTTGTAAATACATTTATATGTATTCAGTCGCTTGCTATAACTGTGTCAGGCCAGGACACAGGATAGTGGTGCTAAGTGAAGCAGACCAAGTCGAATGTCGGCGAATACGCAGATGTCTGTTCGCTACGCTGCCGCGCTGTTCCAAAGAAAATAATCAAAGACATATCACTTCGGAGCCAGATGGAGAAATATAAAATTTAAAACAATTGCATTTTGTATACTTCCAGATCCATAAGTGGTCGCACACTTACTTCGGTCTGCCGGCGTGGGTGGTGTGGCTGCAGGAGTGGCACGTGGTGCTGCCGCGGCGCCACCATCGCATCCATCACGTCGCGCCGCACGAGACTTACTTCTGCATCACCACCGGCTGGCTCAACTGGCCGCTCGAGAAACTCCGCTTCTGGTCCACGCTAGAGATCGTCATCGAGACCCTGACCGGCTGCAAGCCTCGAGCGGACGACATGAAATGGGCGCAGAAACGGTCCTAGAACAATGGCCGCTCCGCGTTTTGTACTCGTCTCTATTATGGAATCAATTATTAAGTTTAGTCTAATACAAGAAAGACGATTTAGGCTATTGTGATTCATTTGCTCGATCAAAGCCGGTCTCGATGACTTTCATCTTTTTCTCAATCTTTTCATGGAGTACCTATGTCGAGAGTACTTTTAAAGGATATTTATTGACATAATGGTATGCAGACAACTGATTCTGTCCAGAAATAGCTTTTAGTTAAATTATACAGATGCCGTTTTGCATCACTCCATATTTACAGAGGTAAGATATTACCGCTGACGCTGTTCACAAATGAGCAATAAATTCTTGCATCTTATTCTGTGTAAACACATTTACAAATTTACACAGGGTGGATGAATAATTGAAAATAATTAAATCTGTAAAACATGATATTGGCCCGGCCAACTGGTGTGTATACTTTTCCATTGTACACAAGAATGGAAATGTTTCCGCAAGATGTGTAATATACACGTAGAAGATATTAATTTTAGTTCTATTGAGCCGAATTGGCGTTTTTATTTAGATAAAAAGTTTGGCCCCATGAAAATGTAAGGATGAAATTGTTTTGTATATTATTGGCCCGGTTCACACGTTAAATTGAGACAGCGCGCGTCTTTTCTGTGCAACGGAAAAGGAACATAACGCGGCTTAGTATAGTTTTTACGCATGGGTATCCTCGCTCCTCCCAGAATATTCGACAGAGGCCTATAATAGACTTAGTGTGCAGATGATGTCAGTTTACGATTTGTTGCAGGGCGTACAAATGTGGCACACCCAGTAAAAATATGGTTGTAGCGCTGCCTGCAAGTCTGATATGTGTGCGAAGCGATATCTGACAGCTCGCTTACTCATATCATGCAATATGTTCAAAATAGATTAAATCAAATGCGATAAGCCTTTATACGTTTTG
This sequence comes from Hypomecis atomaria, assembly GCA_964007245.1. Lineage (NCBI taxonomy): Eukaryota > Metazoa > Arthropoda > Insecta > Lepidoptera > Geometridae > Hypomecis > Hypomecis atomaria. The sequence continues at coordinate 10,240,220 of OZ023281.1, read as the reverse complement.
TCAGATAAGGAGAAATAAAATAAAATAAATGTGAAATAGAAAAATATGAAACTGCAACGGCACGCTCCTTACTGACGGGCAGGCTGGCTGTTCTGACTAATCGTGGAAAGTGTCTTATGATATTGAAAGACAATATAATGTAGTGGGCCTTCGCAAGTTTTTATATTTACACAATCGAAAAGAAAATATTTGCGCAGGTTCATGTATCAACATATGGTTTTACTAATTTAAAGATAAAGTAACTGCGCGCTTAAATTTACATGTAGTGTATAATGCCGTCAATCGTAACTGAGGTGTTGAATTATAAATCTGTATGTCCGTCTCACTCACACTCGTTCGGCGGAGAGCGCACAGTAGTGCTGTTTCTTTCTGATTAAATGAACCTAACGCCTCAGTCAAGTATGACGCCAGTATAATAAGTTGGCGTACACACTATGATTAGCACCGTGTGCTGTGATTGTGAAGTAAAGTGATGTGTCTTATTTGAATAACAAATATTTTAGCTTTATTTATATAAGCCTAAATTAAATGTGATGGCAGGTTAGTCCCATAAAAAATATGCACTGCATGCAGCCTACAAGGTTCTTACATTCTAAATGAACTTTTATGATCAAGAGTCGTGAGTAGATTCAATAATGCAACGATGACAACAATTACTGACTGCGATGGAAGTTTGTTCTCTATTTTTAACCGACTTCCAAAAAGGAGGAGGTTCTATGTTCGTCTGTACCTATGTTTTTTTTTGTGTATTTTCATCGATAATTGTGATTCGAATCGAAAAATTCTTTTTTAGTTCGAAAGGGTATACTCCCGAGTTGGTCCCATTTAAATTTTACAGAAATCGGCTGAGCCGTTTTTGAAAAAACCAACAATAAAGTAAGCAATTTGAGCGGAATATCCGAATTTTGTACACGATGAACATCGATAATTCCGTCAATTGTAAACCGAACCGAAAAATTTTTTTAGTCCGAAAGGGTATACTTCCGAGATGGTCCCATTCAAATTTTACAGAAATCGGCTGAGCCGTTTTTGAAAAATCAACAATAAAGTAAACAATTCCAGCGAAATATTCGAATTTTGTACACGCTGGAAGGCGGTTTTGCCATTTTTTGCGAAAAATAATTATTTTAAATATCACTTGGGCTTTATCTAAAATAATTCTGCTTTAAAAGACTGAGTATAGCCTATAGGTCGAATAATACAAGCCTTGCGCAATATCCAATGCTGACTGAAGCTAACATAAAGCTGCACGATGATTGGGTTTCACGCAGCTTGTAGCTAACTTCACATCCACCGATTTGTATGATTCTGCCTTATAAATGTGTACCCAAGAGGGAAAACCTAAAATTAAACAATATTGTTATCACTGATGGCAACCATCAGATGGCACCAAAATAAATTCTGAAACCGAGCTATACAGGGTTAATTCTAATCAATTTAGGGGCTGATTCTGTACATCATAACTAACAACTTTTGTTCTGCTACTTTTGTCAGAACTTTCGTTTTCTGTCAGAATTTTGAGTCACGACTCTTGATTACTCTTGATTAAGAGCATAAATAAGGCCAGGGCGGAGTCCGCTACTAAAAGATTTGCTATCTCGGTGGCGTTTTCAGATTCAATCTGTTCCACTGTGCCTTAATATTATTTAATTTCTATTATGTGGTCAATTAGCCTAAAGTATAATATAATTCTAATCTTTTTAACCTTCGACAAAGAGAGAGGTGTTATAAGTTTAACGTGTCTAGTCTAAAAACTTTGTCCTCCTTGCGCAGTTGGGTTAAAAAGCAGTCCGAATATAAATCTTTAGGAAATCTGCTTCGTCACTGAGATATCTAAAATACAGGTAATTCTCATACAGAAACATCGCCTATGAAAGACAAATTGAGACAATACAAATTGTCTTTTAGACACCCTTATTCTTTCAACTTATGTAAGCATAACATAAGCAATTCTAAGTTCGTTTCATTTCGATCCTTGTCTGGCTGTATTGTTTTTTCTCTTATCGCAATAGCTTGATATAAGACAATATGCTATTTTTATACATTAATAAATATAATTTAATGTAATTATTAAAATAGTTACTAATAAGACAAAGTGATAATTTATTATATACAAATACATACATAATATACTAGTAATTACCTATAATAAAATAATAAATTATTGCTCTTGTGCATTTTAATACACAAATTAGGATAAGTTTTTGTGCTAGAAAAGCAATGAACGATGTGCAATGCTTTAATATTTAATATTGTTTTATTCTTTACACAATTTATTATTAAGTTACTTATTTATATTAGTAAAAATATGGGAAAAGCTATTTTATTTTTATTTTTCAAACATAGGTACTTCATTATTACTTACTTACAAAGACCTTACCTCAGCATGGGTAGCATAGCAAAGGGAGAAAATCAATTCATCCACTTTTAATGTCAGTGTTGTCATTGTCAATCCATACTTTATTTCCTTTTCGAGGGTATTTAATGGTGGAAACACTATTTATCCCTTTGCCATGCTACCAGTATAGAAAGTGTTTATTATCTTGCATGAACAGTAGGTATGTGTTTCATCTTAAAAGATAATTACCCAGCTAACAAGAAAACTGTTAAATCAGTCTGTTTTTTTTCTATTTATCTTTGTTCGAAATGTATTTTGGTTTGTTCGATTATCTCTACTCTAACATAATAGGATCTTTGCATACAGTAATTCTTACATCACTACTATTCACTACATAGTATAAAACGCTGTCTGTCCCCATGTATGCTTATGTTTTAACACTTTCACTGCTGAGGTACTTTTTTTAAGGTGCCTGCTAATTCTAAAACGCACACGCAAGGCGCGGGAAGACGCTACCGCACACGCCTGGTGTGTGTAGTAGCCGCGGGGCGTGAGAATCGAAAACACAGACGTGTGTGTTTTCAGCAGTGAAAGTGTTAAAATTACGCAACGGATTTTGATGCGGTTTTTTTTAAATTGATAGAATGATTCAAGAGGAAGGTTTATATGTATAATACACCTGTGCAAAGCCGGGGCGGATCGCTAGTCAGTCATATTTTTCGATTTATTTGTCCAAGAGCAAGATCATTTTCCGAGATCAGTAAAATGTGACTATGAGCTTAGCTTGACACAGTTATCTCAACATATTATAAATCAGTCGCGTTTATCTGCGTGTCTGCGTATGTATCCGCATAGATCTTGTAAAGTACACAACGAATATCAATGCTGTTTTCGTAATATTTTACAATAATACTTCAGGATATAATGCAGGAATTCGGAAATATAATCAAGTTGTAGCGGGGACGAGCAGCTTAAGTAAAATAAGTGATTACAGTCCTACTGGAATTAAAATCGTAAAATATCACACGCGGCGTTATTCAGACCAATGGACGGAACTAAACTGCTTCCCATCAACACGGTGAATAGGTATCAAGTCGGTCTAAATATAAATTTGCCGCGCACGCGCAGAGTATAATTAGGTATGTGAACTTTTCACATTTCAGCCACAACATCTATTCGTAATTCAAATTACGTGTTTAACATCAAAAAGAGACCTAAACACACGTTAAAACAGATATAAACACTTAGTACTATAAAGCGGTGTAGCGTTATAGATGCCGTTACTGCTGTTGGTGAATAAAAGCGAGAAAGTGAGTTGATAAGTATATATTTACCTATCTTAATTTTTAACGCAATTAAACAATGTTAGGTAACTAAATATAATTATGCGCTGAAATTTGTTTTTACTACACCTTCATAGGTAATAATTTACCAAAACACAAGCCTCGAGTCGTTTTGGTTTAGACATACGAGTGTACTTGTAATGTGCATTTAGCAAAAATAACTTGACCCAGCTAACGTTTGAAATAAGAGAATAGCGAAGCTGTAAATTCCTCTACGTTTAAATATCTAACCAAATCATAATATTTTTTCATGTAGGGAATGGAAATAAGTTATAAGAATTACGATCATCGGATGGGCTGAGCAGTAATATGTTTACTAACCAAACACTTATTTTCTTTTACAGGCATTGAGATAAACATGTCAAGACACAAGCAACCAGGAAGACTTGAAGATATGGCGATAGTGAAACTCGGGGATTGGGTGGCACTACAAGCCGAAAAGTCTATGTCGCCGATATCAGCGCTAAATCAACGCGATATGGCTAAGGCTCAAGCTTTACTTTCAAAACAAATTGAAATCATCCGAAATTATTTAGACTACAATACACCTTGGATGCTGCACGATACCGTAGTCGCTGAAACAATACGAGCGTTATCAGACCTTTTAGAGAAAACTAAACGATCCTTAGGGTTCAGAGGTAGTATGGGAAAATTCGTCAGTCAAATGAATGTAATCGTGCGCATGGCAGAAACATTGTTTACTAAAAATCTAACAGTTGTATCGATAGATGTCATACCGAAAATGTTACGAGGTATATTTTATTCTAAATTATACATGCTCAGAGGTCTTGTTCATTTAAACTTAGGTTCACTATCGGGCGGTTGGAAAACTGCCGATATGGAGACTGCAGTTATACAGTCGCTAAAAGAATTGCATAATCTTAAATATTTGTTCATAAATTATGACTGTACAGACAATATTTTAAGATGTATAGCAAAGGAATGTAGATTGATCGAGAAGTTAGATGTATCCTGTTCTAAATGTATAACAAATGATAGTATACAAATATTGACTCAATTACCTAATTTAAGAAGTGTCCAACTATACAGAACATTTGTCAATGTGGAAGGGTACAAAACTCTTCTTTTATGTTGTAAAAACATCGAAGATATTGGTAGATGTGATGACATTGGTAAAGTGTTAGAGTACATTGATATATGCTATGTTGAGAACAAATCGTTTAAATTAAAAACATATGTAAGTCGATATGCATCATTTAACCAATTGCAATTGGCAGTGCAAATGTGTCCTCTAATTCAGAATATGACTGTTTTTCACAACACTTTGCAAAACGATCTGATGGTATTGATCGGTTTACAAGATTTGCGCGAATTAAAGCTCCTGTCTTGTGATTTTTATGCAGATCAAGTAAAGCAAGTGCTACAGGTAAAAGGCTGTAATTTGGTGCACTTGCACCTTGAGCACGTCGATCAAATCGATTTAAATGCATTAATGTACATAAGTCAAATGTGTCCATTTTTGAAAAGTTTAACTTTATACAATTGTACACTAATAAAACATACTTCACTGTACACGAAGAAATTAGAAATTCCACCATTCAGGAATTTGAAGAGATTAACTTTTGTGTCTGCGTGCACTGACGAGCAGTTATTATTCTTGCTCTCAAATTGTCTAAATGCTGAATTTATTCATATCGGTACAGCGGTTCAGCTAACGGACGATTGTATGTCCAAAATTTTGGACAAAAATCCATTGATTTATTTGAAAGAATTAAGAATAATGCAGTCTGATTTGTTGACTATGTTATCTATAGATCGGATCATCCAAAGCTGCATCAACCTGGAAGTATTAGTGGAACTAGAGAGCTGGACTATGTTAACGGAAACAGATCGTGACTATGTAAGGAATTATATTAAAGTCAATAATTTCAAGGTCGATACAGCACCCATACGCAGGTACGACATGTGATAATGTACTAAGTACTTTTAGGTCAGACCCGATGAAAGTGATAGTATATGAGCTCACAACAAAGTCGTCTGCTGTACAATACCTATATAGTCGTTCCACTTACAACTATAGGTTCTTACGCATTTCTCAGCATATTACATGTTTCGTTTTAGTATTACTCGTATCAATTATCTTATATTATATGTTCGTTTATATTACTAATGTGACCTCATGGTCATGGGTAGATGTAGCGCTTACTATCATATCAGGCGAGGGACTAAGCGCAGACTCGATGCTTTTTTTATTGAACAATCTACCTACCTAGCTAGGATGCCTACTCAATATTTATTCAGTTAAATACTTTTTATAAGTTTTTTTATATTAATAAAATAAATAATTTATTCATTATTCAAATTTGTTTTTTATTTTGTGGTAAACATGCGTACATATTTGCAAAAACTTGATTATTTTGCATAGCTAAACATAGAACACAATTTCATTCTGTTTTCAGTGGCATTATGTCAACAACTACATCATGTCAAAACATTGTAATTATTCTGAAAAAACAAGATTAAAAAACCCAGCACAATAAGATTCGTAGTTCGTACCGCAGCTAATAAAAGAGCTGATAAATAACTTTGAAACGGCTTCACAGATTTTGATGGAAGCATATCTAAGAACACTCCCGACTAATTCATCTTTCAAACAAAAAAAAACCGGATTAGTGCGAGTCAAGCTTGCACACTGAGGGTTCCGTACAAATCCCAAAAATAGTAAGAAATCGGGATCTAAGTTGTTGAAACCTTAGCTAAGAAAGAAAAGGCTTAGCGAATCTAATCATCGACAAAAGGTTTTCTTTGCATTTCTACTCATAAACCGAAAAATACACATTGTAAAAATAATTAAAAAACCTGTTTCAGTTTGCGGGAATGATACCCCACGTAATACAATACGCTTTAAAATGTGGACCCATTTGTTGCATATAGGCCCTCTTTTTTATGATTGTATAAAAATGTGATTGTAAGCGCAGCGTAGGACGTCCACCCACAAGGTGGACGGACGACCTCATTAAGACCGCAGGATCGCGCTGGATGCAAGCCGCTACCAACCGGTCTTATTGGAGATCTTTAGGGGAGGCCTATGTTCAGCAGTGGACGTCCTATGGCTGAAAGGAAGGAAGGAAGGATAAAAATGTGCCGTTTTCAGATTTGTTCCTATATTTGTGTACTCTAAGACAATGCTCCTCGACAAATTTCCTAGTTCTACGTCAACAGCAAGTATCCTGTAGGTTTTGATTCCCCTGTGAGTGCCGAAATATGCTGGTTTTTTTTTGCGACATAAACGCCTCTTAACTTTTTTTACGATAACCGAGAAGTTTAATTTTTACACAACTGCAAGAGACCATAGACTACTTATATGGTTTTAATTTCAACTCGACACCTCCACGCATTATAGTGGTCTTGACACACGGACGGTCGGACAGACGGACAACAAAGTGATCTTATAAGGGTTCCGTTTTTTCCTTTTGAGGTACGGAACCCTAAAAAACAAAATCAAAATCGGTTCATTTTTTTCGGAAGCTGCAATGCCACAGACAGACACACCTGTCAAACTTATAAGCTTATAAAACCCCGTCGTTTTTGTGTCGGGAGTTAATAAGATAAATTCCGATGTTTAAACATTCCAATACTATTTTAAATATTAGATTAGAAAATACATTAGTCAATGAATTAATGCAAACTCATGTCCCACGAATAACAAAAATACAAATACAAAATTATTTAAGGCGGCATAATGGCTCTGGACATGGGAGTCGCTGCGCAGCAACAAATTTACGTGTCAGCAAGGGCGCGAGTAGGGTACTTCAGTTCTCGAGAGCTTTTTGGAAACCGGAAAGTCGCCGCCCCTCAGTGGGAAGGGGCAGTCATTCACTGAACTAAAGTCACGAGCCACACAACACCACTTCCGGTCACTGATAATTCCGAAAAATGTTGGTGGCGGCGTTTTGTATCTGTGGTCAAACGCTCGTGTATGCAGTTAGCCCTATATAGGGATGCATCGCAAGCTGCAAGTCATCAAATATTACACCTAGGTACTTACATTTTTAACCTACTTCCAAAAAGGAGGAGGTTCTATGTTCGTGTGTATGTATTTTTTTTTTTGTTTATTTCATTGATAATTTAGCCAATTGTGAACCGAATCGAAAAAATATTTTTTAGTTCGAAAGGGTATACTCCCAAGGTGGTCCCAATTAAATTTTACAGAAATCGGCTCAGCTGTTTTTGATAAATCAACAATAATGTAAACAATTCGAGCGAAATATTCGAGTTTTGTCCACGATTGAAGGCTAGGTAGGCAAGGTTTTGTTTTTGGCGGTTTTTGCGAAAAATAATTATCTTCTGGGTGAAGTAATTATAAACTAATTAATCATTAAAAAATACATACAAAATATTAGATATTTAATATCTACAGAAAAAAAAAAACTTGTTTAATAAATATCAATTTTAAAACATAAACACAGATTAACACTTAGTCCTCTGCTTTACTTGTTGTATCATTGTCTGGTACTAATGCAAACATGTACACAGGATATATTCCATTAGGAAAGTTTGTTTGTTTAGATTGTTTAGTAATTTTTAAATTACACTCTTTAAATATATTTAGAAATTGTTTAAGCGACCTTGTTACTGATGAATCTGTCTCGTCAGTTTCTGGTTTACCCGATGATGTAACATTTTCTTTGATAATGATGACGCCATTTTTGTTCAATGCATTCCTGAAAATAGTCAAAAAATACATGTTCAATTAAAAGTGGCTAGTCATAAGTTGTCAAAAAATTATGTTATGTTTGGACACATGTCTTTATGAAAGAATTTAATATGTATCTTCTAAAACAAACTTTTAAAGAGATCTTTCTCGATTTCCAAGAATTTCGTAATGATAATTCAGATCATAAGAACACCGTGGCTTTCTTACAGCTTAGTACTATAGGGTTAGGAAAAAATGTTAACTTGGCAGCAATTTAATGTATGTTTTTCATTTGATGTGTGCAATAGGAATGATGACTAAAAAAATACAATTAATCCATCAGATAGACTATCAAAAAATATAAGACACCTATTTTTTACTTTGTCAATTAAACATAAATTGATAAAGATATAGCCCGACAAAGTTCCGCATGACGTCACAAGTGCCATACAAATGTATAGACTTCTGTAAGAGAGGTGATGTCAGAAACCCCACTCCCAAACTTTAACACACCATAACATTGCCATACTAGGAACGTATCAAGCAAAAAAAATTCTTTGTATTGAAAAGTATAAGTAAAAAAGTAAGTTATGTCACCGACCAGCACGGTTGTGTGCCATGCACAGAGCGTTTTGACACTGGCAATATATTCTCGACGACTAATATTGATGTATGTTGTAGTGGGTTATGCTACAATATGTTGTTAGTTTTCATATTGAAATACAAATGAAGAATCCAACAACATTTTATTTTTGCAAAATTTGAATTTTCAAATTGATGCAGATTCAAAGATGCTGATCTTAGGCATCAGACATGGAGATTTGGTGTAATAGTAAAAAAAAATTCAAGCAGTCATGTAAAATCATTACATAAAGATATATTTCGTTGGCCGCCTATTTCAATTACAAAATGTCAGATGTCCTTTTAAAGTAATGTTTGAAATTTTACAAAAGCAGCACTAAATGGTACAAGAATTGTATGTCATGTTGTTTGCCATGACTGGTACAACAGCTCATGTGAGCACCAGCCCTTCTGTTCTCATGATTTAAAAAAAGCACTTTGAGGGTTTTTCCCCGTACAAAAAAAACTAAAATACTTTTTTTTTTTCACACATAGAGCTATCATAGCCTTCATACTAATATTTATAAACAAGAGAGGTGTACAAAAGACATTAAGATTTTTTTTTATCAATTAGTCATATAGGTTCCTTTGAGTATCGAGCTCAAATTTGGAACCACTGTGCAGCTGCGGGCATGGGAAAAAACCGAGTGAGCCTTACCTAGTAATAATAAATAAAGGCTATTCCCAAGTGGAACAGGTGCAAGAATTCACAATGGAAAATGACACAGTTGTTAGTAGAACAACTGTGAATTATTGATAATTTTTGAGAGTCAAGATACTGTAATTAAGACATGGTATTTTGCTTTATGTATTTACAGGCTAAGCTGTTGACAAAAAGTCGGAGCAGGTTCTAAAAAATTTATACACATTATTATAAACATTATAAAAAAGTGAACTCTTTTTTCCATCTGCAATGTAGCCTTCTTTCTAAACTATGTATTATTACTTGCTGGTTTGGCATTACCATCTCTCAATTAATAAGGCTTAAAATATAAGTATAGAAATTTTATTTGTCATTTTGATGAAATGCTACATGTTTGCAGCAAATTAAAGATAATAAAGAACAATTCAGAGGTCCTTGAGTATTAGGGAAAAGAACACCAATGATCTTAACTTTTTTGAGGGAGGGCTTACATACTGAAGGAAGATGTTTTTGGTTACTTCAAATTGCTGAGTAACATATGAAGTAGGTAATAAAGTTCGTATCCAACTTGTATACATACCTACACCGATTAAGGTAGGAAACTAAATCTGCATCAGTCAAATATCCTAACACCCATTGATTCCAAATAACATCATAGTTTATGACTGGTACAAATTCTTGTAATCCGACTTTGTAAAGATTACATACTTTGGAACTGTTCTGTTCGCCCACAAAGTCTTTGATAGAACTAATAAACTTTTCATCTGGTTCCACTACATCCACTTGTGAGAAATATTTAGTGAGTAGATCTTTGGTAATTCGTCCAATACCGGCCCCACAGTCCACGGCTACGTCACACGATGGAGAAAGCTTTGATGTAAATAGTGATTTCAGGAATCGGGAAGAGCCCTCAATGTCCACGTCTGATATAAATCCGAAACCCCCAAGTACTCCATCGACGGTTGCCGGTATATCAGCCCAATATTCTAAGGATTTCTGGTAGCTAATACTATATTTTTCATCATCACATTTTATTACGTCGTTTAAGTTATCGTTAGACATCACTCTCAGTTGTCTATCTACTTTTTAAATAACTTAAATTTTACTCTTTTCGTTTCAAATCACTCATTTTGCGATTTTATTATTTTTAACGTTAACTACGAAGTTAGTTAGGTTATGTTTTTTTTTAGAAACAAATCAAATTGAACGATATAGTAACTGGATACTTAGTCTTTAATTCCTTTCCTTTCAAGTCAAAGTAAAGCAATCCACAGACAGCTGCTGCATAGTCCGTCCACCATTTTTACAAATCAACGCCCAACAAGGCCTGCAAGTGATAGTATATTAGTGATCTGTGTGCAAGTGACATAAAATTATTAACAGAAGAAGCGTTCTCTCAAATTGGTGGAGAGGAATGGCGAAAATGTTGTGAACATGTAAAGAAAATTGAAAACGATTTCATCAAGCAAGATAGACTAATTGAGAGGCTGGAAGAGCGATTTATAATAAATACCTCTTTATCTTCATCATCTGATGAAGAACAAGAAATGCAAGAGGAGTTCTTGGAATCGTTTTCTAGTTCTGAACAGTGGCGTAGCGTGCCTAGGCGGGGCCCCGTATAAAACATTGTTTGGGGGCCCTTATGAAGGGTAAAGATTTATCACAGAAGAAAAAAAAAAAAGACGTGTGGCACTCAGGGACTGCCGCGGTAAAGCTATTGCATAAATACCTATACACCTATATACTTTCTCATAAACAGCTGCTTATGTATTCGTCCGATTTCGAAGCAGCTCGTCTCGATTCGTGCGAGTTTCGTAGAGTCGTACAATACGTCTAATCGCACACAACGCCGTGTCGAAGACTGCCGAACTGAAACGACGTTAGACGAAGCACGGCCTTCAAGCCACACCACCTTGCCCGTCGGAGTGGGGAGCGTGAGGTTTTTTCGTTACGGAATTTCTGGATTCGGTCCCCGCGCTCAAGGCCCGCGATAGAAGCTATGCAATAGCTTAAAATGTTTGCATAAAATTAAAAGAAATATTTATTTGATCATAATTATCTGTTACTTTTTTCCAAAATTTTAACAAACAATCCAATGTAAATATACATTTTCCTTGCCTTTATTTCGGCAAACTTATTTCTTAAATCTACTAGTACTACTAAGCCAGAAGAACAATTGTTTGTATTGTATTACAATGTAATGCACAATTAAATAAAAGAAAATTGTTTTTTTTTATTAATTTTTGCTTACTCACGCCGGGGGCCCTTGTGGCCCGGGGCCCCGTATAATTGATACGGCATATACGGCGGTAGCTACGCCCCTGGTTCTGAATGAGGTGTTAAGTTTTAGTATGATTTAAATGATATATAATAAATTAGTACAAAAAGTAATGTACGATTGATTTATTTTTCATGACTTATTTTCCTATGAAGAACCCGATGTATAACAATATTCTTCATACACATACCTTATATGCTTCATGTTCATTAATCTTTAGCATAAATAAAAAATTTAAATTTTAAAGTATCAAGATCGTTTAATCCAATTTCCCCAGTATTGCACGCAACAAATTTTTATTTCCTCATTTGCCATGAGATTCTGGTAGACCTATAGTTTACATACTCGTAAATGTTGTATACGTTTATAAATTAAACTAGGAGGTTTGAATACTGAATATATACCGTGCGTCGTACCGGCGTCGTACGGGAATTTGTGGTGCAATAAACGATTGAACATTGAATATATACCGTGCGTCGTACGGGACCGGTTCGGGCCTGTCCCGCGCCCACCCCGTCCTAATATAAATGATCCCTTACACCACGAAGTTTTAGGCAAAGGTGGAGATTGCACTCCTAATACCTATTTGAGTCAAATACCTACACATTGCTATCTCACTCTTCTGTGGTCGGAACTATCTAACTAAAAGGACGCACAGATATTAATCACAATGTTGAGTAAACAATTATATGAAAATACACAATTGGTATATGAACAATACAAAGTAAACTTAAGGACCTTGTTCTATAGGGCATCGCAGATATACAAAAACTAATTCTTTAATAAATGTATAAGAATGCAATCTTGCAAGTCAATAAATGTGTACAACTAGCTACGCTCTGGATTTATATGCTTTATGATGAAATACTGCGCCTGTTATTGATGGCATATGTCATTCGACAGCGCGCAGCAGAGCCTTAGTAATAGGGTTCCGTTCTTACCCTTTGGGTACGGAACCCTAAAAAGGTAATCAAAAACAATGTAATTCAAATTATAATAGTTTATTAATAAACACACATAATTTACAATTATTTACAAAAAAAAATCAAATCATTCGTCCTGCAGGGTTGTTGACTTCAATCGTTTTCTTGATGCATAATTATCTGTTGCCATAAAGTGTAGGCTACAAATTCCTGGAACTCTTATAAAAATGGTATTTCAAAGGTACAATTGCTAAGCACGAAGTTCTTTGAGATTTGTCTTAGGGAAACCTGAAAAAAGAACACAATGATACTATAGATATAATAATAATTTAACCAGATGATAATATGATAGTAAAAAAAGGTCAATATACTCGTAATGTTTTTTTGTTATAAATAAAGATTCAAATATAGTAGGTACCTAAAAACTATAGATTACAGTTATAAAGATGTGAATCACATAGTGTTCTTGTTAATTTTAATTGTGTTTAAAGAATTGCACTAATTGTGACAAATTTCAGCGCTCAATAATACACACACACATTTTCTGTACGACAGTCTATAATATTTAGTTACGCATTGCATACACAATAAAGGTAAATTATTCTCAAAAAATATTTTATGGTTACCCTACTGCATTTTTACGATTTCATTGATGATTCGGCCATAACAGCTAGTATTTTGGTGACGGGTGTTGCCGCATTAGGGAACTCCCAAAATTAGGGTTTTCTTTTAATTCTCTCCAGTGTTAGTAATTTGGAAAATTACAGCTGCACCTACTTAATTTTTAACACAACACAAACTTAATATTTATTTTTATTAATAACGTTATTATTTCTTAAATTTTCTATGATATGGATCTGATACTGGTACAGTTACTGGAAAACACTTTTGCAATCAGTTTGTGCATTCTGCTTTTATTAAGTATCAGTTTTACAATAATTCACATTTTATCCCCTATTAAACTGCAAACACTGTAAATTCATACAAATCATAGTTTGGGGTTAGATGAAGTTGATAAACTCGAAACTTTGAAATTAAACTTACCCATTTTCGGGAATTTTTAGTGTATATATATAGAAATACCATACACCACACTAGAAAGAGAGTTCCGACCACAGAGAGTCAGATAGCAATGTGTGGGCATTTGACTCATATAGGTATTAGGAGTGCACTCTCCACCTTTACCTAAAACTTCATGCCTTATACTTGTGGTACTTTTCAATGGTACTTTATTGAAAATTGTTACTGGCAGCCTTTTTCTGAAATAAAAAACTGGTAGCACAGACTTATTATTTTTTTCTTTTCGTAAACGTCAAACAGCCGGTGTTGTACGTTTTCAAGATGGTATGTTCGATTTTATAAAATAAATCTCTCTTTATGCCGTAAATCGTGCCGAAATAAGTGTATATTTTATAGCTGTGGGGTCATTGTGAATAAAACTAAATAGTGTAATTTATATTTTAGTGAGTTGGGCTATATCGAAACAATGTCGGGACTAAACATTTTCAATAGAATGCCTTATCATAAACAATTAACTGTATTTAGTTTGGACCTCAACTAATGCGTTAAATGTTGTGTGTCGTATTTTAATCGATATTAAAGCGATGGTGATGTGATAACAGTGTATGTGCTATGTAAGGTTATGTTATAAACTTGCCCAGTGTTGTGATACATTTTCTTACTTTCCAGGGGAAGGTCAAGTGTTCCGAGTTGCGAAACAAGGATAAGAAGGAACTCTTCAAACAACTTGAGGAGTTAAAAACGGAGTTAACTAATCTGCGCGTCGCTAAAGTTACTGGTGGGGTTGCTTCAAAGTTATCTAAAATGTTAGTACCTAAAATGTTATTTTACCATAATTTATTATAACTTACCTATAGTTCTTGTCTAACGATTGGCCGGACAGGTCAGCTTAGTATTATTGATGGTATTGTTTGTTTATAGTGAAGATCAGGAAGCCTGACCACTCAACTATATAAATAAAACCTATTTCCCTTGGTCATGGCTGGACTGATTTTCGCTAATTGCTCTTTTCGTTGTTGTGTTATAGTCGGGAGAAGGTTCTTATGAATGATGCAATGGTTTAATATGGCATGAGAGAAAGAGACATGAATAATATCTCGATTCAGTGGTTAGTTGCTGTGTTTTTCGCTCAGTAGTGTCAAATTCCAATTCATATTTAACAGTTTTGATAGCTCTGGGCAAGATATTCTAAACATTTTTGTGGTTGACAATAGCCTAAAGCAACAACAGCACTCTCTCTAGTTGTAATAGCTCTGTGATCATAAACCAACTATAATATCATCTGTTTTTAACTTTTCTTAGGCTATTAATGTTGAACGAAACTTCTTGGTGGCTGTGATGTTAGCTACATGCTGTGGATAACCCAATCCTCATGCAGCTGTTCAGTGAAATTCAGTCAGGATTGGGTTATCTGCAGCTTGTAGCTAACATCACAGCCACCAAGAAGTTTGGTTCAGCCTATAACAATCATTGCTTGTGTTTCAATCTGTTATGATTGTATTATTGAAATTTTATTTTCATGGTGTATGGTTTTATTTACTGCAAGGGTAGCATGGCAAAGGGACAAATTGTCTTTCCACCATTATATCCCCTCTAAGAGGAAATAAAGTATGGATTGACAATAACAACTGACATTAAAGGTGGATAAAATGGTATTCTCCCGTTGCCGTGCTACCCGTGCTGAGCTTGTTTAGATTTAAGTAATTTCATTTGAAACACACTGTTGATAGTACTCATTGTCTATGTGTACCAAGCATCTTCATTACATATTATGGAACATTCACAGTAACTTATGTACATTATGGGAAAACTGTAGCAAAGTGTTTACAATTATATTCACAATAACTTGCATATTGATCAGTATTTCAGTATTGGTAATATTCTATGTATTTAAAAATATGTAGTATTATCAGTCTCTGGGAGCTATATGACAAGCTTTGCTTAGTTTGGGGTCAGAGACTGGGTGTAATAATGTCCTTACCCTCATGATGATCATTGATGTAGTTTGACTTATTAGAAATCTTTAGGTTAAGCCTATGTCCAGCTGTGGACGTTTGATACCTGTACTTATGAAGTAAGTTATCCTT